>CM026324.1:9423214-10036071 GCA_014843725.1 Amphicarpaea edgeworthii
TCACACACGTTAAGTTTTTTTTTTTAAAAAAAAAAATAGAACATAAAAGATTTTTAGCAACCTTTGTATTCGATTCTAATAATCTATCCTTCATTATTGTCTAAAAAGTATTTACAAAAAATATTACAATTAATTATAACTAATAAAAATATCGCTCGTGCATGACACATTTATGATGATTTATTTCGAGAGAAAATAATTAATTATGATAGGAGAAAAAAGATTTATGTTTCATTAAATATTAAATTATTGAAATACCATTAATGCTCAAAAATAAAAGAAATAAATGTTATTTTAGTTCAAAATATTTTGGTGTTGGTTGTTAACATCTTTCAACTAGGGTGGACGTTAGCAACCTCATATATATATATATATATATATATATATATATTATAATTGAATGTTTATTTACTAATTTTATGTAATTTGTGTTTTAAAATATTTGATTCTAACTTCAATTATTGTTATAATTACTTACAATTTAAATGTTTTAACTTTTTAATTAAAACAAAAATTGCAACTATTTTAGAATTTGATATTTAAATATTTTTTTTTAAATTTCAATAAATTATAAAAAAAATACTAATAAAATAATAAATATTTTTTAAAATATTAAAAAATAAATATTTAAATAACTATAGAAAAAGAAAAAAAAAAAGCCCAATCCCCTTTGATCAATTTCTAGATCCGTCCTTGCAGTCAATATATATATATATATAGAGAGAGAGAGAGAGATTTATTATGAGAGATGAGAAGTTTAAATATTGATTAAATCTTAATGGTCCAGATATAATTTTGAATTAAAATTAAATGTGATCTTTATCTTATACAATCATATCTTTCTTAATTATTGTGCATTTATTGCCCCATCACCACGACCAGTGCCGCCACCACCAATATGGTCACCACTATCATTTTTGCCGCCGCCACCACCACCACTACCACCATCATGGTCGTTGTTCCCATTGTTGCCGTCACCACCACCGTAGCGGTAGTGGCGACGGCAACAACGAGGAGGACAACCATGATGGTGGTCTTGTTGATGGTGGCGGTGACGGTGGTCCTATTGGTGGTGGCGGTAGTGGTCGTGGTGATTATGATGATGGCGATGACGATGGTGATGGCGGCAACAATGAGGACGACGACCATGATGGTGATGGTGATGGTGATGGTGGCCTTGTTGGTGGTGGCGGCAATGGTCATGGTGATGGGGGCAACTATGTGTAAATGTGCAATAATTAGAAGAGATATGATTGTATAAGATGAAAATCACATTTAATTTTAATTCAAAATTATATTTGAACCATTAAGATTTAATGAATGACTGTTATTTAAACTTTTCATCTCTCATAATAAATATATCATCTCACTTAATACGTCATCTATATATATATATATAAAGAGAGATACAGATAGATAAGGCTAAATTACATATTTGATAATTTATGTTCTAGTTTTTATTAGGTTCGATCTTTTATATTTTAGAATTTTTAACTTAGTCTTTTATGTTTTTAAAGTAAAACAAAGATTTTTTATTTTATTTTAGAGCATGATTTTGAAAACTATTACAATAGATTCACTTACATTAAAATTATAAAACTCAACTAATTTTTTGGTTGCTCATAGATTTACTTTTTGATGTAATTTTCATTATGTTTATTACATTTTCTTATTCAAATATTAGTT
Source organism: Amphicarpaea edgeworthii (assembly GCA_014843725.1). Lineage (NCBI taxonomy): Eukaryota > Viridiplantae > Streptophyta > Magnoliopsida > Fabales > Fabaceae > Amphicarpaea > Amphicarpaea edgeworthii. The sequence goes on from CM026324.1 coordinate 9,424,901, forward strand.
GAATTTTATAGTTTTTCTTGTAAGTAAATATAATGAAACAATTTTCATGTATAGAATCTTCCCAAAAATAATATTAAATTATGTTCCAAAATAAAAAAAAATGATAAGAAAGAAAATTATGGCTTAAAACATAAATGACTATTTTGGTAAACTTCTCTAAAAACATTGTTAGAAGAATAAAATAAGAAAAAAAAAGTTTTCCTATAAACTAAAATTAATTAATTTATTAGCTAATTTGTAGAACTTCTATCATCTTCTATAAAAACTATATGAGATAACTTTTACGAATTAATTAACTTTAATGTCTATGCATTGGGGATGTAAAATAATTTTACACTCTTAGACAATCACAATTCACTATTTGAATAACTTTTGAAATTTTTTTATTAAAGTTAATTGACTTACCATAAATGAAAGAGTATGATTGACTGATGTGTAAAAATATCTTACATCATATCATCTGTATATCACCATTCTTCTCAATTAATTAATGTAAAAGCTAATTTGAATATATGGTGAAACTATAGAAGACCAAACATATAATTTTATGAACTTATATATAATAGAGTTTAATGCTCATGCATACTTAGTGTAAAATATTTTACACTATTGATCAATAATGACTTTTAAAATAATTTTATAAAAGTATAAAAGTCAATTAGCTTACCATAAATGTAAGGTTGTGATTGATTGACGGTGTCAAATAATTTTACACTGGTAGTTTATCACCCTTCTTCTCTATATTTAGGCCTTACAAAAAATTTGTGTATTTTTCATCCTCATAAGTTTGAAATGTGTTATTTTTTTTTTGACTTAGAGCTAGGTTTAGTTATCCAAACCTATGTGTTTGATACATTTTTCTTTTAGCACTTCCCACTTCGCTTATTCACACCTCCTACTTTGCTTTTTACTCTTTACTTTATTATCTGGTTATAGAAATTTCTTATGACAAAAATGAAATAGATTAGGATATATTATCAAAATTGTTAATTTCGTGTAGATTAGAACTTTTCTATTTTTTTTTTTTTGTGAAAAAAGAGGGCACAAACAGCCCTCACAAGAAGAAATTTATTGCTTGACCGGAACAAAAAAAAATTAGTCATATAAGCTAAAACAACATTTGACAGGAAACTATGAATTACATAAAAAATTTCGCATTCACCACTTAATGAGAATCCAAATTTGACAAGTGCATCTACCACTTGATTAGCCTTATAACATATGTGCTTCCACAGATATATTCCACCTTTGTTCACAAACTCCTTGATAGATGTCACTAGCAGAAAGCTTTTGTGTGACCACTCTACCCCACGCTCTACCATCACTACTGATTGTGCAAAATTCGATTCCACTATCAATGTTGAGAACCCTCGATCCCACACAATTTTGATTCACATCTCAATGACCCATAGTTTTGCCTGGATAATAGAACATGATCCAAGGTTATGCACAAAGAACACCATCACGTCGTTTCTATTATGGTTACAGATTATACTCGACACGCCACAAGGATCATATTTATTAGAACTTTTCTATGATTCAAACTATTTTAGGATTATTTATAAAGTTTTTTTTTTTTTTACAAACCCAGTTTATTCATATTTACAAAATTTGAATTTATTAAATTTATTTGATAAAAGTGTTTTTAATAAAAATATTCATTTTTAAAATGTCATATATGATTAGTCCTATAATCGTGGTTATATAGATGTTTTTTTTTTTTATGATATATCTTTAATTATAAGTGTAAAAAAAACTAATAAAACTTAATTACTTTTTTTTTTTATAAAAGGAATAATAGATGAAATTCTGAATGGAATAGGTATTACAAACTTTTTGTACGGGAGAGACTATCAAATATGTGGGTGGTGGTGGGTGAATTTCTTTGTATATTAAAAATTAAAAATTAAAAAAATATGGAGGTATAAAAAGTAAAGTGAAAGATGCTAAAAGAAAAATGTATTAAAGTTGGGATAACTAAAACTAACTTTGAACAGAAAAAATAACTTATTTTAAACTTATGAAGATAAAAAATAGATAAAAAATTTGGTAGGAACTAAGTGTATATTGTCATATCTACTTGTACTTAAAAACATATTTTAACAATAAGAAAATAATAAAATATCTACTTCAAAATATAAAAAATAAAAAAAATAGAATAGGGTGCCCCCGCCCCGCCCCATAAATACAGCGCGGACCAAAACGGTTTTCCACTCTGCTTGAAGAATCACCACTCACCACCAAACTCGCTCTCTTCTCTTTCGCTCTCTCTTCATCTCGTTAATTCTCGGTCATGGAAGACCAAGGTGGCGGTGGCGGCGGTGGCGCGAAACACACGAACAATGCTCACGTGGACACCTCGAAGGCGGAGAGAGCAGTGTGGCTGATGAAATGCCCTCCCCTCGTCTCCCGCTCCCTCCGCGCCCCTTCCTCCGAACCCTCCCGCCCCGTCGCCAAGGTCGTCGTTTCCATCGACCCTCTCAACTCTAGCGACGACGATTCTCCCCCTCAGGTGGTTCTCGTCTAAGTTTCTCACTCTCTTTTTGATGATAAATGTTTACATGTTATGTTATGTTATGTTGTGTTCAATCAATCCACATTGTTGGGTTCGAGACTTGTTGATGAAAAAAATATGGTAAGGAGAGAAGACTCGTCTAAGGTCTAAGTGGCTAGACGGGTTTCTGATGGAGATTAGTCATCGACCTGTGAATTCACAGTTCACGCCAATGTGATAGGATAAAAAGTAATCGACATTGGGTGGGTGGAAATGCTTATATTATTTTATGTTATATTATATGCTCTGTTCGGTTGAGTGCAAGTGTTGAGAAAGAAGAGCCACTCAAATAGAAGGCAAAATCTGATTGATTGATTGATTGGAGGAACGTAAATGAAAATGAAAAATCACTTTCTGGTATGATTTTAAATTGCAAAGGAAATTTCTGACAAATGTGGCCGATGCATTGGCCACAATTGTGGTTGCGTTTAGGTGGGGGACACTCCAAAAACCTTGACATTGTGGCTGAAATCACTGTCAGACCGGGCTTTAAAATCACTTTGTTTCGCTACTTTCATGGTTTTAAACTGCGATCACAGCTTTGTGGCATTATGTGTTGTTGTAGAAAATTGCAGGCAAATGTTGCCGATGTGTCAGCCACAATTGTGGTCGCTTTGAGGTTAGGGACACTCCAAAAACTTTGACTTTTTGGCCGAAATCATGGTGTCAAACCAGTTTTTAAAACCTTTCTGGGATTAACAAAAGCGCATGAAGGTAGAAAATAAAATATAATTCACTTTTAATATGGCGATAGTTTTGGTTGTAAATAATTTTCATTACATGCTTGTGTTTTTTTTACATTAGCACTACTTTAATTTCCTTAGAATTTGCTTTTGGTATTGTTCTCCAATCAGAATTGGAGTTTAACCTTGGTAGTTTGCCTAATAGAGGTTTGCATTAAGCATAGCATAGGTTACTGGTGAAACTCTATTTTTGATTGGAGACCAACACAAAAAGCACGAAGGAATTGCATCTTGTCCTTTTGCTCTGTATCATATGATAATAGTTAGTGATTATAACTATTAATAACACTTTTCCCTGTGATTTTTGTCCTTTTAAATTGATTGTTTAGTTAAAATACTCAGTTTACAATGGAGTTGGCTGGAACTGAAGCTGGACATATACCCAGATGTTATGTTATGGATATGTCTAAAGACTTCATTCCCATGTCTGTGTTTTCAGACTCATCACAAGGTAAATAATATTCATCTTTCAGTGACCATGTGTATTGAAAGTTACTTTAGTCGATAATTAAGCTCACTGTTATTTATATCTTTGTTTGACGTGAAGTAACTGTGATTATTTGAACACTCTGAGCTGTATATTACTTTCATATTATTTGCTCATATTCTGCTGTCATTAAATGATCACCTGTTTCATGGGACAGCTTAGTGAAATGAGGGTGTTCCTTCATAAAAGAAAGAAATTAAGGTGTTCATTCTTTTTAACTATGTAGGTTGAAATATATCAGCTATGAATCATATTTTTGCAAATAATCAAAAGAATTTAAGATGCATGTGCATTCTTTTATTCATTGGTTATGAATTTGACCTTCCAACAATTGAGTTAATCTGTTTTAAGAAAGCATGCAATTCTGAAATTGAACCTGTAATTACTTTGATGGAAAGTGAAATAAGAACCATGTGATTACATGAAGAGAGAATCATAGAGCTATTAATTTTCATTTTCTGTGAAGTATGTTGTAAGGCTGCTCACAGTCCATCATTGACAAAGTGAAACAGTTGCTTGCTTAATAGTTATTTATTCCTTACTCATTTGAAAATATGGTGTTTATGATGGATTTAGCAATAAAAGGTTTTATTATGCCATGCTCTTTTGAGCATGACAGGAACACTTTAGTCTTTAGGAATTATTGGAAAATTTAGAGAATGTTTGCTGATTACAGTAGGAAAACGCTGGAAAAAGAGTAGAAATAAAAAAGAAAATATAAGAGAAGGATGCCTTCTTTTCACATTTATCCTCCACACCTGCCCTACCTAACTGAATTCACCTTCTCAACTATTTTCCTTTACAGTGTAAGCAGATTGTTCTGTGCAGATCATTAATTATCGAGAAATTCCAACCCTTGTTTGATAGTAATTATGATAAAAATAATTGTACATAACTATGAATTTCTTGATATTTTTCATCCATTGTTGAGATTCCTAACTGTTTCCTTCTAAAGTGAACCTATCACCCTAAAGGTGCCAAATCTTCTAAAATTTTATATTGCCAATCCATTCAAGTTTTTAATACTTCCTACATCCTGGGTAACTCTACCTTATGATTTAACTCAAGCAAATGATGTTTGAATAGACACTGTTGCAATATTTTGTTTTCCAATATTTCCACCCCCATCCTTTATTATCAACCATCCCATTTCCATCTGCTTCTATGTGAAGAATTCTTCTATTACTTGGAACTTCTATCCTTTTTGAAACCATATGACAACAAGGCTTGGGAATGAAGTCTCTTCCTTGGTTTCCTTGACTTTTATGATCCCAGTCCCATTTTTTTTCTTTTTTTTTGAGGATGGTAGGATTTGCACTGTAGACTCCTTTGAAGTGCTTTTTTTGTGAATCCTTTTCAGTTCCTTATTCATGTACAATAAGGACAACTGTCTTGTTTATAAGCTCCCCTTTCGAAGTCTAAGATTTCCCTCTACTGAGATATCTTTCATTTGGTCAGAAGCACTTCTTAAGATTAATAGTTTTGTCACTTTGTGGCTGATTTATGAACATGTTGCACTTTCTTCTAATGTTTTTTAATTGTGTTTCTTTGGTTCTGTTATTAGCATCTGGCAACTATTTAAAAATGTCTAGACATTGGATATTAGACAGAAAATCCTCTCTAAAAGGCATGCAGTTTTATGTTGTTATCTTATGCTTGCTTTTGGTTGGCGAGAAGTCTCAAAATTATAAGGATAGTTTTTCTTCAGTTGTCTCTTATTATGGGATTGAGATGTCCCCTTATCTTTGTGATGGTTAGCATATGGTTATTTCTGAGGGGTTTCTTTGTTGGATATGCAGAGAGACTAACGAGTTTATTTAATTAATGTGCTCTCATTATATATTCTGATATAGTTTCTTGGTCTACAACTACAACACTACATGATATCTTATTTGTGCTCTAGTACTTTTTTCTTTCTCTTTTCCTAAGGATATTTTAATCTAGACAGTATTTGGTTTGATACCCAAGGCATCATAAATCTCCTCTATCAAAGCTAATTTAGCAAAATGTAAATCCAGCTGTTGAAATTTCTCATGTTGTAGGAAAGATCTCTGTGGAGGGAAAAATACTGAACAAGTTTGACATGAGACCCCATAATCAAACCCTTGATCTCTATGGTAAACTATGTCGTGAAAGGACAAACAAGTATATGGTCAAAAATAGACAGATACAGGTTTTCTTATGGCTCTAATTCTTTTAATGTTGATCCATTGTTTTAGGCAAACATTTCTATTGCCTTTGACTTCTGAATTCTCTTTTCAGGTTATTGACAACGATAGTGGGGTGCATATGAGGCCAATGCCAGGGATGATAAGTTTTTCGACTTCTGGACCCATTGTAAATGACTTATTCTGTTTCTTGTTACCAATTACAGTCCTCCATGATTTCATGCTAAGAGAAACCCCCTTCTTTTGGCATCATGGCAGTTCATTATCATTTTATAACTTACTGATCAAATCACCTCCCTCGCTCCCTCTTGATAAATGAGATAAAAATGACAGTCAAGGTTCCACATAACAAAATACTGACAAGTGACAAGTCAAATGCATTAGCAGTGTGTATCTGTTAGAGAGATAGGGTGTTGAAGAGGTGGAGTTGAGGACTATATCTACAGGCTTATTATGCAGTTCAATAATTTTTATTAATTTATACTTCTGTCTTCAGTTGTAACAGAAGTCTGTGTTGGTGTTGGATTAGGAAAAGAAGAAAACTCCAGCTAAAGCAACGGATACGAAGAGAACAAGAAGAGACCGTGGAGAGATGGAAGAGATTGTGTTCAAGCTATTTGAACGGCAGCCAAATTGGAGTTTAAGAAACCTCATACAAGAAACCGACCAACCTGAAGTATGTGCTTTTTGTAGTTTTACTCTTAATCTGGCTTCTTATGGGGGATATCACCATATTTATTGAACACTTGGCACTTCACAAGCTAAAATCTCTATAAACAAAATGAATTATACAAGATAGATTCATAAGTTAACATAAGTTGTATACATCATTTATGACTGTATATCTGTATCATTTATGTTTTTGATGAAAAGTGATGAAAAATTATGATGGTTATATACATGTACAATTGTACATAGTTCCTGCTTGAAATATTAGTTACTAATAATTTTACTGTTTACTAGGTAGGTCTCTACAGATTATGAAATAATATATACTTTCAAATTGACATTTATTTCTGTTTGAACTTTGAAGTTATTATTACTTTTAGTAGTACCTGTTTTAACTAATGTGTTGGATCTAACACATTTTTACAGCAATTTCTGAAAGATATACTAAAAGACCTTTGTGTCTACAACAACAAAGGAACTAATCAAGGCACCTATGAACTGAAGCCTGAATACAGAAAATCTGGCGATTAAGCAAGCAGCTTCAAATAGGTTTTATTTGTGCTGATCCATTTGTTAATCTTCTTCAAATGATATATAGCTTACTCATTTCAGTTTTTTCATTAAGTTCAAGTTGCAAAATGAAGCAGTATGCGTCCTCTTAGAGCCTTTTTCAGTTCCTTGGGCACATTGTTTTGCAGATTTTGCTACACCACTACTAGAGACATTTTTTGAACGATTTTTACGATGTCATTGCAAAGTTAACAAAATTACAATGTGAATTTGGGATAAAAGTGACACAAATGGCACAAGAGAGGTAAATAGGGGCAAACAGAGAATTTGTGAATTTGTTATTCCTCCAACTTAAATAAAAAAAACGATTTCTCCTCAGTTTCTTTGTTTTTTTTTTTTACAGAAGCTTTCAGTTGTTGTGAAGTTCTTTGTTTTGTTCACAATAGAAATATATGATAATGTTTTGAAGCAAAACCGTTGTGAAAATTTATGATATGGTTTAAAACATCTTTAATAAAGATTGAAGTTGGAGGAATAATCATTTTTTTTTTCCAGGGGGGGGCGCTCAATTTACTGTTGGTGTTTATAGGATTTCGATTGTGCAATTTTTAATCACTTAATTTTAATTGTGTAAGATAATTTGAAGTTATCTAAATTTTCTACATTTTTTTTAAAATGCTTTCATTGAATAAATAAATTTAAATTTTCTACATTTCAAATTCTTAATTTGGATAGAGCAATTTATTTTTCACCGAATAACTTTTTTAAAAAAATGAAATTTTAATATTAAATTTTATGAAAATAAACACTAGCTAGATTTTCAATATTAATAATTCATAAACATTTAATAAATCAAAATAGTTTTAATAAGAAAAAAGAAAGGGTGATGAGATACAGTGTAAAATTGTATAGCAACAATAGTACAAAATTATTTTATACTATTAATATATAACAATTAATTTTTTTAATAATTCAAAGTAATTTTAAATTTAATATAATATTTTTATTCATTAGATTTGATAATATTTAGAATTCATAAATAATTTTAAATATTAATAATTTCAAAACACAAATATTAATACTTCTTACATCAATATTGATTGAGAGAAGAAAGAGAGAAAGTGAAGAGGAAGAAAAGTGGAGAGAGATGAGAGGATAGAGAGAAGAGACATGGAAGAGAGAATGAATGATCTACACTTAAGTTTTTATGAAATTTTAAAATTTTAGGTAACTAAAATATTTTAATAAATTATTCAAATTTCAATTTCTTTCTAAATTCTTTGTCAAACATGTTTCACTGAAAAATATTTTAAATTGTTTAAATAAATGAGTTGTTCTCTTGAAAAAGTTTCATCCAAACTAAAAAGATTTAACAAAGATAGTTATATGGAGTGTCAAATAGTAAAGAGAATAAAATGAAAAAACTTAATCGCATTTTTTGTTCTCTTTACTATTTCATACATTTTGCTTCTCAACTTTTGTTTAGTGCATTTTGTTCCATGTTTTAAAATTTTGTACTTTGATTTGTTATTTGAGTATATATACATTATGTGAATTGACTCTGACATGGTAGTGTTGACTACTAATGAGGCATCATGGACACATACTACTTACAAGTTACAATGTTGTTGATGTACCAATGTCATGCCGATGTGACGCTAATGTGCAATGAGAATAGAGGTAAACTCATGGCCTAACATAGATTTACATTGATTTATCATAAATGGAGTATTCTAATTATCAGTATAAAACTATGTTATATTATCTATGTAAATATACCACCTTAATTCTCTATTGACAAAATGTGAACAAATTTTAAAGTTGAGGAAATAATGCAATTGAGGGCATCTTCAATGGCCAAAACTTTAAAATTGCAATCGCATTGAATGTGTTTCATAGCAATCGCATTGTTTCACCTCTCTGCTTCCACTCAAATCACATTCACCGTCCTAAGTTTCTGCAAATAGCCACCAATGGGATTCATATTTACCCTGGATGAACTTCTAATCCATGATTCACCAACTCGAGCCCGCACATCGTCACTCCCTCATGATTCACGAATTAATCTTCTAAAAAATTTGGTTGAGTTTGTGCCGATGGAAAGCATCACAGAAGGGGTTGCGATTTCGGGAGAATGAGGGGTAACATCTTTATTAATAATTGGCTTATTCTGGATAGTATGTAGGGAATTAAGGACTTAACTTGTTTATTATGCAGAGAAGGATTTCTCTGACATGGATTTTTGTTACTGAGGCCATGTCACTAGAAGAACATGATCACTTTCTGTGTGTTGGTATTGTGTTATAGTATGCTTTCAAGATTAAATCTGGTGATCACTTTGTTGGAGGCGATGAAACAACACACCTACATAAATTCATCAGCTAACTTGTTCAGAAAAGTTACCTGCAAATGGAAGCAGAAAAAAATGAATAGTAGTCTGAGACTTGTGGAGACACACTGTCTTAAGGATTTATTTGTATAGCAAAAGAACGTCCTAAGATTTAACAGACTCTTGTCAACCAAGGCGGAGGAAGCAAAACAATAGGAACAATTCTTATTAGATATGGGCTCAGAAAAAGCTTTTTCTCATGATAAATTAAGAAGAAGAAATTGCTTTTATATAAAAATAAAAATAAAAATAAAAACAAGAAAAACGTTGCTTTTGATCTCAAATATTCTCTCCAATTCAAAAGAAATATTTAAATTTTTCTCCAATTAAAACCAATTTGATAACAAACTAAAATGACCGTTTAAGAAAGATTTGGAGAAAGTTTTCAATTGAAAGACTTCAACATGGTTATAAAAAAGTAATGGTAAACATAATAAAGAGAAATTAATTCAAACTAATAAAAGGAAATCAATTTCATAATTAAATGTTGTGAGGTCCCAACAAACATGCCTTTGTACACACGTACTTGAGTCATTAATCCCTCACAAGCCAATATATGAAGTTCAAATAAAATATAAATATAAACTTTGAAATATCTATTATTTATACAATAATCCCCCACATATTTTCAAAGTTTTATAAAATATTTAAATAAGTTTTGAAAATATCTTTTCTTGTATCAACTCATCATGAGTGTAAATGCATCAAGCTTGGTGTCTTTTGGATTATGAACCAGATCTAGAATGATAACACTTAATATACAAGTGAGTTGGTGAAGAAAACTTCTATGAACCAAATCACTTTATGAAGATTGACGCCTCTCCATTTAAATTTTTGATATTTTCATATCTTAAGTCTTTTCCGTTTGTCTTAGTCTTTTCTTTTCTTAAGCCATAACATGTATGGATGATGACTTTGCATTGTTTGTTTAGACTAAGTTAGACTTTTATGTTAGGATGACTTGCTATCGTTTTATTTCTTCTATCTCTAGCATCAAAAGATGACTTGCTATCTTAAGAACATATTCTGAGAATTGCAATCGATTACACAAGCTTGAAATCAATTACCAGATGGCCCAAACCTCTTTAGAACCATCTCTAGTATCAAGTTAATTGATTACTACTAGTGTCAATCAATTACAATGCTGTTTTCAAAACTTAAAAATTGCTCTTTTTCAATTGCAATCGATTACTATTTTGGTGCAATTGATTACAATTCAATTTTTGATACTCAGAATTTGCTCTATCTCAATTGTAGTCGATTACCATGTTCCTGCAATCGATTACAATGGATGACAACTAGTTTAAATCATCTTCTAATACACGGGATAATCGATTACACCTGAGAACAATCGATTATAATTGGTATAACGGTCAATTTGAAAGATTTCCAAGAACTGATCTTTGTCTAACTATCTTCAAATCTTTTTTACCCAACTTATATATTTGTACCCAAGTCATTTTGTACAGAGAGAGACTTTTAATTCTTCATATCTTTTCTCATACTCTTCAATAGCTACATCCAAATCAATGATTTGATATTTCCAAATTAGATACACTTTCTCAAGAACAATTTACTTTGGTTCTACACTTTTGAGTTTCAAAAAACTCTCATTGCTTACACAACTATACCCTTTTGAGAGCATACCTTTGAGCCCATATAGCTAAATTTCTTTCTTGTTCATTTGTACACTGAGGTGTTTTAGAATATGATCTTTACCTGGTACATTCACTCACATTGGAGTTTCTCAATTGATCTTTATATCAACTATATCAACACTTTTCAAGTGTTTTTGTTCTTTGAATCTTTTCTTTTGATTTTGTTTGTTTGGCATTGTAGGAAGAGGATTCCTAAATGCTATGATGTATTAGGGAAAGGTTTTCCTAATCTTTGTTTCTAGAAAGGTATTTTCTAGAGGTAGAACGTGAATGTTGATGGTGTTTCACATTCAGTTTTAGGTTCCTGTTTCAAGTTGTGAATTAGGATTTTCTGTGAATTGTGTGTGCATGGTGTGTGTAACTCATTTCATAGTGGAACTCCTCGTTGTGAGGAAGAACTAGATGTAGATCGGTGGATTGATCGAACCAGTATAAATCTATAGGTTATATTTCTTTTTCTTTCATCTCTTTATTATAGTCTTGATCTTTATCATTGGTGTATATTGTTCTAACAAAAATCTGTTTTCGTTGAGTTTGTATTGGATTATTCCTTCAACAACATATTTTTGAAAACTCTTTTGTTAAAATTTCAAGAGAGGTGGTGAAAAGTTTTTGTTGGTGAAAAAGAATTTGAAATTTTGTGTAACATCAATTCACCCCCCCCCCCCCCCCCCCCCCTCTTGATGTGACTGGTTGATCCTAACACTTTAGTGTATATTAGCGGTCTATTAATCATACTACACCCCCATAGTTGTTGTTGTTAACGCCATTTTGTGCTAATAGGCCATGCATGTGCCTGGTAATTCATGAGTACTCTAGAGATTATGCCATAATCTCATACAAGCGGCCCCACTTGACACTCATATAGGTGATTTTATCAAGTGTATGTTGCAATTCATACACCACCCATAAGGGATATAAAATTCATTGAAAGTTTTGAAGCTTATCCTCTCAATAATGCAGTCTAGCACACACCATAGAAAAGGGACAAGAATATTAGTGCTAGCAGAACTAATTAGTGACTTGTTTTTACCCATATGAACCTTGTTCATGGGATCCCCAATCATAAAGGTTGGGTTACCATCACTATTAATTTCAAATTGGCTCAAGTCCCATTCCTCTTGATGTTTTAAAAATTAGTTTCTTTCCAAGAGGTTTTGTTAGAGGATCGGCCAAATTCACTTTTGACTTCACATAATCAATTAATATTGTTCCATCTTTGGGCAGCTACTTAACAACATTGTCTCTCAACTGTACGTGTCTATTTTTATCATTGAAAGTCTTATTCTTAGCAATGACAATTGTCGCTTGGCAATCACAATGCATTGACACTGATGGTGTTGGTTTTATTCCTAAAGAAATATTTGCTGAGAAGTTTTTCGACCACTCAGCCTCACTACTAGCCAATTCAAGGGCTACAAACTCAGACTCCATAGTGGATCTAGAAATTATAGTTTACTTGGCTGATCTACAAGTAATCGCACCACCACCAAGAGTAAATACATAACCACTACTGGATTTTATCTTATTTGAATCAGAGATTCAGTTAGCTTCATTGTATCCCTCTAATATAGTAGGAAACCCACTATACACAATACCATAATCTATGGTACCTCTCAAATATCTCATAAGTCTAACATGTTGGAGCCAATGATCTTGATTAGGATTATGTGTCTATCTACTCAATCTCCCTACAACATAAGCTATGTCAGGTTGAGAAAAACTCATTAAATGTAATAAGCTCCCAATAATTTGGGCATACTCAGATTGAGCTACAAGATCATCTCTATTCTTCTTTAATTGAGTGTTAGAATCATAAGGGCTACACATCGCCTTTGAGTCAAAATGACCAAACTTCTCAAGAAGTTTCTCAACATAATGTTCTTGAGATAGCATTATACTATCACCTTTCCTTATGATTTTAACTCTCAATATCACACTTACTTCACCCATTTATTTCATATCAAATTTTGATCCAAGAAAAGATTTTGTTTTAAGCACTATATCAATACAAGTGCCAAAGATAAGCATGTCATCCACATATAGACAAATAATTACACATTCATCATTCACTGATTTTATGTACACACATTTATCGATGTTTGATTAAACTTTTCATGCCATTGCTTTGGTGCTTGTTTTAAACCATATAAGGACTTGAGAAGTTTACACACTTTATTTTCTTAACCAAGAACGATGCATCCTTTCGATTGTCTCATATTTTCTTCTTCTAAATCACCATTTAAGAAAGTTGTTTTTACATTCATTTGATGAATAATAAGTTTATAAATTGAAGCCAAAGCTATTAAAATCTGAATTGAAGAGATTTTGGTTACTGGAGAAAATGTATCAAAATAATCAATATTTTGTTTTTGAGAAAACCTTTAGCTACTAATGTTGCTTTATATTTTTCAATTGGCCCATCAGGATTGTATTTTCTTTTGAAAATTCATTTGCAGCCAATAGATTTTGCTCTAGGAGATAAATCAACCAAAATCCAAGTATTGTTCCTTGAAATAGAATCAATTTTGACTTTAATAGCTTCTTTCCAAAAGAAGAAATTGCATAAGAAAATGTCAAAGGTTCATTTTCAACAAGATAAGTATAAAAATTATTTCCAAAGGATGTCTCTTTTTTGTCTTTTACTCCTTCTCAATTCCTCATATGAATTTTCATAATGATTCTCTAAAGAATGATGTTCTAAAAGAACTATTCTTTAAAGAATTATTCTCAGATTTCAAAGGAAAAATGTGTTCTAGAAACTCAGCATTTTTAGTCTCCACAATAATATTATGATCAAGCACATCACTTTTCAAAACAAGAAATTGATAAGCAACATTATGATCAGCATATCCAATAAAAATGCAATTAGAAGTCTTGGTACCAATTTTCCTTTTCTTAGGATCAGGAAGCATAGCCTTAGCAAGACACCCCCTCACTTTTAAATATTTCAAATTAGGCATATAACCTTTCCACAGTTCATAGGGTGTTTTACCAATTTTCTTATGAGGTATTCTATTTTGTAGAAAACACGTAGATAATAAAGCTTCCCCCCCAAAGATTATCATGAGCTGAAGAATTAACAAGCATAACATTCGTTAAAATTCAGTCGGATAAATCGGGGGGGGGGGGGGGGGGGTGAATTGTTAAAAAAATTTCGTTTCCTTTTTCAAAGATAAAAAGTTTTCACCCACTCTCTTGAAGATTTTCACAAAGAGTTTTCACAAATAAGTTGTTGATAAAATAACATAAGAGAAACTCAATGAAAACAATCTTGTTAGAATAATTCAATTAATCAATAAAGCACAAGACAACCTGGTCTACATCCAATTGATTAATAAAAAGCATAAGGAAATGAGGGAAGAGAGAATTAGCCCAATGATTTATACTAGTTCTACCATAACTCGGTCTACATCCAATTCTCCCCACACCAAGGAATTCTACTATGATTTGAGTTACAAACACCATGCACACGAAAATCACAATAACCCTTGTTCACAATTCGAACAAGTACCTATGTGAGAGTGTGAAACATTATCACCACTTAAACACTACCTCTAGGAAACCCCATCCTAGAAAAACAAGTGTTTAGGAAACCATATCCTCAAACACTCAACACTTGGGAAATCCTATCCAAAAGTGCAAACACTTAGGCAAACCTATCCTAGAAAACAAGTATTTAGGAAACCTTATCCTCAAACACACAACACTCAAGAAACCTATCCTATAGTGCCAAAACTAGAACCAAAAGAAGAGAGAAGTTCAAGAACAAAAGTACCTAGTTATGTAGATTTAGCTGGTATAATGATCAAACTGAAAGCACCTAGAATGTGCAAATATAGTTGGAAAAGGCTCAATGCTCAAGCACCTCTATGTGTAGATATAGATGAAGAAAGATCTTTTTCTATAAAGAGATTTAGCTATGTAAAAAGGACAATTGAATTCAACTTAAAAGAATATAGCTGGAAGGAAAGGAATGAATTCTCTAGCAATTGAGTTGATGTATAATGCAGACCTAAGAGGTTATCTTTATAGTGTCTATGAAATTTTATCTTGGAAATTAAATATAGGATTTGGATATGAAAAAGGAATTAGTGTATAAGATAAGATTTGAGGGAAAATAGTTACTCAATTAAATATATGATCTGGAATAGAAAGATATGAGCTGGGTTAAAAGATATGGAAAGGATTTGACAAATATTTGATTTGGATATTTTTTAGAATGACCGTTATACCAAATATAATCGATTGGCACAAGGAGTAATTTATTATCCCGTGTATCAAAAGATGATTTTTCTTGTTGTCATCAATTGTAATTGGTTGCAATAATTTGGTAATCGATTGCAATTGGGAAAAAGCCAATTCTAGGAATTTAAAATTGCATTGTAATCGATTGTCATATCTTGTAATCAATTAACCTAAGGGCAGAGGCAAATCAAAATTAGATTGGCCATTTGGTAATCCATTCCCAGATAGTGTAATCGATTGCAAAGTCAGAATGTGATTTCAAAAATACAAATCATCTTTATATGCTTGGAAAAAGTTTTGCAAAATGGTTTTAGCAAGCATCCTATAAAGCACATCTAAAGATTTAGTCTAAAACAAGCAATACAAAATCAACATCCATTCATGTTTTGGCTTAAAAGAAAATAGACTAATCTAAAGAAGATAGATGAGATGAAGCAATATGAAAATACCAAAAACTAAGTGAAGTCTTCAATCTTCAGGCTCCCTTTTTTTGGTTTTGAATACCCAAAAAATTGTTTTCTTCAAGTCCTCTTAATGTGCTTCAATATTTACTCGTTCTCAAACTTTTCTTTGCTATCAAATTGGTTAGTTCAAGCATGTAAAACAAATAGTTTGAAATAATTATCTATGAGCAAATATAGATATAGTTGGTATAGCAACATAGATTTCTCCCCCTTTTTGGTTTTCAAATCACCAAAAGGTAAAGAATAAACACAGTTATAATAAGGAGAATAAGATATTTGCATAAAACACAATAGAGAATTGTACAAGAGACACAAAAAATTAAAATGCAGAAACAATGCATAGAAGTAGATGCTAAAAATAGTAAACTTAGACATCCTAAGCTTCAATCTTCATTGTCACCAATTTTTGAAGGATGGATAACATCAAGACAAGCTAGAATCTCATGGAGATTGTAGCGAAGCTCTAAGTAGTGCTCGTTTTCAATTCTGGAAAGTTCTTGCTAATTGAGCATAATTTGATTTTGTCTTTCCATGATCACGTCCTCGAATGTAGATGGATGAGGAGGTTGTTCAGCTTGCTCGAGTAGGCAGTCCTTCCGGCTGATTAACATCATCAGCAGCCATATGTCCTTCTTTGTGTTCCCAGTCAGCATTCGTTGCCACCAGTCCCATTTGCTTTAAATGAGTTCAGCTTCTGGGCGAGCAAAGTCACTTGCTACATCACTGGATATGCCACTTTAAATTCATTGGGCTTCCCAATCTTCTGTATATGGTCAGTAATAGCAAAAATCTAATCCACTTGATGATTGTTCTTTATGAGGAACATCAATAGAAGGTCATCCTCTGATAGTGCTCCATGATTGCTCTGCCATGGTAAGATAATCCACAATAAAACATAAGCAAGCATGCGATCCTCGATCTTCATGTGGCCAACAGGGAAGTGGTTGTCAATGGGCATGTCGGGGTCTTTATTTGATCTTTTAAATCCCCAATCTATTGTGTGGTAATCGATTGCCTCTAGCTGTAAGAGATAGAGAGTTTTGGCTTGAAAAATCTGAATGTGGTAATCGATTGCCAATCTCTATAATCGATTAACCCGATAGTTTGAGCAAACTTTTAAGTGAATTTTGAAGCTAGTAATCGATTGCCATTTTGCTGTAATCCATTGCTTTGTTGATAGAGAGAATTTTAAGGCTTCAAATGTCTCATGGTAATCAATAGGCTTACCTCGTAATCGATTAGCTTGTGTTTTTCATGAAATTTTTTGAATGCAGAACACAAATGTAATCGATTGAAGCAACATGTAATCGATTAAGATGCATGACAAATTAATAATTATGCAGAAGATAGAGTATTGGTTTCAAAAATAATTTTGCATCATTATCAAAGCAATCAACAAACTTTCAAGTAGATAAATCAAGATATGGATCCAAAGGCACAAGTAGAATAAGATTTACAACATTTAAGTGAGCAACATTGCTCCCCCGTAATGTGAGAGTCCATGCTATTAAATTAAACAAATTGAACCAAGAATGATTATCAATAGTACCAAAGAGTAACACACAACAGAGAACTCATGAAGAGAATATATAAAGATAGAGTCATTAGATGTTACTAGAGTGTAGAGGTTGCGTCCTATGGTCATTTTCCTAAAAGAGCCAATACCATTTAGTCTTCATGGTCTTGAGGCATACCTACAAAACAATTTAAATTCTCTTCTTTGGTACCTAAACAATTTTGGGTTCTTTCTTGTTAGTGCCCTTAAGAGTACCCTTTGGGATCCATTTATACTTTCCCTTAGGTACATCATTCTTCTTAATCGTGTAATCATTTGAAGTATGTCCCTTGTGCATGTAATAATTGCAAATAACAAATGAAACATGGGATGATTTCACAATTTTCTAAAGGGTTTTTCATCAAAATTGCTTGAAAATTCAATCCCAGTTTTGTTAAGTGCTCTCTTTTGCAATCCAAGCAAAGCATCAAGATTATCTCTTCCAGCTGTGAACTTTGCTAATGTTTTAAGAAGATATTCATTCTTTTGTTTCAAATCTTTGCAAAGCTCACAAGAAGTTGAATGACTTGTAGAGGAAATATTGTTTTTGCAAAAGGAGTGTTCAAAATCAAGTTTTTCCTTTTCAGATTTAATATCTAAAAGTTCCTTTTGCATTTGAGCCATCTTATCTACATGCCATTTAACTTTTCCTTTAAGAAGACTATTTGCTTTGGTCAGACTTCGGGACTCTTTAACTAATTCATTGAAAGCATCATGCAGTTTAGAGTACACATTCAAAATTTGATTCAGTTTTGCAATCTAAAGAAGATTCATGTTTAGAAGTGCTTACATTACTTTCTTTTTCAGCTTCTTCACTAGCCACCAAACAGATGTTGGCTTCCTCATTTTTTGAACTTCCAAAAGAGGTTGAAGATGCATTATCTTACCAAACTATGTATGCTCTTTTCTTCTTAGAGTTTCTTTTGAATTCCTTCTTGTGACCACCATGCTTCTTTTTAAGATTTGGACAATCAGTTCTCAAGTGTCCTGGTTTTCCGCATTCGAAGCATGTGTAGGTAGCTGTGGAGGGTTCTACTTTTCTAAAGGCTTTCTTTGAATGATGATTCTTGTCTCTGGAGCTCTTGAACTCATTCTTCTTCTTGAGGAACTTTTTGAATTTTCTCACTATTGAGGCGAGATTTTCTAAAACTAAATTGCTTTCTTCCTTGATAGAGTGTATTTTAGCATAGTCTAGAGTTGCATTTGGCATATCTAGACATGTTTTTATACCTCATTTTGACCATTTTAGTTGAGTTTTGTGAGATTGGGTTGTTTTGGGTCCAAGTGTCTAATATTGCTATTTGTCACGTTTTATTGATGTTTTTGACACTGTCTCTTGTGCAACCCATAAATTTTGACACAGGTCTCCAATTTTGATGATGTTTGTCTTTTTTGAAAGATAATGAGGAGGGCTGCAATTTCATGTCTCATAAGGATTGACTAATTCGGACGTCCCAGGGGTCAAATAAGGGATTCAATGTTTTGGCCCTACACTTGTATAATTTCGGGTTTAGTTGGTAATTAGGGACCTTTTGGTAATTTTAATTAGTTAAGGTAGAGTTTTAGTTAGTGGGTTTCAGTCCTCCTTTGGAGGCCCACGTTTTTAGTCCATCATATATATAGTTTTTCCCCTTTGTAAAAGGGGACACACTACATTTTATAAAATTTCACCTTTAGAATTCAAAGTGCTCTCTTCTCTCTCCTCTCTTTTCTTCTCTTTTCTTCTCTTTTCTCCCCTTTCTTCTTCATTTTCGTGCAGCCCCATTGGAGCTCCTATGAAGGTCTTCATGGAGGGCTAAATCCATTTGCAACCCAAGGATCATGTGTTTGTGAGTAAATATGAGTTCCTCTATTCTCAATTTTGAATTATGCTCATGAACCCCCTTTTCCTCTTTTTCTGATTTTCAATTTCCTTGTTTAATGCATGATAATGATTAAATTAGGGAATTGAAATCTAAATTTGGGTCAATTGCAATCGATTGATTGTGATTTAATATGAAATGTGCATGAATTTTGGAAAATTAGGAATGCGATAGTAATCCGATTTTTTTCGAATAAATGTGAGGTGATTGCCTTAAATTTCGTATTTTCATGAGTATGAATTTGACTTATCCTTGCTGGAACTGTGATTATTTCTCCATAAGCATAGATTCCTGAGTTGTATCTCTTTGATTCTGTTTTCGTTTATTGATTTAAGTTGCTCTATTTGCTTAATTTTCTGAAAATCACACAAAATTTCCCGTATTTTGAATTGACTGCAAGGTGTTTAATGAATTGTATCTTTGAGAAAATGATTTGAGTTAGCCTTATATTGCAAAATTTATTGGGAAACTTAGTTGCTTTTGACGGCGTGTTCGACGTGTGTCCATCATTCCTCCTCATCGTTATCATTATCATCATCATCATCATTATCATCTTGGTCTGAAGATGATTTCTCAGCTTTCAAGGCGATCCTTTTTGTCTTCTTTTTCATATGCTTTTCTTTTTCCATGTGGATCATGTCCATCTCATGCTCTCTAAGCTTTTCGAACAATTCGATGTTAGTCATGGTAGCCATGTCTCTTGACTCTGAAACTGCAGTGACCTTTGGCTACCATGTCCTGTTCATATTCTTCAAGATTTTGACGTTTATCTCTTCTTCATCAAACGCCTTGCCAAGTCCTTTGAGATGGTTGACGATGTGTGTGAATCTCATCTGGAAACTGGAGATACATTCTCCTCGTTGTATCAGGAAGGTTTCATACTCTTGGATGAGATAATTCTTCCTTGATCGCCTAACTTCCAGTGTGCCTTCATGGGTTACCTCAATCATATTCCATATTTCCTTTGCTGTAGCACATGCTGAAATCCTAAAAAATTCATCAGAATTTAAAGCAGAATGTAAAATATTCATAGCACGAGGATCATAGTTGGCACGCTTAGTTGCTAACTCAATCCAATCATTAATGGGTTTCAAGACTGTTTTTCCATCAACAACAACGGTTGGAAGTGTTGGTCTGTTTAAGACTACTTACCAAACGCCTCGATCAATGGACTCCATCAAAATTTTCATGCAGACTTTCCAAAAGGGATAATTGTCACTGCAAAATAGTGGAGGTCGATTGATCGAACTGCCTTCTGCAAATGGCAACCTATTACTAGCCATGCTAGAATCCTTGAGTAAAACTCAAGGTTCAGCTCTGATACCAATTGTTAGAATCAGCTGGATAAATCAAGAGGAAGGGGGGGGGGGGGGGGGGGGGTGAATTGATATTTAAAAATTTTCGTTTCCTTTTTCAAAGATAAAAAGTTTTCATCCACTCTCTTGAAGTTTTTCACAAATAAGTTATTGATAGAATAACACAAGAGAAACTCAATGAAAACAATCTTGTTAGAATAATTCAATTAATTAATAAAGCACAAGACAACTCGGCCTACATCCAATTAATTAATAAAGCATAAGGAGATAAGGGAAGAGAGAATTACCCAATGATTATACTGGTTCGACCACAACCCGGTCTACATCCAATTATTCCTCACACCAAGGAGTTCAACTATGATCTGAGTTACAGACACCATGCACACGCAAATCATAGCAACCCTTGTTCACAACCCGAACAAGTACCTATGTGAGAGTGTGAAACACCATCACCACTCAAGCACTACCTTTAGGAAACCCCATCCGAGAAAAACAAGTGTTTAGGAAACCATGTTAGAACCAAGACATTGGATGATGTTTGACACCTAATCCATTAATGGGTTTTGATGATAACAAATGTGATAGTATTTGATCAACTAATGATTTGAAATTGAGTAATTTCTGGGAATAAAAAATGATCACAGACAAATGATATAATCTCTCCATCTCATTCTCTATCTTAACCGTCTAATAACACGTAATAATTTATCAAGCACCCAAAATGCTTTTAATCATACTAAAATAAGCTTTAGAACAGACCATGCGAAGTTCATGAGGTTAGATGGTACAGTCTTAGAACAGACCATGCTAAGTCTTGGAAAGACTCATGTAAAGTCTAGGACCAAACCATACAACAGTCTCAGGAAAAACTATGTGAAGTGTTGGGACAAACAATACAAGTTTAGGACCAGACTATGCATAAGTATTGGACCAGACCATGTATGGAACACAGTCAGACAACGCATAGTTAAGACAGACCATGATTGAACTAGGCCAGACCATGTTTGTCATTCCAGACCATGCTTAGTCAGACCAAACTGTGTCTGTTAAGCTAGATGTTGTCTGTGCTGGAACAGAACATGATCTGTTATACATGTTGAGAAATATGTGCTTTATAGTTAATTCTTTACACTAAAAGAGGCACTGTTGGTTACAGAAAGAAAGAGAGAGATACTCTCTAAACTTACTTTTTTCTATTCCTCGTATTGTTTGCATGTCTCAAATTGTGTGAAGTGTGTAGGTACAGACAAAAGACTAATCAGCATTGAGATGCACACCTTAAGCTAAAAGCTAGCTGTGACAAAGACATGAACCTGCTCCAGTCACATCAAGCTTAGTCAAAGCAACTTCAACACTCTTTTATGAGACAACGAAAACCTATCTTCTCCAACGTTCAAATCCATGAAGCTCACTATATAAAGATGCTTCAATGCAACGAGAAGACTAATGAACGAAGACGAAAAAGAATGAACTGAA
Organism: Amphicarpaea edgeworthii; assembly: GCA_014843725.1. Taxonomy (NCBI): domain Eukaryota; kingdom Viridiplantae; phylum Streptophyta; class Magnoliopsida; order Fabales; family Fabaceae; genus Amphicarpaea; species Amphicarpaea edgeworthii. The sequence goes on from CM026324.1 coordinate 9,447,000, forward strand.
ATAAAACTGTTCAAAGCAATCTGAACAACAAGCAAAGCACCTTGAGAAAAAGCTAATACCTAATGACAAACACGAGCTGAGAGAAAAGAGAATACCCATCTTTTACAAGCTCATATAGATTCAATACATAGTCTTATCCTCTCTTTGAGAGTTATTTGAATCTTTTACATATTTGTATAGAAAGCTAAGAGTGGCTTAGTGATAAAAGAATACTTGGGAAGTATAATCTTAGGGGGAGATTCATACTTATAACTAGTAGTGGTTTAGAATACTTGTAGCTAGTAGTGGCATAGAGAATACTTGTAGCTAGAAGTGGTAGTGAAGAATACTTGTTTTGTAATCAGTTGATTATAGTGGAACCCTTTAACAGTTGTTAAAGGATAACTAGACGTAGCTCAGGTTGAGTAAACCAGTATAAAAACAAGCTTCTATTTGCTGTCTTGTGACTACATCTATTCATCTTGCATATTGTGCTCTTTTGAAAAGGTTTTCAAAGTTTTACCTTGCAAGGATATATTTGCTGGTTTAAACATACATATATCTAAGAAGGCAACTTGTGAACTAATAGTGTTTGTGAAAAAGTTTTCTAACCCACTATTCAACCCCCCGTTCTAGTGTGTTCTTGTGTATTTCAGTTGGTATCAGAGCTTGGTCTCTGATGACTATCTTCACCGATACAAAGCTAAAGATCATACACAAGGATGGAGAAGGGTCTACACAAACCTCCAATATTCAAGGGAGAAAACTTCACATATTGGAGACAAAGAATGGAGACATACTTTGAATCATGTCACATAGACATGCTAGATGTTGTAGAAAATGGAGATTATATTCTAGTTGATGATAATGAAGTTGAGATTCCAAAGGAACAATGGACTGAGGCACAGAAGAATAGCTTTGTCCTCAACTCTCAAGCAAGGAATGCAATACATGCATGCATCTCTGAAATTGAGCATAGAAAGATAAGCTAGTTCAAATCTGCCAAGGATATATGGGACACAATCATAATAACTTATGAAGGGTCCTCACAGGTAAAAATAAATAAGGTAAGTGTTCTCACCAGAGAATATGAATTGTTCACCATGGAAGAAAATGAAACCATTATCAGTATGATGTCTAGATTTCAAACTATTTTAAATGTGTTTCGAAACCTTGGTAAAAGTTTCGAAAACTTCAAACATGTTGACAAAATTCTTCACAACTTGCCTAGACAATGGAGACCTTAGGTCACAGCCATTAAAGCTTCTAAGGACTTAGACTACATGCCTCTAGAAGAGCTCATGTGAATCCTAATGTTGCATGAGCAAGAGCTGCAAAGAGACGCTAAGTTAAAGAAGGGCAAGTCTCTGGCTCTGAAGGCTCATAAGTCAAATCAAACAACACCAAAGGAGTCATCTTCATCAAAAAGTCAGTCTTCCAGACCACCCAAAGGACAGACTACCAAAGCTCTAAAGGCATAAGAGTCAAAAGTAGAGTCCACCTCTTCAAGTGAAGAAGAATCAAGAGAAGATGATGAGCTATCCTTCATCTCAAGAAGAATCCACAAAATGTGGAGAAAGAAAGGTGGTTTGAGATGGAAGAACTACAACAAGAAATATTCAGTAGACCATGAGAAGAAAGAGAAGAATCCTATTATCTACTATGAATGCAAGAAGCCTGGACACTTCAAGTCAGAATGTCCAAAGCTCAGCAAAGGAAAAGAAAAAGTCAAGAGGAGATTTCCAAAGAAGAAGAAAGGACTAATGTACACATGGGAAGATCTAGATGATTCAATTGATGAAGAAGGTTCTGAAGCATCAAATGAAGAAGATAATCTCTGTCTGATGGCAGACGCAACCTCCACATCGTCTGCGTCTGATGAGAAAGATGCACTAGACAACAATCCCTCAACGTCTGCATCCGAGAATCAGATGATGAAGAACAAGAGGTAGATCTCAATGATCTTATCTCTCTTCAAGAAGCTTATCAAGAACTTCTTTCCAACTCATCTATTCTTTCAAAAGCCTACTTATCTATAAAAAAGAAATTAAAAAAACTTTCAAAAGAGCATGAAGAACTTAGGTCTTCATTTACTGAGCTATCTGACAAATGTTCTACATTGGTCACAACTAGTAATGTTCTATTAGATTATTTTCAAAAACTAACCATAGATCACCAATGCTTAATTAAAAGCAAAAGTGAACACTAGATAGAAAAGGAACAACATAGAAGGCAATTGAATGAAATGATTAAGGAAACTGATGAATTAAACAAGGTGAGAGCCTTGAGTAAAGATGAAGCTGAAGTTGCTCAATTGTGCAAAGAAGCTGCATCTCTCAAGAGCACTCTAAGCAAATTTGTCAGTGGGTTTGAAAATTTAAAGAAAATCCATTCATACAACAGACATCCAAATGACATATCTAGCCTTGGATTCACAGAAAAGAAAGAAGCAACTGAGAGTAAAGCTTCTTCTAGTAGATCACATTTTGGAAATGGACATGTAAAGTCCAAAAGCAAGAAATTTCCTACAAGAAGCAAATCATCTGCTTCTAAGACTAACACTAAAGGACCCAAAAGAATATGGTTACCAAAATACAAAATAATTCCTGTTGCAGATGTCCTTGATGGCAGGAAAGAAACACCAATCATGGTACTTGGACAGTGGCTACTCACATCACATGAGGGGTGCAAGGTCTATGTTCCTAGACTTGACACCACTGCATGGTGGTACAGTCACTTTCGGAGGTAATCAGAAAGGGAGAATAAGGGGTACTGGTAAAATAGGTATTCCTCCAAATCTCTCTATTGAAAATATGTTATTTGTTGAAGGTCTAAAACACAATCTACTGAGCATAAGTCAATTTTGCGATAGTGGATATGATGTTTCCTTCAGCAAGGAATCATGCATTGTCAAAGACTCTAATGGTTCACATCTCTTCTCTACAAAGTGTAACATCTTGTTTTTAAGAGTTAGTTATTAGACGTTGTTATATAGTGTGTCTGTGTGCTTAAGTGTTTGCTGTTGTGTATATGAGATTATATGACTTATTTTACTACTTTAATTATAGTAACTTGTAACTAGTAATGCAAGATTCTTGACTATAGAGTAGTTCAGTCTTAGTGACATGCACTTAAATCGATGATTTTATAATCACTAATATCCATGGCATGGATCAAACACTTTAGAACTCATTTAGAGCTTAAGTGGTCAATTAAAGAGCATAATTCCTATCTCCTAAAATAATCAAAGTTCTAAAATAAACTTATTAAGATATTTGGGCAACCTCTATAATCTTTAAATTTTATTTTGTGTCCCTAGTATGTCTGAATTTATTAATTCTATTCTTATGATTTAAGTATTTATTTAACCCCTAATTTAATCCTTTTTCCTTAAACCTCATTTACTTTGCAAGCTGAGTAGTGGGGTTAGCTATCCACATTTCTCCTTTCATTCGTTTCCCATTCCAATTTACAAGTCACCCTTTTCTTTCATCCTCTCCATTTCTAATGGAAACAGTAAGAAAAATCCTCTCTTCCATTTTCTCTTCTACTTGGTGCGAAGCCTACAAGCATGCGTAGCACGAGCCCACTCCTTGCTCCTTTGTGAACGGCATATAAGGTATCGATTCCCCTCTCCAATGGCCTTTGTTCTCATACCCATGAACCCATTCTCTCTCGAATTTCTATGTTTTCCCCCAAATACTCATTTCCCCCTTTTGCATGTAGAGTATGGTCTTGATTTCATGCTCATCATCCCAATTGCAAACTTTGAGGTTCTAGCTACATTTTTGTTTCCAAATTTAGTGGATAAATTCCAATCCCTCATTTTGAGAATCCAATTCTCACTGTGCTCTTTAACTTGACGATTTCCAATTTTTCTTTCGTTCTCTATATATAAGGATTTACGACAATTGAGGGTTAGTGCTTGCATGCAAGTGATATCAATGCAGCATTCTCAAAGAGCCCTAGCAAAACTCAGGTAAGTGGAGAGTGAGGGGTAAGTGTACATTACGGCTTAAGGAGAGAGTTAGGAGTTCCCCACTCTTAATGTTTTTGGGGTTTTACAATTACAGAGTCAAATTTCTAGTCGCCGCAAGGCACGTATACGCGCCACCATTTTCTTGTTACATGTAGTAATTATTGAAGTTGTCAAGAGTGCAAAGTTGTTATCTCCTTATTTGGTAAACCCCGACTTAAAGCGATTGAATTGCTCAAAGAGCACTGTTGGTTTATATATGTTTAATTATGCAATTTGTGACTTATGAATCCTATACATGTTAATGTTTCAACTCAATTGACATATCCCTTTATGTTGTAATCTGATTTAGTGTTTCCAATTAAGAGGATTATAGTCAAATCTAGTGTTAACTACATTGGTGGTGAGGGAATAGTTGAAATCTGAAAGGCGAGTGGTAAATGATGTTAAGTGATGTATTAGAATGTGAATCCTCAAATCTGTTTTAAACAAGTAGATTGCACTATTAATTGCTAGTAGTGAACATGATTTTAAAAGCAAATGAATGACTTAAAACCTTGAATATCACATGCTGGAAATTCTAAATAGAATTGCTCTGTGTTATGGTGTGGACTGTAATTATTGAAGGACTTTTTTTTGAATTAATTTTTGGTGGCGCTGTAGATTTGTTGGTCCTTTCTATAATGCCTTTGGCCTCATGTCATTTCGAATTATGTGCAATTTATAGTGATTTTTATACTGCAGTATGTTCTACTGATTTTGGTACTATGCGACTGCCCTGTTTTTCTGGTGCAAACTGACTGCCTTAATTTGAGTGGCTTACTAAGATATCTTGCTATATTATATTCCTATATGTCTAGTTTATGATGCAATTGACAGCATAACATTTTGAGCTCTATGTGATTTATAATGAGTTTTCTTATGGGAGTTGTTCTGGTTGCATTTTCCTCTGGGCAGCGGCTGCAACCAATGATTTTTGTATTTTTGTGGTGGTGATGTGATTGATTTATATTTTTACCTTAAACTGGACATGTTTGTTGAACTCTGAAAGTTGGAATTACTTTGTTTTCATTTTTAAAGAATTCCCCATGAATAATGTAAGATAAGATTGGAGATGGACTAGGCTGTTGAGAAATCGGTTTTAAACTATGGAAAAAGTCTTGTGATCATGGCATATGTACTCAGTGTACAGTCTTGGGGAAATACTGTTTGTCTGTTCAATCCATCTCATCTTTATAATGAAAAGATAAAAGACTGAAAAGTGATTCATGCATCATGGCATCTTGGGCTCAGTGTCCTTCCAACTTATTTGTGGATCCAGGCTAGGTACGGATCCTTGTAAAGTCGTTACACTATTTAAGGCTGAATCTGTGTGATTCATGCTTCCAGTGGATTCTATGCTTAGTGCTAGATCCCAGCTAGGTGCAACCATTGGCTAAGTGCCAACTTTTGGGCCTGTAACGACTTAGCGCCATATAAATATGGATATTCATACACATTGCATGCAATTGAAAGACAAATACTAATTTGCATACATGCATCATGGCATATTTTAAGAAATGTGTGGCTAATCATATGAGAATGAGGTTGTGAATTTTATTGTCGTGTGCTTGAGTGTCCTTGTCATGTAATTGATGTGCAATGTTGTCGAAATTTGAATTACTATGGCAAATCTACGAGGAAGTACTTTGTCTAAAGTTAACATAGGGGTAAAACTTTAAATCATGGGCCTTGGTATGTGATGTTGGTTTAGCCTGATATAAAAGTTTATATGTATGTTGTGTTCTTATAGATCTCTCTTGCTTATGCTTGTACATTACCATAACCTCACTCCTCTTTCTCTTGTGTTGTATGGATTTATTACCTGTTGGTCAATAGGAGGAGTAAATATCGCGAAAGAGCCACAATCTAGTGCCACAGGAGGATGCTAGAGGCGATTATATAGCCGGAGAATCTTCTCCTTACTTTGTGTTGTTCTGTGCTAGTTGTGTGTATATATATATATTACTTTAGGAGGGACTAGCCTTGTTGGAAGCTATGACTCTAAGCTATTTTGTTAAGTGGTAAAATCTCCATAGCCTTACAGTAATGAGGCTTTTGAACAACTAGTCTTATATTTTGAAGTTGTATAGCTCTGAAGTTTAAACTTTAACCAATACGTACTAGATTACTTTTCCTATATGACTCTCTTTTGAATCTTAAACCATAGCTTATCTTTTACAATTAATTCAGCAAGTACTTGATAGTTATTAAAAGTTTATGTTATGAGAGCATTCTATTTTTGTTAGATACTAAATTATTTGATTATCAAATTTTAGCATTGTATAAGCATCCGTATTAATAATTGTTTTAGTACTTAATAGGTGCTTGTTGATACCCTCCCGCTTCATACTTTACACTGCAAAAAGTTGTATGTTAAAGTTTTAGAACTGGTTTTATTTCTTGAATTACGAAATTCATTTATATGAACTTCATGTTGAGTTTTAAGGATAAACATATGTATTTCCAAACGCCAAAGATTTTCCCACCACTTCTTTAACTTTCTACTTAGCTTGTTAGAAAATCAAATATATATATTATTATCAATCTAGTTTTTTTTTTTCCAAAATTAATTATAGCTTCAACTTGGCGAGTCCTTACACAAAGAGACAAGGCAATCTTTATAAGATTAACCTTGGTGAACTAAAGGACCAAAATGTATCATGTTTACTGTTTGTCAAAGAAAGTCATTGGTTATGGCATAAGAAGCTTGGCCATGCAAGTTTGAGATTAATTTCAAAATTGCAAAGATACAACCTCGTAAGAGGATTGCCAACAATGTCATATAAAGATGACTTACTTTGTGAGGCATGTTAGAAAGGGAAATAGGTGAAAACCTCTTTTAAAAGTAAAAACACTATTTCCACTTCCAGACCACTAGAACTGTTACATATTGATCTTTTTGGTCCAACAAGGACACCCTCTCTTAGAGGGAAGAGATATGGACTAGTAATAGTTGATGACTATTCTAGATGGACATGGGTTATATTCCTCACTCACAATGATGATGCTTTTAAGGAATTCTATAAATTCTACAAATATGTTCAAAATGAAAAAGGTGTATGTATAGCTTCTATCAGAAGTGACCATGGAGGAGAGTTCGAAAACAAAAGTTTTCAGAGGTTCAATGAAGAAATTGGAATTCTTCACAACTTCTCAACACCTAAACACCACATCAAAATGGTGTTGTTGAGAGGAAGAATAGGTCATTGTAAGAAATGGCCAAAACCATGTTGAATGATAACTCAACTCCTAAACACTTCTAGGTAGAAGCTATAAATACTTCCTATTATTTGCAAAACAGAATTTATATTAGGCCTATCATTAAAAAGACTCCATGTGAATTGTGGAGAGGAAGGAAACCCAACATATCATACTTCCATCCTTTTGGATGTAAATGTTTCATTATTAACACAAAAGATAATTTGGGTAAGTTTGATTTGAAGTGTGATACAAGTATTTTACTTGGATATTTTGAAACATCTAAGGCATATAGAGTGTTCAACTCTAGAATAAAAAATGTTGAAGAAGCCATTCATGTGAGATTCAATGACACTCAACCTGATAGGAAACTATTAGAGTTAGAAGATTCATTTGCAAATATCAAACTAGAGGATGTAGTGACAAAGACCAGACCATTGTCTGACACACCACTTACTACGTCTACCACACCATCGTCTGCTCATTACCAGACCATCTTTAATGATGAAGAAGAAATCAGAGAACCATAAAGCAACAACAGAATGATGATCAAGAACCATCCTCCTTCACAGATTATTGGAGAGGTTCAAGCACCTGTAAAAACAAGATCATCCTTCCAACAAACAACTTTGTTGTTTGAGATAAAATCCAAGCACATTGATGATGCCATGGAAGACAAAAGTTGGGTCCAAGCAATGCAAGAAGAGCTTGACCAATTTCAAAAGAATGATGTCTAGAAACTTGTGAAGCTGCCAGACAACAAGGAAGCTGTTGGTGCTAAATGGGTCTTCAAAAACAAGCTAGATGAGAATGGTAAGGTTGTGAGGAACAAGGCTAGACTAGTGGCCAAAGGTTACTCACAACAGGAAGGTATTAATTATACGGAGACATACGCTCCAGTAGCTAAACTTGAGGCAATTAGGATTTTGCTTTCATTTGCTGCTCATTGAAATATGAGACTTTATCAAATGGATGTAAAATGTGCATTCCTCAATGGTGTAATCAAAGAAGAAGTTTATGTAGAACAACCCCCTGGGTTTGAGAGTACTATCTTTCCATAGCATGTATTAAAATTAAATAAAGCTTTGTATGGTCTTAAACAAGCTCCTAGAGCATGGTATGAAAAACTCAATTCATTTTTGATTGAACACAATTTTACAATAGGAAAGATAGATACTACACTATTCCGCAAAAACTACTCCTCTAATTTTATTATTGTTCAAATTTATGTAGATGATATTATCTTTGGTGCTACTAATGAAAAACTTTGTGAGGAGTTCTCAAAATTGATGCAGACTAAGTTCGAAATGAGCATGATGGGAGAACTGAAATTCTTCCTAGGATTGCAAATCAAGCAAACTAACAAAGGGATCTTCATACATCAAACCAAGTATGTGAGAGAACTCTTGAAGAAATTCAAGCTGGATGATGCCAAAATTATGAAGACACCAACGCATCTTACAACATCACTTGGACCTGATGAAGATTCAAAGAAAGTAGATGTCACTCAATTCAAAGGAATGATTGGGTCTCTACTTTACTTGACTGCATCTAGGCCAGACATAATGTTCAGCATCTGCCTCTACTCCAGATTTCAGTTTGATCCAAGGAAAGTACATTTATTTGCTATTAAAAGAATATTTAGATATTTGCTTGGAACACCTAATCTTGGTCTTTGGTTTAAAAGGTAGAAAGTCTATAAGTTGACAGGCTATTGTGATGCTGACTATGCTGGAGATAGAATTGAAAGAAAAAGCACCAGTAGAGGTTGCCACTTTATTGGAGGCAACATGGTATCATGGCTCAGCAAAAAGCAAGGAAATAGCATTATCAACAGCAGAAGCAGAATACATTTCAACTGCAAGTTGCTGCTCTCAGATCTTGTGGATCAAAAATCAACTTGAAGACTACAACATATTTGAGAGTAACATTCCTATCTTCTGTGATAATACTGTTGCTATATCTCTTTTGAAAAATCCAACCATGCACTCTAAAGCCAAACATATAGAAATAAAACATCATTTCATAAGAGACCATGTTCAGAAGGGGACCATTAATTTGGAATTTGTCAAGATAGACGATTAGCTTACTGATATTTTTACAAAACCCCTTACTGAATACAGACTGATCTTTTTGAGAGAAAAGATTGGGATGGTTTGTATGACTTAATGTTTTATGACTATTTGTTATTCACTAATAAAACTAAGGACAGATTGTCTAGTATTTTATTTAAGTGAGGCATGTGCATGCCACATGTTTCGTGCTTAAAATATGAGCCAGGCCATGTGGTATTTAAAAACTTTTTTTTTGTAACTTAAGCATTTATTGGGGTTTTGAGTCATTAAAGCCAAAACGCACATTCAATTTTTTCATTAATGTGTCATCTCAATCATTCCCTAACTGTACCATCATATTTAATGCACACCCATTACCTATTCTAGCCTACAATTGCAAAATGTATACCCCAAGCTTTCGAAACTCTCTCTCTTACTTTGCCTTCTCTACAATCAAGATTTCCAAGAACCCTAAACACTCATCTTTCACCATGGCCAAAGGTAACCCAACCAAGGGCTCCTCCTCACAATAACCACCCTCACCTTCTACCTCTCGAGCTTTTGATGAGCATTATGAGGAAGCAATGCCATAGTCGATGACAGACACCAATAGTTCTGCCTCAAACATTGATCCAGAGGTCAGAAGAGAACGCAACCTCAACGACATGGAGAACAATCTGATCAAGCCACGAGGTTCCTACACTGGGAACATTCACGTGGAGTACTTCATTGACATTCCCTATCTTGAGGAACGAGGACTCAATATCTCAAGATATTTTGAGTTTGTTGGAATAAAAGGCTTCTTCAATGATCACCAGAAGATAGCTCCCTGGACTAATTAGAGAGTTTTGGAGGAACGCCACAATCAAAGGGAACGAGATTGCTAGTAAGGTATTTGGATGTGAAATTTCCATCTCTCCTACCTCCATTGCTCAAGCGATAGGGTATAAGTTGCACTCTAACTACTTTACAAAGACATGGGACTCTGACCTTGCTGAAGGGACAATAGAAAGGTTCATTCTTGAACCTAACTACAAGGTGACCAAGAACAACAAGAAGTTGCATCCAACCAACTTCCCACCTTTGTCCAAGCTGTTATTGAACATCATCAACAAGACCATCTTGCATAAGATTGGGTCTAGGGATCATGTGTCTGCTCTCCATAGGTTCATCCTTTACCACATCATCAGAGGAATCCCATTCAACCTTCCACACACTCTCTTTTACAACATGATAAACCACATTCAGTATTTGTCAACTTTTGTGGCCACCTATTACACAACCTTAATAAACAAGATTCTCTAGAATGCTCACTACTACAATAGAATGTACATAGAAATTCAATTAGGAAGACTTGATGAACTGGATTATGTCAATGAAGAAGGTCCATTTGTTCATCAGAGGATGCTGACATCCTCTAGTCTACTCAAGTTGAACATGGGATTTGGAATTACAAAGGGATCACCTGGCAGGTTCTCTAAACTTTCTGATGATGAAGATGAAGGTCAGAAGAAGCAGACTAAGAAGAAAAAGGGTGGAAAGGGAAAAGCTCTTATCATCTATGATGAGGCTGCTTCAATTCAGCCCTTTGCAAGCAAGATAAGGAGACATGCTATTATGGACCAGCAAACTGTTCGGACAACTCGCAAGGCTACAACACAGTCTGCTGAGGAGTCAACTGCCAAGAGGACAAGGCAGACAGTCCAACAAACTCCACCCATACCTCCTGCTGTAAGGGTGAAGACTAGGCCTCAACAGAAAGGCAAGGCAAGGGTGTTGCCAGAATGTCTGCTAAACCACAAGCATCTCTAAAGGACATAGCAGACATTGGACAAGCAGTTGTCATAGTTGTTGAAGCTGAAGAGGAAGGACCAAATGAAGGATTGGTCTTCAAGAGACCACACAGACAACCTAGTGGAGGACAGACCACTGAGTCAGATAATTTGACCATCAAACCTCCCAACACTACAGCCAGGAAGTTGACTGTGAAGTGGAAAGTCATGTTGGAAAATGACAGACCTGGACTGACCACAACCCCCTCTTCCATCAATCCAGATATCACTATCCCTACCTTCACACTTTCTACTCATCCTTGCTCAACCCACAAATGTCTAAGGAAGAATATTCCTTATACTACACCATCTTTAGCCCAAACAGAAGCCACAACAGACACATTGTCTGTTGAACCTCTATCGTTTGTGTCACCTACACAAACCATAGTAATCCAAACAGTAGCTACATAGTCTAATGCCCAAGCACAGACTAAGCAAAGGCCACTGTCTAAATCCACTGTTTAGATAGAAGATACACCTGAATCTGCCCCCACTAGATAGATGATGAGATATTTTGGAAAGCATACCAAATATCGCACAAGTAGTATAAAAGGGAAGATCCCAATATTGAATCCATAGGGATTTGTTCGTATTGACTATTAGTAAGGTTATCAGTTCCTAAACACTAGTTTGGTTTTAAAATTGGTTTGTGTTGTAGAACATAAATAACAACAGAAAATAAACTAAACACTAACAAATAACACTAACGATAAATAATAAAACAAGAAATTTGATTCAAGACAAGGATCGAGTAGTTGGAATGCGTAGATGTGAAACAGTAATGATGGATATGTTGAGGATTTGGTTCAACCAATTTGCTTCCATGTAAACATACAAAATATATTCTCTATTCAAAGCAATATTTCAGATTACCTTCAATCTAGAAGTGCTTAAAATGTGATGTCTCATCAAATCAAGCCTAAATTGTTTAACCTCACTTCTGATGTCTCGGTAAGTTCAGTTGAGTGGTTTGGTGAAGCTCAGAGATCTTTACAAAGCTAATGAAGTCTATCCTATGTCTGGAAATACACTCCATTAGAGTCTAAACTCAGTTCCAAGTTCAAAAGCATTTGTCAACAACATTCAAACTCTAAAACATGCATATATAACTAATCAAATCATATAACAAGAGTGAAGATAGAGAAATGGACTTTAAATTGAATATTCAATTAATAGATATGAAGGAAAGCATTTACATGTTAAGCACATAGTTCCAAGTCCTCAACACAAATGGACTAGCCTCTCATTGTCATAAGAAGCTTACAAAAATGGGTTACAATGGAAGGGAAGAAGAGAAGATGGAAGAGGCAGTTATAAGTTTAATAAAAGTCTGAATATGTTTCAAATTATAAGTGAACTTTCACTTAGCGCGCATGTCCGCTAAGCGTAAGTTTGCGATTCTGTAAATCTTCATCTCAAATACAAGGCTTTCACTAAGCGCATCTAAGCGCTTAGCGAATCTTTAGTTTGAAATAACACTTTGCTTAGCGTGATCTTGTGGTTAGTGCTGCATAAACCGCCTGTCTCACTTAGCACAATGTGGCGCTCAACGTGAAGTGCACTTAGCATGATGTGGCGCTCAATGCGAGCTGTCTCAATTCTTCTATCTTCCCTTGTTGTTAAACATAGGCCTGCAAAACATGAATTTGAGTATATTTCTTACAAATAGCTTCCTATGGTTAGAATTAGCAAGACTATAAGAATCTATATTAAATGAATTCAAACTAAGCTAAAAATCCTGAGAACATTGGATAATCACTATAGTATATGATGCAATGTTTACGTATATAAAGCGATTATCAAACTCCCCCAAATTAAGCTTTCCTTGTCCACAAGCAAAAGAATATCTACATAGCAACAAAGTGGATGAGAGGAACAATTGACTGGATTGAAATCAAGTTTAAGACCAATGACACTTGCAAAAGGTGTTCTCAATTGTGATCAAACACATTAAGGTCACAAAGAGAGTTTTCAACATGCACACAAATTCAGCAAACCAATCAAAGGAGCATTCAGCAATTGAAGTTCAAGTGAACACCATGACCCTCACAAGGCCAATGTTTCACTCAACACTCAGTGTATAAACAGTATGAGATGATCAAATTATTCCAATTTATTGCACACTTAGACTTTTAAATTTCTTCTTAATTCATTGCACATGTATAAACAATATGGATCACTAAGGTCTTAATCTAGGTAGAATCGTGGCTGGGCTACAAAGAACATTGGTTTTTCTTGAATTAAAATTCCTAAGGGTTTAAGAAAGCATATCTTTATCTCCCTTCTTAATTACCAACTTCCTTCATATGCCTCATAGACATTGCCACATTTGGACAACAACTACGTTTTTCTTGAATCACAATTTTGATTGAATTTTCAATTATTTAATCGGCTTTGCCTCTTGTGATTCACATTGCAACAAGTGTGTTGCTGTCATTTCTTCTCTTTAGTGTGGATCTTCACCCGACTCCCCCAAATTTGGAACAAATTTGCCTCAAACCATAAAGATATGCTCTCCTATTTCCTAAGGTAAGGTGGGCAATTCTTTCTTATTTAGGTTCCAGGTTCACAAGACAAAATAGCTATCTATTAGGCTTAAGGGTTTAGCAGAGGATTCTCTCAACCTTACTAGGTTGGCTTTTTGGCTCTAGGAATCACTCTAAGCAAACAAGGCCTTGATCATTTCCACATTAATCATGCACACAACAATTCAGAGAATTATTCAAAAATTAGTGCAACAACTCAATGGTTCTCTCACAATATAATTTTCACACTGATCGGTTAATTTTCACAATGTTCACAAGTCCTTCAAAAGTCAAATGCTCACAATTATTAATTCCCCAAACTCACATGCATACATCACCCTCAAGACTAAGCAACCTAAAAACACGCTCTCACCTAGTTTGAAAACAAAAGGTTTGTGCCAAAGGTTCAAAACAAACAATAGTTTAACAAAGAAATTGAACCAAATGTTCACAAGACATCCAACATTGCACAAAAAGATTAATTACCACAGAAATGCTAAATTATAATACAGTCAAATATGTAAAGTAGAAATAAAACAAAAACAATAAAAATTGTTCAAATGACACAATTTTTAAAACACTTGGCCTCTTGTAGACGGCCATTATGCCCATCCGAGCTAGTCCTCCTTTAGGTTGTCATCTCCTATAGCATCCTCCTGGTTCTCCTCTTCACCATCTTCATGATTCCCCTCTTCCTCTGGACCTTAGTGACCACCACCACCCCTTTGTGAAAAAGAAGGCCTGTCCACAGGCCATTGCATATGGGCCTGGAACGCATCCAAAGACATGACAGGTTGTTGAAGGGAGAGGGGTGCAGATTTTCAATGATCGTACACTGACCCTGGTATAGCGTATTGGTCCGCTCTTTTATCTACTGACTGAGTGTAAGTTGTAGACCATTGAGAGCAGTCTGAAGACTGTCTTCAATGACAGATGAAGTAGCAAATGAAGAACTCCTAAAAATAGTCTTGATGCAGGGTCACTTTCTGGTGTTGGGAGGAAGTTTGGGTCTATTAGGATTGGCTTCATTATAGCAAAAAGTACATATGTACTTGAAGGTAATTGGGGGGCTCAGCTTTTGGAGGACTGGTGTATTGGAGCTAGCCCCTTTTGCGTTGCACAACGCAGAAATAAGGGCCGAAAAACCCAATCGGCTGAAGTTGGAATAGGCCATGGAGGCAATCTGATTGGATATGAAACTACCCACATTCATAATGAGGGCATATATCCATTTAGCCCACTCCACTATAACATCAGAAGTGTGCGAGGTGGGTGCCAATGTGTAGTAGGAGAGAGCACACCATGCTTGAGTCAAGGTAGTCATATTTGGTCGCACGATCTTCGTGATGACTCCATCCCTGTTCTTAACATATCCCTTGCCCGGTATGCATAACAGCGCTGTGATAACATCAGGGTCCTTGTATTGGTTGAGGAAAATGTCAAATTGAGTCTTTCCAATGTCACCTACAAGGATCGAAGGGGTTTGCAAAAAGCGGTTGATAGCGACACCATCAATGTTGGCATAGAATTCCTTAACAAGGGGTTCATCAATGGACTTGGTCGAAAGAAAACACAGCTTTTTGAGCCAGCCACGACGCTCCAACTCATTGCGGAAGACATCATAGTCATTCCGAGCAATTTTTATAGGACACTCTGGAATGAGTCCCCGACCCATGAGTTTATTCTCAAATCGTTCTTTAGCCTTAAAGGAGGAGAAACGATCAGTGTCATATGGGTAGGTGACCCTAATGTGGGAATTGTTTGCTGCATCAGGTGCAGGAGGTGCAGCACTAGAAGAAGATGCGCTGCGAGTATTGTGAGATTTAGGTGTCATCTATACTCAAAAGGAAAATTAAGACAACAAAGCAAATAAGTGAGAAACAGAGGTGTTTGCTAAGCGTTGGATCGCACTAAGTGAACACCCAAGAAACACAAAAAAAAAATAAAGCAGAAAAGGAAAGAATACAAAGTAAAACATAGTAGAGAAGGAAAGAAAACAGAGTAAAATAGAGCAGGTGCGCTAAGCGGACAGTTGCGCTTAGTGAATTTCCCAAAAAATGGAGTCCGAAGGAAAAATTTGCTTAGCACATCGTCTTGCTTAGCACCACAAAACGCTAAGCGCGCTTAGCAATCATACTCGCTTAGTGGCGCTGAATCTGAAAAACTTATTTAAAAAAATACATAGTAAGTTCACTGAGCAAACACTTATGCTTAGCGAATTTCCCAAACAATGGAGTTCGAGGCAAAAATTCGCTCAGTGTGAGGCTCTGCTTAGCACTTCAAAACATTAAGCGCGCTTAGTGAGAGGTCTCGCTTAACGGCACTTGGATTTGGAAAATTCCAAATCCATGAACCCAAAAAATGCAAATTCGCGCTTAGCACGATGGAGCGCTTAACGGTGCTTGAATCTGAAACCCAGGTTCATGAACATTAAGAACAAAAACCCAAAAATTGCATATGCGCGCTTAGCATGGATGTAAAATCCCAAATACAAAAATAGAGAAAACGCTAAACCCAAAAATGAAAACAAAATGCACAGAAGAACCTAATCTAATTAGCAAACAACCCAAACTCAATAACACACAAGAGAAAACAACAATGCCAAAAGAGAAAAAAAATGAAATTAAAATGCGGAGAAGTGCTTACCTGTTGGTGTGCAAAGTGGAGAAGAAGACTGTGAAGGGAAAGAAAAAGATGCAGCACGAAGAGGGATGCGTGGATGTAGTATGTGTGAGTGAAAGAAAGAAAGAGTGCAAGTGAGAGTGAAGAAGAAAGAGTGACGGTGTGAGAGAAGGAAAAATAGGTTTTAGGTAAGTAAGAAAGGAAAAAAATTTTAAAAGTGTTAAAGTGGGAAAGAGGGAGAGGAGTAGTTTCGTAATTGCTCCAACATTTATGCATCATGCGCTTAGCGTGCCATAGCACTTATCGCATATCCCTCAATTCTCTTTCAAAAAAAAAAAATTTCATGCTAAGCGAAGATAGGCGCTTAGTGCGTGCTATAGAATTTTGCAGAACCAGCTTAGCACGATCTTGCACTTAGCGAAACATCAATTCAAGTCAAATCATCGCTAAGCGTAACCTTGTGCTTAGCAAAACAACACTTCAAGCTAGAACCATGTTGAGAGAAGATATGCGCTTAGCGTGCTCTGTCGAATGTTGTAAAACCAACTTAGCGTGATCTTGCGCTTAACGCCATAACAATTCGAGTCAAACCATCGCTGAGCGCAAAGTTGCACTTAGCAAATTAGCACTTCGAGCTAGAACTTCGTTGAGCGTAGATACGCACTTAGCGCGCTCTGCAAAATGTTGCAGAACCAACTTAGTGCGATCTCGCGCTTAGCGAAATAACAATTCAAGGCAAACTATCACTAAGCCCAAGTGAGCACTTAGCAAGAGATGTAGAGAGGCAAAAGCGACTTAAAACTCTCCAAAAAAAAAAAATTCAAACTTTAGCTCTTATTCTAACCAAAATAATAAAATAAAAGAGAACAAACCTGGGGTTGCCTCCCAGCAAGCACTTCTTTAACATCACTAGCTTGACAGTTGACAAGATCAAGGATCTTGTAAATGAATGATTGTTGTAAGTCTATTAATTTCTCCACCATGATAGCCTTTTAGCCTTTGCCCATTCACTACCCAGCTTGCTTGTGGGTCTTCCGCTGATGAATCCATGATCTCAATTGCTCCATAAGATTTGACATCTTTGATTGTGAAGGGTCCAGACCACTTGGATTTCAACTTACCAGGGAAAAGTCAGAGTCTTAAGTTGAACAGGAGCACTTGCTACCCTACATGAAATTCCCTCTTCAGTAGCTTCTTATCATGATATCTCTTGGTCCTCTCTTTGTATAGTTTTGAGGACTCATAGGCCTAAGTCCTCATTTCTTCTAATTCTAATAGTTGAAGCTTTCTCTTGTCGACTGCCAATGTTGGATCAAAATTTAGCAACTTAATTGCCCACCAAGCTTTGTGAGCCATTTCCACTGGAAGGTGACAAGCCTTGCCATATACCATCTGGAATGGTGTGAGCCCAATTAGAATCTTCAATGCAGTCCTATAGGCCCAAATGGAATCATCTAGCTTGTGTGTCTAATCATTCATTGATGTTGCCACTATTTTCTCCAGGATTTTCTTGATTTCTCTATTGGATACCTCTGCTTGGCCATTGGCTTGCGGATGGTAGGTGATGAAATATTTTGGCAAGCGTACCAAATATTGCATAAGTAAATTAAAAGGGAAGATCCTAGTATCGAGTCCACAGAGAATTGTCCGTATTTGACTATTAGTAAAGTGATCAATGCCTAAACAATAGTTTGGTTTTTAAAGTTGATTGTTTTGTAAAACATAAGTAACAACAAAAAATAAACTAAACACTACAATTAACACTAACGATAAACAATAAAAACGACAATAGTGATTTAGGACTATGATCAAGCAGTTGGCGTGCTTGAGTTTGAGAAGGGAATGATGGATATGTTGAGGATTTAGTTCAACCGGTTTGCTTCCCATGTAAACATATAAGATATATTCTCCATTCACATTAATAGTTCAGATTAACTTTGATCTAAAAGTTCTCAAAACGTGATCTCTCATCAAATCAAGCCTAAACTGCTCAACCTCACTTCCGATGTCTCAGTAAGTTCAGTTGAGTGGTTTGATGAAGCTCAGAGATCTTTACGAAGCTAATGAAGTCTATCCTATGTCTAGAAATACACTCCATTAGAGTCCAAACTCAGTTCCAAGTTCAAAAGCATTTGTCAATGGCAGATAAACTCTAAAACATGCATATATAACTGATCAAATCATATAACACGAATAAAGATAGAGAAATGAACATTAAATTGAATATTTCAATGAATAGATATGAAGGAAAACGTTTACATGATCAACACCTAGTTCCAAGTCATTAACACTAATGGATTAGCCTCATTATCATGAGAAGCTTTGAAAAGGTTACAAAATGGGAGAGGGAGAACAGAGTAAACAGGGGATGAATAGAGGAAAAGCAGCTCAAAATATCCAACCAAGTTTGAATGCCTAAAAATTATTACAAGTGCAACTTATATAGTCGAATACTCATTTAGCGCAACATTTCGCTAAGCGCAGGATACTGCATAATGCATCTCAAAACAAGGATTCCACTAAGCACAATCTTCTGCTAAGTGCAACTTCAATTCGAAAGGGTCTTCCGCTAAGTGCGATGTCCGCTAAGCGCAAGTTCGTGATTCTTCAGATTTTCATCTCAGATACAGGGCTTTCACTAAGCGCATCTAAGCGCTTAGCGAATCTTCAGTTTGAAATAACACTTCGTTTAGCGCGATCTTGCGCTCAGCACTGCATAAATCGTTTGTCTCACTCAACACGATGTGACGCTCAACGCAAGGTGGGCTTAGCATGATATGGTGCTTAGCACGAGCTATCTCAATTCTTCTATCTTCCCTTGTTGTTGAACATAAGCCTGCAAAACATGAATTTAAGTATATTTCTTACAAATAGCTTCCTATGGTTAAAATTAGCAAGCCTATAGGAATCTATATTAAATGAATTCAAACTAACCTAAAAATCCTAAGAACATTGGATAATCGCTACAGAATATGATGCAATATTTACGTATATAAAGTGATTATCAACAGATGATCACCCAACAAATTGAACCCACTGTTCAGTCTGAGACACAGTCTAAACCCTTAACTCAGACTGTTGTTCCTACAACATCTCCATCAACACCACCAAACACAACCATTCCTCCTCACCAATCACCATCTCTTGTCATTATTTCGGAGATGATAGATGCAATGGTCTCCTACCACCACTCTAAGTCTGTCAACATATCCTCCGAGTCTGATGTAGATGAGGAGTTAGTAATATTGTCTCCCGAAGCGTATGCTACTCCATCTTGAGACAACAGACCATTCAGCCTTGATGGAACCACTCCTTTGTCAAGATTCAGAGAAGACACTCCTCCTCCTCCTCCCTTAGGGTCTTGGCATCAGAAGATGATGCAAAGATTCTCCTTGTATTATGTGGGAGAGAATGTTGAGTCTACTACATATAGAGAAGAGACTCAAATGGAGCCATCTACAAAGCATGTGAATGAAGGTGCTCCCAAGGAAGCTAAGGTGCTAAAGCTTCCTCCTTTGCAGATAGATCAAGGGATCATTCCTTATTAAAGGTCAATCTGCAACACCACTCTTCTAGATGCTACACAAGATGATGTTGATCTTGCAAGGAGATTGCAAGAAAAAGAGTATGTCTCTGTCATTCCTCTCATGAAACAACTAGTACATGAGATTGCACATTGGTACAATTGTGTATGAGAAGGAATGGACTACTTCATAGTGGAACCAGCCATTCCAGAAGAACTAACAGAAGAAGAGAAGCAGAAGCTAGAAGTTACTGTCAGAACAATGCATCGTGATGCTTTGTGTCACCTGTTGAGACCAAAGGTATCTACTAGATCTCCTCGGTTGATTACACGAGGAGTAGATCCAAGTCATCCTACCTTCAAGGTCGATTGTGCTGAACATAGGGCTCTGTGTCAACTGAAGTTTCAAGGCACAGCCCCCCAGACAGTTGTATCCTCCAAGCCTACACATCAATGAAGAGACCAACATACGAGTTGCTCCAGACCGTATAGTACCCAGGCTACCAATTGTCAACCACAACAAGTTGAAAGGGAAGAAGATTGTAAGAGCAAACAATCTTCCATAGCACATACCAAACATTAAGCTTCTGCCTCAACCAGTAAGAGCATTGCCAGAAGAAAATACTGAATCAAATGCTGGAATCTACTAACAGAATGTGATGAGCAGCATGCTCCACACCACAAGGTCATTCAATCTCTCTGATGAAGAAAAGGAGAAGATTGACACTGTTGGTGAAGGCACCTCTTCCCCTAGTAGCTTCATTCATGTGTCGGACACTATAGTTGTGCCCACATTGCTAACCCCTTAGACCCTTAGAGATGAAGCTAAAGCCAAGAGAATGCTTGCTGAGAACTATGTTGAGTATAAGGTTGCCCAGGCTCTGATAGTTGTAGCAATTGATGCAGCTAAGGCAAAACAAAAGAAGCAAGAATACTAGAAGAGGTTGCCAGATTGAGAGCCATGCTAGCAGCTCAAGAAGAGAACAGAAGACTCAAGGCCTTGGCCAAAGAGCAAAAGGCCAAAGAAGATGAAGATGCAAGGAGGCTCAGGGAATTAGCCCTGAAGCATGAGGTTGAGGCAGCTCAGGCTACTGTACTTGTTGTTGAGCAAGCTGTAGACTTGGCTGAAAAGTATGTAGAATCTACACCAACCGAACAGTGCACTGATTTGGTGTCTACTTAGTCAAGATCGAGCACACCAATTGCAACCATACCACTCAATGATGTAGCACAATCAAACAGCCATCCTGACATAGCAGCTCTTGAAACTGCATTAGAATCAAAACTAGAATCCAAGCTGGGATCAAGAATATCTGTTGAAGTTGCTACTCAAGTTGTTGCCCAAGTTGATGCTCAATTGAACACCAAATTAGACGAGCATAGAGCTAGCATCATCAAGGAAATGACCATTGCCTTCAACACTTCAATTGCTGCTCTCCTTACTCCACACATTGTTGTACCTCCTACCCCACCACCGCCAATTGAAGATCCTCCTACAACAACTGCTCCATCAGAAGCTAGAGAATCCTCAACCAAACAGTCAACCCCACCTTCTAAACCATGACTATGATGGCATTTTCTACTTCATTCTCCACTTGTTTTGTTAATGACAAAGGGGGAGAGATTTTTGGAATTATAGAAATTTTATTCCAAATAATGCTTAAGTTTTCAATAAAAATAGTGATTGGTTCACTAATTTTTTTTCATATCTATATCTATCTATTATCTACTTTCAATTATTTCATGATATAAACTATCATTTGCATATACATGATAGACTTAGGGAGAGTTCGTCATGTTAATAATTGCACATCATTAACTAACATGAAATTATCTGCACTTTGATACATTACTCTTTGTGATTTATTGTTTGTTAATCAAAATTATAACGTGTTGTCATCATCAAAAAGGGGGAGATTGTTAGAACCAAGACACTGGATGATGTTTAGCCCCTAATCAATTAATAGGTTTTGATGATAGCCAATGTGATAATATTAGATCAACTAATGATTTGAAATTGAGTAATTTTAGGGAATCAAAAATTATCACAGACAAATGGTATAATCTCTCCATCTCACTCTCTATCTTAACTGTCTAATAACACGTAATAATTTATCATGCACCTAAAATGCTTTTACTCAGACTAAAATAAGCTTTAGAACATACCATGCGAAGTTCATGAGGTCAAACGGTACAGTCTTGGAACAAACCATGTTAAGTCTTGGAAAGACTCATGCAATGTCTAGGACCAGACCATACAACAGTCTCGGGACAAACTATGTGAAGTCTTGGGACAAACAATACAAGTCTAGGACCAGACTATGCATAAGTACTGGACCAAACCATGTATGGAACACAATCAGACAACGCATAGTTAAGACAGACCATGATTGAACTAGGCCAGATGATGTCTAAAGCTAAGCCAGACCATGTCTATCATTCTAGACCATGCTTAGTCAGACCAAACTATGTTTGTAAGCCAGACATTGTCTCTATTGGAACAGAACATAATCTGTTATACGTGTTGAGGAATATGTGTTTTATAATTAATTCTTTACACTAAAAGAGGCATTATTGGTTACAAAAAGAAAGGGAGATACTCTCTAAACTTACTTTCTTCTATTCCTCGTATTGCTTGCATGTCTCAAATTGTGTGAAGTGTGTAGGTATAGTCAAAAGACTAATTAGTATTGAGATGCACACCTTAAGCTAAAAGCTAGCTATGACAAAGAGAGGAACCTGCTCCAGTCACATCAAGTTTAGTCAAAGCAACTTCAATACTCTTCTGTAAGACAACAGAAACCTATCTTCTCCAACATTCAAATCCATCAAGCTCACTATATAAAGATGCTTCCATGCAACAAGAAGACTAATGAACGAAGACAAAAAAAGAAAAAACTAAAACAAAATCATTCAAAGCAATCTGAACAGCAAGCAAAGCACCTTGAGAGAAAGCTAATACCCAGTGACAAACACGAACTAAGAGAAAAGAGAATACCCATCTTCTACAAGCTCATATAGATTCAATACATAGTCTTATCCTCTCTTTGAGAGTTATCTAAATCTTATACATATTTGTATAGAAAGCCAGGAGTGGCTTAATGATAAAAAAATACTTGGGAAGTATAATCTCAAGGGGAGATTCATACTTATAACCAATAGTGGTTTAGCATACTTGTAGCCAGTAGTGACATAAAGAATACTTGTAGCCAGAAGTGGCAATGAAGAATACTTGTTTTGTAATCAGTTGATTATAGTGGAACCCTTTAATAGTTGTTAAAGGAGAATTGGACGTAGCTTAGGTTGAGTGAACCAGTATAAAAACAAGCTTCTATTTGTTGTCTTGTAACTACATCTATTCATCTTACATGTTGTGCTCTTTTGAAAAGGTTTTCAAAGCTTTGCCTTGCAAGGATATATTTGCTGGTTTAAACATACATATATCTAAGAAGGCAACTTGTGAACTAATAGTGTTTGCGAAAAAGTTTTCTAACCCACTATTCAATCCCCCCCCCCCCCCCCCCCTTCTAGTGTGTTCTTATGTATTTCAAACCATATCCTCAAACACTCAACACTTAGGAAACCCTATCCAAAAGTGCAAACACCTAGGAAAACCTATCCTAGAAAACAAGTGTTTAGGAAACCCTATCCTATAATGCCAAAACCAGAACCAAAAGAAGAAGAGAAGTTCAAGAACAAAAGCACCTAGTTGTGCAGATTTAGCTGGTATAATGATCAAACTAAAAGCAGCTAGAATGTGCAAATATAGCTGGTAAAGGCTCAATGCTCAAGCACCTAAATGTGCATAGATGAAGAAATATCTTTTTCTATAAAGAGATTTAGCTATGTAAAAAGCACAATTGAATTCAACTCAAAAGAATATGGTTGGAAGGAAAGGAATGAATTTTCTAGCAATTGAGTTGATACATAATGCAAACCCAAGAGGTTCTCTTTTAGTGTCTATGAAATGTTATCTTGGAAATCAAATATAAGATTTGGATATGAAAAGGAATTCGTGTATAAGATAAGATTTGAGGGAAAATAGTTACTCAATTAGATATATGATATGGAATAGAAAGATATGAGCTAGGTCAAAAGATATGGAAAGGATTTGACAAAGATTAGATTTGGATATTGATGGAATATTTTGGCAAGCGTACCAAATATCGCACAAGTAGTTTAAAAGGGAAGATCCCAGTATCGAATCCACAGGGAATTGTCCGTATTTGACTATTAGTGAAGTAATCAATTCCTAAACACTAGTTTGGTTTTTAACGTTGGTTGTCTGTGAAACATAAGTAATAACAGAAATTAAACTCAACACTACAGTTAACACTAACGATAAACAATAAAAACGACAATGTTGATTCAAGACTATGATCGAACAGTTGGCGTGCTTGAGTTTGAGAATGGAATGATGGACATGTTGAGGATTTGGTTCAACCGGTTTGCTTCCCATGTAAACATATAAGATATATTCTCCATTCACATTAATAGTTCAGATTAACTTCGATCTAAAAGTGCTCAAAATGTGATCTCTCATCAAATCAAGCCTAAACTGCTCAACCTCACTTCCGATGCCTCGGTAAGTTTAGTTGAGTGGTTTGATGAAGCTTAGAGATCTTTGCGAAGCTAATGGAGTCTATCCTATGTCTAGAAATACACTCCATTAGAGTTTAAACTCAGTTCCAAGTTCAACAACATTTGTAAATGGCAGGTAAACTCTAAAACATGCATATATAACTAATCAAATCATATAACAAGAATAAAGATAGAGAAATGAACATTAAACTGAATATTTCAATAAATAGATATGAAGAAAAGCGTTTACATGGTCAGCACCTAGTTCCAAGTCCCCAACACTAATAGATTAGCCTCTCATTGTCATGAGAAGCTTTGAAAAGGTTACAAAAATGGAAGAAAGAGAACAGAGGAAACAGGGGAAGAATAGAGGAAAACAGCTCCAACTCTCAACCAAGTCTGAATGATCCAAAAATTATTACAAGTGCAGCTTATATAGTCGAATTCTCGCTTAGCGCAACTTTCTGCTAAACGCAGGACACTGCATAATGCATCTCAGAACAGGTGTTCCGCTAAGCACAATCTTCCGCTAAGCGCATATTTAGTTCGAAAGCAACTTCCACTAAGCGCGATGTCCCGCTAAGCGATTCTTCAGTTTGAATAAAAATGTCGCTTAGCGCAATATGGCGCTCAGCGCGTCATAGGCCGCCTAGCTTGCGTAGCTTGCTGTTGCGCTCAGCGAGTTAAGCGCTGAGCGAGATGTGTCGCTAAGCGAGATATGTCTTCTTCTTGTGTTCTCCCTTTACTATTGAATCTAGGCCTACACACATAAATTAGAGTATATTTCTCACAAAATAACTCCCTAGGTTTAGAATTATCAAACTATACAAATCTATATTAAATGATTTCAAACTAAGCTAAAAATCATAAGAACATTGGATAATCACTACAAAATATGATGCAATATTTACGTATATAAAGCAATTATCAGATATCTTTCAGAATGAGCATTATACCAGATGTAATCGATTGGCACAAGGAGTAATCGATTATCCTGTGTATCAAAAGATGATTTTTCTTGTTGTCATCAATTGTAATTGATTGCAAGAATCTGGCAATTGATTGCAATTGGGACAGAGCCAATTCTGAGAATTTAAAATTGCATTGTAATTAATTGTCATATCTTGTAAACCCGAGGGCAGAGGCAAATCAAAATTAGATTGGCCCTCTAGTAATTGATTCCTAGATAGTGTAATCGATTGCAAAGCTCAGAATGTGATTTCAAAAATACAAATCATCTTTATATACTTGGATAAAAGTTTTGCAAAAAGCTTTTAGCAAGCATCCTATAAAGCACATCTAAACATATAAGACTTAGTCTAAAACAAGTAATACAAAGCCAACATCCATTCATGTTTTGGCTTAAAAGAAAATAGATTAATCTAAAGGAAGATAGATGAGATGAAGCAATATGAAAATACCAAAACTAAGTGAAGTCTTCAATCTTCAGCATTCATCATTTCTTTTAAAGTCCTATTTTTTCTTTCAACTATTCCATTAGATGCAGGTTAATAAGGAGGAGTCACTTCATGCATTATGCATTCTTTTTTCACAAAAAACATTGAATAAGATAAATTCACCACCCCTATCGGATCTATTCCACTTAAATTCCTTATTTAAATGATTTTCTACTTTTGCTTTATATAAAAGAAACTTTTCAAAAGCCTCATCTTTACTTTTAATTAAATAAACATGTGTGTATCTAGAAAAATCATCTATGAAGATTACAAAATATTTGTTACCACCTCTAGTCATGGTACTTTTTAAATTTGCTAAATCAATATGAATTAAACTAAGCAAATCAGTTTTCACGTTGTTGAACGGAAGGACAAGATTTTTTAGTTAATTTAGATTCAATACAAATATCACACTTAGTTACGCATGCATCACTAGTTGTAGAAATCAAACCAATATAACGCATTTTCTTAACATAAGACATATTAACGTGTCTTAATCTAGCATGCCACATATCAATCAAGTAAGCGAAAGAAGATGCAATTTTATTAATTATCTCATAAATATTAAGAACAAATAGTCCTTGATCACAATAGCCCTTTCCCACAAAAACATTATTTTTTGTCATTATAATCTTGTCAGATTCAAATGACACTTTAACCCCAACTTTTCCCAACAAAGATATAGAAATGAAATTTGCTCTTATATTAAGCACATGGAGTAAGTCATTCAATGCCAAGGTCTACCCAGATGTGAGCTTATAAGAACTTTCCCTTTTCCTAAAAACGAAATAGTTTGAGAATCTCCAAGGTACACAAGTTCTTCTCCAACCCCCACAAAAGTGTAGGAAGTAAAAGCATCTTTGTTTGCACAAATATGCCTAGTAGCACCAAAGTCTACCACTCATTTGCTCACATTGGTCATAATATTTATTTCAGAAACAATCGCAGCAATAACATCTTCTTTTACCAAATTTGCATTTGGCTTAAGAGGATTGATGTTTCTCACTCTATTGTTGCATTGAGGTGCATGATGACCTGGCTTTCCACAAACAAAGCAATTTCCTTTCTTTTTAAAGTTGGGATTAGTAACTCTATGGAAATGATCAAAAGACTTGTTATTGTTATCGTACCTCTTTTTCGGTGGCTTATTTTGAACCAAATTTGCACTAGTAGCCATGGCCTTTGCCTTTGCATTTTTTTTATCTCTTTTCGGTTGGTGTCTTCAAGTGAAAGTTGTTTCTATTTGTGCTTGAGTTGTTGCTTGTAGTCTTTCCATGATTTTGGCAGCTTCTCTATGAGTAGACCAGCAATAAATTCATCTGGCAGAATGATCTTCTCAGCTTTCAAGTCTTCCAACAACATTTAGTACTTGTTGATTTGAGTGTTGATGTCAATTTCTTCATTCATCTCCAACTGGTAATAATTACCAATGACAAATTTTTATTTTCCAGCATCCTTAACAATATACTTTGTTGTCATTGACTCCCAAATTCCCTTAGCGTCCTTATACGAGCAATAGGCATCGAACAAGTCGTTAGATAACATACTGATTATAATGTGTCTACATACCTTATTCGCATGAGTCCATTGTTCGATCTATTTTGGGTCCGCAAAGGAAGGCTTTGGATCAATGAGTGTCAATGCAACACCATACATATCAAGGATGGAGTGAACTCTTTCCTACCATTTTTGGAAATTATAACCGTTGGACACTTCGATCTTAGAAATGTCCAAAAAAGGTTGAGCATGTGTGATAGGCGGAGGAAGCTGTGTGTTAATAACAACATTAGCAGATTGGTCGTTATTGTTAGAAGTAGATGCGTTGTTTGCAACATTGGTGTTCATGGTAAATCCTTAAGATTGTTGGAGGCGATGAAACAACAAAACATACAAATGGAAGCAAAAAAATGAATAGTAGTCTAAGATTGTGGAGGCACACTGTTCTTAAGAATTTATTTATGTAGCACAAGAACCCCCAAGATTTAATAGACTCTTCTCAACCAAGGTTGTTGAGGAAGCAAAACAATAGGAACAATTGTTATCAGATATGTGCCTAAGAAAAACTTTTATATAAAAAAGAAAACAAGAAGAACATTGATTTTGATCTCTAAAATATTTGGTCCAACATTCTCTCCAATTCAAAAGGAACGTTCAAATTTTTCTCCAATTAAAATCAATTTGGTAACAAACTAAAATGATCATTTGAGAAAGATTTGGAGAAGATTTTCAATTGAAAGACATGTTCAACATGGTTATAAAAAAGTAACCATAAACATAATAAAGGGAAATTAATCTAAACTAATAAAAGGAAATCAATTTCATAATTGAATACCGTGAGGTCCCAACAAGCATGCCTATTGGGTAGTGAGTCATTAATCCCTCACAAGCCAATATATGAAGTTCAAATAAAATATAAATATAAACTTTGAAATATCTATTATTTATACAACACACTTTGCAGGATAATATGCCACTTGGGATCACTACTATGGTATTATGCTTGTGGGATTATGCTGTTTGAAGCTTAGAGTTGAGCAATAAGCTTTAGATAGCTCATTGATGGGAATTATGATTAGAGGGAGAGTATAATATGTTGAACTGCTACACAAGAGTTATATCATGTACTGATCATTCCAAACTTTTATCACTTCTTGTGAGCCAAAGAATATTAATAATAATATTTTATCTTAGCCTATAAAAAAAAGTGTTGATCTCTAGCATGTGCCCCATATTATTTGAAAGGGCATCTCATGTTACCAGTTGAGCTAATAATGTTTTTGTAGCATATTGCTTATCCTTCACAAAGTTGTAAAATTGTTTAGTGGCGGTTTTAAAGCAAAGCGACCCTTTGTACTTGGAATCAATGACTGTGCCCATACATTAGAAATTAACTTGCTTTCAATTTTTGTTTCCATTCTCGAACATGACTTCAATACATTGCCATCACAATAAAAAAAAAAAAAAAATAGGAGCACTAGTCACCAATTTGGTCCATCTATTAACAATGTAATACCTTGGAATTTCATTTAATCCTTTACCCTTTAATGCAAAAAGGATATGTCGACATGGCATGCCTTCAGATTCAAACATTTCTCTATTGCAATCTTCATAGCTGGGTCTTGATCTATTATGATTACAAAAGGTTGACGACCTTTCATGGATTTTCAAAAATGTTTCAAACAACCACTAAAATGACTAAGCTCTTTCATTTACTAAGAAGACAACCCCAAAAGTTATACTATATTATATTGTGATCATATCTATTAATTACTATATTATATCTAGATAATAACAATTAATGAAAAATCATTAAACTCATTAAATTTTATAACACTTATAATATATAAATAGAAAAGTAATAATTTATAAAATATAATTAGTCTAGATAATAACAATTAATGAAATATCATAAGATATTTTGTGATCAGATCTATTAATTAGTATATTATATACCAACATATATTATTGAAAAGATTATTAATATATAATCAATAATAATATCTTTTTTACTAAAAATATAGTAAATATTATAAGGGGGGAGACTGAAGCCCCTACTTGCCCCTCCTTAGGTCTCTTAGAATAATTTTGGAGATATCTCTTTCTACAGCCTACATTGTCATAGCTCACAAGCTGTTCTTCCAGTAACTCAAAAACTTTTGAAGGCCCTAAGTTGGCTCTACTACAAGAGAGTAGCAATTTTTTATGAGCATTAGTTATCCTTCTTTCATATCTTACAAATTTCCTTTTTCTAGCTGTGGATAATACATGTACGTGGCCTTCCTAGAATTAAAAAATTGTATATTTACATCCGATTGTTCTCTTGAAAACAATTCTTGCATCACACCCTTCCCTTGTTATTTTTTCTCCTCCTAGTTTTAGGCAATTTTTCCTCATCAACTAGCAACTTGTCCATAACCAATGTGTTGTTTGCTTTGAAGCCTTGTTTTGCGGAGACAAAATATTTAAGAAATATCTCTCCATTTGTGTCACTTTTACCGTTGACTTGCGTATACTAAAACCAACTACACCTGCATAGCTAAGTTTTCTCATTCCATCAAGGTATCAAATGCCTTTCCACTTCCCCAAAAAATAATACCTTTCCAAGGGTAGGTTTGAGTTATTCGTCACACTCTAGAATCCATATCGTTATGTCCACATAATCATTTAATTATTTTGATACAACAATTGTCTTCATGAACATATTCCTAGAAAATAAAGAATTAAAAAAATAAGAAATTAAACAACAAATATAATTACATGTTAACCTAAAGAAACAAGTAATCACTACAAACATAATAACGGGCAGGAAAGTAAGATTAACATTTTAAAAAAAATGAATTTTAATTGTAATTTATAGCTTTAAATTCAATGTTAGTTATTGAATGTAATTCAACTATAGCAAAAGATGGAAAACTTTAAAGAAATCAAATTTAAATGTGGTGCTCATGTCATTGTTAATTAAAAGTTAAGAAACACTAAGCATATTCGTGAACATAAGAGAAGTTTATATCATTCAATTATGTTAGATATGAAAACAAGAATATTTTAAAACAAATCACAATAGAAAGCTATCATGATAAAGAAAATATTAATTATCTTACTTACAAAAACAAAATTTTCTTGTATTGAGCAAACACCCTTGTCATGAGAGGTGAAATAGTGCAACTGTTCTAAAACACATTTATGAGGGGGAGAGCATGAGTGAGATGTTTTTTTAATTTTGGATACACTAAAAAGAGGAAATAGAGAGATCAAGTGATAGAGGATTGTCTAAGGCACATGAGGACCTAAGGGCACTTCAAGAATTAAAGGGACCAATGACAAGATCCAAGGCCAAGATTCTTCAAGAAGAAATGACTAAGAGACTAAAGGAAGGGTTATTCATCAAAGGCCAAGAAGGAAGAAGCCCAAAGGAGTTAAATTGGAGCACTTGGAAATTTGCTAACAGCTCGCTCAGCGCAAGCTTGAGCTCAGCGAAGTTTCGCTTCGATCAAGCATCTCGGTCAGCGTAAGGTTGAGCTTAGTGGAGATTCGCTTCAATCAAGCATCTCGCTCAGCTCAATGTTGAGCTCAACGCAACTTGCGCTAAGCTCAAGGTTGAGCTTAGCGGAAGGTCTGACGCGGGAATTTTCGAAAACCTTGTTTACTTGTGTAAGGGGGTTCTTAATTGTGTAATTAGGCCTTAAAACGTTATGTTTAAGTGGAGATTAGTTACATAACCCTCTTCTAAGGCCTGGCTCTATAAATAGTAGAGGAGAACCTCATTTGTAAAAAAAACATATAACTCATTTGTGAATGAAATAAGCTTTGGCTTAGTTTGAGAGCTTAGTCTCTTCTTGGTTTTTGAGTGAAACCAAATTGATTCTTATCAAGGAAGCTTTCCTTGTGGCGAATTCTCCTCGGCTTATCATTCCATGCGGATCGTGGCGTCGTTCTAATTCATCTTCTTCTTCTTTCTGCTTTTCCCTTTTGTTTGAGTTCTTGATTTAGCTTCAATAGAGCTCCTTTGATTTGCTTCTGGACGATTCAAACCAAGCTAGTGTGGCTTGGAACTGCATCATGCATGCATCATCAAGTGTGGTAGGTGTATGTTAATTTTTCAATTAGTGTTTTAATCCTAACCGTCTAATCTAATACAACTGACCATTCTCATTCTCACATAAAAAAAAAATTCTCATAATATACACCCCCTATATATATATATTATTTTTAGCCTTAATGTCACTAAGTTCATTAAGTTTTTCATTTTTTGCATTTTAGTCCATAATTTTTTTTTTTTAAAAGTGTCATTTTGTTACTTTAAGTTATGTTTTTTTGGCAAATTTTAGTACATTATGATATGTATTTGACAAATTTTTGGTACTTTATGTTATATTTTTTTCACATTTTGGTCAATTTGGGTGGAAATGTTAAAACACTTATATGTTTTTTTTTAAAAAAAAATTGTCCATTAAGTTTTTAAGTGGGCCTATTTTGGTCATTAAGTGGGTTTATTTTTGTCAATTAAGTTTTAGGGAATTGTAATTCAAAAACCAATCAAAAGATCAACAAAAATGACTTTTTTAACGTTTGCACCCAAATTGACAAAAATGTATCAAAAACATAATTTAAAGTATCAAAATAACATTTTTAAAATATTATAAACCAAAATATAAAAAATAGAAAATTTAATAGATTAAAAATAATATTAAGCCTTATTTTTAATATATTTTCTCCAATGTATGAAATTTAAAGTTTACTTGCTATTTTTTTGTTTTATAATTTATACATTCTATATGTAAAAGGCTCAAAATAGGATTTTAAAATTCAAGAACTAAAAAATTAAGAACCAAAATCATTGGTCAACTAAAATCGATACTAATGTTGGTCATTTCATTGTCCTATGTTGCAAACAACTTTTAAAGGAAAAAATATTTATTAAAAAGTGTAATATAAAATATTTATTATTAATATTTTTATTAAAATTGTGTTTATGTTTAAGTTGTATACAAATATATTTATATAGATAATATTTTTTAAAACAAGCATATTTAATGAAGACATGTCAATTAATTTGTCACCTTGAAAGATTTATTTTTTTGTTTGTGGACGTTGTGAGTTATAGTTGAAAGCCAACAACTACTTTGCCCCCTTTCTTCTTGATATCATCTTCTTCCACCTTTCTCTAACAAATCAAGCCGCAAACATCTACTCTCAAAGCCATTGCTCATAGAAAACTTGGTGGGTTGATATTGAATAGGTGGAGAGTCAATGTCTAGATTTGGTGGAAGCAAAATGAAAATGCACGTGCTGGCACTTGGCAGCCATGGTGACTGTGAGTCTTCTAGCAATAGTGGGACCAATGGGTGTTATATTGAATGTCATTGTAGGAGGGAGGTTGTTATTTGAACCTCAAAGACAACAAAAAAACCAAGGGAGGATATTTTACACTTGTCATTGCTAGAGGTTTATTCCTAAGCTTAGTTTGTTGTAGTTTTGCTTTTTATTAAAAAAAAATTATAAACATTGATTAAGTCATTGTTAACTTGCAGCATGTTAGTAGATACACTTTTTTTTTATTGGGTTGATGGAATGAAGGTGAAGATTGATGGCTTTCACAAAGAGCTAAAAATTATAAAATACTTAATTATTTCTCTATTATGTGTGTTGGTATTTGGTTGCTTGTTGTGGTTGTTTAAGGGTGTTGTAAGCATTTAAAATGATAATATAAGTTATTACTTTATAGATCTTATAACTGATTTCATGCTCTGGGTTTTTGTGTAATTCATTTCATGAACTAAATTGACAGTTAATTAAATATTTAAGGAACTAAGTTGAAATTTAGTATTACTATTTAATGACTTATTTCTCATAAGAGCGTATTTGTATCGGGGCAAAAAAATGAACATGGTACTAAATTGGATTTCACAACCGAGTAATTAAATCAGGCTTAAGGAAATTAAGTACTTTAATATGTTGGTGGTTTGTTGCTTGTTGTGCACTCTCATTTTGCTTCCACCAAACCCAAACATTGACTCTCCACCTATTCTACATCAACCCAGCAAGATTGCTATTAACAATGGCTTTAGGAGAAAATGTTTGCAACTTGATTTGTTAGAGAAAGGTGAAAGATGATATAAACAAGAAAGAGGATGAAATGGCCATTGGTTTTCAATGGCCATACACAACATCTCTAAATTAAAAAAATAAACTTTCAAAGTGATAAATTAGTGCATTAAAAATTACTGACAAATTAGTTTATCTTATTTATTGACACACATGATAATTACTTTGTACACATGAAATATCACGTTGTCAATCTAAAGATCACATAAGCATCTTTCATGGACCAATCTGTCTCTGTGGATGACAATTTTAAGGACAAAAAAGGATAGTTACCCATAATTTTATCTTAAAACTTATTGTTGAATTAAAAATTTCTTTCATGTAGATCATATCTTTCATGTTAGAGAAAATGAACGTGTGAGAAAACATGGGGATTGGGAAAACTAGGGTGGCAATAGTTACCTCCATTGACAACAAAAAAAAAATAGGCCCACCGATGTAGCCTTTTGATACCAACTTAAGTATTTGAAGAAGTTATTACTTCTTTTGTCAATTCTAATGATAACATATATTTTTATCAAGTCACTTAGAGGGTCAAGAATATCTTACATTTGTTTCAAGTTTGATGTATATGATCTCTACACTCCAACTTGAAGGGGAGTGTTGGGATATGATTTTGATATGATTTGTTTCCTCATTTACATTATAGTTCGTGTTGTTTATGGATCAGTTTGGTTCGATTCTAGGATAATTTAATTTCCAAACCAATTGATTTTAATTGATTTGATTTGATTCAAATTTTAGGAAAAAAAAAAATTTAATCTACACCGAATTAATCCAATGATTAATGAATTGGTTTGGTTTGTTTTATAGGATATCCAATCTAAAAAAATATTTAATTTGAAAACAACGTAACAATTTTATTACCAAATTAGCTAACATGAGAAGGGAAATTTGAAAAAAGTTAGATTAGGCAAGATTGTAAGTTAAGTTGAGACTATTTTTGCTTTTTATTAATATATTAAAGATTAAAAAAATAATAAAATTATATATATATATATATATATATTTTGTTCGAATTTGAAATGTTTAAATTCATACTCGATTTGGTTGGGATTGAACTCAAACTAAGTGAAAATCCAAATCAATTTAATTGGTTTGGTTCTTCTGGTTCAAACCGAATCATCAGGTAGGTCCAAATTAATAACATTGCTTAACCATCAACATTTACACTTTTAACGTAGTTTCAGGCCCAAATTATCAGAAACAGAAAGAGAACAAAACAGAGAGGGGAAATAATAGAGGGTTGAAGGGAAATAACAGATCATTGTTCAATGGAATCAAGCACCTGCAACTCGATTTCGGACTATAATTGTTCTTCGAGAAAATTAAAAAAATAAATCAACAAAGAGGTCAATACATAATCAGTGAAAGACTACCTTGTATAATCAGAAAAGAAACCATTTTGCAGAGATCACAGAGTGATTATTTTAGAACTTACATGCAAAACCAATCATCTAAATCCAGAAAAATATAAGAAAATCATAGATCTATGGCGGCAGAGATGCGACGACTTGATCTACATTGGCGCGGTGTGGCGGAGGAGTAGATCTGTACTGATAAATAGTAGATTTGCTCCGACGAAGAGGTACATGTGTTGATCTATCTCGGAGGCAAGGCGGAAGACTTTATCTGCTCCCTAAAAGAAGTGGATAACTTCATCTGCACACGGGAGAGAAGCTTGAGAAAGACAGTGAGCAGTGAGAAGCTTGACAAAGAAAGTGTTGTTGACAAAGAGGGAGCATTTTCAGAAAATGAGAAACCACCATGAGCAATAGAAAGAGCCTTTCGTGTCCACTACTTTCTCCTTCTAGTTTCTAGAATGCTCCATTGTTTCCTTAAGAATAAAAAACTCACTTAAACTAAAGTTGTTAGTATAAAAAAACTTTAAAAAAATATATGGCAAATATAAATTAATTAAAAAAATAACCGTTTGAAAAAAAAAAATTCTTTCATTTTTTTAAAGTTCCGTTTGAAATTTTCAAATTTAAAAATATTACCGTCTATAGCTTTTAAATTTAAAATATTATCGTTTGAAAATTTTAAAATTTTAAAATATTACCATTTATAACTTTTAAATTTAAAATATTACTGTTTATAACTTTTAAACTTAAAATATTATCATTACTATTACCATTTTTAAAAAATAAGTCCGTTGGATTCAAAGTCTGTTACGTGAGTCTATTTTATTTTCTATAAATTGATTCAAAACTTTTAAAACAACTATTCTTTTGCATTATATAATTTTTGTATTGTTATTTTTAAATGGATAACAATTTAAATCATAAATCAGATTTTTAATGGAAGAAAATACATTTCTTATTACATTGTGACTCAATATATTAAAGAATTTTATTATAAAAGTTAATCAGAAGAATATATTTTCTAGTCAAAAATAAGAGATAATTATAACAATAATCGTAAATAGTTGCAAGATAAAAAAATAATGCAACTAAAATATTGATGAACTCGTATGAATAAAGATGTTTAAAAGTTTAAGGGATGTACAGACAAGTTGTATACTAAAAGAAAAGTATAAGCTTAGAGAATTTTATTATGCGTAAAGCATATGATATTTTTTTTCATAATAATGGTTATAAATTTTCATGAAGTTTCAAACATATTTGGTGAAGCATATTTAAGAATAAGGATTTTTTTTATTATTATATTATTTTTTATTTCTCCATTATGTATTTTTCATTATTTATAGTTTATTAACATAAATAAAATGAAATTGTACCATTTGTAAATATTTTTTATTTTAATTGTAAGTACTAATTATAATACAAAATATAAAATATTATGTTAAACACTAATTTAAGCAATATTTGCATTGGAGTGAATTTTCATAAAAAAAAAATATTTAAGTCTAGGTGATATTATAGATCCCACAATATTATGTTAAGCAACTCATTTAAGAATTTATACAGCAGAGATGCTCTAAGGATAGAGCAAATTTGCAAATTCAGTATAAAACATTAAAGTATTTAAATGTCATCATCTTCAACCGAAAGGATAAGCATTGCATCCTCATCTTCATCACTTGCATTGATGTAGATTTGTTCCTCTTCTTCTCACTTCCAATTTCATCACTAATAGGCCTAGAACTAGAATTTGCAGCTGCATTTCTAGCTCTTGGATACTGCCTAGTGTGTGTAATAGGCTCCCGAACCCCAATTGCAATTGTCACATCTCCCCCCAAGTCAAGTCATCAAACATTAATTCATCTTCTCAGACAACTTCTTCATCTTCATTGACCATTTCTCCCAACAACCTTTTATTACTCTCATTAACCCCATTCGAGATAGTGGAATCTCTCACATCTTTACAATCAAAATGCTTCTTAAGTGATTGGTTATATTTGATATATACCAAATCTTGCAACACTTAATGCTTAAGCCTACTTCTATTTTTAAAATGAACCTATGTTATATATAAACATTAAAAAAAATAGTTTCACTTTCACATTCTTACATTAAAATCTTTTAAATGAAGTAATTTGAGAAATTACTTACATGCTCAAAGATGCTCAAATTCCTCTCACATCCTAATGAACTACATGTCAAGCTCAAACACTTTAATGGCAATCCTTTTGTAAATTTGGAGCTTTTGATCCAAAATTCCTCCACCATTCGGCTGCAAACACATTATACAACAACTAATTAAAATTTAAACTATTATACAAGTGCAAAAACATTTATGTAACAACTTACTTCTCTACCTTACTGTCATGCTATAACTCGTGTTGACCAGCTCTTTTATAAATAGACAGCTCAATATTTGCATCATCTTCCTCCTCTTGAGTTGAAGATAGTCTTTGAATGCATTTATACAACCCGTCCGTCACTTCGGAATCATTTTCAAGACTTGGATTGCAATAAAAGTATTGCTGATTGAGATAATGACTTGTTGCATGCCATGGATGATGGAGTTGGCTATCCCATCTTCTATCAATTATATCAATCACATCCTTGTACTTCTCTTTATGTCCATTGAATCCATTTTGGATAGCCTCTTTCATTCTATCCATGGCCTCGTATATGCAGCCCATAGTAGGTTTCTTCCCATTATCCACTAGCTTCAAAACTTGCACAATTGGTCTCATAGCCTTGAGGGTATAAATCACATCAACTCAAAAAGTAGGCATGGGCACTGTCAATTACTCTTTTTCCTTTAATTTCCTTGAATACCTTTGACTTTAACCAATCATTAGAAGTAAACATCCATTTAAGGTTGATTTTTACTATGCAACCTTTGTAATGTGAGGAAGGCTGTGACAAATCTCATCACTCTATACCTAACTAATTCAGTTTTGTTGTTGAACCTCCTCATAGTCTTCAATGTTAATGAGTGGTTGTAAATATAACTCACAAGACTAATCCCCATTTAGATAGTCTTCTTCCCTCTTGCTATCTTCCCAATGTCATCTAGCATTACATCAAGACAATGGACAGCACATGGTGTGATCTCTTGACTTGCAAGAATTTAGCTAAAAAACCAAATTTCATAAACTAAAAATCAGAAATAATCATACCCATACAAAATATAAAATTGTTGTCCAACCAATTTAAAATTCAAAATTTCAACATTATAAACAATCTTAACATTTCACAAAATTTAGAATTTTAAGTTTTTACTATCCAATTTAAAGTTGCTTCTTCCATTGTTTGTGATCACTTAGATAACAATGCTCTCTTCAATAAAATTATCCAACAACTCAAACACTTTTTCTCGGTCTTCATGTAAGAGGATGCATCAATACTCTTGACAAACATAGAACCACATGAATAATTGACTAAAAAGTTGATCAAGGTTCTATTCTTCTTATCGGTTCAATCATCCGACATAATTATGCAACCAAAATTTTCTCTTTCAACTACATGATCTTTCATTAAATTCTTTGAGTAGTCCAACTCTTTCTTGAGAAAGGAAACTCTACATTCATGATAGGAGTGGATCTTTAGATACTTTCCATAATTACCAATTGCATCAATCATGTACTTTAAGCTTTTTTACCTCAACATCAAAAGGAATATTGTTTGTAACTAGAAAACGCTTTAAGTATTGTATTGTCCTTGCTCTTACCTATTTATCAACAACATCAATCATGTATGATTGCCTCATGTCCATGCCTAATTTAATAGTTTCTTTTGGCTTCCTGGAAAACAATAAATCAATGACACCTTTAGCAATTTTTCCTTTCTTAACTGCAGTTGAGGTTGCATTTGTTGTTGTTGCAGGCCTTTTTCTAATTACAATATTGTGGATTTCTTCCACCTTTTCATCCTCAATTTTTTCATCCATCTTAGTTGTGCATAGGCATCCTTCTCGAAATTTTCTTCTCAAATGCTCCCTTAAGCGATGCTATGCTTTCACATCATGAGTAATTTTCTTACAAGTGCTAACATCTCCCTTAATTCCAATCTGATGTCTCTTTGTCCGAGTAATACTACTAGTGTTGGTATGTAGACATAAATCACAGGTTAAAGCATTCCTAATATTGATATCTCAGGGGCTATTCCACTCCCCAAGCCATGTCCAAGTTTGGGCTAGAAGGTTTCGCGAATCCATTGGAGGAGGTTGGTGGTGGTTGGACGGGCTAAGTGGGTGAAGACATAACTGTTATAATTTAAAGAGACAAGAAGGTTGAAAGAAAAAGAAGATGAAAAGGATAGTTGAAGGTCACCAAAATTGGTGCCACTAGAAGCGTTGTCGAAAGAAGGTTGTATGACTACAGAGTTTGGGTTGGAGAAAGGCAAGAGTAATGTGAGCGAGAGAGTGAATGTGAAGGTTGAAAGTAGAGGGGTGTTCATAACTTCGTGTTTGGTTACAGAAGACTGAAACAAACCATTTTGTTTTAAGATGTAAAAGTAGATTTTATTTTTATTTTTATTTTTATTTTTAAAAGTCTCCTTAAGAGAAACGCATCATTATTTCATTTATCATTTAAAAAAAAAACTACCTAGGCTTTGTAACAATGCAAAATGGTGTAATTGTGGCCGCAAAAAGCGAAGCGACTATGACGAGACTGAGGTACAACGCAATGCTAGGTTCAAGTGCGGTGCCCATCCGCTTCGCACCTTTGCGAAAGTGCACGATAGTGGCACTATTGACTACTTTGCTAGTTATTATTTTTATGTAATTGATTCAGCTTATATTATCCTGACAATTAAGGGGTTCCATTATCATTGTGATTCAATGCTAATTATTATAAATAAACAACCAAAGGGACATTCTCCTTAGGTATTCATAATCAAATACTTAAGTGACCATTCCTTTTTTTCCCCAACTGTTTTTTTGTTAAGTCCAAACAAAATGAGTTATTCATGTTAGGAAAATTTTATACAAAAAACAAAGACACTAGCTAGGCAAATTCTTTTACCGTGTTTGGATGAAGGATTTTGTAAATTTAGGAAAATTAAAATACATCAATTGAATTTTTTTAAGTACTTGTTTGAATGGAAAAATTCATATTTCTTAATTTTATTTTATTTTTCGTTCGGATGAAGCTATTTAAATTTCTTATGTTTTAAACTCTTAATCCCATCATCAGTCCATCAAACTCTACATCCTTGTCCAAATAAAAAAAAAATCTACTAACCACAGACAGATTCATCCTCAAGAAACCACATACAACAACTAACATGCAAAACAAAAGTAATAAAACAATGTCAGAGAAATATATCTTCAATTTCTTTTATGCGTTCCTTCAAACACCTGATAAGCACAAGAAGTCAACACTTATTCCAAATATATTTTGAACTAGCAATACATGAATCTCTAATATATTTGCAAACCTTGGGTCGATCTTACATATTTGGATAAAATATTCAAGAAACCTTAAAATCAGTGGGGGAATTTGGTTCTGAAATTGGAGGGTTGTTTGTGAGTCGAGAGAGAAAAGAGTGATGAGAGAGAGAG
Organism: Amphicarpaea edgeworthii; assembly: GCA_014843725.1. Taxonomy (NCBI): domain Eukaryota; kingdom Viridiplantae; phylum Streptophyta; class Magnoliopsida; order Fabales; family Fabaceae; genus Amphicarpaea; species Amphicarpaea edgeworthii. The sequence continues at coordinate 9,487,315 of CM026324.1, forward strand.
GGGGCGCTTGAAACAGAGACAACAAGCAAGAGTCAAAAGGAAATTCTGAAATCCTTACAATTTAGGTGGAATTCAGAATTACACAATTTAGGTTGAATACAATTCCCAAATTTTAAATTTCACTTGCTAATAAATTCAAAAGATGAATTCAGTTTAAGAAATTTAAATCCCTGCCCAAATTACATTTCCTAATTAAATTTCTCTGTCCAAACACACTATTACAGAAAAAGGTTTTCTAAAATATGTGTCGAATTTCTATAAAAAAAAATTCTCTGCCACACAGCATACAAAAAATGGAAGAGTATATATACATATCAAATACTTCATAATAAAACAAGATAGATTGAAGTAGTAACAAATTCTAAAACAAGCATGGAGAGAATGCTAACAAATACAGACCAAGAGAGAATTCTGACTTCAAGCAAATGGAAGCTAATATGAAAAAACGAGTGAAACATAAGACAACCCCTGAACCTAAAATTATATAAAGATAAGGGCAAAATATGTTTTTAGTCCCTAAAGTATTGAGTATTTTCATTTAGTCCCTAATGTTTTGTTTGACTGGTCTTGGTCTTTAAAGTATTTTTTCTTTTAGCTTTTGGTCCCTCCTTTAGTGAGCTCCTTTTGCTCTACAGATTGATGTCAAGTATCTCATTAAATAACTGACATGTAGCATTATAATAAATTAAAAAAATATATTTTTGTAATTTTTGAATTTTTTTTATAAAATATTTATAAAAAAAAATTAATGCCACGTGTCTCATTATTTAAGTGACACGTGGCACTAAAATAATTTTAAAAAAAAATAAAAAAATAATGCCATGTGTCACTTACTTATTGAGACACATGACATCAATCTGTATTATTAACAAAGCTTACTAACGGAAAGACCAAAAGTCAAACAAAAAAATAGGGACCAAGACCAATCAAACGAAACATTAGGGACTAAAAATGAAAATGCTTAATACTTTAGGGACTAAAAACACATTTTGCCCTAAAGATAATATACATCATACATGATCCCATGACTTAGCCATTAGTTTCTAATAACAAACTAAAACCAAACAAATTAGCATGATATAAGACAAACCTATTCTACTTGATCAATGGATATGAAGAGTACATGGTCCCCTGTATAAGTGGCAAACCACCACTGAAGAGGGTCAAATACAACCAAAATTACCTTCAAAACAACTGGGTTACAAGATGTCAAGGATTTCTTCCCGAGCCGAAAGGAGACACTTCAAAAGGTTATGGTTGGCATCAGAGACCAATTATAGCAACACAACTTTTGTCATTGACCAAGGAAATTACCTTCAAACTCATGGGTTTGTTTCTTGAAATTACTCCTTTGGCATGGCAGTCATTTGAGACAATCTAAATGTTATCTCCGAATGATCCTCAAGTAGGCTTCTTGGTCTTCTTCGTTTTGGCAATAGCATCACACAACTCTTTTTTCCGTTTGTTGTTGTTGTTTTGGTTTTCATTGTCATATATGCTTCCTGAGTTCTTGCCCTTCACTTCTAAAGCCTCCTTAACAAAATACTTTAACCTCCACAAGGTAGACTCGCTCTGCTTAAGGAACACAATATACACATTAGCATACTCACTAAATCAATTTGTGACAAACAGCTGCAATTCAATCTAAAAAGAAATAAAAACAATCTTATTTCTGTTTTTTTTCCTTTCTTTTTGTGAACATTTTGACAAAATAGTGAATGTCATGACACTTTGAAATGTACATGTAATGACCTGAGCATCCATGTCAAGATCCACCTCTTCAGCAGTTGCTTGGAAGCTTGGATTGTTTTGAGCAACAATTTCCAATGCTTTGCTTAGATCATCAGGTGACAATCGGGTGAGAGCATCTCCAAGCTTTCTCTTTTCCTCAGTTGATATTTTCCTGCAAACAATTTTCTCAAATTTAGCTTTCTGGAGTGACCAAGTTAGAGGTCATATGACAGGCAGAATTATTTGACAAATAAGTTAATTGTGTTTAGCCATGCTATCAAATTTCTATAGTTCTTTAAACCACTTGTGTCACGAAGTAGCGCCCTGTTAGTAGTTAAATGATGAAAATAACAATATTTATGTTTGAGAGGAATGAGAGGTAAAATTTGCCAAACATAAAAATGCTTAAAGGCAATCTGTTCAAAACTGAAGTGTCCATTTTAATCCTCCAAAAGAGATATCTGCAACATCAAATTAGATCTCCATTTATAAATATATCAAATTGCCTCTAATGATGAGACATCAAATTGCTCAGAAATTCAATATAATATTGTTTCTAACAAATTGAAATTGACATCAAATTGGTTCTTTAAATACCTTGAATGACCAGTGTGATGTGAGAACCAAAATGGGTGTTTATTCTGGTTTTTCATAGGACTTCTACAATTTAGCAAATGCAATATTTTTATGTTTTTGGTATACTTTTTCTGCATTATCTCTAAAAACCCAATTTTCTGTTTTTTCAATGACTGAAAAGCACTTATAATGTTGCATTCAAAGCATAAAAAATATATCTAGTAGTGCTTTGAAACCCAAAACTGCTGTTACTGTTTTATTAATTCAAACAAAAATGTTGAAATTATAGGATTTAAGGTATCGGTGGAATAGAAGAGTATCATGATGTGTTATATGTGAGGATGTTCATAAAACCAGATCACCCGAAGCATGCATACAATTTCATAATACAGCATACACAAATTTAGGCTAGAATATATCACAGGTTATATTTTGTATCTATTTTTCAGGAAAAATATGATGCAACAGCTAACCTGAATCTTTTTACCACCATCTCTCGTAGCTCTTCCAAAATCACATCAACTTCATACAACTGAAAAATACAAAGTGCATCTTAATCAAAAGTAGCTAGAATTCAATACTCCCAAATCATATGTATCTTTAATATACTTGAAAAAAAAGTCACTGGACTGTTTGATTAAATTCCTGGTTGCATGTTATATACTTAATAAGGTTGTAAACCTCTTACAAATACCTCATTACTTAAGTCTCTAGCTATTTTAGCTTGAGCTGCTTCTTGAGCAACTTGCAAGACTAACTGTGCTTCAGCTTCTTCCTCTTCTCGTCTTGTTTCCTACAATTTAATGACCTCATATTATAACAAGTATGCAGACAATGTTGTTAAAAAAATATAAGAAAATTCCAATATGAAATAGGATCACCAAATTTCTCAATTAGTAATGTTCCATCTTACACAACAATTGGTCTTGGAAAACAATTAATTGAATTAAGATACCTCTTCAGTAACTTTAGGTAGAAGTTGCAACCATTTCTCCTCAAACTTTGACAACAAAGTTTTTGCCATCACATGAACATCACTTCTTTCGTCATTATATTTCATAGCATTCTTGAAAACCAACCTCACATCAGCACATATTTCCCGAACATGCTTATATCCAGTACCATCCTTAGCCTCCATTTGATTCTTAATGGTACTGAAATCCATGGGCTTGTCAATGACCTAGCAAGAACCATATACAACAGATCAATCAAATCATGGAAAGAGAATTATATGGAAAATCAGATTCCTCAAACACGCTGTGCTGAATGGAATTAGTTAGGTGTATAGTAATTCATGGTCACAAAAATGTTATGTATTTCAAAATAACTTCACTTTCTTTGCAAAGTATTTTAGAGAAGAGAGAAAGAATTACATTGTTAGAGAATATGTAAATAATGCAATTAAGGAAATTAGGGGATATTATGAGCTATATATGTATGTAATCTGTCAATTAGGGTAGCCGTTATTTTTTGTATTATAATTCCAAATAAAGAAAAGCCTCCACTATGTAAATTAGATACATGGAACTCATCAATTGTCTCTCATTTTCTCTCTCTCTCTCTAAACATGGTATCTAGAGCTTGACGAGAGGCAACCCTACTCCATGAACACAATTGTTGTGAGGATCGCAAGTTAAACTGTAGGATCCTTATGTGTTGAGCTTAGTGTTGTTTATGGCGGATAGCGGACCACAGTGGAAAACCAAAAATCGCAAATAAAAAAAACAGATGATATAACATTAAATATAAATAAAAAAACTAAAAACAAGCAGAGCAAATGCAACACACTGGTGAAGTTTCCGCCGGTGTTGAAGTCACAATCGGAGGTCTTGAAGCAATAGCAACATCAGAGAGCATGGGAAATGTTTCGTAGAAGAAGAAGCTGCGTAGCAGTGTAGCACGACAGAGAAGAGAGCATGGTTTCTCTTTAGGATAAAAACTATTTTTAGTTCGGCTGGGTGGGTCGGACTACAGATCTGTTTCCCTTCTTTTGTTTTTTTTTTAAAAAAAATTATTTATGCCATACCTGCCACGTCACGATGCCTGCTATGCCTCTGGCGACCGCCATATGAAACCCGCAATGCCACCACTATTTCATGCGTTTTCTTAAAATACCACGATGCCATACTGCTAGATTTCCACTTAAAATCAATTGACATTAAGGGAAGTTACCTAATAGATATATAAGCTGGATGCCTGCTAGAACAAGCGTGGGATAGGCGATTTACCAAGATGGACTATAGGCTCTGATACCATGTTAGATTTCCACTTAAAACCAATTGATATTAAGGGAGTTACCTAATAGATATATAAGCTGCACCCAGAGACTTGAGACAAGCGATGTGGGGCTTCCTAACACATACTGCTATAGCGTCACCATAAACGCTGTTTGATAACACTGAATGAGCTGCCTCTTCTATGCTGAACTGCTTGTGGGATCACTGGTGAGTGGGATTGGAGTAAAATCATGATTTTAATCATGAGATTGTTGACCCCCAACAAGACAAGCAGACCTGGATTTCCAGGTCAGATCCTTTTTTGACCTGATTTCCTTTTGTCCTTCATACACAATTCCATCTCCTTCATTGCTTCTCACTTCATCTACAACCCTAAATTCTCTTTGCCGCTGCCACCAGCACCTCTTTGGCTCTACGAAGTGAGAACTACAAACAATTGGTTAACAACTTGTTCAACTTATGTTTTGTGAATGTACTATGAACTTGTGTTATATGAACTTATGTCAAGTTGCGTGCTTTAAAGTATTGTATTTAGATCTTATGACTTATTATGATTATGATTCTTCAATTTAAGTTTGTTCAATGTTGGAGTTCAACTTGTGTTTTGTGAATGTATTATGAACTTGTGTTATATGAACTTATGTCGAGTTGTGTGCTTTAAAGTATTGTATTTGGATCTTATAACTTATTATGATTATGATTCTTCAATTTAAGTTTGTTCAATGTTGGGATTTATGATAATAATAAGTTACAAGGTTTCACCCCCCTGAGTTACAAGGTTTCACCCCCCTCTTGATACTAGGTAGATTCTCAAGTTTAACAACATTGGTGAATACCCAATGGAATCCGTGGTTGTAGAAGACTGTTCTAAGTGGAGTAATATTGATGCCAATTTTTTGCTCAAGCTTGGGTAGTGTTAAAGATCATGTAAATATGTTAGAGATTATGCAAATATAGCAATTACATTTACGGCGGATATTATGTGAGATCATCAGTTGTATGTATGTACTATATAATTATGTAAATTAACTAGCCTTTATTTTTGTATTTATGAGACTATTATAAATAGGAGCCTTCATTGTATAAACCAGACACAGAATTTATCGATGTTTCTCAGTTTCTCTCTCTCTCTTAACATACATTACACAATAAAAAAGGAATATAATGAAGCTCTAAATTCTCTCTGAATATTAGTAATGAAATACCCCAATGAAGACCATACTAATGCAAAGCATAGGGTACCTGTATGCATATCAATCATACCTCATAATAATCATGTAAACCAAGGCCCTCTACATCCACAGGCTGCATAAAAGGCCAAGCCCACTTGTGTTGTGTGATCTGGTGGAAGAAGACCAATTATTAAAGAACTAATTTCATAATTTTAAAAGAGACACAATCATTCCCTACCCTAAAGTCTAAAGTCTAAATTACAGCAAAATCAGAGATAAATTGCAAGTAATCAAACCACATGACATCACCAAATGAAATATAACAATACTTTGCCTAGAATGTTTTATGAATAAAAATTTTCATATATAGAAGCATCTCACAAATGAAAGTTGGTTTTAACAAATGATCCAAGATAGGGAGCCCGATAAATTTCTCTTTATTTTATCAGTAAAAATCTATAATCAGGTCAACAAGCCACTGAAAGAAAACTGCTCTATTCTATCTGAATACCTTTGTAAAACTTGCAGTGATTTTCAAAACTTACTCAACAGTCGATTCATTTTTCAAATGCAGTAAACTAATAAATATCTTAGAAAGTGGGTTTGAACCTAACTCAACCCTACAAAACCGGTTTGTAAAGTGAGGTTTGCACCTCACTTATATACACTATTTTGGCCTCATTACTAGTTGATGTGGAATCTCCAACACACCCCAACCCCCGTCTCACACCGAGGACTGGATAGGCCCAACAAATTGCTAGGATAGGCTATGATACCATCTTAGAAAATGAATGAGCCTAACTCAACCCCACAAAACCGGCTTGTAAGGTGAGGTTTGTACCTCACTTACATACACTATTTTAGCCTCATCACTAGTCGATGTTGGATCTCCAACAAAATAAAACAAAAGCCTCAATAAAAATACTCAACCACTCCTGATGAAAATCAATTGGAGTCCTCCATGGATGTTTTATAATCTTCCACTCAATAGTACTCACTTGTCTTGCAAGCTTTTCATATTTTTGCCCACAGTCCACTCAATATTTTCATCATCTACAATTATCATGCTCGAAAGTTGAAACCTTATTGCAATAGCCTGAATATGGCATTTGCAGCTATCTATATATTTTTTAAATATTTAAATTTAATAAATATGTTTTCTAAAAACATCTAGTATTGGTTTTCTGTGATCATATTTTGCAAATGTAGGAAATTAACTCTTCACAAAAGTATATATTGAAGAAACTTGTGCATGACCAACCACACTAAATTGTTAGCACTAAAAGCCCTATTAGGGAGAATTTCAGAGAATCAATTTTGTATTATTTCTGATAGATTGTACAACTGAACCCAGTTCTGTCACATATGCTATCTATAACTGCAGAAACTAGGCAAAATAAAATATGGCAGTTATAGCTGCTATGATAACAGAATAACTGACTCACAGTTGTGTACAACTGTCTGTATACTAAAGAAAATGAAGATGTATAGGAAAAAATGATAATCTCTCACAAGCCCACTTAAAGAACAGAAAAAGAAAACAAAAACAATTACACAAAAGAACACAAACCTATATTTTGTAAGGGAAAAAAGAACTGCAGTTTAAACAAAAAAAATTATTTGTAGATTGTTACTTGGTTCTTGGAGTCATCATGAATTGATACATATGATGCAAAAGAAATTCAAAATTGTATGACCATGGGTGGAAATAAGATACTGAATGATCTCACAAATGTCTAAAAAAAAACATATCTGTAATTAATAGACAATCAACATTTTAACACAGGTGCACAAAGATGGCATGTTTCAAAGACTGCAACATATCAACACAAACATCACTGGTCAATGAAAAGTAGTTGCCTGGCGTAGTATTGTGCCAAACTGGCGCATAAGATCCTGCATTCTTTTCGAGGCAGCTGCTTCTCTACGAGAGGCATCCTGCTGTTGCTTCTTAAGACTTGGAACATGTTTCTCCTTATCTTTATCCTTTGTAGCTGAGTTACCTTTAGGCATGTTTGTTTGCTTTTTATTCATACTCGAGTAAAAATTCTCTACATCATGTACTTTCTGCTCAAGCTGTTGGGACAAAACATAACACAGAAGTTATTGAACTGTAAAATTAAACAAGAGGAATCATCAACAGACATATGACTAACATACAGATTAAAACCATCCTAAAAGCCCCTTGAAAGCTCAGAACAGTCAAGCAACTTTTCATTCTTTAAATATTAAAATCTCTATAAAATATTTTACCGTAGGGTTTACCAAAGATCTATACTTAATCATTTCAAACACAACTTTACACAGGCATTATTTGGCTAAAGGAGGTTAGTAGCAGAAACTGTGACCAATATAAAACTTACAAATTTTGAGCAATTCATTGCAACCAATATCATTTGTATAATGACAATCACAAATATACTTTTAGGACAGTGATTATAAACTATTCACGTCTCAATAAGCATTTTGAAATTAAACACCGCAAAATTAAAGCAATGCAGTGCAGAGATAAAAGTATTTGGAAGAGCAAGAGCAGTTCTGATTTTACACTTAGGTTTAAGTGGTTCTCATCAAACCAATATTCTATATTCTTAGGTGTACCAGTGTATTTGCAATATACTCAGTGCTGCCTACCAGGAAATCTTTGAAGTCCCTAAATGTAAACATTCATCGGGGAACTGATAATTATTCTGTTTTCTTTCTAACAATACCATTTTGCTGGTCTTCTGTTTCTATTCTCTTCAATGAAGACTGAATTTCCCACTCTACTGGATGAAAATTACATTTTCTATCTATATATGTGTAAACACACACAGCTGTATTATAAAGATAGAAACAACATTGTTTATAAGTATGCTTGAGCAACCTATTTGATTCAACACGTAAAGGAATAAATCTAATTAAACTTGTGCTATTTATGTTTTTTTCTTATGCTTTATTTTGAAGAAGAAAAAACAAGAAACTTTGCCAATTTTGTATAGTATGGACTCATGTTTGTTGCCAATTTTGTATTCAAAATAGTAATAAAGAGATGAAAACTTAGATTAATGAATGAAAATGATGACAAAAGAATTTTAACATGGTTTATCTTTTAAACTTATGTTCTCAGGCAAAGACAGTAAATAATCCCACCATTTGAACATAGGGAGAATATAAAATTGGCTTAACCAGAACTTAAACAAACCCAAAACACCTCCGAGGCTCCGACTACAGTTTAATTGGCAATACATGTATAATCTTTATAGCCTATATACTCTAAATTCTTTATATAAGTAATTTAAGAAGCTTAAACACTTAACTAAATGAATTAGAGCAATGGTGGGATTTTCTACAGACCTTACACAGCTTCTTGACTTAGTGTCCCATCACAAACCACACTCTATAAGAAACTGTATTTGCAATGACCAAGCTAGCTCTATATCAAAGCTCTTCTATGTATCAGAGATCAAATGCCCATGAGTCATGCACCAGATGCATATTATTTTAACCAATAAGTGAGGCAGCACAAAGCTGTAGACAACCCAAAATTTACAAGCTCTACAGATCATTCATTTTGCACTGAGTAGATGGGTGTGAATTGTGGAATATGGCATTATAGTTAAATATTGCAAGAAAGCATGTACTTGTCATACTTTCACAAAGGAAGAAGCATGCCTTATTGTCTTACCATAAGATGCCAAAATTCCATAAAATGCCTCCTTCTCAAAGGCTTAACTAATGTGTCATAGATGTGCATCAGTGCATGAAGCACACTAAATTAAAATCCAAGCCACATGAATATTATTATTTCCACAAATCAAGTAAGGAGAGGCAAAATAAATAAATAAAAAACTCGAGTCTTATCTCATTGGTACCTATATATAATCTATCAAAGTCATGTAATATCTATCAATGTTGTTAAATGGTGGCGCCATGGCCTCCAGGGTGGAATGGCATGGTGGATTTTTGCCAACCACCATAGGCAATTTGCGAAGGGATGTCCACTATGGCAGCAGCCGTAGGTGTGTTTATATAGCAGAATTTTGGCCTTCCGTCATATTCTGCTATCTGCCATTGATAACATTGGTATCTATTACTTGTCACTTATCACATACAGGCACCTACCATAAGATTGGATTCCAATTTAGGAATAAATGACGTAAAAGCTCAAAAGGTGGTGACAAAATATAACCTCAAATATAAATCAATGTTGAAAATTGATAGAAAACCATTTGTTAAGAAAGTGTATATGAGAAGGAATAGGAAGAGGAATTCGGAGCGAAAGAAGATGTCATTAATAAAGAGAGAAAGAAGTGAAGTCTTGCAAGAGAGTTTGGGAACTCTTGAACCAGCCCTAGTGTTGAATATCAATATCATCCTTTCCCTTTGGGTCACACTGATCAAGGGATAATTTTCTAATAAACAGCTCTTTTTTTTCCATTTAATACTTATCCATTCTTTCCTAATACCAGTTGAGCCTATAAAAAACAAACAGATAACTAACTAAGCACATCATACACAACAATCACATCATAATAATAATTAAAACACCAAGTATACTTGCCTTGTCAACTTTTGAAATTATCTCATCAACACGCTGCTTGAAACCCTCTGTTCCAACCGTGCCGCCATTAGAAATCCCTGCTGCAACATCCCTCGCCTCTGAAATCAATGCACCAAATGTTTCCATCTGACAGAAAGAGCACCAGATGCAATACAAATGTGGTGTCACACTTTATGTGCATTTTGAATAACATATTGATATATATGCAAACAACAAAAGAAGTAGTAGTTAGTAAGCACCATTGTAGTTCCAGGTAACAAATTTTCTACCACTGGAAACAGCAAGAAAGCGAGTCTCAAAAGTATACAGCCAAAGTAGTGGTAGTAGTAGTAGAAATCTCGCGATCTGAAATCGTGTGATTCGAAACCCCTCTTTTCTTGTACAAACCCTAATTCGCTGCTCAGAAACGAACCTCTCTCTCTCTCTCTGTTTTTGTGTCTTTCCGGCGACGCAAAAATGGTTCGATAAGGAGGAGGAGGTGGCCGTTGATTGGAGAAGAAACAAAGATTTTTATTTTTCTTTTTTGTTGTTTTGGTGATAAGAATTAAGCAGTGATGAAAACATGAAACCAAAACGGATGATCTATCAATTTGGTCCTAGAAAGTGTAATCATGTATCACTTAGTTGCATGAAAGTATCAAAATGTTATTTACATTTTTTATTTTTTTTTACTGCAGAATGTTATTTATGTTCTTAAAAATATAATTAATTTATCAATTTAATCCTTTCCCCAAACTAAAATTCTAAAACAGTAAAACTAGTTATATTTATTTTATTTTATATTTTTTATTAATTGTAATTTTGGTCCTCAAAATCAATTTTTTTTTCTTTTAATTTATTTATTTTCATCAATTTTGATTCTCCTATATTTTTGTATTTTTAATATTTTGTTAATTTTTAGATATTGATTGTTGGTCACAACGGATTCAAAACTAGAGCTCATGGGACAAATTATTTTTTTAAAATAATATTTATTATTATATATATGAAAAATAATATATAAAATAAAATAAAATGTTCAACCAAATAAAATATAAAAAGATCAAAACATAGGAAAAAAAAATAGTAAAATTGAATGAAACAAAAAAAATAAAGACAGGAGGGTCATTTTAGAAATATAATGGGTGCAAAAAGTAGAATTACTCTATATTATACATGCTCATCCCTTGAGTCAGCTGCACCCCCCTCATGGCTACATAGGTCCGTCACTAACAGTTACTTTTTGGATCTTTTTGGACGTTAATCATTTAATTAGTATTGAATTATGTTTACTTATAATTAATTAATTATAATAATTAAAAAAAAAATTAACTTTAACCCTTAAGCCTTCTTCTCCTTCTGCTTTCTATCCCATAAGCCTCCTTCTTCTTAAAATGTTCCATAGTTCGATCTTTCTCGTCTTTAATCTTCGAAAGAATTTATTTTTTCTGCTTGAGGGCCTTCTCTACATCTAGCTATGAATGAATTTCATCTTTTACTTCTTTTTCCATGGATTCTTGCTTCAAGCAGGCGATGACTATATCTTTTTGAAGATCTTTTATGCTACAATTTAGATAAGACCCTCTTTCTCTTGCTTACATTTTTCTACTTCCTTTATTTTCTTTGCATTGCACCGTTCCAATAAACCCATCTACAGTAGAAGGCCTTCGATTTTTCTCTCCTGATCCTTAACACTATAGAGAAGGTTTCCATTGGCATGCTTCAAGGCTTGCTTGCTCATTCTCAATATGTGATAGAAGGGAAGTTTCCATCTTTTTACTAGTTCCTTAAATTTCTTCATAGGAATCTTTAAAGGTTTTAGTAGTAGACTTCCAATCCTTCTTCTTCTTCCTAACCCGTAAACCTCTTTTTCTTCTTTGGTTGCAAATTCAAGCTCCTCATTATGCAAAACGAACATCGAGAGGAAGAAGGAACTCCCTCAACCCCAAACTTTACAAGAAAGAACCCCATCAACCCCATGCGAGAGCAACACGTCACAAGTTGAGACTAAACGCACTCTCCACCCTTACAAGTCAAGATGAAATACACATCTCCACCCTCACACATCTGTGTAATTGGAAATTTAAGATTTTTTGTTTTCACCCTCTTCAATTTGGGAATTTAAAGGTTTTTGTTTCTAACCAACACTCACCCTCACAAACACTACAACTGTTGTATGGTTAATTAGTGAATTAGTGATAATGTTAATTAGTTAATAGTTAAGTAGTGTTAATAACTTAATTACTAAATAAATTAGCATAGTTAACATCCTTACTAATGGTCAACACCAAAAAATTAATGGAGGTATCAAAAGTACAAAAAAAAATAATATTGGAGGACCAAAAGTGATGAAAAACAAATTGGGAGACCAAAATTGTAAAAAAAAAATTTGGGGGACCAAAATGCAATTAAGCCTATATATTTTCAAGCAAATTATAGCAATAATCTATGAGGTTTCATGTAATTATACCAACACTCATTTCTTTTAAAACTATTACTTTTGCCTCCCCAAAGGGTATTAGTGTAATGTTTTGAGGAATGAAATGTAATGTTTTAAAACATGAGATATTAGTATAATGATTTCAAACTTAGGTGTTATGGGATATTTGTTTCCGGTGATACAAAAATATTCTTGAGAATGACAATCTTGGTAATAACATTCTTGGGTATTTTAAAAAATGTGTTTGGTTAAAAATTAAAATTCATGGGAATCTTTTTGTTATTCCATGGAATATTTTTTTATGTGTTACAGTATGTTTTCTTAAGAATATATGTTATAATTATCAAAATACCCCTATTATAAGTTAGCTTCTCACAAGGCAAATATCAACATTTTTTGCTGGTGAGACTATACTCCTACCTTTATATCCAATTTTTTTGTAAAGGACAAAATAGCTTTTCCTTCTTACAGGTTTAGTTAGCTCTCTTTTTTAGTTGTCCTATCAGGGGTTTTGGTTGTTATCTCCCCCTGGTTTTTTGTATCCCTTTTGATTCATTGGATTTGGTTTGTGTTGTGCTTGGTTGCTGGTTGCTGGTTGCTTCGGTGCTAACCTTGTTGGGATGGTTGCAACCTATAGCCTCAATAGCAAGGCCCTTTTGTTAAAAAAAAATGACATCAAATATGATTCCTACCTAAGCTTATGACATATATATATACATTCTAAATTGGCTCAATACTCATTTAGGTCATATTATTTGTTTTTTGTGCTCAATTGAGTGCTAATATTATTTGTCTAATCAATTAGGTCCTGTTATTTATTTTTTTGCACTCAATTGGGTCCTAATATTTGTTAAAAATGTTCAATTAGGTCATGTTTGTCATCTCCTTTAATGTCGTTCCCTTAAAGAAGTTGACGGACATGACTCAATTGGGTATTTTTAATAAGTATTAAGACTCAATTGAATACAAAAAACAAATAATAGGACCTAAATGGGTATTAAGCCTTCTAAGTTTTGTCAAACAACATTTTTACTTAAAACAATTTCCACAAATTTCTTCATCCTTGGTTGAGTACACATAGTGAAAAAGTAATGGCAAAGTTTGTCATTATCCGTGATCAACATGAAGGCTCTGACTATATCATATTCAGACAACTCTTCTATCTTTTCTGATGCATAAAGCAAGATGTGAGTTGTTGGATATTTTGGACACTTCCAATGTAAAATTCACCAAGTTTGTTTAGTGAAGTCATTAAACCAATGAGAAACATCATCATTGTACTTCACCTTTTTCCCCTATGCTTTCTACATTTCTCTGTAGTAGCATCACTTTGTGATTGATCTACTAGCCTTAATTCTTGAGTAGTTTGGTTGATGCTTGTTTGTGGTATTTGTGCTTCATAGTTGTTTTCATCTCCATCCAAATTTATTACTTGTGACTGACTTTCTTGTACTATTTGATAAAACTTCTTTACCATTGAATGAGCAACTTCAGCTAGACTTTTTGCATTAGCACCAGTTGCTCTATCTTTTCCAAATGCATTTTCCAAGTTATTAAAGTGGGGAAATGGTTTTCCAAATAAGCTAATTGCACAAGAATGAGACTGCATTGAATAAAAGATATGTATGACAATCATCTTCCTAGAATCATCCAACCCAAAACCATTGGCATGTGGACCCAACATTTCTTTGATGGCACCATATTGCTTTTTAAGATGTTTCACTCTTGATTCAATGTGAAGATTGGCTTTCAGATTGCAATTTGGATTTTTCTTTTGAAGATACTTCTCTAGGGATGGCAAAGCGGGCCAGGCCGGCCCGTTTGGGCTCGGCCCGCCATTGGCCTGCCAAAAACAGGCCAGGTCAGGCTGGCCTGCCCATGATCGTCATGGGCTGGACGCCTTGGCCCGCCCCGAGAAATGTAACTCAATAGTAGCAAGAGCAAAACTCTTATGACAGCAACAATTAAATTCTATAACAAAGAATTGCAACTCAATGGTAGCAAGAGTAAAGCTCTTATGACAACAACAATTTAAATACCATAACAGAGAATTGCAAGGCTAAACAGTAGCAAATAAATCTGATTAATAAATTTAAATTGTTGTTGTCATAAGAGCTTTACTCTTGCTACCATTGAGTTGCAATTCTTTGTTATAAAATTTAATTGTTGCTGTCATAAGAGTTTTGCTCTTGCTGCTATTGAGTTACATTTCTCTATTATGGAAATTTGATATGTTGTCCTGAAAGCTAATTTTGCTATTGTTTGAGTTCTAGGTTTACTAATATAAAATTTAAATTCTCCTATTGTTTTAGTTCTAATTTTTATTGATATGAACTCTTGTTTCTGCTGCTACTAGGTCTAAAATTTTGCTATTATTGAACTTGCATTTGTTGTCATAGAATCTCTAAATTTTGCTATCATAGAATTTAGGTTCTGCTATCAATAGATTTTCATTTATGCTTTATATGAATTTTGATTAGATGCCATTAGATGTCAATTTCTGATTTTTCTTGTTGTTGTGTAACCTCTATTCTTACTACCATGAGACTCTGCTTCGCTATCATAAAATCTTATTTCTACTATCATGTAACTTTGATCTTTGGCTATCATGAAACTTTGCCTGAAAATGAATCAATATTGTTGAAAGAAAATGAAAGTTTAGCCTAAAATTGTGCCCTATATAGTGTTATTCTTTTGCTCTAAATCTATTTTAGTTAGGAACTTAGTTTTAAAGTCAAAATTTTGGAATGCAGTCTACATAAAAGTTGTAGATATGAATGTTTGCTAACGAATGACCTTAGATTCACTCAAAAATATTATGTACAAGTCTCGATATGATCAAATTAGTAAGTGAAGGTCAAGCTATTACAAATTGGTAAAAGTTTCACTTTGCTCATAATTTAAGCGTAGCATACTTTCAAACTAGGTCTCAAGATAAACATAAGAGTTGTAGATAATAGTCTTAGATTTAAAATGAGATAAGAACCAACTTAATTGAGATAGTATATTTATAGATATCATAGTTATAACAAACAATAGTCTTAGACGCATGATAGAAATTGAAAGGGGTAGCAAACCATGACTTAAAAAATGGTATGTCAATCATGAACTTAGTTGAATAATTGTATTTAGATGTATGTGATTTCTTGGTGATATGTTTATGTTTTATTGGAATGGTGATGTTCTTGAGGAGGTGATTATGAGACGTTGCGATATTTACTGTGAATGATGTTTTATGAATGTGGGAAACAAATATGAATGGAATGTTTGTGAGATATTGATGATGAATGATAATCTTGTTTTTTTATTATTATTATTCATCCCTATATATTAGAAGGTGTAGCTATGTCATTTAGAAAGACTTTTTTTTTTAATGAAAATGGTATACTTGAGAGGGGAAGTTGCATGCTAGGACTCCGCCCCACTAAAGGGACTTGGGGGTCTCACCTAGTGGGGTATCTTCTCAAGTACCATCCCTATGTTTTGACTTTGGATGGCGTGTCAGAACATTGAGAACCACTTCCCAAAAGGCTTAGTAACCCTTTAGCATATAGGAGATAGAATGTTGTTGTTGTTATTGTTATTGGTGATGGTGTGAAACTTGGATACTTGAGATAGACCATGAGTGAGATGGTGGGTATAGTGGTATTGTATCATAAACCTCAAGTAATCCAAGTCTATCTATTGTTGTGTGGATTGTTGAGATGTATTTGGATCCTTAAGTCAAGCCATTGGAGATGGTAGGTACAGAGGTTCCATATCAAGGACTATAAAGGATTCCAAATATGTGTTGTTATTGGTATATGGTGGGTGCATAGTTGGTGCACAAAAATATACCATGCATGCATAGTTGGTGCATGGGCATATGAGTAAGCACGTAAGTTGGAAATGCTAGGTAGGGTCTCAACCTAGTGTTGGGGGTTTTCATGGTGGTTAACAGGAATAGGCCTATAGAATAGACGAGTGGGCGAATCCTTATAAATGTAAGGTTTTGCAAACTTTCAAAGGTAAGCCAATATATACATTCATCTATTTTCAATAAAACTACACCTTCCCCGCACGATCAGCCCGAGGGACTCCCTGAATGGTTAGAAAGTGAGACTATGTTATGGGATGGGGCCTATCGGGGATCGCTCATATTATGTTAAGTTTCCACGAAGCAGAGTCGGTGTCTGGTGTTGAGGTTGACTAATGATTGATGAAGATTGTGATATTTGATTACTATATGTAATGAGATGTGATGGTTTATGTTGCGATAGAGTTATGTTGTTTTTGATGGTTGTGGATTTATTTTATAACTATGTTGTATGATTTGGTTGAGATGGTTGTGCCATGAAGTTATTAGTTAATTTTCCCTTTTTCATAATTTGAATTGCCTTATTTGTATATGTTTTTATTCTGGTAAGCTTACCCTTGTGTGTGGCATGTGTGATTGTCACTGTGATGATCTCGATCTTTATCTTCGATGGAGTAAATGAGTAGATGGAATGCGTACAAGTTTGGAGCTGCATTTCTCCTTCTTTTCTTTGGTTTCATTTTATGTATAGATAGCTTAGGTTGATGTTATGCTTTTGTTCCAAGAGTTTTATATTATTCAAGTTGTATTTCTTTTAATAAGAGTGAAGTACCTTGAAGCACTGTAAATGATTTAGCTTGGTTTTATAAACTCGTGGTTTATACTTTAAACTTTGAATAATATTTATTAAATTTGAAAATCGAAAAAAGTTCACGGGTTTTTTCATAAATAGTTTAATGAAAAAGTTTTTAAATTAAAATAAAATCTAATCTTTCTTTGATTAGTTATGTAACGAAAGTGGGATGTTACACAAAATATCTTTCTATTACCTTCCTAGCTGAAGGATGTTTCATATTGAAAAATTCTTTAGACGTAGCTGGTTGTAACCCATTCCTCCACTCACTAAGATGATACATTTGACCTCTAAAAGGAGTAATAAATTCTTCTCCATCCAAGTAGCCAGCATCACATAAATAATAATACATGTATTACTTCACAAAATGTATTTTATTATACCTTGAGGAACATTCAACCCATTTGGTCGGGCAATAGCATCTTTGAGAACCCTAGAGTCAGCGGCTGACCCCTCCCATTCAAGCAAAACATATATTATACACCCAATACATTGGTAGCTACCCTTCCTTGTTATGTATCTACTTTTTTCAGACTCAAGCACATTAACCTTGATGTATGTGCCATTAAGAACTCCTAAGCAACTCTATACATAGCCATAATTATAATTAGTACAATAAAAAAAACTGAAATTTAAGTCACATATTAGTAAAAAAAAATATAAATTATTAGTTTTACTTATATACCTTGAAATACTTCCATCTTTTGTCATTGTTGTTCTCCAAAATGTACTTAGATTGTTTTAACATGACACTTAAAACTGTCAATAACACATTTGAAAAGTGCATGTTAATTGTTTCACAAGACCTAACAAATTGTCTTCTTATCATTATGTTCTTAACATGATGTGCCCGTATATGTAAAAATGGTTAAGAAGTCCCACATTGCCTATTTCAAATTTCTGTGTAGTTTATATATCTGTTTGACAACTTCCCTTAATTAGTTTTAAGTGAAAATCATAAATCTTGGCTTTATCCATCCTTGTATTCTCAATACAAGCCAAGTCACTCATGAAAATAATCCTATGGAAATGCACTCCTCTAATTAAACTTCTTTCATAACAATCCCAAGACCTTTTTCATTTTTTCAAGTGCTAAAATAAAATAAGGTAGCATAAGTGCATAACATCATTATCATCAAAGAGCAAAACAATTCAGGTAAGATCAATATTACTATAATCTCCATCTTCCTTTCCTCAAGTTCCATCATTTTCTGTCAATATTAAAATAAAAAATTCATTGATGATCAAAATTATTTCATCTTAAATGTATTTGAAAATTTTTAAAATATAAAACAAAGAGACAAACAACGTAAAATTAAAAATGGAATGTGTGAGAACTAATAACAACATTGGAAAGAAATATAAAACAAAGAGACAAACATAAAATTAAAATCCCAGTGAGAGCTAGAGAAGAAATAGCTTATAATAACAATGAAAAAAAAAATAATATAACAAGCATAAAGTGAGGCTATGTTAATTTAAAATTCAGCTTCAATTGATTATCACAAGTATCTAGACTCACCAATCAAACAAGAAATGAAAGATGTGCAAGGTGATTGTAGTACTTTGAGCCATCAAGAATTTCACCATCGTGCAATTGAGTTTAACTTTTATGTTTCGATCCTCACTTAGTTACAAATACTAGTGTTGCACAATCTCGAAATGAGTTTATGTTGTTTCATATTTAACGAGGATATTCTAAAACAGGGGAGTTTCCCCTTTTTATAGCAACTTTGATGAAAATTTTGGAGGGAGAATTATGCGGGATCTTGAAATAGGGACGTTTCCCCTTTCACAGATGCAACGTAAAATAGAAGAAAAATCAGAGAGAAGACTAATAGGATCAACACTAATTGCGTGGGTAATGAGGGTATTAGAGGATTCCACTCAGAAAATGTATTCCCACTACGTGGGTATAAAACATTCCCACCCTCGGGAATAGAAATGGTGTTTATGTGAGAATGATATTCTCTCAGGAATACGATATACACAAGAATATATTTTGTAATCAGGTACAAAAAATATATTTTAAAAATATTCCAACTTTTATATTTCTAGGAATATTTTTGTAACACCCCCTTAGTTTAGTTTATGAAAAAAAAATGAAATCATGTAATTTGCTAAAATCTTAAGGAATATAACTATAATTTCCTCTATTTTTTTTTTTCAAAAGGGTGTTCGTTGAGTCTACACCTAAATTGTCCAATCTCTGCCCTCAAATAGTCTCATAAGTTATAAAATTGAAAAGGTTTTTTGTGTTTTCTATTAGACTTAATTGTAATTTTAATATTCTATTGTTTAATTTGTGATTTTGGTTTCACTATTTTAGAATATAGACATTTGGTTTTCATATTTTTAAAAATACTCAATTTTGAGTCTTATATTTAAAAAGAAAACACAAGTTTTTGTTCATTTTTTTTTATTTTATGTGTATTTTATTTCTTTTATCTCATATATTATAATTAATTAAAGGTTTAATTATATTTTTGGTCCTCTAATTTCTAATTCGAACATTTGATTCTCTACTTTTAAAATCATGCAATATTAATTCAACCATTAAATTGAAATTGGAACAGTTGACCATCAAATATAACGTTGATTTTTTTTTTTTACTTTAAAAAAAATATTCACAAAAATTATTATTTTTAATTTAAAATCGACTTAGTTATTTTTTGTGATTAACAAAAAAAATGTAATTAAATATAATTTGTGATTAGAAAAAATATAGATATTTTTTTCTTTTTTTTAAGTAAAAAAAATCAACATTTATATTTGACATCAATCACTCCAATTTAACAATTGAACTAAAATGATATGATTTTAAAAGTAAGGAGATCAAATATCCAAATTAAAAATTAGTGTGATCAAAACTGTAAATTTGTAAAAATAAGAGCACAAAAAAAGTGCCATTAAGCCTTAATTAAACAACTTATTGACGGTACCAAGTGTAAGGTTCAATTGGATCAAAATATAATAAATAAAACGTAAGCAAAGTTGAGTATTAGGCCAAAATTGTAATTTTTTTAAAATAGAAGAACCAATTGTATCTATTTTGAAATAGGAAAACTAAAATTCATTTTTTTTTTTAATAGAAGTACCAAATGTCTCTCGGTCTCTATTTTAAAATGAATGGACTAAAATTACCTAATGAGCAAAATATAGATAAAAATTATATTTAAATATTTTTATTAATCATAAGCTAAAATATATATTTTTAGTAATTCTCGTTTTGTTATTTTATGTTTCAAAATTAACATTTTACATTTTAGAAGAATTAATTTTAATATAACAAGAATTAAAAACCATCACTGTATTTAAATTATTTATGTTTTTTTTTATCATAAAATAATTAATTTAAACATTGTAACAAATTTTAATCACTATAATTATAATAATTTTAATTTATAAAAAAAAATCCTCAATTGGTAGAACTTTGTTTTGAGTCCCTAATCTTTAAATTAAATCCAACCAAATTAAGAATCCACTACAAGAAGATTACAGATTAGTGAGGGAATTATTTCTTGTTATTCCCTCATTAATCCCTTGCAAAAAAGTTTTGTGAGATTAGATGAGTAGTAAAAGATAATTCTCCCATTAAAAATCACGTTGCTAGTTATGGAGGCAAAAGTTCTCTCGCTAATCCTTTGAAAATATCTCACTAATCTTTTGAAAATATCTCGCAAATCCTTTACAATGGTTCTCTTGCAATTTCTTCACAATTAATCGCTCATCAATTCCTTGCAATATTTCTCTCGCAAATCCTTTGTTATTCCCTTGCTATCCTTCGCAATCAATCCCTTGCAAATCCTTTGTCATTTTCTCGTTATCTTTCGCAATCAATCTCTCGTCAATTCCTTACAAATTCTTCACAATCTTTCATAACATTTTTGTCGCAAATCATTTGTTATTCCCTCACGAATCCTTTGCTATCATCCCTAGTGTTTGCTTTTCCTTCATGAATCCAATGGTGAAAAGCCTATCTTCAAATTTCACTTCTTTGGTAAAAAAAATCCACTCCAATGGTTGCCTTGTACTGATTACTAAACTTCTTATTCACATATCTAAATTATGCATGTTAAGGATAATACAGAATTTCAATAGAAAACAAATTGCATCACAGATTAAAATAATAATAAGTAAAGAATGCAGAGTTTGTAGAGAGGAGCCAAAAGGATACTGGTTCATCAAAGACGTCTTCCCCACCCTGCGAAGCAACAACAACAATATTAGAAATAGTAAATCTTTGGAACTCATAAATCAAGTAAGCACAATTGCAATTGTCCAAGAGAATTGAGTAATAGATGAGAACCCTAAAAAAAGGGGGAAATCGTGGAATCAAAATCAAATTGCAAAGAAGAGTAAGGAGAAGCTACAGATGAGGTTGGGAATGGCGGAAGAGAAACCCTAGAAATTAGAGAAGAAAGAAGAAGAAAAAGAGTATGATTTACCTTGGAATGACGAGGAGAAGCTACGATTGTGTTATGTGAATGGAATGGAGAGAATAGAGAGAAAAGGAATGAGAGTAAGTATGTTGCTGTGATGTGAAGTCTTTTTTTTTTTTTTTTAACAAAACAAACTTGTTTCATTTCACTTAAAATGGAAGAATAATTTAAATAACTTCGGTGTCTTGACACCTTTCTCGACGTTTCTCTGTCATAGTTTTAAAATTCGGACCGGTGAATCCTAACTTTGCCAAAATTCATTTAATTTTTTATTTAAATTAACTACTTAAATCAAAGGGTAAATTAGAAATAAAAAAGGATAATTATGTTATTAGTAAAAAAATTATCTAAGTCAACGTTAAAGATAACAGAATGACCAAAATTACTTGATTTTGAAAGTAGGGGATCAAAATCACCATTTTTAAACTAGGGGGATGCAAATCACCCTTTCATAAAATCAGGGAATGAAAATTGCAATTAAGCCTTATTATTATTATTATTATTAAGGCTTAATTACAGTTTTGGTCTTTCTATTTTTCTAAATCCGTAATTTTAGTCCCTTAATTTAAAATTCACAATTTTGCTCTTCTTACTTTTAAAATCAAACACTTTTGATCCCTCCATTAATTTTGAAGTGTTGATCGTTATCTTTAATGTTGACTTTTTTTTATTGTAATTAAAAATTATTTAAATAAAATTAATTAGTTAATTTTTTTTACTAATGACATAATTACCCTTTTTATTTCTAAGTTACCCTTTGATTTAATTAGTTAATTTAAATAAAAAGTTAAGTAAATTTTGGCAAAGCTATGATTCACCAGTCCGAATTTTAAAACTATGACAGAGAAACGTGGAGAGAAGTGTCGAGACACCGAAGTTATTTAAATTATTCTTCCTTTATTTTTTAACATCTCTTATTATTATTTGTAATTTTTTTTTATATATATTTCACTTTTTATTTTATAAATCACTCTCTTTATTTAATTTTATTTAAATTACTAAATTCTTATTAAGAATACAAGAAACGATAAATAAATATATGATAATAAATAAAATTTATGTGAAAAATTTATATATATATATATATAAATATTTCATAATAGTTATTAATTAGATTATTGGCTTAGTGGTTATTCTAATATTTAAAAATTAAAGAGAATTAGGTTTAAATCCTAATTTTGCCAAAATTCATTTAAATTTTTTTTTTATTTAAATTAACTAATTAAATCAAAGGGTAAATTAGAAATAAAAAAGGGTAATTATATCATCAGTAAAAAAATTATCTAAATCAATATTAAATTTTTAATATTAGTAAAAATTATTTAATTTAGAGGAAAATGTGCTTATAGAAATACTTTTGAAAGACTTTCTATTTTACAAAAATAAAATTGTAGATGGTATCAAAAAAGAGTGTGTAGAGAAATCTATCATCAGACTTATAAATATAATAGCAAGAGATGAATATCATCCTCAAGTCCTCAAATTATTAATAAAAAAAATAAATAGAATTAATATATTCTTAGACAGCATGGGATACTAGCTCATTGAGCTCACTAGGCCCAACAATCACACTTAAATATGAGTTGTCATTTATGATAAGTGACATTTTTACACCCAAAATTATAGCATAGAGGAAAATGCTAATTATACATTTGATCAGTTATAGTAAAAATTCAGTTTACTTGATATTTATTCTTCATCAAAAAACATCAAAAACAAATCTTTCTCGGAGAGTGCTCCATGGTTGCTCTTTGTGGTAAGATAAACCATAATAAAATGTAGGCCAGCAACCAATCTTCAATCTTTATGCGGCCGACGGGAAAGCGATTATAGATAGGTACATGAGGATCTTGGATTATCGTCTTGTAAAAATTCACTTTATTATATACTTGATGTTCTTGTTCTTCTTGATAGTCTTCATTTATCATAATCTTCTTTTCCATCCCGGTGCGATGTAATCGATTGTATCCTTGTTGTAATCGATTGTCTTTGAAATAAAGAGTTTTTTGAATGAAAATCTGATATTGTAATTAATTGTCATTTGATGTAATCGATTGTCTCGATTGACTAGATAACTTTTTGATATTTTTTATACATTTTTTTTATTATCATTTTTTATTTTAAATTTTCTTTATATATATATATATATATATATATATATATATATAATATAAATTATAAAAGGTGTAAGGGAGGGGGCTAAAACCCCTTTCTTATCCCCTTGTATTCATCCTTCATCCCATCAAAAAATTATTAGGTGGCCACATCAATAATTATGTGACATGTGAATAATCAAATATTTTAATATTATTAATATCCCTTAAATTAAGGAATAATACTATTATTATTTGTTAACTTACTAATATCATATTTTTATTTAGTGAATATATCTTTAATTTAATGAATATATATTTGATTATCCATATGTTACGCTGTCACATATATATATTGGTCGGGACCATGAATGACATGATGGTCCTGGATCAATAATCATCTAATGTTCTTGATGCTAGTAGTCTAGCACAACCCCTCTTATCTTAAAAACAATTAGAATCAATTTTATTAAAACTTAATTTTACCAATATTTTCTTGAATTAGTGCTTGAACCCAAAAGGGTGTTTGAACTTATAATAGTAAGTCATGATTTTAAGTGTGACGGAAAATGCATTTTGTGTCATGGAATTTAGCACGAAAAGTGTACATGATGTTTGGATGATTGGGTGAAGCCAAATGGTATGAGAATATTTTTTCAACACATTATTTTTGCTGTTATAAGTGCCACATTGCACTTTGGTTTGGAGGTGTAAGTCAGTGTTTTTCTAAGGATGCACACATTTTACATTTACATTTTGGGGATGTGTTCTTATATAAGTTTTATCAATAAATTTTACTTGATTTAAAAAAAAAACAAATTAGCAAATAACAACACTCTAAGGACACACGCTTAATTTATTCCTCTTTTTAGCTTAATGTAGCTCGGATATGAAAAGGAGGATTAAAGTATAATACAACAAAATATGTTTTTGATCCCTGAAATATTAAATATTTTTATTTATAATCTTTAATGTTTTATTTACCCCCAAATACGTCCATGTATGGTGTAGGTCTATAATTCAGCTTTACTATTTTCACTTATTATTTTAATTTATTAAAATTTTAAATTGACAATTTTAGAATTTTAAATAAATCACTATTATTTACAATGACAAAGACAAGACAAACTACTCACTTCACTCCACTGTTTTTGTGTTTTTAAAAATTTTAAAACTTATTTTTTCTAACTAAATTTTTAAACTTAAATGATTAATTGTAATATCACATCCATATTATATTTACATAGAGGTATTTAAATTACTTTAATTGTTTATCATTTTTAGGTTTTAACTTTGGTGTATATTGTGAATATTATATGTAAACTATTTTTCATCCAATCATATAATGACATGTGGTCTACTTTGTCACGCCACACATTCAATATTAATTTTCTTCTTTTGGCTATTAAAGTTTAGGTATCTTTCTACAATTTTTTTTTATTTTTATATTTTTAAAAAGACAATTTAATCCTACTAGTTTTTTTAATTATTTTTATTTTTCTCAAAAGACTCTTTAATCTCTATCGTTCCTAACTTTAAATCTTAATTTTCATCATAATATCAATTCTTGCTTTGTGCCCTTAGCAGCTCCCCTCATTGCCTCCCACCATGATCACTCATTCCCAATGTCTGTGTCGTGCCTCTTCCTCGAGCCTTTGTGGCGTGTCTCATTGTTGCGTCGTCATGTTGCGCCTCATCATTGCATTGTTGTACCACGCCTCTTCGTTGCATCGTCATCACATATCGTACCTTTTCATTGCACCATCTCTCTTCTTTGCGACACTTCCTTGCACTATGAATCTTCTCCACAATGCTTCCCTACTCTGCGTCATTCCATTGTATGACTGTCTTGCCCCATCTTAGGCCTTCATCTCCATTGCACACATTTCTTGTACTGCCTTCATTGAGGATGAGGTTAGTTATCATCTTCAATTTGGATGATAAATTAGGCTATGAAGTACTATAATTTATAATCATGTTATATCACTTATTGAAGAATTTAGTATTGGAAGTTTATATATATGTTTTTTTATGAACTTTTTTTTTCTAAACAATTGGATGTTGTCGTAGTCTTCAATGATTTGATTAGCTATAGTGTTGTCTTAAAATGCATATGACAATAGTACTTAGTACATTTAAGTTTTGATTCATTAAAGATTCTTTGTGACTTGATTAGGTGAAATTTCAAATCATTTGTCAGAACATGTTAAACAAATAGATCAAGTAGTTAGCATTCGCATTGCTCTTTGTATGAATGGAAAGAATTCCTTAGGGTGGTCTTGAGGCAACATATGTAGGGGAAGTTTTTGTGGGATACTTTTGAACCTTGGTTAGGATTTATTTATGATTTGTTACAATCTTTAATATGTCATAACCAAGGTTTGGGATATCAGGCTTTGTTATAGCTTGGTATACTTTGTATTTGATAATGGTATTACTTATACCTTATCCATTCCCATTATATATAATACTCTTTTTTGCCAATCTAAAAAAAGGGAGTTAGCATGAGTGGTCTTTCTCCATTTTCTCCTCTCCTGTAGTGATTGAGCATTTGTACTTGTTAGATATCCACATTTGATTTTTAATCTAACTCTTAATATATGATTTTGCTTAAAATAGGCACCTGACTCTTGACTCTTAGTATATGAATTTGCAGAAACTAGCCACTAGTTAAATGCAAGTGAGATTGATAATATCTTTCTTCTCCTAGGAACACTTCTCTAGAAACTTATCCAAACTTATTTTATTTTACATTTTCAAATTTGATGAAGAATTATGAAATAAGATAGAAGATAATATATGTTTAGATGCTGTGTAGCTAAAGAAAAAAAATTTAAAGTACAATCTTGTAAAATAAACAAGGTAAAAAGTAAATAAAAATATATCCTTCGCCAAGGAGGTAGTATTCAAGGAAACACAACCTAATGTGAACAGCATGATGGACATGATTTTGGTAAAGTCATGATAGTGGTTTAAGGCCAGAACCAAAATTTTCAATGCTAGTTACTATAATTGGTCTTAGAACCCTACCCTAACATTAAACTAGTAGTTTTTTTTAGTGCAATTTACTTTATGTAATGGTCAAGGATAAAAGTTGGTACATATATGATTCATGTTAGTTGGGATTAGGGGTGAGCAAAAACCAATTTAGTGGAAAACTGAACTGACCCGGTTCGGTTTATTAATTGTTTTAAAGAATCGGTTCGAAACTGGTTCAGGGTTTGAATTGGTTTTTAAAACCAGTTCGAACCCCAAACTGCTTTTTTAAAAAAATAATTAAAAATGATATATAGTTAATTACTATGTAAAGTTCTAAACAAGATCCAAAAAAAATATTAAACAAGAATTACAAGTTCCAAATCACTAAGTACACAATCCTAATAACTAAAAGAAATTTTTTAAAAAAATGTTCTTCAATCTTCATGCATCATCAAGTGTAAAGTTCAAAGAGGCTAAATAATTAACATCTAGTGAGGCAAGTGACAGAACAATTTCTTCAACATGAAGAAAATAACTTTTAGTGAATGATGTTAGTTCATTCTGGTGTTCAAAACACACGCAGCGGAATTTAGGATCTTTTTTCGGATTTAGAATATTATCGCAATATAATATTACAGTAAACATGTACCTGTTACCGTCTCTGAGGCACAAATGTTCTTCAATAATGTGAAGACTCTACGTGTATCCACACCGAGAGTTAATCTCTACTTCAAAACTCTTGAATATGGAACTGTATACTTTTACTAAAGAATTCTCTTCAGTAATTTGATGCACAATAGACGTGGTGAGAGCTCCTATTTATAGGAATACTGATGCTATCTCATAGCCCAGCCCATGAATATATATTTAAATTAATTCAAATTGAAATAATATATTATCTTAATAATATATTTTAAATTTGAATTTAATCTGTTAGTCTATCGACATATTCAAATTAATTCAAACTTATTAACAAAGATAATATATTATCTTAATAATATATTTCAAATTTGAATTTAATCTGTCAGTCTATTGACATATTCAAATTAATTCAAACTTATTAACAGAGATAATATATTCTCTTAATAAGATATTTCAAATTTGAATTTAATCTGTCAACCTATTGACATATTCAAATTAATTCAAAATTATTAACAGAAATAATATATTCTCTTAATAAGATATTTCAAATTTGAATTTAATCTGTCAACCTATTGACATATTCAAATTAATTCAAACTTATTAACAGAAATAATATATTCTCTTAATAAGATATTCTCTCATCATTTTTCTATTGCTCATTAAAATATTATTGTGCATAAATGTCACAATAATAAAGAGATGTCTATCTTCAGTATACATATTAATTATATTCTTGCTGCTAGCAAAGAATATAATAATATTCCACATAGAGATTTTGTCAATCAAATTGATTATTCTCTAGTAAAGATTAACACACTCGTTTGTGTGTGACCCCGTAGGTTCAATACTAAGCTGGTAGTAAATTAATCAAATTAATTTTACTAATCAAGGTAGGCATCTAGCAACACTCCTTAACGTCCAGATAGTATGAAGTAATTTGTTGTTACTTTCAAGAACCACTAGAAGAGTAATATATAATATTTCCTTCCATCATTTCCAACTCTAGATTAACTTTAGAATATGGTATTACTGTCAAATTCAATCACGTTAATCAGTGAATGACTCTAAGAAACTCATTTCTTCATTCATTCAATTGCCCTGACCAAGGTCTTGATTTATAGAGTTCAAACTCATTACCTAGAGTCAATGGATTCCTTCTTGAATAATCATTAATTCTACAAGTATTTAATTATATCCAATATCCATTCAACTAGTGCTCTAGAGCATTAGGTGTCCGGAATTAAAATATAACAAATGATTTGTTAATTACTATGATAATCTCAAGTCAAAGGAAATGTTATATTTCTTCTTGAGAGTTTTTCTATTGACAAATTAAGGTAATATTAACCATTAGAAAAATCTCAATATCGAGTTAGTTCAATGATCACATCCCTATGTGCATCATCTATATGTGTAATTTAATAAATGAGATCTATTAATATTCATCCAATGAATACTATTACACATATATTAATCTATTCGGATTATTAATATCCTATTCAAAATAATCCTATGATCAAGAACACTTTAGATTAAAATTTCAAGAGACTTGTTTCTCATTTATCATAATCTCTATTATGATAACAATCTTCAATTTTAACCAAGGACTTCATCAATTTATCAAACTAGTATAAAATGATAAAGAAATGAAATAATACTTTATTATTTGAAAATAGAAATTGATTACATGATAAATTGGAACTTGGGCATACAAAATTATTCCCAACAAATCATTCATATTATATAATAAGTACATAAAACTACATACCTTTTTCAACTCTTTCAAACTCCAAAAACTCCTCATGTGTATTTGAAGGCAGCGATGATGGTGTCTTTTTGATCTAATCTTGCATGCAAACAAGTGTTTCCACCATTTTTGGTATAAGAGAACTACAATATGGATCAAGAACTCTTCCTTCGGTACTAAAGGCAGACTCAGAGGCCACAGTAGAGGCAGGTATATCAAACACATCTCTTACCATGGTTGCGAGAATTGGGAATCGACTTGAGTTTAGCTTCAACCAATTCAAAACATCCAAGTCTCCTTGACTCCACTCTAAAGCTTCATCTAGGTATATATCTAATTCAGATTTATTATACCCGGTTGATTGAAAAAATTGGTTAAAACCATAAGGATCATCACTACCTCCTTTATTAAGTTGAGTCTCCTGTGAGCTAGCTTCAAACTCATTTCCACCCCCCATTATACTCTTCAAAAAGTGATCTCAAACTAGATTCAACTTTTTAAATCAACCTTCATGTCATTGGCCCCCCTTCACCATCAAAACTTGTATCAATAAGCCAATTTGTGAATTTTAATTTGTATCTCGGATGCATCACAAGAACGATCATTAATAACATGTTTAGATCTTCAGGGTTGCCCCAATACTTGTCGTATTTCTTCTTCATTCTATTGGCCATAAGTTTCACACTCACATTCGCATCCTTGGAAGTGGAAATTTGCTTGATTTTCCTTCCAATCCCAAATGCCTCAAACATGTACATAGTACTAGTCACATATGTTGAACCTGAAATGCGTATAGTAGCATCATAGAACAACTTCAAGAATGGCAAGATCGAACGCACAAACTCCCAATCATTATACCTAGGAGCTAAGCCCATGAATTTTTTATCTGGTAGCTTAAGCTCCTCATATGCCTTATGATGCTTTAATGCAGCCTCCAACATCAGGTAAGTCAAATTCCATCTTGTTTCCACGTCTAAACAAACTAACCCTTTATATTCAATGTTTACATGTGCAACACATTCCTTGAATGTAGCCAATCTAGAAGGTGAGGATCTTACATATTTAACAACATCACAAATTTTACAAATACCATCAATATCCTCTTTGAAACCTTCTTGTACAATTAAATTAATAATGTGTGCACAACAACGCATGTGAAGATGATCTCCATTTAAAACTAAATGATTCCAATTAATCTCCTCTGTAGATACTCAATTGCTTTATCATTTGATGAAACATTGTCAACTGTCAACGAAAGAACACGAGTTAACCCCCAACTACTTAGGCAATGTTCCACCATCTTTCCTAAATTCTTTCCTGTGTGACTTGAGACTTGACAAAAGTTTATCACTTTCTTTTGCAACTTCTAGTTGTTGTCAACAAAGTGTGCCGTCAAACTCATATAAGTCAGATTCTATGACGAAGTCCATGTGTCCATAGTGAGGAAAACTTTATGACAGTGTTGGGAAAAAAAGTTCTTCAACTTTGCTTTTTCACTACTCCAAAGTTTAAGAACATCACGTGCCAAGGTAGTCCGTGAGATGAGAATAAAAAAAGGGTGCCACAATGCTCATAAATTCCTGAAAGGCTTCATGCTCAACGAAGAATTAATATAACTAACTAAATTAGTATAATGTGCACATCAATCCTAAGTTGAATGTATGATCCAAAATCAATGTATGATCAGTTCTAATTCCATTAAGAAAAAATAATTGAATAGTTGAAAAAATCAATGTATGATTAGTTCTAATTCCACATCAAAGTGATGAGAAAGGAAATGAGGTGTAAATGAGATATAAGATGAGTATATATATTTTTATAATAACCTTTTTAGAAGTAGGTCCAAACCCCTTGATTAACATATATGTGTTGTGGTCAATTATATGGATTTGGGCTTTCAACATACAAAAAGAAAACCATAATTCAAAACCCACTAATGTTCTGTTAATTGACCACTTTTTTTTTAACTCATGAACCAAAACTAGAAGGATAAATTAAAATAAAGGCCCTTTTAAACGAGAACGATGAAGTGAGACTGAGATGAAAATACCTTCACAAAGACCCTCTTAAACAAAAACAATGAAGATATTTGAGCATCAACTAAAACAATGAAGATGAAGCCTAAAGGGGAACCAATTTGAGGCTTTCAACAAGAGATTGAAGTTGAACCAGCAGTTGTAGCAGAAGTGAGTGTGCATTTATGCATCGTGCAATTGTGGATTTGCAACCCCAAGTGCTTGTGTGTGCGTTTGTGTGATTGGGCCAAGTCCCACACTGTGTAGCGAAAGTCCATAGTAGTACTGCGTAGCAAGAACTGGGTCTGGGTGTGATACAGTTATTAAATCAAATCTAACTGGTTTACTGCGTAGCAAGAACTGGGTCTGGGTGTGATATAGTTATTAAATCAAATCTAACTGGTTTTTAAAACCAGTTTGGGTCGAATCAAATTGTTTTAAAAAACCAATTCAAAGTGCTTAAAGTCAAACTAGTTTGGAGCAAAACCGGTTTAAATGCACACCCCTAGTTGGGATTAGAGTTTGATTGGTTATCATTAGTTTGG
This sequence comes from Amphicarpaea edgeworthii, assembly GCA_014843725.1. NCBI lineage: Eukaryota > Viridiplantae > Streptophyta > Magnoliopsida > Fabales > Fabaceae > Amphicarpaea > Amphicarpaea edgeworthii. Next base: position 9,519,105 of record CM026324.1, read on the forward strand.
ATGGATAGGAACACATGCAGAAGATCAACAAGGAATATAGGCATTATAACTATTGATTCAGACTAACACAAAGGGAGATTGGGAAATTTTAGGCCACGTAGGGACTTCTAGTAATACTTGTAAAACTGAACTTGTGCTTATAGATGCTACTTGGTGGCAACAAGTCTTGGTTATTATTTATGGTTCTCTCACTTTTGGTATCTCTAGTACCAATTAATATATTCTTTTTGGTTGTCCAAAAAAAAAAAAATATATATATATATATATATATATCCTCCAGTATCTTATATTCTTATTTACTTCCATGTGCTACTTTTGCTCACTAGTGATCGATAACAAATTGATTTTATAAGATATCATTATCCTTTCGCTGTGGAAAAAAAAAAGTAAACAAGAATATAAGATAGTTAGTACTAACATGTGTACTCTACTGATTAATTCAATAATAGCAACAAAGAATTAAGTAATGTTTCAGTTAGCTTGTTTTGTTTTCACCAAACGTGTAACATGTTTGAAATTACCAAAAATAATGGTTTTATTTAGCAAAAGTAGCCTAGATACATTGTAACTAAAGAAGTAGAGTTAGATTTCTCTTGTGAATTATGCTTTATATTAAGTAGGTTTCACTTATAGCCGAGTGCATTTTTTTTTCTCAAGCTTTTCACTCACTAAGTTTATAATTATAGTTAGAAGAGCTACAATGAAACCTTTTGGCCAAAAATTGTGTAAAAATTAAGAAAAAACTAAACATGTGCTTAGTTCTATTATGCTAGTTCTTGTGGTATTAGAGAATCAAAAGGATAATTGACTGGTTGGACTACGCTTTTGATGAAAAAACATAACTAAATATTAGTCTTTGCTATTTATTAATCAAAATACTACTTTTTGTTGATGTATTTTGTCTTTGTTTCTTACTTTATTTCCTTCCTTGTAAATTGCATTGCATGACACTTGCATTGTGACATATGTAAGCAACTTAGCCAAAGAGTATGGCTAGTGTTTAGACTATATATAGCAAAACCTGGATTTGTAGTTTGCTAATTTTTCTTTATGGTTTCACTAGTTAGTTATTATTACTTGCTAGAAATTGAGTTTTATTTTTAAATGCAATATTTTATGGTTTTTTATTTATTTTATTTGTGTTTTTACTATTTGAAATGCAAATGGATAACTTCCATGAGGATTCATTTGTTAATATAGATGACAATGAACTTAGTTTTAGTGAGGTTAAGATTTCAGTTGGAAGCAAAAGTGAAACTGATGATGATATCAATAATGAAAAAGAGTCTGCAAATGTACATGTGGTAGAAAATGAATACAAAAGTGTTATTGATTTGACAGTTGAACACATAGAGTGGTTGGATTTTTCTTATGAAAAAATTGCTTATGAATTTTATAATTTGTATGCAAAGGTTCATGTTTTGGGCTTAAAAAAAGAGAAAAAGCCAACGATGAGAGAGGTAATATTACAATGTATGTGTTTGTATGCAACAAAGCAAGATTGAGGACAAAAAACACTTGACGAGGGATGATAGAAAAAGGGATCACAAACCACTCACCCGTACAAATTACAATGTCAAGTTACGTGTAAAGCTAGATAAAAAGATGTCTAGGTGAATAGTTGTGTCATTTACAAAGACTCATAACCATGAATTGTGTCATTTGTATTTTGTGTCTTTCATTCATTAATATTGTGGATTGATTGATGCATACAAGGCTCAGGTGGATTGCCTGCATGCACAAGGTGTAAGAACCTATCAAATAATGGATTACATGATGTATCAAAAAGGTGGGTATGTAGCTATTGGCTTTAACAAGAAAGACCTATATAATTATATTGAATAACATAATCATTCTCAAATAAAAGACAAAGATGCACTGGCTTCAATAAGTTAGCTACAAGGAAAGGCATACAACAATCCTATGTTTTTTTTTCTTCTAAATATGTAACTATAGGTGACGGTAAACTGAGTCACTTATTTTTGGCTGATGGTACAAGTAGATTTGATTTTCAATATTTTAGAGATGTGGTGTCGTTTGATAACACCTACAAAAAGAATAAGTACAACAAGCCATTAGTAATCTTCTCAGGTAAAAATCAGCATTCGAGAACTATTATATTTGGTTGTGCTCTTGTATCATATGAAACTATTGTTACATATAAGTGGGTCTTGGAAACCTTTTTGGTTTCAATGTGCAATAAACATCCAAAAGCAATTGTGACAGATGGTGATGGTGTAATAAGAGAAGCTATCAAGCAGATTTTTCCAAATGCAACTCACAAGTTGTGCATGGCACTTCTACAAGAATGCTCGTGAGAATGTAATGGTTTCAAATTTTTTAGCGGATTTCAAAATAGCAATGTATGCTAATTTTACACTAGAAAAATTTGAAACATTTTGACAACATATGGTTGATGCATGCATGATGCAGTTCCAAGCCACACAAGCTTGGTTTGGATTGTCCGGAAGTAAATCAAAAGAGCTCCATTGAAGCTAAATCAAGAACTCAAACAAAAGGGAAAAGCGGAAAGAAGAAGAAGATGAATTAGAACGACGCCACGATCCGCACGGAACGATAAGCCTACGTGAATTCGCCACAAGGAAAGCTTCCTTGATAAGAATCAATTTGGTTCCACTCAAGAACCAAGAAGAGACTAAGCTCTCAAACTAAGCCAAAGCTTGTTTCATTCACAAATGAGTTATATGATTTTTACAAATGAGGTTCTCCTCTACTATTTATAGAGCCAGGCCTTAGAAGAGGGTTATGTAACTAATCTCCACTTAAACATAACGTTTTAAGGCCTAATTACACAATTAGGAACCCCCTTACACAAGTAAACAAGGTTTTCAAAAATTCACACTTCAGACCTTCCGCTAAGCTCAACCTTGAGCTTAGCGCAAATTGCGCTGAGCTCAACGTTGAGCTGAACGAGATGCTTGATCGAAGCAAATCTCCACTAAGCTCAATCTTGTGCTGAGCGAGATGCTTGATTGAAGCTAAACTTCACTAAGCCCAAGCTTGTGCTAAGCGAGCTGTCAACAAATTTTCAAGTGCTCCAATTTAACTCCTTTGGGCTTCTTCCTTCTTGGCCTTTGATGAATAACCCTTCCTTTAGTCTCTTGGCCATTTCTTCTTGAAGAATCTTGGCCTTGGATCTTGTCATTGGTCCCTTTAATTCTTGAAGTGCCCCTAGGTCCTCGTGTTCATTGACTAGCCCTCTATCAATGGTTGTCAAACATCAACTTGGAGAAATAATTGGGTTTTCCAAACCTATAAGAAGAGGTTTATGTGAGCTACGACTATCAAAAACTATGCTTGGGCTGGCGAAAGGATTTGATGAATTGAAGTCGATTGTTGTAAGCCAAAGAGCTATGTTGAGTTCAGCCAACTTGTATTCATTGTTGTCTTCTATGAAAATTTCTAGTAAAACACCCATAAATAAAAAGGGAACAGACAAAAGTTCAAAAATCAAAATGTCATCCAAAAAGATAAAAAAGGTATCCAAATGTCAACTTTGATCACTATTCTCGCATACCATAGCGAGAAAGAACTTTGATCAGTTTGTCAACTTGAATCCATTTCATAATGACATATTTGATGGCATGAAAAAAAGTGTTGAAGTACCCCCACGTAATATATACATGTCACTAATCATTATAAAAAAAAATTATCATTTTAATAACATGTACTTCGATTTGTAATGGATATCTATGTTGTTCATGCCTCCACCAAACATAGTATTTGATAGTATTCAAGCATATGTAGTTGCTTATATTTTTTGTGCAAATAAGGATAATGAGAAAGATGGGTAACTAAAGTTTTTCAATAATTTACATTTCAAGAAAAACAAACACATTTTATTTCTCATTTATCTTTATTGAACTAACTTTATCTTTATTACACTACAGGAACGAGGTCCTTATTGCTAGTACATGTTTAACCTCTAAAACTAGAAAAGTTTTTAGGACTCTTCTTCTAGCTAAAGCACTTGTTGGAGATGTAAACTTTTTATTGTCATTTTTTTATGTTATTTTATTAACATTTGTTAGTGTCACTCCATTAGTCACTTTTTATTTATTTATTTATATAGATACTTGACTTAGTTGCATGCATGCTTACCTATCGCGAAAGATCTATGGCTCAAGATGATGCTTATTAGTATTTATCGACACTTGTCATGGTAAGAAGTATCCTATGCACTTGTTTTTATTTGTCTTATCTTTGTCATTTATAATTGCTTAGCGTTTGATAATTAAAATGACAGAAATTTGTATTGGGACTAAGTACACCTCCTGCAATTGTGAAGCAACACTTTCAAAAAGAAATACATGGGCACAGTTGATTCCTTGAAAAAGGTCAAAACTCATTCTCTTGTTCCATTTCATGATATATTTTTGTCTATTATTATCTAAACATGTTTACTAACTAAAATAATGTTTTTATTATAGATTTTGGTTTCGATCAATGACATGAACAATCATTGGTATCTTCTAATGGTTGATGTTGAAAAGAGAAAACTCATACTTTTGGACTCAAAGCCTAACCCAGAAATGAACACAATAAGAGGTAAAGAATCATATATTTCCATAACAACTCCTTTAATAATTATATACACTTACCATTAATTAATTATCATAGTAGCATATTTAGAGACTATATTATTGGATGATTCCTTTTATAAAACTGGCAAGATAAGCAAACCATAAATCTCTAGTTTTAGTTTGGAGGTGCTAGATGGCATTGGGGAACAAGCTTTTAGATCGTAAGATTCTTATCCAATTCACTATTTTAATAATAAAAAAATTAGTTCTACTTAAATGTATATTTATGTATGTCTAACATTTTGTAAATGTTAAAAATAATTGTGAGATATGGGTCGCAAAATGAATGCTCGACTGTAGGTAGTCCGACAATTATATAATACAAGTAATAAACAACTTACTATTTCCACATCTTTAAACTTAACTTCTTTGATTTTTTTACTAAATTTTATATTTAGTTACAATGTTTTTATAATGTGTAATGACATTTATTTGTATCTACATAATAGGTTGATACAAAAACAAGAATGAAGCTTGCATTGGATTTGGTTCTTCACTCATACAACACCAAAAAGACCAAGTCATTAAACCAGTTACGACAAACTAGAAAAATTTTGTGAAGAAGAAGGAAAATCTTGTTAATTGATAATTTAATTGTGAATTTATAATCTAGTTACATTGGAAGTTTTAAATATTTTACATTTTTTTACTTGTGTTGATTATTTTGACATATTGATATTTATTTTAATTGTTAATTTCAAAACTTGTTTAATGGTTAAGTTCATATGTTAGTTCAACCAAAACATCTGTACAAAATTACAGATAGCAGAGTTCAATATATAGGATTGATACTTTGATCTTGTAAATGCAGCTCTTCAATTACATACATATCAATAATAACAAATTATATAACATGGCTAACAAGAGAATGGAAAATGATGAAGCCATGCTGAGAGAAATGTAACTCATATTGACTTTGATTGTATTAGACATTCAACCAATTGAAAGGGTCCGCATATACAAAAGAATCTTGAAAATCCATATTTGGGTAATTGATATGAGCAATAAAAAACTTCAACCAAGAAACAAGTATTACATGAGATTTGTCTTAATTTCCCATTCACAAACAAAAGACTATTACTTTTAATTTCTTTTCTTCAGCTACACAACATCTTGATATATATATATATATTCTTCTATCTTATAAAATCAATTTGGTATCAATCTCTAGTGAGCAAAAGTAGCATCAAGAAGTAAATAAGTATATAAGATAACAAAGGATATATTTTTTTTTTTGGGACAACCAAAAAGAATATATTAATTGGTACTAGAGATACCAAAAGTGAGAGAACCATAAATAATAACCAAGACTTGTTGCCACCAAGTAGCACCTAGAAACACAAGATCAATTTTACAAGTATTACTAAAAATCCCTATGTGGCCTAAAACTGTCCAGTCCCCCCTTGTGTTAGTCTAAATCAATAGTTATAATGCTTATATTCCATGTTGATCTTCTACATGTGTTCCTATCCACCCAAACTAATGATAACCAACCAAACTCTAATCCCAACTAACATGAATCAAATATCCCTGACCATTACATAAAGTAAACTGCATGCAAAAAAACTACTAGTTTAATATTAGGGCAAGGTTCTAAGACTAATTATAGTAACTAGTAGTGAAAAATTTGGTTATGGCCTTAGACCACTGCCATGACCTCACCAAAATCAAGTCCATCATCTGGTCCAAGTTAGGTTGTGTTTCCTTGAATACTATCCCCTTAGCAAAGGATATATTCTTATTTACTTTATTTACTTTTTACTTTGTTTATTTTACAAGATTGTACTTTTAATTTTTTTTTTCTTTAGCTACACAACATCTAAACATATATCATCTTGTATCTTATTTCATAATTCTCATCAGATTTGAAAATGTAAAATAAAACAAGTTTGGATAAGTTTCTAGAGAAGTGTTCCTAAGAGAAGAAAGATATTATCAATCTCACTTGCATTTAACTAGTGGTTAGTTTTTAACAAATTCATATACTAAGAGTCAAGTGCCTATTTTATTCAAAACCATATATTATGAGTTAGATTATTAAAAATCAAAGGTGGATATGTAACAAGTACAAGTGCTCAAGCACTATAGCAGAGGAGAGATTGGAGAAAGACCACTCATGCTAACTGCTTGATCGATTTGGTTAACATGTTCTAACAAATGATTTGAAATGTTCACTTAATCAAGTCACAAAGAATATGTAATGCATCAAAACTTAAATGTTCTATTATTTTGTTTTTGTCAATCAAGAAAATAGTAGTATTAAACATGGTATAAGGCATACAAGATCAAAACAAGTAGAAAGGGTAGAGGTTACACAATATTATCCTATATGGAACAAAAGAATATTATCTAACCAAGCTAACAAAATATAAGTTTACAACTAAAGTCCCATCACAAAACTGGGTCAAATGCAAAAAACAAAGAAAGCTTACAGTTGAAGAATGACACCACAGTTCAAATACCAATCATTGAAGGCACATTGGAACCCCTTATGTTTAGCATTGTTCCATTGCCATGACCATACTTTAATCATTTCCAATGCCTTCACCATACATATTTGATCATCATTGAAGATCAATTGATTTCTCTATAACCATATAGTCCATAAAGTTGCAAGCCACACATTTCCCCCACCAAACCTTCAAATCCTTTTCCCCATCCACCCTACAATTGCCAAAAGGATGTTTTTGCATCTGGCATTGTAATCCCTTTTACCCCACACTAGTCAACACACAAATGCCATAAAACAAAAGTGATTCTAAAGGTAAAGAATAAATGATTTGATGTTACTTCCACCTCCTTGCAAAAAGGAGACTTTGCATCAAACAAAGTAATATTAATTCCTCTTCTCCATAGACTACGACAACATCCAATTGTTCAAAAAAAAAGTTCATAAAAAGCATAATTATAAATTATGGTACTCCATAGCCTAATTCAGCATCCAAATCAAAGATGATAACTAACTTCTTCCTTTGTAAAGATGGCACAAGAAATGCACACAAAGGAGACAAAGGCCCAAGATAAGGCAAGACAGTCACACAATGAAATGGCGCAATGTAGAAAAATGTCGTGGAGAACATTTGCAATGCAAAGAAGTACCCAAACCATTATGTTGAGCTTGATAATTGGGTGGCGATAACATTATTGTCAATTGTTGTAAGTAACGACATAAAACCAAAAACTATTATTGAAAATATGACAAAGATAATTAATCAACATAGATAATTAACACGTCGATCATCAAACTCAAATTAAAAAACATAGATAATTAACAAAACTACTTAAATGAAGACAGAAACCACTCATGATCGCTGGCCTTCAACCGTAGCAGCAGCACACACCAAAAATTAGGCTTCAATTATGGAGCAATGATGCAAACAGAAACCAACACCATTACATCCTTGACTTGAATTAAAACAAACACCACCAACACTATGTATCAGAATAACAAATCACCCCATCTTTTCTATCACTATGTATCAAAATAACAAATCATCCCCTCTTTTCCATCACTATTCCGTCCACAAATAGATTGTAGTATGAAATTAATCAACAAAGGTCATACAAGCCCCATGACAAATACACCATTGATCAAAGGAATATTGAATGCTTTTGATCTCCTATTTAACAAACTCCAGGGTGTGAGCTTTATCTTCTCCAACAGAACTTCCCTATCAAAATTAACTCTCTTAAAATGTCATTATTCACCAAATAGTTGGAACAAAATGAAACTCCAAACCCATGCTTCTTATTTCATTCACACCCAATAACAAACTTTAGAACAATTTACTTATACAAGATGTGTGAAAACAAAAATAAACAAATAAATGAAAGTTTAAGAGTTAATTGTCTCTGATATAAACATTTTATCATTCAAATTCTGCAAGCTATAATTTAAAAATCAAGATTAAATTATTACATTATCAAGTACCAATATTCCAATATCAGTAAACTCAAGTAAACTTAATTCCTATGAAGGACATCATGCATAATCTTCTTCAATTTCACACACACATATACCTATATTTAGTTTTTTAAAATATAAATTTGTCACATCTTAGTTATGATAACAATTCTACTATAACCTTTAGGAAAGTATCTACATATTTTAATGAAAAAAATGATTGACTTCTTTTTTATATCATTCAATATGTTGTGTGAAAGTTGAAACTCACTATAGGGAAATAAGCTAAACTAAGATAAATATTTAGGAATATTTGTATAGAGATTCACATATATAGTGTTAGTAACATGACTTATACATTACTCCAAGAATAACATTCCTTTGTTAAAAGTATGTAGTGATGCAATAAATCAAAACTATATCATATTTTATAATTTATCAAAAACAATGTAACTTCACAAACTACATTCAAAATCAATAAAAAGAGTTCATGTAAACATACATGTTGTCATTTTTTTCAGAGCAAAATTAATGGTTACTGCAACATATTCTTTAGTTAAATACAATATAAGTCAAGAAAAACAATAAAACTATGAAAGATAGGGAGAATATAAAGATTCAAAATTGTAGATTCATAGTACAAAACCCTTTTGAAAAATTTCAAATTGGGCATACTAGAGAAACAAATTTCAACCCACACATCATAAACTCAAATAAAGAAAAAATAAGTAAAACTACATTTAGAGTGGAGAAGAAAAAGATAAAACTCACCAAAAGAGAAATCTTAACGGGAACTTTGTGAAGAAAACTAGATTAAGAGCTCTCCATAGAGAATGAAGCTGGAGTGAAGTGGTAGAGAAGGGTGGAACAAGTGTCACACCACATCGTAGAAGTGGAGGCAAATTCGCAGAGGCAATGACATAGTCAAATATCTTTGTGGAGCGATGGAGAACAATGAAGTGGTGTAACCTAAACGCTCAAAATTACTATTTTCATTTTAAATATATTTTTATTTCTCTCTTTTTAAAATATAATTAAATAAAAAAACTTAAATAAATGTCAGGTAGGCGGGTGTAAGAGGTACATTGCTTTTAGGTGTGGGAATATCAATACTCTTTACTTTTTTTTATTTCATTCCACATCTCGACTCACTTATGAGCCAGTAATTAAATATTCATTTCTAGTATGTGTTGCAAGGATGTTGAGTAAAAGAAATATCCAAAGAACATTTTCCTTTTACTTATTCCAAATTAAGGAATACACTATGAGTTATGATATTTTAATACTCAATTTTTCCAAACACCCCACCAACACCTCTCAATATTCTCTATCTCTCTGTTCCTATCATACGTATAAATTTTCCTTTTTTGTTTTCTCTCACTAGGTGTGGAGTAACATTTGAGTGTCTAACAAACATTTTCCTACACTATATACCTTTATTTTTCCATAGCCAATGTGCATGCATATGGAATCAAAAGACAAGTTCCCTTAATTAAGAAGAGAAAAACATTTTTTAACAATCATAAGAAATAAAGGATCAATCAGACCAAAAAAATGTAGTGAGCAACAAAGCAAGGCTATCTTCTTTCTATCTTCCTACAGTCAACAAACAGATGCACAAACCCAACATTGATGAGAATATTCAATTATTTTCATTTGTTTTTATTTGCAATTCATTCTTATCTCTCTTGAAGGCTTGTCAAAGTGTTGCTTCCTTCCTCTTATTTAATTTCTTGCTTAATTCCTTTTATCACAATCATAATTCAAGAGCCTTCTTTTTGTATGTACATAGCATCAATTTGTCTTTTATGTGATTTTGTTTGGATATGTCTGTCTTTTAGGTGAAGGTGCATGCAAAGCTGTTATGCATTCAGCATCTGCTCAAATTTTGTTTTTATTTCAAATTCTTAACTTCTTTTCATTTTGCTTGGAACTCTTAAAAAATGTGTTTTCTAATTAAACAGACATTAGTCAAATTAAAACAATGGATTTATAGATTTGTCATTTGAACTTTGAAGCTAGTAAATTAAAGTAAATCGTGAAGTTTTTGACAAAAACTATCAACACATGATAGAAGCGTATAATTAAGTTATTAGAAGTTATTAGTTAGTTGTTATCATGTATGTCTATAAATAGATATTAACAATGTATCATGTGCAGATTTAATGTGTATATGTGCAATGTGTAGCTGAAAACAAAAACTTCCTGAGGCGTGCAATGCACTGTCCTTAATAACTTATGCGCACTACCCGCGCAAGTTCCCCAAGATTCAACAGGAACTTCTCAAATGATGCTCTGAGGGTATAGAACTAGCAACAAACAAGAACTCAGGAAGAGGAGAGAATGAAAATGAAGAGAAGATGTTCTTCTCAGGTGTGTCTAAACAATGAGCCAAAGAGTTCTATATATAGTGGTTAGGAGTGGTAGATAAACTAAAGGAAAGGACACGAAATTAATAGCCATAAAATGAATTTAAATGGAGATTAATTTCATGTAACAACCACAATGAATTTAAGGTGCAATGAATTTTTATAACAGTCAGAAAACGTCTTTTGTAATAAATCCAAAAACACAACAATCCCCCACTTATTACAAAAGACAGAGAAGAAAGAATTCCTAGGTTCACATGAGATGTATTATGTCGGACCTGGTGTAGCAAGCTATGTGAATCAAACCTAGATTAGTAGTACTTAACACACATTGTAATTAGTGTAGCAAGCTATATGAACCAAAGACACTTGTTGTATGTTAGTGGTCTACCAATCACAATACACTCCCACAAGTTGTCGTTAATCATTGTGTTGCACCTTTAGGCCATGCGCATGCCCAGTTATTCATGAGTGCTCAAGAAATCATGCCAAGGTCTCATACAAGCGACCCCACTTAACACTCATATAGGTGATTTTTATCAAGTGTATGCTGCAATTTCATACACCACCCATAAGGGATATAAAAATCATTAAAAGTTTTATAAGATGTTAAGTTTTTCCAAAATTCACATAAAGCTTAACCTCCATATTTGCAACATCTAGCACTTTCACCACACCATACAATAAGACCGAAATTGATTGAAATCAATTTAAATGCTAGCAAAACTAACAAGTGACTTGTTTTTACCCATATGAACTTTTTTCATTGGATCTCCAATCACGAAGGTTGGGTTACCATCACTTATTTGTTTTCTAGTGGCTTAATAAAGTCTCATTTCCCTCGATGTTTCAATAATTTCCTCCTTAGAGGTTTAAGTCAAAGGATCGGCTGAATCCATTAATGACTTCACATAATCAAAAGATTTTCATCTTTTAAGCAATTGCTTTAAAACAATATCTCTTTATTTTTTAACTACACGATCTTGTTGTTGCCTTTTAGCAATCACAACATATAAAATATGTACTTTCCCGGGACACATTTGCTAAGACATTTTCTTAGCTAATCAAACTCATATTCCATTAAGCCAAAGCTTAGTCTCCATAGTAGATCAAACTAAATAGGTCTACTTGGTTGAATTCCAAATGCCCACATTTTTTAAAAATAAAATTAATTATCTTAAAAATTTATTCTCATATATGAATCACAAAGATTCAATTAGCATCATAGTGTCCTTGTAATCTTGGGGGGCAAATTTGATCCAATAAAAAAAATAATGTCATATATATATTTGAAGGATGGGGATGGATGCCATACTATTAAAAGAGCTTTTATCAGGTTTTCTTGATCCAATTATTACTTCTGAGGCTACTTGATGTAATATTTGATTGGTATAATTTAGTTGTTGGTGCAAATTTTTAATATCTTTTAAAGTTGGATTTTCGTTTTTGATTCTATCTGTACTAATCATTTTAAAGGGAGAAGCAGTTACCTCATTATTTTCAATGTTAGCAAAGCTAATTTCTTCTAAAGGAGGAATTTCTCCATCAACGATTCCTTTAATAGTTTTCCAACTTCTTTTAGCACTCTTAATCATTTTTATAGAGAGCTTATCTAGACAATTTTGTTTAAACCACTCAAAGAATGGTATTTGAGTCTGAAGTTCTTCTAAGTTTCTATAATAATCTTCTCTATAATTTGCTAATTCTTGTTGCGAAAAGGTTGCAAAGAACCAGTATCTCCTTTTCTTGTTTTCTTTACTAAAGAATTCTTTTCTCAATAAGTCTTTATTTATTTGGAAAGTTCTTATCATATTTAATTGACTAAATTCTGACGGAGTTGGCGAATTGTGAGTTCTAGCTGACTCAAATTATATTGAAGGGGGAGGTTGTTCTTCTTCATATTCTAGGACAGGTATTGTTGGATCTGTCCTTATCCCTCTGAAATTTAGGCTTTTTGGTATGGAAAAGTTAGATCGATCCACCGATCGTCTAGCCATACTCGGAAAAGGTGATTCTGGTATTCTTAAGGAATTAGTTCTTATTAGAGGTGTGAAACTGACTTCTACTGCCCCTGAGTTATATTCTACTATGTTGTCCAGCATGGTAGGTACAGGGTCTTCTGGGTCTAGGAGATCTTCCAATCTCCATTTTAACCCACTGGTTATTTCCTTATGTTTTAAGGTATTTGGAACTGATGCACTTACCTTTTCTGGGTTTACTAGTAAGAGGGTCGTCTCATTAGTAAGGGATAATTGTAGTGCCCCAAGGGCTAATTGGGTTTTCATTACTTTATAGTATATTCTATAAATTATAGTTATGGGTATTGCATTAGGATTCCAGGTTTTTTCTAACATCTTTACATCTAACATGAGATTGTAAGGAGTATTATGGAAACTTGATAATGCTATTGAGTAATTGGGATAGTTATTAATATAAATTGGGCCATTATGCAAGTTGGTTTCGAATAATGCTAGTATTTGATCTTCAAGTTTTATTGGTCTATTATCTTTTAAAGACGCAAACATGAGTGTGTCTAGACCTAGTCTAAACAATGGTTTGATTGCTATCTATATAGACCCTATATGGAGGTACCTATAGTTCTTAATGTGGTTGCCAATTAATTGTTTTGATATTAATGGTATAGTTTGATGACTATTTTTAAGATCAATTTCTTTTTCCACTGTCTTAATGACATATTCTCATGTGAATATGTCTTTTAACGAGGTTTTATATAATGATGATATTTCAAGTTTTGGTATGCTCCATTTCTGGATTTGTTCTTCTATTTCTGGGATTCTTAATTCATGGTGTATTATGTGGGATTTAGCTTCTTCTTGTTGCAATTCCAAATCTTCTACCTTTTCTTTTCCCTTTAGAGATAACATTCTAATTAATCTTGACATTAAATAAAGCTTAGTATTGACCTTGACTGGGACCACCAGGCTAAACCAACGGTTTCACTGCCTCACTCTAAGACTTACTACCAAGACCACCCTTACCGGCTGACCAACGCTCAGGGTAACGCCTTACTTTACTTAAGGTGTAGGATTAATTAAACTAAAACCCTTAATGGAAAATTAAAGTATAAATTTGGATTTAACAAGTTAAAGATAAAACACAAAATACAATATGAAAATAGAATCACAACACAAGATTTCTAATGTGAACGATCAGCCTAAGCCGCATCCACAGAGCATACTTAATATAATATAATAAAAACTCTTTTTTTTCTGGCTCTAATACCAGATACGGCAGAAGGTAAGGGTATAGGTAACAATAAAGCAACAATTACTTAAGCAATTCATTGGTATTGACAAAACATTTATTGAAAGAGATAGACTTACAAGAGAAAGAGCTTTTAAGGGTTACAAGAGGGTAGAGAGAGAAGAGAGTTTATGACTCAGGAGAGTTGTGTCTCTCAACTCTTTAACTCACCTATTTATAGCATGACACCACAGGCGGATGTCAAATTATGTATGTGTGATTTTTTATAATAATAGTTTGTCAAAATGTTATACCGTTTACTTATCATTACCATAGGATAAATTAAAAGTTTAAGATTTAAGATTATCGATATTAAATTTAATCACCAAAACTTTCATAAATTTATAATAAAAATTAATAAATTAAAAATATTTAGATAAATATACTATTATTATATTTCAAAAATCTAATAAATTCAATTGAATTATGCTAGTCACTAAATGATACTCCTTGAATCATAAAAAAATAATGTTTTTAATTTGTTCAAAACTAGAAAAAGAATATTGTTATGCACTAAAAATACACTTTGATAGACATTGAGTGTTTGAATCCATACATATTTATTTCAAAACACATAAAAATATTACATCCAAGTATCAATGCACCCAAAATATAAAAGATAATTAAAAAAAATATACAAAGAAGTTATAGGAAAGAGATAATATTTGTTAGTATATTTGAAACTTTAATGGATCAATCTATTATATAATGTTCATAGTTAAGCTTAACATGTTAAGTAGATGTTAATACAAATTTTAATTCTTTAATGATTTACAACAAATAAAGAATTATCAAAAAAATTAAAGTAATGTAAATGTAATTGTCCATAACTTTTAAAATTATAATTGATAAAATAAAAATACTAACAACAAATATATTATATTCAAATATTTTGTCAAAAAAATAAAAGAGTATAAGTATATCTAGAATATTAATATAACTAATTTAAATATATTTCTATAAAAAAAAAGGTAATAAAATATCATTATTTTCACAATAATAACTATTATATAAAAATGAAATATTTTTTCAAAAATAAAAGAATTAAATTATACTTAAATATATTTATCTAATTACAAAATATAATTAATTATTATAATATTTATTTAATATTTTATTATTTAAATATATATATATAAACACACACACACACTAAAAAAATTTTATAAAATTTTAGGGGGCCCATGGCCCCCCTAACCTCCAACATCCCTCCATCCATGCTTGTAATATAGTGAGAAATCTACTATGATACATTTAACACATGTACCATATTTAATAATACTTCTTGAAAGATGTTATAATTGTGTACCAAAACAACTCACATATGAAACAATAAACACTCTTTCAAAGGAAATAATGTCTTAATTTATATTTTAAAAGAATATTTGCTTAAGTGATTTCTCAACCACTAAGCCTCATAATCAACTAGCTCTAGAGAACTCTGAAGTATCAGATGAGTCTAACAAGTGCATCTCAATAGTCCTCAATACTCATTGACTTACAGTCATAATATTCAAACTTCTTAAGAAGCTTCTTGACATAATGTCTTTGGGATATTAATATACTATCTCCCTTCCTTATGATTTTAATTCACAATGTTACACATGTTTCTCCCATGTCTTTCATATCAATTTTAGATGAAAAAATATTTAGTTTTTAAAACTATATCAATGCATGTACCAAAAGTTAGCATGCCATCCACGTATATACATATAATAACACAATCACCATTTATAGATTTTGTGTATATGCATCTAACAACATCACCATAATAAAACTATTCACAAACAAAGTCATTAAATTTTTCATGACTAGAATCAACAAAATATGTATATATGTTGATTCATGCATATATAAAAGTGGAACCCCCATTGTTTTCCAATTTAAAGGAAAATAGTCTTATAAAAAAAATTTGATTCAAAACCATTTTTGAAATTATGTCAATACATTATCATATATGTATGCGAAACATGTATACGAAACCGAGAGATTCAATGCATTCATTTTTCTAATTTCAAAAATATGATGTCACATAACAATTAGAATCTCAATAAGAATTCAATTCACAAATTTATACATGAAAGACCATTCATGAATTATCATATAGTTATTGTCAAACATTTTTATTCTCATAATAGTATAAAATAATAGTCTTTATTATAACTATTTCAACATTATTCCACATTTTTGTTCTAAAACATTCCATTTTTCTATCCATATAAAGGCATGGTATTTTAAAACCATTTAAAGTCACAATCAATAATTAACATTACAAAACAAATGACGTGTACCTTTGTAAAACACATTAAATTACATAAAGATATTTTATAACTCTCAATTAACTATATTCAAATCATACCAGACAATCAGTTTAATAGCTTTAAAAAACATTAAACCAAATTTAATTTACGTGTTAAAAGGTTTCAACGTTAAAATAAATTCATAATTACCTACATCATTCTTAAATGATGCCTCGCAAAAATATTAAATCCAAAGTTTATACAACATACACATAATTTTGAACATAAGGTCATATTTGTATATTTTGATTAGTATTCAAAAATTGAAATCTTATCAACTACATTATAATTCACTAATTATAATAATTACTCACAGCAACATAGGCAATTACTTCTTATCCTCATCCTCAAAATTTAATAATAATAAATATAAGAGGGTAGTCCAAGTTCTAATTAGCAACAATAGGATAAATACCTTATTTAAAAAATATCGCTTGCTATTTGAACATAATAGATTATCAAAATGAATTAACACATATTCTATTATCACAATTTCCTTGATCCAATTTAATTTTATTATGATCAATTTTCTTAGCATACCTTTTTGGAGTTGGTTTGGCAATATTAATGTCTCTCCCAAGAATGGTAGCTATGAACACTACCCTAAGCATGCGAAGCAATGCGGTGACACACTCCAGCCAACGGCAAATGTCCAACAACGACGGCAACATCTCGATGACGGTGGGCGGCGGTATCAAAGGGCCATGAATGTCACCATTAGTGTTTTCAATAATAAGTTCTTAAGATTGTAGGAATAATAGCTGAAAACAAAAATTTCCTGAGGCGTGCAATGCATTGTCCTTAAGAACTTATCCACACTACCCGTGCAAGTTTCCCAAGATTCAACAGGAACTTCTTAGATGATGCTTTGAGGCTACAAAACTAGCAACAAACAAGAACCAAGAAGAGGAGAGAATGAAAATGAAGAGAAGATGTTCTTCTCAGGTGTGTCTAAACAATGAGCCAAGGAGCTCTATATATAGTGGTTAGGAGTGGTAGGTAGACTGAAGGAAAGGACACGAAATTAATAACCATAAAATGAATTTTGAAGATTGACGCTTCTTCATTTAGATTTTTGGTATCTTCATACCTTAAGTCTTCTCCGTTCTCTTAGTCTAGTGTTTTCTATTTTATGCTATAACATGTATGAATGATGACATTGTATTGTTTGTTATAGACTAAGCTAGAAATTTTACATGCTAGATGCTTGATCTGCTTTGTTTTCTTTTATCTCTAGCATCACAAAATGATTTACTCTCTTAGGAACTTATTCTGAGAATTGCAATCGATTACACACTTTGGGAATCGATTACTAGATGGCCAAATCTGTTTTGAATCATCTCTAGTATCGGGTTAATTGATTACCAACAATTGCAATCGATTACAATGTTGTTTTTAGATTTCAGAAATTGCCATGTTTCAATTGCAATCGTTTACCATCGAGCTACAATTGATTACAAGACCATCTCTGAAAACTCAGAATTGCCTCTATCTCATTTGCAATCGGTTACATGTCTTTTGTAATCGATTACAATGACAGCAAGTTTAAATCATATTTTGATACACGGGATAATCGATTACACCTTTATTGCAATCGATTATATCTGGTATAACAGTCATTTTGAAAGATTCCCAAGACTCGTTCTTTGTCTAACTAACTCTGAATCTTTTCAAACATCCTATATATTTGAACCCATAGCATCCTGTGCAAAGAGACAATTAATTCTCAATATCTTTTCTATCTTTCATTTGTTAAAATTCAAATCCTTTGATTTGATTCTCAGATTTGATATTGCTTTGGAACTTTCTCTTTCTTTCTTTTGCACATTAGCAAATCTCTTGAATTTCTAAAAAACTCATTTTGTTTTTACTGCTATACTCTTTTGAGATTAAAACTTTGAGCCTATACAACTATATTCCTCTCTTGTTCATCTATGAACTAAGGTTATTCAATGCTTGTTCTTGACTGCTATACATACTCAGATTGGAGTTCTTCAAATGATCCTTACATCAGTTGAATCAGCAAATTAAGGTGTTTTCATTCTTGAATCTTTTCTATTAATCTTATTTGTTTTGGTATTGTAGGAAGAGGATTCCTAAATGTTGTGTTGTTATTAGGAAAGGTTTCCTAATCTTGTTAATAGAATTGTGTTGTTCTAGTGTTTAGAAATTGGATGATGAATGGTGTTTTCACATTCAGTTTTTAGGTTCCTGTTTCAAGTTGTGAAATCAGGATTTGTTGTGAATTGTGTGTGCATGGTGTATGTAATCAAATTCATAGTGGAACCCCTTGGTGAAAGAGAGAACTAGATGTAGATCGGTGGTTAATTGAACCAGTATAAAATCAACAAGTGCAATCTCTCTATTCCTTAAACTCTTTCAATTCAAATTTTGTTCTTTATCAAGCTTATTTGTTCTAATGAAATCTGTCATAAGCTAAGATTGTTTTTTCTGGTTTATTCAATCAATATCATATCTCTGAAAAACATTTTTATTAAAACTTCAAGAGTGGTGGTGAAAAGCTTTTATTGGAAAAAAGAATCTGTCATTTTACATTGCATCATAACCGGCTGATCCTAACAAATTTAAATGGAGATTAATTTCATGTAACAACCAAAATGAATTTAAGGTGCAATGAATTTCTGTAAAGAAAACGTCTTTTGTAGTAAATCCAAAAACACAACACAATGAAATAAATGAGAATTATTTCCTTTGCAATCTATCTTCTTCTAAACTGTTTGGTGACTAAGAGCATGTGATTTGCTCTAGCAATGGCGACCTAAAATATCACTGAGTAAGAAGTTTCTCAATTTGGCCTGATTTTCTCTCACTTCTCTTCCAACCTCATTTCCATCATCCATAATCCATCACAATCTTCATAGCTTTGCATACACTTTCTTTTGTGAACAACCTATCTTCTTCCCCTTTCTCTACTTCCACCCCAACCTTCAATTTCCTACTCATCATCCTTGCATTCATGATATGATCACCACCAAGTCATGGCAGTACCACCAACTCACACGTGTTCACAAGCGTGTCTATGAAAAAAGAAGCTCCACATTGTGTTATGAAGCACCCAATAGAAGGGTGTTCTAAGATCAATTGTTGTTGCACCCAACCTACACATGCAACCCCCCTCTCTTGAACCTTTTCTTTAAACCCCTTTGGAAGTGCTTCTTCAATAGACTCAAATCCATCTGATGGCTTAAGTGCCAGAGGATCCTTGGCTTTCCACTACGCCTCAAACAAATTCTAATTTTAGCTATTGTTACAATATTTTTTAGGTATGCCATGGATAGAGGGTAACTTATGACATACATGACACTCTTGATGAAGGGTTATAGAGGAATGCTCATAACAATTATAACATATCAAAGGAGTGTTCATAACTCTTGCAGCAAAATAACAGGATTTATTTTGCATTCAAAATATACTATAACAATAAAATTAAGGGAATTCAAGAATTGTGTATCAAATCTGGCGTTCTTGAAGCCTTAAAATCTTTCTTCAATTATGTGAAGACTCTATATGTATCCACACTGAGACTAATCTCTACCGTCATCAACTCTGATGAGTGGAACGACAAAATAAAACTAATGGAGAGGTTGCATTCTAGAATGACCTAATGTTCCTTTAAATAAGAATCATTAAATCATGTTCACAAAATCAATCTAATTTGATCATATTGATCTATGATATTATTTTCAAACATATTTGAAAATAATATATTTGAAACAAACTTGACTAAGTTCAACGTTTTCACTAAATTCAAATTGCTTTGCTTTATTTATATTTATATTATTTATATTTTCGATGCTAACAAAAAATATAATAATATTCTACCAAAAATATTTATTTGATTAAATTCTTTAATTTAATTATCAAATAAAATATTTGCAAAGATTAAAACACTCATTTATGTGTGACCCAATAGGTTCAATACTAAGTCGGTAGTAAATTAATCATAATTAGTTTACTAATTAAGGTTGGCAGCGTCTAGCAACACTTTTTAAGGTCCAGATAGTATAAAGAAGTAATATCCCCAAGAACCAATAAAAAAATAATATAATACTTCCTTTCATCATTTATAGCTTAAGGTTAACTATAGAGTATAGTATTATTGTCAAACTCTAATCAGTTAGCATATTATTATATTTAATCAATGAATGACTTAAGAAACTTTTTCTTCTTTCATTCAATTATCCTGGTCAAGATCTCAATTATATCATAGAGCTCAAACTGATTACCAAAAGTTGATGGATTCCTTCTTGATTAGTCATTAATTATACAATCATATACAATGTCCATTCAACTAGTGCCTTGAGGCATTATATGTCCGGGATTAAAATATAACAAATAACTTGTTAATTACTATGATAATCTCAAGTTAAATAAAACTATTATATTTCTTCTTGAGAACTTCTTATTGATAATTTAAAGGTAATATTAACCATTAGGAATCTTCATTTAAGTCAATTCAATAATCACATCCACGTGTGCATTATTTATATATGTAATTTAATAAATGAGAATTATTTATTTTTATCCAATAATGACCATTAAACATATATTGATCTATCCAAATTATTTGATATCCTATTTACAATAATCTTATGATCAAGAACAATTTAATTAAAATTATAAAAGACTTGTTTCTCATCATCATCATCTTTATGATGATAACAAAACTCTAATTTTAATCAAGGACATTATCACATTAACTAAAATAGCATAATATGATAATGAAACTATAATAATACTTTATTACTAGAAATTAAATGGTTACATGATAGATTGAGTATTGGACATACACAAAACAATATAGGTTACATGATAGATTGAGCCAATTCTAGTAGCCAATGCTGGAAATCAAAGAAAACAATTTGCAGCTTTAGCTTCTTCAAGAGAAGGTCGATGCAATTCAAAGCCATGGTGTGGAGTGGGAACAGAGAGAAGGGCAAGTTAGAAGTGGTTTCGGCATCATGGGGAAGACCATCAACATGAGGACTGATTATGGGGACGAAGGTGATGAGGTGAGGGTGAAGATTGAAGTGTTGTAGTTTGGTTTTTGTTCTTTTGGGGACTATGAAGGAGACTTTGTGGCCTCTTTGTGCTGGCTTGTTCGAGAGGTGAGGAGTTGGGGTTAGGTGGCCCATAGCAAACCATGGAAACATTGCCATGTGCAAATGAGCTGCACTTACGGAACCCATGGTTGCTTGAGTTTTTGTTGTTTTTTTTTTGCTTCTCTTTGAATTAATGAAGCATTAAGAGAGTTGTGGGGGTTATAAGGTAGTTTAAATAGTAGATTCAACTCCAAATTAACAAATTAATTTTTTCTTTTTTTTTCCTCCTCATGCATAGTATACATAGTGTCTCACAGACACACGGATCCATAAATTTAAATAGGGAGGAGTTAGAATTTGTTTTACAAAAATTGAAGATAAAATTTTGAAAAAAAAAATATTTAATGTAAAATTTATATAAAAGAAAAAATGGCTATAAAATTTGCCATTTTTTTTAAAAAAATTGAGAGTAAATTTTGTAATAATGTGATGTAAGAATAAAATAATAGAGTAAAATTTATAAGATTTTAAAAAATTGTAAATGAAAAGTGTCAAATTAATTTATTAAGAGTAAAACTTACCAAAAATAAAAATAAAAATGTAATGAAACCAAATATTTATTAAATATAAAACTAAGATATGATCTACTAATAAAAAAATTTAAATACATATTAATTTAAAAACCTTTTTTTCTTGTACTTCATAAATCCATCCCTACTTGTAATCATATTTATTAATTAGTATATTATATAATTTTAAATTAGATTATATTTTTTTGGATGCAAATAAGTTAGATTATATACCAACATATATTATTTAAAAGATTATTAATATATAAATTATATATATATATAAAATATTTTTAGAATCAAGACCAATCAAATGAAATATTAAGGATTATAAACGAAAATGTTATGCTACATAGACAAAAAATATATTTTACTTTTTTTTTTTTCAGTTGTTATTAGTATTTCTTAGGGATAGTGTTATAAATGAAATTAAATCACAAACACTTTGGCAAAACTTTAATTAGTTGTAAATGAAATTAAGCTTTGTGCTTAGTGAGAGCATTAGTATTTCTCTAGGTTCTTTAATGGAACACGTTATTCTTATCAAGAATAGTTGATCCTTTGTGACAAATCCTTCTTAATTAACTTATTGATCCTCATCGATCATGGTGCTGTTCTTCTTCATCTGTAATTTTCCCCTTTTGATTTCTCGAGCATTCATCTGTGGGGTTCGTGAGGTTGATTTCTAAAACAATTCGATTCAACCAATTCTTGGCATGATCTACATTATATAATTGTTGTCCTTAGTTTCTTTTAGAATTTTCTTTAATTAGTTTTGTCATCTAAATCCTTATATGGAGGATATTTCATAGTCTTGGTAATATTTTTTACACTCTCTGGGCACTACTTTTATCCTGTTTTGCGTGTTCCAAAAATTATTTTTATAATTTATGTTTGAAATAAATCTAAATTTGTATCAAAAGTAACCATTTCATGCTTTTAAAATAAAAATATTTTTAACTTGTATATTTAAATTAAAATAATGAAATAAGAGTACTTTTAACTAAATCTTCGAACCAAACTCATTTTGATTAGATCTTCAATCTGCTGGCCCATGTGTTGTATTCAAAAGTTATTTTGTTTAATGAAAAAATAAACAAAATCAACGCAAATTCTTTTTATTCATTAATGCAAAATCTAAAAATATAAGAATTGAACCCGTGCTACTAATGTCATGATCGTAAGTGATTTATTATTTTATATACGTAAAAGATACTTGTTAATGATTTGATAAATTTTATTGTATTTAAATAATTTAATTATTTTGTTAAATTATATATTTAATATTTATTTGAGCATTCAATATTAACTTAAATATTTTAAATATAGGTAAAAAATTATATTGAAATCATTATAACAATAAGTTAAGAAAAATCACTAAAAATATATTAGAGTTCAAAATTAATTTAAATGAAAATAAGACTTAAATGTAGATCCTCTATTTTATTCAATCCGTAATTTTGATCCTTCCATTTTCAAACAAATACATTTAGTCCATGTTTTAAAAAAATATAATTTTGATCCACATATTTTATAAAAATTATCATTTTGGTCAAATTTTCAATTTTGTCTATATTTTATTTTATTTTATTTTATTTCTTACATTGTGATTAATAAAATTATTTATTAATGGTACCTTAATTGAATATGTTTCGTATAGGATTCAATTGTAGCAAAATAAAAGAAATAAAAAGTAGGGAAAATTTAAGATTTGGTCAAATTTGCGAATTTTCTAAAATAAGATGACTCTATTTTGAAATAAGGACTAAAATTGCAAAAATTTTAAAATATGAAAACTGAATGTCTCTATTTTGTTTTAAAATAGAGTGATCAAAATTGTTGTTGACAAAATATAGAGTGACCAAAATTGCTGAATGAATAAAATAGAGGACTAAAATTACATTTAAATCACAAAAACAAAAACAATTGTAACAATGAACTTTACTATAATTGTAATAAAATTATTTTAATTTAATTCTACTTTTCTAAAAAATCAAAAATTTGATTTTAGACCATGTGTAAAATCACCAAATCTTTATTATTATTTTTTAATATAAAATTAAAAAAAATATTTTCCAATTTTTTTAGATCACAAGTCATTAGATATAAATTCAAATGTTAAAAAAACTAAATATATCATTTTACTTCATTTCTCATTTAGGTACCTAGGGATGTTCACGAGTTGGGCTAGGCTGGGTTTGCATAAATTCTTGACTCAACCCAATCAATTTTTAGTGGGTTGGATTGGGTTGGGTTTGCATGATTTTATTTTCAAACTCAATCCAATCATGAACGGGTTGGGTTGGATTGGGTCATCGGGTTATTTTTTTAAAAAAATTAAAAATTAATTTTTTTTAAAAAATCATAATAGATTTTTAAAAAAATCCTCATTAAATCACAAACAATAGTAGGAATTAATACAAACTATGTCAAGATGAACCATATTGATTTGACTTTATAAAGATTGTGAAAGAAATTACCAAATAAAATCTAATAAAAAGATTACTAATGCTTACTATGGTATTTTAAAAGTTGTTTATCATGTAACAAACAATAGTGGAGGGAGATGCATAGTAAAGGACGATGCAGCAAAAGGTAAGAGCAATGGAGGGTCGTGCGGGGAGCTACAATGACACACGGATGGCCACAATGATGTAACAATAGAGGGAGACAATGACTTGCGGTGATACAACAACGAAAGGCGGTGGTGACTCGCACAAAAAATGTTTCTATTTTGAGGGTTTTTTGAAAGTGAGGAGGTTAGAGGTATATATAGAGGGTGAAAGTGTTGAATGAGTGAGAGTAAGTTTCTTGTTTTGTTATCATTATCATTATCATCATCATCATTATTATTATATGTAGGGTTTTAAAAACCGAACCGGTGATCGAACCGATCGAGGTATTGGGTCAATGGTTTAATGGTCGAACCAATGGGTCACTGGTTGAACCGCATGAACCGGTCTATATTAAAAAAAAATACAATTTTTATATTTGTTTCAATTTTTATATAATTCCACAAAATCTCATAACATAAAGTTCAAATAAATTTAAACTCAAACATCAAAGTCATATAATAAAACTTACAAATCATAAATAAACTAATTCAAAACATAAGTTTTTAACAAACATAAGTTTCTAAGAAGTTCGTCCATTTTTTTTATGGCCAAGGAGCATAAACTATTTCATGAATTCTTTCATTTAAGAACTCAGAATCTTCCATAGCAGCATCCTCAACATTGCTTTCATTTAAATTCCTATTTTCCATGATATTGCTTGGTGCATCATCAACCTCATCATCATCCAAATTTAAAGGACCTATGACATAAAAATAGATGTTAAGTTATAATTAGCACATGGTGATAACAAATATGAAATAATTTAATCTATGATGTAATTAAAATATACCAATATCACTTGAAATTGGTTGGATAGTCATATTTGCAAGATCTTTACGTAATGCATCCACCTCCTCATTGGTTAAGAATGGTGGTGAATCCACCATTACCCAATCAACATGGTCAACAATTGTTTCCAAATTAATAGGATCATAGTTGAGTTCTCTCTTTTTCCTGTACAAATATTTAAGCATAAATATTTAAATTTAAAAAGATAAACAACAAAAATAGAATAGAATTAATAATACCTATTTTGTAACCTTAAGTTGTAACGAACAAAAACTAAATCATTAAGTTTCTAATGCTCCAATCTATTCCTTGTTTTTGAATGAATGTGCTCAAATACACTCCAATTTCGTTCACAACCCAAAGCACTACAAGTTTGGCTTAAAACACGAATAGCCAATTTTTGTAAGTTGGGTACACCACATCCATAAGATGCCCACCACTAATCTAAAATATTACATGTGATGAAATAAATTAATAACACAAAAAGTCACAAATAAACATTAAGGAATAAGGATTACAAGTTATGAAAGTTACCTGGCATGACTGTATTTCGTTCATGCAAAGCAGTTTGCCTTCCAAAATCTAACTCAGCATTGCTGTAAATTCTCTTCTCACTAGTTAGTTTGATTCGCAATTCATTATCATTATGAGCAAATTTTTCAATGACATCCAAAAGACCAGTTGTTGTACACATATGTTTCTCAAATTCTTCTTCATTAAATTGACAAGCCAGATTTAACCAATAACCGACAACATGGAGATTTTTATGAAGTTGAGAATCCCAACGACAATCTAAGATTTTCAAGAAAGGCTCCACTTTTGATTTATTTCTCTGAAACCTTCTCACCATCTCTTCTCTGCATTTATACATTGCTCGGTAAAGAAAACCCAGAGCAAGTTTATCTTCACTATCAACCATACACAACACACGGACAAGTGGCTTAGTCAATTTCATTGTATCAGCACATCTACTCCAGAAGGTAGAATTTAAGACTTCTTCCACAAATTGTTTTGCCTTGGAAGCTTTGGCATAAGCTAAACTTGTCCATTCTCTAGATGTTACCATGCTTCTTAATGCATCTTTTTGAGCCAATATACTTTGCAATGCAATGAAATTAGTAGCAAAGCGAGTTGGAGCAGGACGAAGTATTCTCTCCCACCTGTATGCTTCCTCATCAAATACAAAGCATAACAATGATTATAAATATATTTAGTAATGTTTGAGGCATGTGACACAACCACACTTCATCCAATTTCCCCATGTCTTGCAACATTAAATTTATGCAATGTGCCGCACAAGGAGACCAAAACAATTTAGGAAACTCATTTTCTAATTTCCTACCAGCAGCAACATAATTTGAAGCATTATCTGTAACTATGTGAACTATATTTTCAGGACCAACATACAACACAACTTCCTTGAAAAGCTCATACAATAACTCAGAATTTTTACAAGCATCAGATGCATCAACAGATTTTAGAAAAATAGTTCCTTTAGGACAATAAACCAAAAAATTAATAAGAGTTCTCCTTTTTCTATCAATCCACCCATCCGCCATAAGAGTACAACCAGTTTTCTTCCAAATACAACGATATTCCTCCACAAGTTTCTTCACATCATCAACCCAATTGTTTAACAAAGGACCACGAAGACTGTACATACTTGGAGCCTTGTATCCTGGACCCATGCTACAAAGAGCATCAATCATAGGTTGAAAATATGCTGAATTAGCGACATTAAATGGAACAGATGCATCAAAAAACCATTTAGCAACAGCAAGGTCACACTTTCTTATCACTTCTTTACTTTGCAACACACTCTTCAAAGTAGGTTGAGCTCTAGGAGTGGTTCTAGGTTGAAAATAATTCCCAATGCGACCACTTGTTTTCACTTTTTGAGTTGATATGGTTTGTTGACTTTGTTCCACTTCTATTGGCACTTCCCTTACATTTTCACTAGATGGAAAACTACCATCATATTCTTCTTCAATTCTTCTTTTCTTGTTCTTAGTTTCATCAATATTTTGTTTCATTAAATGGCGAACATCTGCAGGCACTTTCTTACACATTTCAACTTGACCTCTTTCACTAGCTAAGTGACCCTTGAACCTATAAATTCCTCCTCCCCTAACAATTTTATCACAATAGATACACATTATAACACTTTTTTTACCCTCTTCAATCAACTTACAATGTCCCCAAGCTATATTAGTTTTTACTCTAATGTTAGGCTTTGAATTTTGAGTTGAGGCTTCTTGAGAAGATGGTGCTTCATTAAATGTCATTTCTAATTCTCTATAACAATAACAAACAAGATAACAATAACTACTTATAATCTCATTAAACAGAAAATACCAGACTTCTAGAATAATAGACTCACAAATCAACCAAATCAACCAGACTCATGAATCACCCAGACTCACAAAGAACCACAAATAAAACAATAGAATACATTAAGATCAAGATCAAAGAACAATAGAATACATTAAACATACTAAACATCAATCAGAGTTGATAAAGGGCGTGATAGAGATACATTACCTAAGATGTGGTAGAGACAGAAGGGTTGTGGAGGAGTTATGGAGGGAACGCGGCAAAGCACAGAGGACAAGTGACGACGGACTAAAATAGAAGGCGCGGACGGCGTCAAGGGCAAGCACGAGCACGACAAAAGCGAGCGGCGTCGAGGGCACAGACGGCGTCGCAGGCGAGGGTCACAGGTGAGTGGTGTCGAGGGCAAACGGCGTCACGAGCAGAGTCACACGTGAGCAACGTGGAGGGTGAACGCGAGCTGCGTGGAGGGTGAGCGTGAGCAGCGTCAAGGGCGAGGGCGAGGGTGAGCGCGAGGGTGGGCGAGCGAGAGGGCAACGACGTCGAGGGCGAGGGCGAGCAAGAAGGCGACGGTGTCGAGTGGGAGCGATAGGGGGAGTTCGCGATCTAGATCTGGATCTGGATCAAGGGTGAGTGCGAGATCTCCTTTAGGAATGCAAAACGGCGTCGTTCTCAACTTGACCGATCCAACTCTCGAACTGAACCGGCCTGACCCCCCGGTTCCCGGTCCGACCGGCCGGTCCGGTCCCGATTTTTCTTACCCTGATTATATGTAGTTCGGGTTGGGTTGGGCGGGTTACAAGTTCATACAATAGAACCCATTACCTAATCTATAAGTCATCGGGTTGAGATTGGATTAGGTTGGGTTTGACCAAAACACTCTATCAATCCGTTCAAACTAGGTTAGGTTGGGTTCGTGAGTTACCCGTACCCGTGAACACCCCTCTAGGTACTACTTGGCCTAGTTTATTTTCAACTTATAAGCTACTTTTAAGTAAAAGTTGGGCCAAACATCAATTAGTAAAAACTCCTTAAAATAAAAGTTACTTATTTTTAATGAAGAAAAATTAAAAATAAGGAGTTTTATAATAAGCCACCCAAATCTACTTTGAATGGCTTTGTTTGGAATAATTAATATTTTTTTATCAGAAAATATTAATGATTAGTTTGCTAGTCTTTGTTATTGGGAAGAGTCAAACCCAAAATCTCTTATATTTTAACTTTAAGGAGCTTTTAAGTTAAAAAAATATATATATTAATAAATAATTTTTTACTTTTTTTTTAAGCTCTTATTTTTAACTTTAACTTAAAAGTAACTTATAACTTATTTATTAGCTTATAAGCTAGTCTTATCTAATCTTTTCAATTAAATCCATTAATTTATAAGATTTAAACTAACTTATAAACTAATTTTATCAAACATAGTTTAAATATAATTTTTGCGGATACTCACCAGATACACTACGGAAATGGATCCTCTCCAAATTTTTTTAATATTGGATGAGATCTAAACCATTGATTATTTTAATATTTTTATATATAAATAATAAGAATATGAATGAATTGTGAGATTTGAAAATTCAGACACTCTCCAATAATTTTTTTTATCTAAACAAATTTATTTATTTTTATCTAATTATTTTTAATTCATTTATATTAGGGGTGGCAATGGAAAGAATGACAATAGGATACCATAGAATCCTGGTCGAGATACTTTTGAAACAACGCACCTACCAAGACTTTTTATTTGTTGAGTTTTTTTTTTTTTTAGTTTAATTGTAATTTTCATCCTTTTAATTTTTTTAAATGGCGATTTTCATCATCCTATTTTAAAAATGAACAATTGGGTCCTCTTGATTTCAAAAACATATAAATTTGATCTCTCCATCTATTTTAAAGAGTTGACTATTAGTTTTAACGTTGACTCTGTTTACTTAATTTTTTTGAATTAACAATAATGACCCATATTTTTTTTGAATTAACAATAATGCCCTAAGACTCTTCTCCTCTCTAGAATCCTAAATTTTCCTTTCATTATTCTAAAGTCTCATCTCCTCTTCTCCTTCGAGACCAGTGATGACTCCGACTCCCTTCTCCTCTCCTCTTCTCCTCTGAGCGACTTCCACGCGACCACCGCAAGCCCTCCGCGCGACCTCCATGCAACCACCACATGACCTCCACAAGACTACCGCACAACCTCCACGAGATTTCCGTGATGTGCGACCTCTGCGACACCTTCTCCTTTAACCTTGTTGACTCATGCAGCGAATACTGAAAGGGAGAAGAAGAGGAGAGGAGAAGGGAGGCGAGGTCGTTGGGTCTCGAAGGAGAAGAAAAGAGGAAACTTCAGACCAATGAGGGAGAAAATTTAGGATTCTAGAAAGGAGAAAAAGAGTATTAAGTCATTATTATTAATTCAAAAAATATGAGTCATTATTGTTAATTCAAAAAATTTAAGTAGACAAAGTCAATATTAAAACTAATGAGGGATGAAAATTGTCATTTCAGAAAAAACATGAGGGATGAAAATTGCAATTAAGGCTTCTTCTTTTTTTACAGAGATCACGGGTGTTTCCAACCCACTGGATTGGAGACTAATCTCGCTTGTAGTGTGTGGTTGTCGCTAGCCCAAAAGAATTTTGCATATGATGAAAATCAAACCCATACCTCCCACTAAATTATCTGTTGAGTATCTAAGTGCCCATATTCGTTATTTATAGTTTAATTAATTTTAAAAATTAATAAACAAAATATTAATTTAAAATATAACAGTAATTAAATTAAAATCCAATTTAAATCCTTTACAAAGCATAATCATAAAACATCACAAAATTAAAATGTCATTGAAAAATATTTTATAAAACATAACAATGATAATGGTCAAAAAAATCAACAGAGAAAATTGAAAGAAAAGAAAAAAGTTATGCATTAATCGCAAATAAGATAAAAAGATTTTGCGTTAACTATTTTTTTTCTCAAACAAAATAACTTTTAAAAAGACAGCCATGGGATCGAACCTACACGGCCACACCAGCCGAATCGGTGCTATATGAAAAAGTGGGTCAGCAGCAGTTATCCAATACGTTATTTATAATTTACACCCTCAACATATTCACCATTGGAATTTTTAGTGTTCAATCCAAAGGCCCTAAAATCTTTAGCACCGTGCACAAAATGTTTGGCTTGTGCACGCCAGACTTCGTCTTCGTTTTTAAAGAAAAAAAATAAACTGATAAATTAATTTATTTTGTCACAAAAATGTGTGCAAATATGATCTACAAAGTTAGTTTGAAATTATTGATTAATTACTCAACTATGCATACACCTTCTTGTTTGCAAGTATTTAAATTTTATATTTTTTTTTTTTGGATTAACGAATATATTATTAAGACCAAATTTTACATAAAAGATCTTAGGCTTTAAGATCTCTTTCAAGATCTTATCCAAAATTTTAATCTCTACAAAAATATTTGTTTGTTTACATTCCTACTTTTTTATAATATGTTATTTTTTTATTTGAAGTTTGATTTAGATAGTCAAATTTGATACATTTTTCTTCCGGCATTTTTACTTTATTTTTTACACTCTTACTTTATTTATTGCATCTCTCACTTTGCTTATTTCACTCTACATTTTTTATTTTTTTATTTTAATTTTTAATACTACTAGTGCTTATATATAGCTTATTTTTGCTTATCTAATTATCTTGCACTACATGTGCTTATATTTTATTTTTTGTTTCACTCCACTTTTAAAAGATTTCATGAATAGTGTATTTTCCTTTCAATTTAAAACCTATCATTGTATTTTTTTCACAGCTCATGTACATTCAATTTTCTATTTATAATTTATACAGCGAGTTTTGATAATAGATTTCTACTGGTAATTTCTTTATTATTATAAGTGGATGAAAATTTATTCTTTTAATCATGTTTTAATAGTATATATGGAATTGATTTAAATTTTTAAATTTAAGATTTATAAATTTAATCATGGTTTTATAATACATGGTGACTAGTGTGTTTTTTTTTTTATATTTGTTAATTATAATACCATTTTTTTCATTATTTAGATACTTTTTAAAAAAGATGTTTTATTTATATATGATTTCTTTCTTAATTTATAAAATGTAACAACATTTCATTAGTACTTATGTAACAATTTCTTCAAATACTTTAAAATTATGTAAGTACTTTTTAACACACATATCCGAACACAATTAGCTTATTGAATTTTATATATATATATATATATATATATATAAAAGATTTTGTGTAATAAAAATTTAACAAATAAGATCTTAATTAAGATGTATATCCAAATGGACCCAAGGTGCAAAAGAGATTTTTATCATTAAATCATTTATTTTTAAAATTAACGGTCAAAATTTTTTCTTCTTTTTCTTTTCTTCTTTTTTCACTTTTTTTTATTTTCCTGTTTTATCCTTTTCTTCTTTATTGTCCCTGTGCCTCAATATCTTCCTCTTAAATACTTTAGTTAGAAATAAATCAAAAGGCATATATGCATACATTTACAACTTAATACACATGTATGTCTTTTAATATATTTACCTCTCTTAATTAATATATCTTATTTTTTATTTTTATATTTTTAATTACCAAAATATCCTTATGAAAAAATAATATAAACCCTATTCTTACCTCCTTTTTTCATTTTTTTTTTTATATTTTTCAAACCCGATGTATAAGTTTTAATCATTTGTTTAAAAATTTTAATTTGATCTGATTCTAATTTGGGTCCATTTTCATATTGGTGTACAAGGACCAAGCACAAATCTTCTTGGAAGAAAAATACACTACCATAGGGCCACAGCATCACCAACACCGCTTCTATCGTTTGATTTTGGTTTGTGTTCTCTGCCACTAGCTAGACCAAGCACTGCATATGTTCTGATGTTCATATTTGCTAATTGTGGATGAATGAGGTTTCAGAAGAAAATTGAGGATTAAATAAATGGGATTGGAAACCTAATATGTATATATAGCCTCCTGGTTGCTGAATGAGATGATGCAGTCTATATGTCTTATTGTTGCCAGGGACGGACCTACATTGTAGGTTGGGGCCATGGCCTCTCTGGTTTTTTTAATTTTTTTTAACATATATAATATGTTAATATTAAAATAATTAAATATAAAAACATTAGATTAATTGATTTCATTTGGAATTAGAAAATCATATTTAAGTATTATTTATTTTATGAAAAAATATTTTATTATTATCTTATAATTAATTATTATTGTAAAGATAATAATTTTCTATTATCTTTTTAGATTAATATTTTTTTATATTTATATTATAAAAACTATTTATATTCTTTTTGAATATTATTTATTTTAATAGTATTTTCATTTTATCACTTATTATTTTAAAGACTATTAAATAATTATATTTATAAGACTTGTTTTTTTACATAATATATAATTTTATTTTACTATAAATTATATGTGAATTAAAAATTATTTATTAACATATGCAAATGAGGTAAGCTTGATTATGAATGGATTGAATATTTAAAATTTGAGTCAGATGAAAAAATAATTTTTGTTTTATATTACTTTTTTAATAAAAAAAAATGGTATATTTTCACTTGTCTTTATTTTTTGGAAATTAATTGTGATATTTTAATGTATTTTTGAACTTGAGTACATGAATTCAAACAAATGGTTGTCAATTAAGTTTTTTTTTATTAGTATGTCACTAGTCATGATACGACAATCTTCTTCTAGTTTTTACCAAATTAAAATCATATTTTTAATAGAAACATAATTTATTTTAATTAAATATATTTTTAAAATATAATTAATAGAATATTTTCTAAAAATATAATTTTGATGTGATAAAATTTATTATAATATCATATTTGTAATCCTAGATTAAAAAAAAAGGTTTAATTTGTCTAATCATATTTAAGACTTATATTTATAACAATTTTTACAAGTTATTATTACAATTAATATTTTGGATTTGAATATATATATATATATATATATTTAATAAATTTGATCCTGTAATTGTTGCTGCAACATATTTCTGAGGAGGTTTAGATGGTCTCCAGAATTCAGCAATCAACATGAAAATGAATGTTCAAATGACATGTACTGTGCTTTGGAGAAGTCTATTAGTGTTAGGCCACTTCAGAGGTATTTTTCGGTTTGTAAACGCGGACCCTCGTGCACGATTCACAAGAACAGCGATTAAGCTTTAGAGAAAGTGAGTTTAAGTTTGGAAGGGACTGGACGACCAAGAAATAAAGGATAGGAGGATCAATTAAAAAAAAATTATTTAATCAATTATATATAAAATATTCATAAATTGATCTAAAATATTAATTATATTAATAATACATCAAAAGTGTCAATTAAAAAAAATATATCAGAATATACAACGTTTTTTTTTGTATGTTATGAAAATCGTTTATAATTGAATTTATACTAAAATTTTCTACAATTTTCTTTTCAATGTACACTAATAAACATATAAAAATTCATCTTTCATCTTGTTGTGAAATAAAGTCAAATTTAAAATATAAAAATTAGAAATACATTTGTGTTATATGGTGATGTCTTTTAACATTTGTTTCTTGTCAACTTTAGTAATTCATGGCTATGACAATTTTATGCGATGTGCAATTTAAGAAAAAAAACCCCTTTGTTTGTGAGACAAATAAAAGTTGACAATTGTAATTTTAGATTAAGAAATAGCTAATTATATACAATAAAAAAAAATTAAATATAATATTTAGATAAGATTTATTTAAAAAATAAAAAAAAAATTACTATTGATTTTATAATTTAAAAAATAAGTTAAAAATTGATACTATAATAACTAAAATTTGATACTTTATAGTATTAAAAAGAAATAACATGTGATTTTATAATTTAAAAAAAAATAAAAGATAAAAAAACTATACGATAACTAAAGTTAATAAAATATTAATAAAAACTTCATATTAAATTTCTATAAAAAAATTACTATTAATTTTATAATTTTAAAAAATTAAAGATAAAATTGATTGTATTGATAATTAAAATTTAATATTCCAATAAATTTTTAAAAAAAAATAAGAATGATATTAATTTGATTTAGAGAAAAATAATTTTAAAAAAATGATATAATATATAATAATAAATCTAGTCAAATATAATATTTATATAAGATATTTTATAAAATTAAAAACATAATAAAAAAAATAATGAATATTAGAATTCTAAAACATAATTGAAAAAAAATTATTGCATTACAAAATTACTAAATACATCCCTTAAATTATTACTAAATACACCTTCCAATATTGTGAAATTACTAAATAAACCCTCTAAATTACCTAATACACTTCCTTTAATCATATGGTAAAAAAATTTCCAAAAAGTGGGGTGGGTGGGGGCCCATGACCCCAGGACCAACGTAGGTCCGCCCCTGGAAGGGACAGTGATAGCTGATGGCAGAATAAGAGAGGTCATAGAGGAAGATAAAGGGGAAGAAGAGGGGGTATGCGATAACTAAAAAAAAAAGAATTTATTTTAAAAAATAAATAAAATATGAAAGGTTATTTAAGGAAATTCAATATAAAAAAGAAAAAAAATGGAGGTATATTTTTTGATAATTTCTATGCTTTGGTTTCTATTTGAAGGGTTTTCAATGCCTTCATGAAATATACCAATAATATTATGACATGTGTATTTTTTTTTATAATTTATAATTTTAATATTTTGTAAATATAACTTAAAAAAATTGAAATATTTATTAAAAAAATTTGGACTAATCACCACCATCACCACCACTACCACTTATCTTCATTAATATTTTAGGTGTTGCTTATTCTAAAAATATTCACATATTTTCCTATTACATTGTCATGACCACTTATCTTCATTAATATTTCAGGTGTTGTTTATTCTAAAAATATTTATATATTTTCCTATCAGTGAAGATGTGATGGTGGATAACGGTGATTATGAAGAAAAAATGAGAGAAAAAAGAAGAAGGATGAATTGTCACATCGAAAATATTATTGTTGATGGATTGATAATTTTTTTTTTATTAATTATATTTATAAAAATAAATTTATTATTTTAAAATTTATATAAAAAATCTTTCTTATTTTTAAATTTTTAAAATTATGCTTCAAAGATAACGTATTCATCTATCAAAGTTACTCATGTATTTTTTTAATTAAGGAGGTAGGTATATCATTATCCTATAATTAACCTCTCGCAATAGATCCGTACAAAAACCGTTGCAACCTTGCAAAAACTCAACCTTTGAAAAAACATAAAAATAAAAACATAAAAAATGATATTCTGTTACTGGCCGTTACTGAAAATTAAGTCAATGAATTAAATAAAAACTAATTGGAACGTGACTAAAATTCAAACGACGACGTAGACAAAGCATTCAACCACTGACGCCCCTTACGCCTCATCATTCGAGTGAGCTGCAACTTCAACCCACTTTTCTCACCGCCCTTCTCCTCCGCCGATTCACCGTCACTCTCCGTCGCCGCTGCCAACTTTGTCGACAACCGCGCCGCCGATTGCCTCATCTTCATATCGCTGAGCTCCATCTGCACCGGAAACTTGACCGCCCCGAACAGCCCGCTCGCGTACCTCCGGCTGCTGCTGCTCCTCTGCAACCGGATGTACCCCGTTCCCGATAACTGAAACGAGCCCCACCGTCGATCTCGACTCGGCTTCGATCGTAACGCCATGAACGGGTCCTCTTCTGAAGTAGCGTCCGGTTGGCGTATGATGACTTTGCCGCAGAAGACGACGTCGTTTTGGAGCGCTGCAGGCTCGGAAATTAGTGTTGGGAACTCGAAGCTTAAATGATCATCACCCTTACATGTCGGGGAATTCGGGTTTTGCTTCGTTACACTCATTTCTGAAAGAGAGAAGAACAAACTTCTAGGAATAACAAACTTCTAGAAGAGATACATACCCACGGTCCCTAATTATAAGTAATGGTGAACATTTTTTTTTTATCCCTCTATATAAAACTTATTTTTATATTTGTATTAATTATTTTTTCTTAAAATACTATCATTTATTGTCATTTTCTCGATCTTTTGTGATTGTGGTGATGAATAACAAACTTCTAGAAGAGATAGATACTAGTACAGCCGGCAATGACTATGAGCACATGATTGCATACTCTTTCTTATTTGTTCTTTGGTATTATTCAGACAGCATTTAAAAATTTTATACAAAGATTAAGAAGAAAAATAAATGTAATATTTTTTAAATCAATTTTTTAAAAATAATTATTTTTTTAATAAATGTATTATATTTACTCACAATCGTTATATTTATGAGCAAAATTATGAAAAGTAAAAATATCAGTTATTTGGACATTTTTAAAATATAAAACAAACTGCATTTTAAATGGGACCTAGGGAGAATAAGTAACAAAAAAAAATTATGCAAACAAATTAAGAAATCTGTAAATACATTAAATGTACGTTATTTTTTCTAAATTATAATTCAATTTTATTTGAAGACTTAGTCATATTCTTACAAAATGGGTAATTAAAAAGTTAAAAAAACAAAACAACATTAAATGGGTTTAAAAAGTTGGGAGACAGTAAACAAACCTTAAAAAAGTAAGTTGAGTTGATTTTTTACTTAATTATGAAACAGCTTGACATTATTTTTGAAATAATAATAAAAATTATGAATTTGATTTTTAATTTAAAAAAATATATTTGCATCACCACTCTCACCTCAATGTTGTCACCACCACACTATTATCACCGCCACTGCCACCACCATTACCTCATTGTCGCCTTTATCATTGTTGTCACCACCATCACACCATCGCTACCGTCACCGCCACCACTACATTACCATTATCATTGTCATTATTTTTACAACCATCATTCCACCACCACTGATGCCACTAACATCACCACATCGTCACCGATGTCACCACCACCACCACCGTTATCGCCATTGCTGTAACACTCATAAAATTACACTTTTTTGCTAATTGTAGAAGGGGTGCATTTAGTAATTTTTATTCGTCTTTGTACGTAATTAACATTTTAATATTCCCGAAGAATGGTAATTACAATTCTAATGTTGATTGTATGCTTTAATTGTGTTTTCACTTATAAAAATTGAATTTCGGTTTTGTCAGACCATTTTTGTAATTTTCATGAAAATGGTGTGTAGTGCAATTTTTATCGTTTTTCATTTGCAAATAATATTTTTAATGATTTTAGAGCATAGAGCATTTAATTAGGAGCGTTTTTAAGTGAGATATTAGTTTCAGAAATGTTCGTAACCCAGATTATGAAAATTACAAAAAAGCTCAACCCAAACCCAAAACCCAACCCTAAACCTAATGAGCCTTAATTGACCCAACCTAATTTTTTAAAGGAGCTGAGCACGTCGTCCCTTGTGAGTGCTGGCCCTAGCTTTAAGAGCTACCAAGTTATAATAAGGATCTTTACCTTATATGAAGGGAGAGAGAAAAAGTAAGCATTTGGTTCAAAAAACATTTCTTGGTTCCTTGTTAATGAAGCTCTCTACCTTCTCTCTAAAACCCTATGCCCTTCTCTCTAATTTTCTGTGTTCATTAGCTTAGTTCCACCATTTAAATTCTAGTATGTTGTAGAAGAGAACACAAGCTTCAATTTAAACTCCTTTTTTATGTATTTGAAACGTTTGAAATTAAGGTATGGAGGAGTTGTTCCATTCTAACCTTAAACCATGTTTTTTTTGTTGAATTTTACTGTTTCATTGAGCTTATTGAACTGATTTGGTGGTGAATATGCTTTGAAATACTTGTTTTGGATGAAAAATAGTCATTGTTGTGTATTGGGCTGAAACTGCATTTTTAATTTTCAAAATTATTTTGTGCTTTGTTATAAGGTTGAGAGACCATCTGGGTACTCTAGGACACCTTTGGATACTATGGTAAAAATTTCAGAATTTTTGGAGTTAAGGAACTATTTTTAAAAGGCCAATCTTTGATTTAGAAAATAGTTGAGTTTGGGGATGTTTTGATCTTGGAAATTATTTAGAGGCACTTTTGAAGAAATATAGAAATACTATGTTGTTTCATAAATCATTGGTAAAGTCCATGATTTTCTTTGGGATTTTAAAAAGCCTCTAAGTATTTTTCCAAGATATAATTAGTAAAATTGACTTTAGTCACTTATTAGAGTTTTTGAATGATTAAAATTATCTTTTGTGAATTTTAAATTTTGATAAATTTACAACAGGTAATACTTGTGATTTATTGTATGTGATATTTTTCTCTGAATTTTATTGAAGATTTTTATAATTATAAATGGTTATTTTGTCCGAATTATGTTGCTGAATGTTAGGGACTATTTAATTCAAAAATGAGTCTTATGATTGTTTTAAAATTCTGAGAAATACATGTGTTAACTGAGACCTATGGGAATACCCATGTTATAGGATTTGTAAAATGGACTATTTTTACTTAGGTAAATAAATAGTAAACCGTGGATTCTTGAACTGGTCCAAAAACACTTTTTAAATTAAAAA
The DNA here is from genome assembly GCA_014843725.1 of Amphicarpaea edgeworthii. NCBI lineage: Eukaryota > Viridiplantae > Streptophyta > Magnoliopsida > Fabales > Fabaceae > Amphicarpaea > Amphicarpaea edgeworthii. The sequence continues at coordinate 9,558,447 of CM026324.1, forward strand.
AATATTTATACTTATAATTTTCAACTGCAAAAATTATGAGTCGAAATATGAGTGATGGAGAGTATCTGTACCAATTTTCATGATATTATGAGTTTCTTAAGTATGTCAAATAATTCTTGTTAGTGTTTTATGCTTGTATCACTTGATAAATATGACATGAATTGTTAGAAATGCAAGTATGAGAGGATGTTCTACCTTAGAAGGAGAATACCTATGGTTAGTGTGTATTATGTGATTAAATATCTTTTGTGAACCATGCATTTTTATAACTGACATCTGAGACTTGGGGAGTGTGATCCCTGGGTACCAACTACTGGGGTTGGTTGTATCTGTGTGATTGGTTGATTGGATTTTATGATTTAATTATTTGTTTTGGGGAAACAAGGATAGTAAGTCCTTGTGGGGAGAAAATAGACTCCAATGGAGTGCATTTATGAAATTAAGACGTAATCTTAATTAATAAATGAGTTCATTAAGAAATTAATTCTAAGAGTGAGAATTTAATAAGAAGTTAATGTAATGAGATATGAGTAAATAAATCATTGGACTGAGACTTAAAAGTAGGACCCTTGTAATGGATTGGAGTAGCATATTCAATTGAAGCATAATACTTGAGTGTATGTGAGAATTACATAAGATTTAATAAAACTTGATGGGGTGGGGTCATGAACGATGTCCATGACAGGTGTGCAATGCTTAATGCACGCATTGCTTTGTTTGGTGTGTTTAGTGAGATGCGAAAGGAAAAGATTTCCTTCAACGTCGGTACAAGTGAAATTGACGTGTTTGGACGTGATTACAATGTCAATGACATGTTTTACGAGAAAGGCGTTCTTGGTGAGAGTTGGTCAAAGGAACCAACTGGAATGAGATGTGCATTAATATTTCCTACTGTGTGTGTGGTGATGAACGAGGCAATGACAACTACTCACTTAATGTAGTGAGGTAGACATGTTGGTGCTGTGGATGAGAAGTTCACGAGGCACTTGGTGGACCATCGTTCAATGTTTGCGGTAGTGGAAAACACACAACCCATTGGAAACGTAATCCCTGTTAAGGGAAACATTGTTGAGTAATCGATCCTCAAAGTGTAGATGACCACAGAGTGGTATCTGAGAAATGGTCGCAAGCATGGTGTCTTAGGAGGTATGGCGTTGGGTCACACAACCGGCTCAGCGACCTCGACTAAGCGCGATGCATTTTCAGTTGGTGAGAGCCCTATCAACCAATGACGAGAGGGGTGTACTCCCAGCAATCATCCACCTAAAGTGTAAGATCACTATGTTCGTGGAGTTCTAGTGGCAGCGGGCCTGAGTTTTTGGAAAAGTTGTACAAGTGTAGAAACGCATAGGTTTTCAATGAGATTGTAAGTGTGCCACTACGGTGTGGGTGTTGTTTGTGTATGTGGTCAGAAGGTTGTTTGATTGTTGTTTTTAGGAGGAGCAGAAAAATTCACTCCATACACTTTGTTTTCAAATGGGAATGAATGTTGCATGTAATCGACTAAGAGGGAATGGAATGGCTACGACCAACATGGAGGATGTGGAAAGACTTGTTTTGGAATAGAAAGCCTTTGAGATTACTTTTCAAGTTCTTATTGTGGGTTGGGAGTTAGTTTTCTTTTAGTTACTACCTTGGATCTTAGTATGGTTTCTTGTGTAATAGATGGTAGACTAGATCTTAATTTTATGGTCCTTATGTTGTTGTATGTGACTCAAATGACTTATGTCTCTTTTCCAAAGATGTAAAGGTGTAAATATGTTTCTTTTTATGGAATTTTTTAAGGCAAGATTTTGGTATTATTTCATGTTTATCGGTGTTTTAGTATCATTTGGAATCAAACATTTTATAAAAAATAAGAGGTTTCTTGTAAATGATATTTGTTAATGAATACTTATTTTTAAGAGAATGATAGGTATATTGAAAGTGAGTTTCGTTGAAATTCTAGTAATAAGTTTCGAGGCAAAAAAAAATACATTCCATATTTTGATAATGCGTTAACGGATCAAATTTTTAATTAAATCCATATTTTTGAAAAATAAAATACAAAGTTTAGGAACTTATAATTTTAGGGTGTTACAATCGCTACCACCACCACACTACCGTCACCGCCACCACCACACCAACATTGCCACCACCACATCATTGTCATTAACTTTATAACCACCATTTCACCACCACCACCACCACATCGTCACCGCTGCCACCATCGCCATCGCCATCGCCACCGCCACACTATTGCTTCCACCGATACTATCACTATTGTCGTCATCACCACCACCACACAGTCATCACCACACTACCATCATGGTTGTCTTCGTAACCATCACTTAACCACCATTGTTGTCATCGTCACCATTCCATCGTCATTGTTGTCGTCGCCATCACCATACTATTATCGTCACTATCACTATCATTGTCATTGTGTTTGCCACCACTATTTAACCACCAACCAACGTCATCATCTTTGTTGAAGCATATTTTAATTATCTTTAATTTTATTTTATTTGTGAATTCTATTCATCTTCATTTTGCAACAACTTTTTAAAAATTCAAAATAATAATAATTTGAAACTCAAAACTAAAACTAGCTTCAAATTTTAAAAATTTTAAAACTAAAAACAATAAACCACCCCGAACAGTGCCTAAGTTTTCCTTGTAAAAAGGAACAAAAATTAAGGTGTTTTTTTTTTTAGGGAAATTAAGGTGTTTTTGTTGCTTATGATAAGGAAAGAGTAGTACTCCCTCTAGACTCATATATAAGCAAAAAATGGGTGTTGTTGATTGGATATAAATATAAGCAAATTCAACTAATTGTGTCTTATTTAATGTTATTTTTCCTAAAATACCCTTCATTTAATTGCAACTCTATTTTTAGAATTAACCTTATTTTTAAATTGAAATTAGTAAAATTAAATGATGTCAACTAACTTTTTTTATCAGTGTGAAAGTAGGTATTTTTGCTTATATATGAGTCGAGAGGGAGTACTATACATACATATCAAGAAAATTTTTCACATGGTGAGAATCAAACATGGGACCACCGCTAAATGGATCACTCACACACATGTGAACAATCACATACTCTATTTTTTATGAGTTTAATGATATGTACTCTTAAATATTAATTATATAGAATCTAGGCTTAAATATGTTTTTATTATATGTAATATACCTCTTTTTCATATTCCTATCTAAATTACTATTTCCTCACCAAAAATATCTAAATTATTTTTTAGGTAAAGTATGAAATTGATACCTCAACTTTTTCACATTTTTGGTTTTGGTCCCTCAACTTTTTGTTGATTGGTCTTGGTCCTTCAACTTTCATTCTGATTGGGTTTTAGTCTTTTCGTCCAAATGCTTTGTTAAATGTTGACACCCTTCACAAGTCAATTTTGACTTTCCCATATTGCTCCTTCATTGTTCAATGATCTTCAAAATTGAATGAGGCATTTTATTTCCCATGGTAGACGATCAAAACGCATGTTCATATGTTTGATTTTGTTGCCTAAGCTGCAAGAATGAAACAAATATCCTCGCAAGTCAAATGCAACTTGATTCACTATTGTTTGGATGTGAACACGAGAGTTTCGCAAGCAACTTGATTCACTTCCAATGTCTACTTGGGGACATGCAATTTTATAGGCCACCTTATTGATTCACATCAGGCCAACAAATTATCTCAAGTACTCCCCTATACAGTTGGTTTTTAGTCAACAACCAAATATATCCCATTTAAGAATTTTTGGGTGTGTTGTGTATGTCCCAATAGCCCCACCACAGCGAACCAAAATGGGACCTCAAAGAAGGTTAGGAATATATATTGGATATGAATCTCCATCTATAATAAAATTCCTTGAACCTTCAACAAGAGATTTATTCACAGGTCGATTAACTGATTGTCATTTTGATGAATTAGTTTTTCCAACATTAGAGGGGGAGACTAAGTAGTTGAAAAATAAAATCAGTTAGAATGAATTATCTTTATCTCATCTTGATCCTCAAAGAAAAGAATGTGAACTAGAAGTTCAAAAGATAATTCATTTACAAAACTTAACCAACCAGTTACCAAATGCATTCACTGACTCGAAAGGGGTGACTAAGTCATATGTTCCAGCTACTAATGCTCCAATAAGGATTGATGTCCCAGTTGGACAATCTAACATTGCAAACGAGTCTCAAACACGCATGAAGCGTGGTCGACCCGTTGGTTCTAAAGATAAAAATCCTCGAATGAAAAAGGGAGCTAAAAGACTTGATGGTCAAATTGAGGATATTAAAACTCTAAAAGATTCCTTAGACATAATTGATTTTCTAGTTTTAAAAGAAACTCAAGTACCTGAAATAATTGAAAATGAAGAGATCTCAATAAATTATGTCATGAATGGAGTATCATGGAATCGAAATAAGTCAACGTTGATGATATGTTTTCATATAATATTGCGCTAAATGAAATAAATGAAACAAAAGATCAAGAACCAAAGTCCATTAAGGATTGTCGACAAAGAAACAATTGGTCAAAATGGAAAGATGCAATCCAAGCAAAATTAGACTCGCTTTCTAAGTGAGAGGTTTTTAGACCTGTAGTCTGTACACCTAAAGGTGTAAAACCAGTTAGATATAAATGGGTCTTTGTGCAAAAACGAAATGAAAATGGTGAAATTATGAGATACAAAGCACGCCTTGTTGTCAAGGATTTTCACAAAGACCTGGCATTGATTTTGAAGAAACATATTCACATGTATTGGATGCAAGTACCGTTAGGTACTTAATAAGCTTGGTTGCACATGAAGGCTTTAAATTGCATCTAATGGATGTTGTTACAGCATACTTGTATGGGTCTCTAGATAATAAAATTTACATGAAACTCCCTGAAAGATTTAACTTGCTTAATAAAACATGTTCTAGAGAAGAATACTCAATCAGGTTGAACAAGTCCCTTTATGGACTAAAGCAATTGGGACGTATGTGGTATAATCGTCTTAGTGAGTATTTGTTAAAAGAAGGATATAAAAATGACCCCACTTGTCCATGTATTTTCATGAAGAAATTTCAAAATGGATTTGTGATAATTACTATCTATGTAGATAACATAAATATCATTGAAACTCCCGAAGAGCTTCCAAAAGTAATTTATTACTTAAAGAAAGAGTTTGAGATGAAAGACCTTGGAAGGACAAAATTTTTCTTGGGATTACAAATGGAATACTTAAAAGACAACATTCTTGTGCATTAAGAAACATATACATCAAAGGTCTTAAAAGGTTTTATATGGATAAATCACATCCATTGTTTACTCCAATGATTATAAGGTCTTTAGACTTGGACAATGATCCTTTCAAACCAAAAGAAAGGGATCAAGAACTACTTGGTCCTAAAGTACCATATCTTAGTGCTATAGGAGCATTGATGTATCTTGCAAATTATACAGACCCGATATATCATTTGCAGTTTATTTGTTAGCAAGATATAGTTCATCACCTACACGAAGACATTGGAATGGAGTAAAGCACATACTTCATTATCTTAGGGGCATTATGGACATGGGTCTATTCTATTCCAATGCTTCAAAATCAGATCTAATTAATTATGCAGATGTTGTTTATTTATCAGACCCTCATAATGGTAGGTCACAAGTAGGATATCTGTTTACATGCGGGGGTACAGCCATTTCATGGCAGTCTATGAAACAAACCATAATCGCAACATCATCTAATAATGCAAAAATTATAGCTTTGCATGAGGCAAGTCGTGAATGCGTTTGGTTGAGATCCATGATCCAACATGTATGAGATACTTGTAATTTATCTTCAGGGAAAATGACACCAACGATCATATATGAAGACAATGTTGCATGCATCGATCAATTAAAGGAAGGAAACATTAAAGGGGACAGGACAAAACATATTCTATCAAAATTCTTTCTAACTCATGATCTCCAAAAGAATGGTGACATAGATGTTCAACAAATTCATTCATGTGAAAATTTAGTAGATTTCTTTACAAAGTCATTTCCAAGGAAGACTTTTGAGCAACTAATTCACAAGATTGGACTCCGTCGACTTAAAGATTGTCAACAAGAGGGGGAGAAATAAATATGTTCTACACTTTTTTTCTCTTCGTCGTGGTTTTATCCCAATAGGTTTTCCAAACAAGGTTTTTAATGAGGCAGATTATGATGTACAGAAAGATGTGTACTCTTTTTCCTTCACTAGATTTTTATCTCAGGGTTTTTTCTAGTAAGGTTTTAATGAGGCACAAGCTAAAGTAATGGACATCCAAGGGGAAGTGTTATGAATAATATCTTTATGGTGGTTGTCCATATCTATTAGAATATTCTGTTGTAATCTTATTTTGTTATTTTCCATTACACTTTTTGTTACATTCTGTACATATAAATAAGTCACACCTATTTGAGAATAATACACTTCTCACTTTACTTTGACTACTTGAATTCTTCTCCTTCTATACTCGTTCCCACATTATATTTAACAATATCGTCAATAAATGTATTTTTTTTTCTTTTTTAAATATCTTGGTAACATTCCTCTTCTTTCTCTATCATTCAGATATTCACATTAGTGTGGAATAATATATGAAGTATGAAAAGTTCATTTTCTAAGAAAAATATATGATTCATGATCAAATTAATTAAAGTTTTAAAAAGCTAAAATATACTTCTCAAATATATATTTTTTTTTTTATTTAGTCTTTTCCGTTTAAAAATTTTCACTTTAGTTAACTTATTAACATGTAGAGGGAGATAAACCACAACAAATCAAATGAATGATTGGCATGTTAACTAAAATTAACATTGTTAGTCCAAAAAACTAGCAAAATGACCATTATTTTAAGTAAAGAATGACCAATTTAGACTATGTTTGACAAAATTAGCTGAAAGCTAGAAAGTTAGCTCGAAGCTAAAAGTTTTTAAACTAACTTTTACATTATAAGTGTTCGGTAAACTATATGTTGAAGTAGCTGAAAAATATCAAATGATAAAAATGAACATATTTACTTTTTTAGTTTCACATATTACATGTTTTCATATCATGTATTTTATTATCAATCTTATATTTAAAGTTTTTAAAATTAAATTTATAATAAAGTAAAAAAAACATTTAAATAAACATTATAATTTTATTATGTTAAAAAACATGATAATTAAGGGGGTGTATTCAATTGGGATTTCAAGGGATTTTAAAAGACTTTTTTTTTTTTATGAAAAAGTCTTGTGGTATTCAATCAAAATTATTAAATGGTAAAAATAAATCTGATGCTATTCAATCAAGATTATCAAGATTTTTTTCGAAGGCAATGAAATCTTGTGGTATTCAATTGAAATTTTAAATAACTTTAAAAAAAAGTTCTCTATTATTCAAAATCATCAAAATTTTGAAGGATTATCTTCTTGACTGAATTTTGATGGATTTCATGTGACTTTTTAGTTGATTATATAAATATCAAACAATCTCATCAAACCTCGAGAGACTTTCTCATCATAGACTTTTTTATTTCATTCTCTCTTCCTTAGAGGTGATAACATGATATCTCTCTCAATCTCTCACGTTTTTCTGCTTCATGGTAAGTAAATCTTTCTAAATGGAAACAATTTCATTGCATTAGGTATCGATGATTGCAAACTTTAGACTTTAGAGGAAGAAACTACAGATTCTAGGATAAAAGACTTTCCATATGATTCTAATATATGTGTTTATAACACCAAATCACTTTACCATCCTATATCACTTGATCAATGTAATCCATCATCGCATTCCCTTTAGGTTTAGAAGTTCTCACTGAAAAGTTAAGTCGTCATAAGAGAAGTAGATATGAAGAAAGTTCTAACTCAGCCGAGATAAATAATCAAGTCAAAGTATCAAAAGACTTTTCTACTAGCATTGAAACTATTGCAGTCAATTTTGAAAAGATACATAACTTATTAAAGAAAAGATAAATGAATGATGGGATGCTATAAAAGAAATCTCATATCTAACTAACACAACTCATTACTTGATGGGTGATTTGCTTAATACTAAAGCAAAAAAAAAGGACTTATTTGTGTAGATGTCATCGAAAGAGTGTTTATGTTCGATATACTTCAAGTTACGGCGATGATTAATGGTTTGATCATCTCACACTAAACCTTTTGATTTTATTAACTATGTTTTTTTTTTTAGGATGTCTTTTTTGTTGCATTATTTGGTTTGTATTTTGATAACATTATTATGTTTGAATTCTATGTAGATTTTATTGATTTTACAAGTTAAATGAAGTATTTTATATTTTACGCTAATGCATGGAGGGCTAGTATAACTTTAGATATGTGAAGAATAATTTTTATACTTTATAATTTTTATTCTTTCTCTATTTTGTGTTATTCTTCTAAAGGGGAGAGAACTGTTCTCTTCCTCTGTTTCGTGCTACTATTTTTTCAAAGGAGAGATAACTGTTCCTTTTCCTCTATTTCGTGCTAGTGTTTTTCCAAAGGAGTGATATTTTTCTTATACGCAAGTTTTCTATTTTGTGCTCAACGACCACGTCCATCGTCGTGACTTTTGACCCCGACGACCCCATTCATGGTGACTTGCAACCCCACCGATGACCCTGTCCGTGGCAACAACGACCCCATGTATCCCCCAATCTTTTACACTCATCACACATATACTCCTTAAATTATAAACGCATCACACATGTACCCTTTAATTTTTAATTGCATCACACATGTACCCCTTAACTTTTAAAATCATCACATGTACCCCTGAACTTTTTAATGCATTACACACGCACCCCATATGTTTAAAAAAAGAAGATAATGACATTTTTGAAAAAAAAATATTATAAAAGTCATGTGCTACTCACATGACATAAAAAGTTAACGGAGTTAACTCTGTTTTCAGTGAAAGGAGTGCAAGTGTAATGGGATACCAAAAGTTTGTGGGTTTTTTGTAGGAGTGAAAAAAGGAGGAGGTATATGTATAATTGAAGCAAACCTCAGGGGTGTTGTTATAATTTGCTCTTAAAATAATTAATGCAATATAAAAATTTGTAAGAAGAAGTGAAAAGAAAAAACAAATAAATAATACAATCTCGCTTTTTATTTAAAAAGGGTATCAAGAAAAGTTAATAAATGTTTTAAGGATAAAAATGGAATAAATGCAAAAAGTTAGAAACTAGAAACTAGCATTTTTAAAAAACCCTACTCCAAGTAGTGTTTCAAAAAACGCTAAAAGCTATTGAAAAAAAAAAAAAACTAGCTTACCGAATGCCTAAACTAGCTGAAAAGCTACTAAAAAAAGCTAAAAGCTAGCTGAAATGGCTTGCCCTCTATTGAGATATTTTGGCAAGCGTACCAATTATCGCACAAGTAGTATAAAAGGGAAGATCCCAGTATCAAATCCACAAGGATTTGTTCATATTGGCTACTAGTAAAGTTATCAATTCTTAAACACTAGTTTGATTTTAAAAGTTGGTTTGTGTTGCAGAACATAAGTAACAACAGAAAATAAGCTAAACACTACAAAGATAACAAGTAAAGGTAAATAATAAAACAAGAAACTTGATTCAAAACAGTGATCGAATAGCTGGAGTGCGTGAATGTGAAATGATGATGATTGGATATGTTGAGGGTTGAGTTTAACTAGGTTGCTTCCCATGTAAACATACAAATGTATTCTACATTCAAAGCAATATTTCATATTACCTTCGGTCTAAAAGTGCTCGAAACGTGATGTCTCATCAAATCAAGCCTAAACTGCTCAACCTTACTTCCAATGTCTCAGTAAGTTCAGTTGAGTGGTTTGGTGAAGCTCGAAGGTCTTTAAAAACCTAATGGAGTCTATCCTATGTCTAGATATACACTCCATTAGAGTCCAAACTCAATTCCAAGTTCAAAAGCATTTGTCAATGACATTCAAACTCTAAAACATGCATATACAACAGATCAAATCATATAACAAGACGTAAAGACAGAGAAGTGGACTTTAAACTAAATATTCATTGAATAGATATGAAGGAAAGAGTTTATATGTTAACACCTAGTTCCCAAGCCCTCAACACAAAAGGACTAGCCTCTCATAGACATGAGAAGCAAACAAAATAAGATACAATGAAGGGAGAAGAGAAATGGACGAAGAAGCAATTGAATAAAATAATGCCTTAAAATTGCATGAACTGAATACATTTAAATTACAAAGTATACTATAACTGAAGTCTCGCTTAGCGTGCATATGCGCTAAGCACAACATTGCGATTCTACAAATCTTCACTTCAGATACAGAATTCTTCAAGTTAGAGAAAAGAATTTGCTTAGCGCAAACTTGACCTTAGCACTTCATAATCCACTTTTCGGGCTCAATGCGAGTTGGCGCTCAGTGCTCTCCAGGTCACAATTCTTCTATCTTCCCTTGATGATGAACATAGGCCTGCAAAACATAAAATTGAGTATATTTTCTACAACTAGCTTCCTATGGTTAGAATTAGCAAAATTATAAAAAATCTAGATTAAATGAATACAAACTAAGCTAAAAATCCTGAGAACATTGGATAATCGCCATAGAATATGATGCAATATTTACGTAATAAAGCGATTATCACCCTCATAGCCTTAATTTTTAATATAGACATTTCCAATGACCTAAATAAAAATATTAAGCTTAAGAGAGATCAAATTTAAAAAAAAAAAAAAGATACGACACTAAAAATATAAATTAAAAGTTTTCATCTAAAAAATATAAATTAAGAGAGATAAGCACAATTAATTAAAATGATAAGCACAATTAATGTATTCTTTAAGGAATTTAATGTATTTTTTTTAAAATGATATATTTGTCATTTTCAACATAGAAAGTGAAATAAGAAATTAAATTATTCTATAAATGTATTTTGATTTGACATAAAATAATAAATTATTGTATTAATTAGTATATGAAATGAAGAGAATTGCATCCCATCCTTTAAATATACTTTTTAATTGGTTGAAATACTCTCGAAAAACTTTTAAGAGAAGAAAATATGAAAAGAAAAATGAAATTAACTTTTGTAGAAGTTAAAATTATCTTAACCATTAGTTAATTTGTAGAAGTTTCACACCGTTTAGAAGAATGTATATGGGAGAACTTCAACTAATTTTATTTTTTCTTCATATTTTATCCTCCTAGAAATCCTTATTTAGTAGTGTGTCTAAATAGGCCCTGAGGACCCGTTTAGTAGGCAAGATAGGAGAGGATAAGATAGTTATCATATATTTCGACAATCTTTTGTTTAATGCGTCAACAAAATATGATAGCGATATCTCATTGCTTATTCTATCCATATTGGTGCAGTATATTTTCTATGATGGGAGAAGTTGGGCTAGAATCGCCATGATATGATTTTTCCCTCTCAAATCTAATTGATATTCTTATTCAAATAAATAATAAATTGACCGATTTTACCTATCAATTAAGGATTTTATTTCTTAATTTACTCGATATCTACAAAAATTCATAATTTCATATAAATTTCAACCAATCACGTAGAGAAGTATCGATAATTTTTTTATTTAATTAAATATAATTTATATTATATTCTTTCATTATCAAGTTTGTCTTCTAGTACGTATCAAACATCAGATATAATTAAAGTTTATTATGTTCTTATCATATCTTGTCCTTATCATGTTTGCATATCCTATCCTATCTTGTCCACGAAACGAGGCCTAAAAATACAAAATTAGATAGGTCACACATTCTATTTAATTGACTATCTCCTAATTTTGTAAATTTCAATGAATTTTAATCAATAATAAGAAGTGTGTTAGAAAGTGTGTTGCGAGCACACCTTTTAAATGAAAGCTAACAAATAGTATTAATCTAGTTGGTAAAGATTGAACACATATTTAACACAAACGTGAGTTTGAACCTTGTTATCGATTTGATGATCTTATTGGTAGATGATAAATACATCTATAAAACACTCATAAAGCCTTGAGGTATTCTTTGATCTTGGTGAGTTTCAGGAATCTAACTCAAACTTTCCTTTACCATAAAAAAAATGAATGGAAAAAAAGTATAAATGGAAATTGTGTACATGAGGGGAGCATGTTTAATTTAGAGCTACTTTTGAATCAGGCATTGGATTTGTTACATTTTAGAATACAAAATATCTCTTTACAGAGGAAAATAGCTCATAATATTTTTGAACTAAGTCCATTATTGTACAGTTTGATTTCAAAATTAAAACAAAGTATGGGCGGTTGATTTGATAACTGTTAGTGTAAAATAATTTTACATCGTTGGTCAATTATAATCAACCGTTTTAATGACTTTTGAAATAATTTTATAAAAGTTAATTGACTTTTCATAAATGAAGGGTTGTGATTGACTCATGTGTAAAATAGTTTTATAGTGGCAGTGTATCACCATTTTTCACTTGTTTCAAACAATTTTTGTGAAAAATATTTTCATTTTGGGGATTATTTTATGAGTTTAATGCTCATACACCATCAATATAAAACGGTTTTACACCGTTGGTTAATCATAGCTCACCGTTTTAATGATTTTTAAAATAATTTTATAAAAGTTAACTAGCTTACCATAAATGAAGGGTTGTGATTAACTGATGATGTAAAACTCCGTTAGTGTATCATCATTTTTCTCTTATTTTATTTTAATATAAGAGTTTAATGTTCATACACTGGCAGTTTAAAATAATTTTAGACCGTGAGTCAATCATGTACAACCCATTATTTGAATGACTATTGAAATATTTTTATAAAAGTCAACTCACTTAGTATAAATTGAGAGTTGTGATTAAATGATAATATAAAATTATTTTATACCTCCAATGCATCACCATTTTTCTTAAAATATAATCCTCAAATCACCATTTTAGAGAAACAGTTGAAAGGTGTAATCTTGTTGATGCGTCCTTTCAAGGTTTTTCGTTCACTTGGAGTAGGAATGGGCTGGAGGAGAGGTTGGATAAAATGCTTATAAATGTGGATTGACAGATTATGTTCCCTAATGCGATAGTCTTTCATATTGCAAGCTTCAAATTTGACCATAGAGCATTGTTAGTGATTTTAACGAAGAGTGGAGGGTGTAATAAGAAGCGTTGCCCTTTCTGGTTCCTAGCGGCATGGGTGCTCCATGAGGATTTTCCACGTTTCATGGGTGCAAAGTGGAAGACGAATGAACATGGGTGGAATGCGCAGATTGACCTATTTTGAAATGAGTTAAAGAAGTGGGATGATGAAGTTTTTGGCCACATCTTCACCAAAAAGAAATCGCTTATGCGAAAGCTCGATAGCATCTCCAGAAGAATGAGGAAGGGGTGTAATGCGAGTTTAGAAGAGGAACAATATAGAGTATGGAAGGAATACAAACAAGTACTAGTGCAAGAGAAAGTTCTATGGTCCTAGAAATCACGGTCGAAGTGGATTGAGTTTGGGGATAGGAACTCAAAGTAATTCCACAGTCTGACTACCATCCGGTGGAAGCAAAATCGAATTAAGATGGTTCAGGATGAAAATGGTGAATGGGTGGGTGATTCGGAGGTGTTGGAGGCATATGTTACGACTTATTTCAAGAACATATTCTCAACTAACGAAGCACGAGAACCCTTCTACCTTACAAAGTCATTCTCGAAGTTGAGTGAGGAGGAGATGGCAATATTGGGGAAAGAGGTGACTCGAGAAGAAATTTACATGGCCATAAAGAGTATGGGGGCGTTCAAAGCACCGGGTCCAAACGGCCTACAGGCAGTTTTCTACCAATCCTAGTGGACAACTCCCAATGGGCCACTGTAGGTGAAGATTTTTGTAATCTTATCCTTTGCATCTTTAAGGATCCTACAATGGTAGAGAGTATAAATGTCACCCTAATTACATTAATTCTGAAAGTAGATTTGGTTGTGCGTCTGAAGGGTCTTAGGCCAATTAGTTTATGTAACGTCTTGTACAAGACTATCATGAAGATTCTAACACTGCGGTTGCGCCGGATAATAGAGAAGCTAGCTAGCCCGTGCCAATGTAGATTCATTCCAAATAGGCACAACAATGATAATATCGTCATTGCGCAAGAAGTTTTCCACTCTATGCGAGGGAGGAAAAGGAAGAAGGGATGGATGACAATTAAGGTGGACTTGAAGAAAGCATATGATCGATTCAATTGGGAGTTTATTAAAGAGACACCAGTAGGTATTGGCTATCTTGATCAGTTCGTTGAAACCATCTAGCATTGCATCTCTACAATCAACATGAGAATGTTGTGGAATGGAAAGGCGCTTTAAGAGTTTCAACCAAGGAAAGGAATTAGACAAGGAGATCCAATATCATCATACTTATTTGTCCTATGTGTTAAGAGGTTGTTTCACCTGATCAACTTGATTGTGCAAAATAAGTTTTGGAAGCCAGTGTAAATTAGCAGAGGTGGGCCATTGATATCGCATTTAACTTTTGTAGACGATCTACTTCTTTTTGTGGAAGCAAATGTGGAGCAAACAGAGGTTATTAGCTCCATATTGGGTTTGTTTTATGAGAGCTCAGGTCAAAAAGTCAATAAAGAGAAGACCATAATTTTCTTCTTGAAAAACGTTAATTGGACTGTGAAGGAAAAGATTACGAAAAAGTGTGGGTTTCAAACGACGGATGATCTTGGTAAGTACCTTGGGGTCCTAATATTTCATGAGAGGCCAAACAAATAGTCTTTTACTTTTCTGATGGAGAAGGTTAATAAAAGGCTGAGTAACTAGCAAGGAGGATGCTCTCTATGATTGGGCGAATAACTCTTGCAAAATCTGTAATCCAAGCGCTTCCAAGCTACATCATGCAATTGGTTCTACTTCCTGTATCAGTGTGCGATAAGATCGACAAAAAGTGTCGTGGCATCATTTGGAGCAAGTTAGTAGGGAATCGAACAGTGCATATGATATCATGGCATGAGGTGTGCTTACCAAAGTTGGTTGGTGGTTTGGGGATGAGGTTGACAAGGTGTATGAATAAAGCCTTACTTATGAAGGCGGGTTGGAGATTGTGCACGCGCAAACCTGCGTTGTGGTCAAATGTCTTTAAAGCCAAATATAAATGTGGAAGTAAGGTGGCCCTGACATTTACCAAGAAGCAACATGGCTCAAATTTCATATGGGGTGTGAGCCAGGTCTGGAATGATGTGCAAAAGTGCACGGTGTGGAAAGTGAGCAACGGAACATTCATCTTGTTTTGGCAAGACTCGTGGGTGCCGAGGCATGACAAGTTGGAGGAGTATGCTCTTGTTGGCCTAGATGAAATCAATAGTATGGCCACGGTTAGTGACTTCACCTTATTAGATGGAAGGTGGGATGTGGCCAAACTTAATATGATGGTGCCAAATCATATATGTCAAGCAATTATTGCGATGGACCCTCATGGGCTAGGATTATCAGATGACAAGCCAACATGGAAACCTACAAATGATGGTATCTTCACTGTCGCCTCAGCATATAAGGCCATCACCCATGATGATAAGCAAAATGACTCATTATTTCGTACAGTATGGAGTGGAATGGACCTGAGAGGATGCACGTTCACGCATGGAAAATAGCATGACAAGCATTAATGACAAATGTTTTAAGGCAAGCAAGAGGGATGTCGAAATCAAACATCTATCCAGTATGTCAATTGGCACCTGAAATAGTAGCACATGTAGTCAGGGAATGCATATTTGCTAGAAGGGTTTGGAAGGCTTTATCAAAGGCTGATAGACTAGAAGGGTTCTTTGAAGATGAGATTGGTAATTGGCTATAGAAGCATCTATCGAGGTATAGTGCACCTCTTGACGAGGAATGGACGGTATTATTTGGGATTACACTATACTACCTGTGAAGAAACAGAAACGACGTGGCATTTTCAATGTTCTCATTAACGGAAAGTGCAGTTGTGGCACGAGTGAGAAGAATGGTTATGAGCATGAACCATACTTGGGCGATGAAGGATGTTCTTCAAACGTGTAATGTGGAATGAAGTGATGGACGAGCCACAATATGGAGACCACCAAGTTTTGCATCGTTCAAACTCAATTGTGATGGTGTAGTAATAGATAGAGGGACTACAGCGTGTGGGGGTGTAATCTGTGACCATAATGGAAACGTGATGGTGTCCTTTGCACATAACCTTAGGTCATGTTCTATTATCCAGGCAGAATTGTGAGCTATTGCAATAGGAGTCAAAATTGCATGGGATCGAGGGTTCACAATGTTGATAGTAGAATCGGATTATGCACAATCAGTAATAATGGTGGAGCGTGAGGTAGAGTGGTCACATGAAAGCTTTCTATTAGTAGCATCTATCAAGGAGTTTGTGAACAAAGGTAGAATATATGTGTGGAAGCACATATGTCGTGAGGCTAACTAGGTGATAGATGCGCTTGCCAAATTTGGGTTTTCACTAAGTGATAATTGTGAAATTTTTTATGTAATTCTTAATTTCTTGCAAATGTTGTTCTAACTGATATAACTAATTTTTTTGTTCCGATTGAACAATAAATTTCTTCTTGTGAAGATTGTTTGTACTCTCTTTATTCAAAAAAAAAAAAAAAATCCTCAAATAACCGTACTTTTCAAATAGTGATAAGAAGTTTAATCTCTAATTCAACAAACAAAAAAATCTCTATGTAATGTGAAAGAACATAATAAAAAGAGTTAACCCCCGAAATAAAAGGCAATATTTTAATCAAGATTTGTCTAAATAACTCCATCTAAAATGAGGTTGTTTTTTTTTTTTTTTTTGACAAATCCATCTAAAATGAGGTTAAAGACATATAATTGGAACAAGTAAATTAAACTGATTTTACTTATTCAATTTTTTTTATACACATTTTTTTGAATAATTATATATTTTTCCCGTTATTTTTTAATAATTTTAAATTCAGTATATTTTTCAGATTTGTTTTTTTTTTTATCAATTATATTTATTTGGTTTAGATTCGTGTTTTATTTAATAACCATTTTTATCTTTCTAATTTATATTTTTTTTTCTTTGTTTTAATGTTTCCTACTTACTTTTTTATTAACATTTTTAAATGAAAAATTATTTTATTATTTAATGTTTTACTTTCTTTTTTATTCCTATGTTTTTTCATTTATTATTTTCTTTCTTTTTACGTTTTATTCTATATATTTTCTTCTTTTGCATTTTTATTATTTTTTTCTTTCTTTAATTATTTTTATGTTCTTTATTTTTTATGATTCATTTTTATTATTTTTACACTTTTTTATATTTCTTTATTTATTTCATTTTATATTTTTCTTTCTTCATATTTAAACATACATTATTAATAACTATATAAAGAATAAGTTTAATATTAATGCACTAACGGTGTAAAATAATAATCATAATGGCATAACCTTTCATTTATGATATGTTAATTAACTTTTATAAAATTATTTTAAAAGTCATTCAAACAGTTGATTACACCGTCAATGCATCATTATTTTTTTCATAAAGAATTTTCTAGAGTTTTTTTTCCCCAAAAATACAAAGTAAATAAAAAATTACACAAATATTACATGTGAAAAATTATTGAGAAAAATGGTGATGCACCGACAGTGTAAAATTATTTTACATCGTTAATCAATCACAACTTTCCATTTATGGTTAGATAGATGACTTTTATAAAATTATTTCAAAAGTCACCGATTTCTTAATGTATTTTGTTATTTCTTTTTTGTTTGTTTGTTTAATTATATGAGAAAAGGGTTTATACATCTTTCAGTGTTTATACCATCAATCAATTACAATCATATATTTATGGTAAGACAATTAACTTTTATAAAACTATTTTAAAAGTTATTACAACGGTGGGGTATAAAATAGTTACACCGACAATACGTATATTTTACTCTAGTTCTGTATATATATTTATTTCTTTTGTTTTTTAAAATAATTTTATTTTATAGGGTTTTTATTCTCTTTTAATTTCCAATTGTTATAATTATTTTTAAAAAAAATATATTAGTTATGAGAATTAGTTAATTCCTTTAAGCCTTTTATGGTGGTGATTTTTTCACCATTGTGTCTATGTTTATGATATTTTTTTATTTGAAAAATAGTAATTAATCTTATAGATTTTATTAGATGAATTTGATCATATAAGTTTCACCGATCTAATATTGTTTCAAAATTATGTCCGAAAATGTAAAAAAAAAATATTTTTTTTGCCTATGTACCTATCAAAAGTGATCACTAATATTTATTAGAAATCGCGAGGACACAAAATGATTAAAATTGTTAGTTAAATATAAATATTATTAACAACAAGTTAATTTTTTTTTAAAGATTAAAATAATTTAAAAAATGTAAATTAAAATAAAAATGAAAAAAAAAATTAAGGCTTAATTGTACTCTTAGTCAAAAAATTTATTTTTTTTACGATTTTGATCTCCCATTTCCTTTTCATCACTTTTGGTCTTCTAATTTATTTTTATTTTTTTCAGGTTTGATATCTCTATTAATTTTTTAGTATTGACCATTAATTTAAATGTTAATTATGCTAATTTTTTTTTTTTTAGTAATTAAGAAGCTTACGGTTCTGAATTTCAATTTTTTTTATTATAACTAATTAATTATAAATAAACGCAATTAAACACTATGTACATTTGTCATGTATTAGGTATACCTCCTCTGTTTTATGTATGCAGTTAAACGCATATATTGGTCATGTATTAGATATTGATCGTGTATTAGGTCTTTTAAAATATTATTCAATGCACGTTTTAAAATATTATCAACCTTCCAATATTAATTTATATTATCAATTCCACTTAAAATATCAAATTATATATATATATATATATATATATATATATATATATATATTTATTTTATTTAGATATAAAATTTATTTTACACTATGTAAAGTTGATTAAAAATCTCATCTTTATTAAGATTTTTAAAAAAATGTAAAATAATAATGAATAAAATATGTTTTTCGTCCTTAAAATATTAAAGATTTTTATTTATAATCTCTAAAAATTTAATTTGATGAGTTTCCGTTCCTTTAATATAATTTTTTGTTTGGTTTTTTTACCCATCAATTAGTGGGTCTTTTAGTGGTGAGGTATTTATTTTTAATGTCCCTTAGCTTATATGACATTTTTTTTTTTAGAAAATGATTTTTTTTTACAATTTTTTTTAGAAAATAGTTTTAACAAAAAAGTAACATGGTATATTTATAAAACCTTTTTTATTTTGACATCTAACTTTTATTTATATTTATCCTTATTAAGTTTATACATATTAATTACTCAAAAATAAAGTGAAAGAAATTTGAAGTTGTTGATTTTTTTTATTAGAGCAATATATGAGTGCTCCAAGATGTCCCATAAATGTGACATGTGACAAAAGTTTTCAAGAAAATGAATTATTACTTAAATAAATTAACATTAATAAAATAATAAATATTTTCAGTACAGTACACATTGAATATTTGGTGGATTTGTTTAAACTTAAAATAAGTATTTATAAAAAAAATAATTTATTTATAAGTGATTCTTATAAAAATAGAAATTATTTTGTTTGGTTCTGATTATAAAAAGTGATTTTCAACTTATTTGTCACGTCAATTGATAAGTATTTTTTTATAGCAAAATTACAAAGAAGACCTTGTAATCAATTATAAAATAATATGTTTGTTTAAAAAAAATACTTTTTATAAGGTTTTATAAGTTGTATTTTATGTAATTTATTTTAGATTAATTAAATATTATTGTTTAAGACAAAATACGGTGAAGGCCTATTTTTATTTCCAGTTTTCTTCTCTTCCTGCAAACTCAAGCCATCTTCTTTCTTCCCAACCTTACAAAGTTCATCAATCTTTCTTCCCAACCTTACAAAGTCCATCAATCAAAGTATTAAACAACATCACATCGGAGAAAATTTTTAAGGAAAAGTAGTTTTGTAAAAAAAAATCATTAAAGAACTTATGTGTTTTTTAGTTTTCGCTTCCGCACAGCTTATTTTTAACTTATACTTATTTTAAAAAATTTATCAAAAAATCCTAAATATTGTAATAATTGATTATTTTGTTTAAAAAAATTATTTTTTCTCCAAATAAATTTAAACAAACTCACTCATTATTACATGTCAAAAATTTAAGCTTTAGTGTGATACACATTGAATATTATACACAAAAGAAGGAACTCCCTCAACCCAAAGTTTTGCAAGAATAAAGACCTCGTGTGAAATAATGTTCTTCACCCTCACACTACTCTCCACCCCATGGCACGACGTTGCTTTCCACCCTCACATTGTGTGACTATAACTGAGGATTTATGATTTCTTATACCCACCCTTAGAGCTGTCAAAACAGGCCAAAATCCACGAGTTAGCTCAGTCCACTACAGGTTCAAGGTGGGTTGGGCTAGGAAAATAACATTTTTTTGTGAGTCCAAAAATTGAACCCGGCCCACCACTGATCCGACCCATCACGGGCTAACCCATGGTGGCTAGGTTAACTCGTGAACCCACCAAATGGATAACCCTAAATCCTAATATCACTACTATTCATGGCCTCTCCTCTTCACTCACCCACTCACGTTGTTCACTCTTCACCATTGTTCTCCTCTCACTCACCTTTATCTTTCTCACTCACTCACTCCAACGCTTGCTGTCACGCCCTCCGTGCACGCCGTAAACACCGCGCCCTTCGTGTCTGTCGACGCTTCACCATTCTCCTCTCACTCACTCACGAATGGGACCTTTACTCTCCACCACGAACATAGTCAAGCTCCAATCACAACTCACGCCTCACCCCTCAACTCATCCGCCACCCTTAGTCTCTCTTCTCGACACCTCTCTTCATCTTTATTTTTTTTCAATTTGTCTCTTTGTCTCTATTTTAATCAATTTTAATTTGTCTATTTCAATTTGTCTCCAAATTTTGAACTTTGAACTGGGAATTGTTTCTCTGAATTATGAATTATGAATTGGAAAATGTCTCTCTGAATTATGAATTCGAAATTGTGAATTATTTTTTTAATGCATTCAAGTTTTTTTATTTTTAAGTAGGTTGACCTATTTAACTTACCAACCTGTGGTGGGCCGGTTCAGACTCATTTTTTAGAACTTTCTAAGGAGTGAGGTAGGTTGGCCCGGCCCATTAACGAAGTGGGTCAAGGTGGATCGAGCTCAACGAGCCAAGCTGATCTGTTTTGACAACTATACCTACCTTTTTCAATTTGAGAATTTGGGGATTAGACTTTTTTTATTTCTAATTTCTAACTGTCAACATTCATTCACAAGCATGTGATATAAATATTGTATGATTTCAAAAAACAAAAGTAGTGTTGTATGTTATTAACTATTTAATTAATGATAATATTAATTAATTAATGTTAATAACTTAAGTACTAAAAAAACAAACTAGTTTGTTGCCTGTGAATATTTTGGTGGTGGAATACATTTTTTAATTTATATGCAATAACATATAAACAATTATATATCTAAAAAAAACTATAATAAAGTAGAATCACTTCATTAACATTTAAAATTTCTTAAGCAAAAATTGTCATAGTAATATACACGTTCACGAGGATTAATATGTAAACAAAATAAAATTTACTAATTCAAAAAAAAAAGTTCAATAAATTATTAGTTGGAGAAAAGGCACTACAAATAATGGGTTTAATTGTAATTTTGATCTCCCTACTTTTCCAAATCCGCAATTTTGATCCCGTTCAAATCCACAGCGTTGATTTTGTTTTTTATTGTAATTATTAATTATTTAATTAAAATTAATTAGTTATTTTTTTATTAATGACACAATTACCCCTTTTTATTCTTTAAGTAACCATTTGGTAAAATTAGTTAATTTAAATAAAAATTCAAGTGAATTTTGAAAAAGTTAGATTCAAACTTACATTTCTTTAGTTTTCAAATGCTAGAATAATCACTAAATCAATGGTCTAATTGATAACTATTGCAAAATATTTATATATATATAAATCTTTCACATAAATTTTATTTATTATCATATATTTATACTTTAAATAAGTTTTGAATCCCTATAAAATATTTGTTTTTTTACTTTTTGATCCCTAGAATTTTTACTATGTTTTGGGTTCTTATAATATATATATATTTTTTTATTTTGAGTCCCTACCGATGATGTGACATTATCTCATCAACCGTTGATATATGTTAAGATGGTGTCACATCATCACTTAACTAACGGTTGAGATGATGCCACATCATCGTTAGAAACTCAAAACATAACAAAAATTTTATAGGGATCCAAAGTAATAAATAAATATTTTATAGGGACCCAAAACTTATTTAAGCCTATATTTATTTATTTTTCTTGTGTTCTCAACAAAAAATTGATAATTTTAATAAAAGTAAAATATAGGGAGTGATTTATAAAATAAAAAAGTGAAATATATAAAAAAAAAAATTACAACTAATAATAGGAGATGTTAAAAAATAAAGGAAGAATAATTTAAATAATTTTTAATAATATTAAATATTAATAAATAAACTTTTATAAATTTAAAATTTGTATATAATAAATATTTTTTATTTTTTTCAATGTATGTTGAGTCATGGGGGTCAATTAGTAACCCACTAATTCGAACAATGATTCAATGAATCAGTGTCTTAATTGGTTTGATCATCAGTCCGATTTTTAATACTATAACAGAGAAATCCCGAAAGAAATGTCGAAACACTAAAGTTATTTAAATTATTTTTTCTTTATTTTTTAACATCTCTTATTATTAGTTATAATTTTATATATATATATATATAACTTTTTATTTTATAAATCACTTCCTTTATTTTACTTTTATTCAAATTATTAAATTTTAGTTGAGAATACAAGAAACAATAAATAAATATATGATAATAAATAAAAAAAATTATGTGAAAAATTTATATATATAAACGTTTTACAATAGTCATCAATTAGATCAAAAGGTTATTTTGGCATTTTAAAACTAAAGAAATGTAGGTTGAGATCCTACCTTTGCAAAAATTTATTCAATTTTTTTATTTAAATTAACTAATTAGACCAAAGGGTAACTTAAGAATAAAAAATATAATTGTGTCATTAAAAAAAAAAACTAGCCAATTAATTTTAATTAAATAACTAATAAGTGCTTGATTTTGAAAGTAAAAGGATGAAAATTATGGATATAAAACTAAAAGAACCAAAATTACATATTTAAAAAAAATAGAAGTACCAAAACTGCAATTAAGCATAAATAATGTGTACATATCTCTCTCTTTCTCTATCAATAATGGTTAAAAATACAAAAAGTGATAATAAATAATTATTATAACCAATCATGAAATTAATTTCTTATATACTATTAAAAAGTTATACTATTCAACATTTCGATGTTATTTGCAATGAAATTATATAGAATTGTTTTGGTGTAGATAACATTTAGACATTTGATTTTTTTATTTGATAACATTAGGGCAAATACTTTTATATACACTCTTATAATTCTTTTCATTTACGGAATATATTTTTCAAACAAAACTTTCATACTTATTTTTTATTTATGAGTTTAATATACATAGTCATGGTCAGTTTTTCTTTTCATATATCACTTAACTCCAATATGTGTGGTTCAAAGAAAAAATCTCTAAGATGTCTTTTACTTTTAGGTTTTTGTTTAATAAAAAATAGAATAAATTATAGCAACATCCTCTGAGATTTACTTCAATTATATATACATCCCCTCCTATTTTTACTATTACATAAAACCTTATAACTTTTGGTATCTTATCACATTTGCACCTCCTTTATTGAAAAGGAAGTTAACTTTGTTAACTTTTTTATGTCACGTGACTAGCACATGACTTTTATAATATTTTTTTTCTAAAAAATGTCCTTATCTTCTTCTTTTAAACATAGGAGGTGTGTGTAATGTATTAAAAAGTTCAGGGTACATGTGTGATGCATTTAAACATTAAAGGGTACATGTGTAATGCATTTAAAATTTAAGGACTATATGTGTAATGAGTTTAAAAAGTCGGCGATACATAAGTAATGAGTTTAAAAGGTTCGGGAATGCATGTGTTAGAATGTTAAAAACATCATTTCCACTAGATGGGTCGTTGTCGCCACAGAAAGGGTCATTGTTGGGTTGAAAATCGTTACAAACGAGATCGTCGGGTTGAAATTCGCGACAGTGGACATGGTCATCAAGTACAAAACAGAGAATTCGCGTACAAGAAAAATATTTCTCCTCTAGAAGAACAACAATACGAAATAGAGAAAGATGAACAATTCTCTCCATTGTAAGAATAGTAGCACAAAATAGAGGAAGAATAATAGTTCTCTCCCCTTTGAAAGAACAGTAGCATGAAGAGAAAGAGAAACAGTTCTCCCCTTTAGAAGAATAGTAACATGAAACAAAATGAGAGGTTTTCTCTTTGGGTCACTTAAATATAAGAGTAATTACAGTATTTTTAAATAAATTAATTAAAATTAAATATAAATTCATTTAAAAAACTAATAGCAACTTAACATTGTTAAAACAAAGGGTGCCAAAATAATGGTAAAATAAGGAGGAAATACATGTATAATTGAAGCAAACCTCAAGAATATTGCTGTAATTTGCTCAAAAAAAATAAAAGAGAGTAACAAAATTAAATAATTTACTTTTAAAATTTTTAACATCTAACAATTAACTATAAATAGATTTTTAAAATGATTGTTGTAACTCGTGTTCATCTTTATCAAAGAAAAGAAATAAAAATAAAATTACACGTAACTAAATTTGTGTAAGTGAACCGTGAAAGATAACAAATTATTTTAAATTTGATAAATAATATATTTGTAAGAGAGATAAATGGAGATGAAAAGTAATCAACCTAAATGTACAACTTGACTTTTTATTATTTTAGTTAAGAATTTTTTAAAATTTATTGATTTGTCCCGATTTAAATTAAAAAAAATAAGAGCTTTATGAAGTATGGAGTTTATTTTTAACTTTTCTCAATGAAAGCAAGTGATATATTTTTACGAGCAAAAAAAGTTTAAATTAAAAAAGAATTTGATTCACTAAAAAATAAAATACATTCTTATTTTATTTACTATAGTTCGATTCCATAGTTATATTTAAAAAACAATTTTCTTACTACAACATTAAAACATTATAATTAAAGATCATATTTTAAAAAAAATTCACCATATCGTTATTAATTTAGTGGTAAAGTAACCACTAAACCAATGACCTAATTGATAACAATAGTGAAATATTTATATATATATATATAAACTTTCATATAAATTTCATTTATTATCATATATTTATTTATTTATTATTTCTTGTATTCTTAACAAGAATTTAATAATTTGAATAAAATTAAATAAAAGGAATAATTTATAAAATAAAAAGTGAAATATATATATATATATATATATATATATAAAACTAATAATAGAAGATGTTAAAAAATAAAAGAAGAATAATTTAAATATCTTCGGTATCTCGACGTCTTTCTCTCATAGTTTTAAAATTTGGGCCGGTGATCGAACTAGTCAAAACACTGGATCATTGTTCGAACCAGTTAATCATTAGTTGATTCGCATAATCCGACCTATATTGAAAAAAAATTAAGAATATTTATTATATACAAATTTTAAATTTATAAAAATTTATTTAATTAATCTTTAATATTATTAAAAAATATTTAATTTATTATTCCTTTATTTTTTAACAACTCCTATTATTAGTTGTAATTTTTTTTATATATTTTACTTTTTATTTTATAAATCAATTTCTTTATTTTACTTTTATTCAAAATACTAAATTCTTGTTGAGAACATAAGAAATAATAAATAAATATATGATAATAAATAAAATTTACGTGAAAGATTTATATATATAAATGTTTCATAATAATTATCGATTAGATCATTGGCTTAATAATTATTTTAGCATTTGAAAACTAAAGAATTTTAAGTTCAAATATTAATTTTATCAAAATTCACTTAACTTTTAATTTAAATTAATTAATTAAACCAAGAAAAAAAGTCAACTAATTAACTTTTTATTTTACACTTTTAAAGTGAAGTAGGGAGGAAAAAAACTATAACTAAACCTATTTTATATTAGTTAGGTGGTATGTTAGAAGATTAATACTTGGATGCTAATTTTTGTTATTAGTTTTAAAATTAAGTTCACCGTGATTGGTTATCATATATACTTAATAGGAAGCAAAAATAATTTTTTTTTTATAAATTACAATTTACAAATAAAAAATCCACAAATTACCTCAATAACATACTTTTTTTTATTTTTTCTAATGATTCATATACATGGAATAAAAAGATCATTAAAAAACCAAAATTTAGAACATCTTCATGTCCAATTTCTTTTCTTTGATAAACCTGTACATCCCAGTCCAAGATTGGATTCATTTCTTATTCTGCTACTCTCCATCCTATTGAACATTGGAAAAAAGTAAAGCAAACAAAAGTAATTAGGAGTTTCTAATTTTAAAGACGATTTGATCGTGAAGAAGAAGAATATAAACACCATTAGTTGTGTATACCATGATTATCATATATAAAGTTATTAGAAAGTTCCCTTAAAAAAAGTTAATAGAAAGCAAAAATAAATAAAAAACTTATAAGTTACAAATAAAAAATTCGCAAATTACATTAACATAATTTTTATTGTGAGGTAGAATTAAGAGAATTTGATAAGAAAGAAAAAAGAGGAAAGATTTCGAGAAACTCCAAATCTGAGCAAGAGGATTTTTTAAAAAAAATAATAATAAGAGAAAAGATTCAATATATATTTTTATGAAAAAATAGAATGAAAAGGAAAATATCTTTTAGGAGAAATACTCACCATGATTTTAGAGTAGAGAGGAGAAGTAATCAAAAATTTGTGTTTCTCCGATTATCACCAAAAAAAATTTAAAAAGAAGAAGAGAAAACAATTTTAAAAAACTCCACAAATTAAATAAAGAAAATTATTTTTAAGAGAAATAATCACGGTGATATACTGAGATGAAAAACAATCCCAATTTATCTCTTCAGTTTCTACAAATTGTTTTTATGTTTTTGTGATATGCAACTTCTATCACCAATTCCAACATGAAACAACTGATTTATTTAGATAAAACCTAACCTCAAATATTTATATCTACATAAAGAAGAAAAACAACTCATGATTATATTTCACACAATTTTACTCTTCAAATAAATTTTGATGTTGCCTATTAAAGTTACGATTAACTAACGGTGTCTATTAAAATGAGTTGTAAACATCTAAACTAACAAAGATTAACAGAGTTATTCTTAAGTGTAAAATATTTAATTTTAGAGAATTAAAAATGATGTATCAAAATCGTGAAAAATTTAATTTTGTGAACTAAAAATGCAATTAAGTTTTAAAAATTCAATAAAAATAAAAAATAAAAATAGTTGTGATTAAATTAATATTTTAAATTTATTATCTTTATTATTTAAAATTTGTTCTGATCTAGAAATTTTGAAGTTATTGAAAGTTTAAATTTGTTTGACTTCAAAGTTAAACTTCATTTATATAAAAAATGATAATTTATTTTTATCTTAGAGATAAAGATAGGCTCTTTATCATAAATAAAATAACAAATTAATCTAAAACATAAAAATAATATATTTATCTTTTCATATTTTATTCTACATGATTATTCTCTCGCTTCTTAAGATAAAAATAATATATTTATCTTTTCACATTTTTGAATTACTCGTCATTTGATAAATCCTTAATCGTCCAATCGTCAGGATGATCATGCGGTACAAAATTATTAGAAGTACTTACCTAAATTTTTTCAAAATATTACAAATACTTCTTAAAACTAAAAATAACTGAAATTAAATAATTTAATTTAATTTACTAACTGTAATTATTTTTAAAAAAAACTATAAGTACTTTCTTGAAAATAAAAATATTATGGGTTAAAATTCTTTTCATTTACTTATTTTAATTAATTATAATAATCATACATGTTTTGTTTATTGAAATTCACACTTAAAAAAAATCACAAATAATTTTTTGTAATTGAGAATAGTTAAGATTCAATAAATATATCTAAATTAATTAATAACTTCAATTATCTAAAAATTATTATAAATAATTTTTAATTTTAAAAAAAATACTATAAATATATTTTTTTAATATTCAAATTGTATACATATTAGTATTTTCGTAATTTGAATTATCTAAAAACTGTTGAGAGGCACGGGCTTTCAGCGTGTTTCAACTTTCTTTCGCCGCCACGAAAAAAGAGAAGGACACGAATGGAGTTACAGTAAATTAGTAAGGGTATTTTCGTAAACGCAGGAAAAAAGTTTTAACTATAAATAGACCCTCTAACCCTGGTTGCATTACTTCCTTACACTCCATCTTTCACTCTGCTACTCTTGCGGCTAGGGTTTTAGCGCAGCTTCTTCTAGGTTCGTCTCTTCTATCGTTTCCTTCAATTTTATTCCTTCGATTCATGTTTATTCCATTGGATTCTCTTGCTTCCTGTTATAGTTTTTGCATCTGTCGTTGTTTTCTTGAATTCATGTTCGTAGATCAATTATTCTGTGTGTAATTTGTACTTTTTTGTTCCTTTTCGATTTCCCTCAAGTTGTTGGCATCAACAGTGGTATGTATGATGTTTTTAAAAATGTTTGCTTTCTTATTTTTGCGTACTTACATTTTTTTATTTGATTTGATTTGGATTGTTTGATTTTGGGTTCGGGTTTTTATGTTCTCGTTATATTCATGTTTTCGGATCCAGATCTCGTTAAAGTTTTTGGTTATTGATTAATAGATCTATACACCGTTTGTTTTAATCAATTCAAAATAAGGATTTTACCATGCCTTGGCGAATATATACGTGATAGAATGCTATTTTGTCTCGATCTATGTGTGTTTTAATTTCTGGGATTTTGATGTTTTATCTGTTAGAACATGTAACTCATGCTTTGTTTGATGCGTATTGATCGAGTATTTGTGAGAAGGGTATTTTGTTAGATCGTCTGATCTTTTTATGGTTTGTGAAAGATTTGTGTAAATGTCTAATGCCTCAATGTTGTTTAACGTATTTTTTTCTTTGTATGCTGTGTTGATGTGTGATGGTTTTGACAACTCTTTTTGTCACTGGTTTTGTGCAGATTTAAGTGAGATGGGTAAGGAAAAGGTTCACATCAGTATTGTGGTCATTGGCCATGTCGACTCTGGGAAGTCCACCACCACTGGGCACTTGATCTACAAGCTTGGAGGCATTGACAAGCGTGTCATCGAGAGATTTGAGAAGGAAGCTGCTGAGATGAACAAGAGGTCTTTCAAGTATGCTTGGGTTCTTGACAAGCTTAAGGCTGAGCGTGAAAGAGGAATCACCATTGATATTGCCTTGTGGAAGTTTGAAACCACCAAGTACTATTGCACAGTCATCGATGCCCCTGGACACAGGGATTTCATTAAGAACATGATTACTGGAACATCCCAGGCTGACTGTGCTGTTCTTATTATCGATTCCACTACTGGTGGTTTCGAAGCTGGAATTTCCAAGGATGGACAGACTCGTGAGCATGCTCTTCTGTCCTTCACTCTTGGTGTGAAGCAGATGATTTGTTGCTGTAACAAGGTAAATGATATTAATTTATTTACATCCCTTGTGTCTCCTTTGCATCGTATACATTTTATTTGTTAGTTGTGTTATTAATTTAATGAATGCTTTTGTCTCAGATGGATGCTACTACACCCAAGTACTCCAAGTCCAGGTATGAGGAAATCGTGAAGGAAGTGTCATCCTACTTGAAGAAAGTAGGATACAACCCTGACAAGATTCCTTTTGTTCCCATCTCTGGTTTTGAGGGAGACAACATGATTGAGAGGTCCACCAACCTTGACTGGTACAAGGGACCCACTCTTCTAGATGCTCTTGACCAGATCAGTGAGCCCAAGAGGCCCTCTGACAAGCCCCCTCAGGCTGCCCCTTCAGGATGTCTACAAGATTGGAGGAATTGGAACTGTGCCCGTTGGGCGTGTTGAGACTGGTGTCTTGAAGCCTGGTATGTTGGTGACCTTTGCCCCAACTGGTCTGACTACTGAAGTTAAGTCTGTGGAGATGCACCATGAATCTCTCCTAGAGGCTCATCCTGGTGACAACGTTGGATTCAATGTTAAGAATGTTGCTGTCAAGGATCTCAAGCGTGGTTTCGTTGCCTCAAACTCCAAGGATGACCCCGCTAAGGAGGCTGCCAACTTCACCTCCCAGGTCATCATCATGAACCACCCTGGTCAGATTGGAAACGGCTATGCCCCTGTTCTGGATTGCCACACTTCCCACATTGCCGTCAAGTTTGCTGAAATCCAGACCAAGATTGACAGGCGATCTGGCAAGGAGCTTGAGAAGGAGCCCAAGTTCTTGAAGAATGGTGATGCTGGTTTTGTGAAGATGATTCCAACCAAACCCATGGTGGTCGAGACTTTCTCTGAGTACCCCCCACTTGGACGTTTTGCTGTGAGGGACATGCGTCAAACTGTTGCTGTGGGAGTCATCAAGAGCGTGGAGAAGAAGGATCCTACCGGAGCCAAGGTCACCAAGGCTGCCCTGAAGAAGAAGTGAATCGTGCGACTTGGTTCATCAGTTACTTATGTGTCTTCCATAGGTAGTAGCTTGTTTTTCGGCCATAGTTTGAAGTCTCTGCCATCATCATCCCGCAACCTCTGTTCCCAGAACTGGGTTCTTGATCGACGGTGGCGACACTTCTTTTATTATTCTGTTATTTAATATGCTTTCTGTGTTTGTGAGAACCTTTGATTACATTTTTGTTAGCGCAGCGAGTTTTAGGACTTTGCTGCTCTATCGGTTTTGCTTTTAAAATGTCAAACATTATATTTTCTGTTTAAATCTTGTCTTTGGATTTTTAATATTGGCTGATTCAGTTTTTGCCGTGTTTTGCGTGGCTGTGAAGATCCAAGGATCTTCATATTCAACTATCGTGCTTTGCAAAATTGAATGATTGATATTTCGTTTTTGTTTTGTTAGAACCTAATTTTAGTTTTTGAAAAAAATGTTGAGATTTTAGTTTTTATCTGGAGTGTTTTATTGGAGGTAATTTTTTAATAAAATCAATTTTACGCCGTAAAATCAAATTTGAACTATATTTTACTGTACTCTACGATTTTTAACACTACGATAAAATTGAATCTGATATGGAACTCCAAAAACTATAATTCTAATTGTTAGTTTTTGCGATATGTCAGTTGTTTTCTATTGGAGATAGTTTTTTCATAAAACATTTTACACTGTAAAATTAAATTTGAACTGTTTTACTGTAAAAATCAATATTTTCAAAATCGGACGGCTAACTATTTAAGGTTTAATGGTAGAACTGCTGTTGAACCAGTAACAATCAAATAATATAATTTAGAGTATTTAAAGTTATATATTCTTATATTTTATATTAAGCAAAAAATATAAAATATAAGAATATGAAGTTATATATTATTTATAACCTCTAATTACTAACTGTATATTTTAGTACTTTACCAATAAGTAAGTGATTTTTAAATATATAGAAGAATAATGTTGAAAATGTTTAAGTAAAGTAGATTTCTAAAATAATGTCAACTTCCCAAAACCAAAAAAATAAATTAAAAAGTTTACATTGAATAAAAAGATAATTGCTAACCAAATTTGTAAACCTTAGTATACGAAACATAGAAAAAACCCATAACAACCCATTTAAAAAAGTAGAAAGCAAAACCTACCCTAATTACACTTTCAAAGTTTCACGTAACACAAGTTTCTCTTTTTCATGCATCATCCCTGTAAATGCGTTTTTTCTTCTCATCCTTGCACCCACCAAGCTATTTTTTCTTGTTCATGATAGTAGTAGTAAACAAAGCTCATGTCACTCAAGGTGAAAAAAAGGCAACAAGTGATTGTATTATTTCATTCTAGTTGGCTAAGTATACAACTTCTTAATCTATTCTGAATGACGGGACGTGAGATTTTTAGTGACCGATATAAGTCATTAAACCGTCGATTTTTCATGATTTTATTGATTTTTGTGGTTTTTATAATGTTTGAACCGGTGGCTTAGTCCGGACTAGTCACCCCTCTGATCATCGGATTTTCAGTTGAACCAGCCGGTCTAGTTTGATTTTAATAATCATGGTAAAAAAATCTATTTCACTTTTTCAAATGCTCGTGGATTTCTGTCTTTCCATAAAGTAAAATGTTTGTCTTGTTACTCTGTTGACTCTGAATTCTGAATGTCTTAGCACATATAAAATCACCAATTTTGTTTTTATAACAAACCATCCCAAAATTGGATAACGTAAAATCATCATTTTTTTTTCTAACAGTTCTTATTGAACTGCAAAATTTGAAAAAGAAAATGTTTTGTCTCATTGTCTCTAGAGGCGATTTTTGGTAGTGTTAAGTGGTGGAAACATTGTGATCTAGAAAATAAGTTAAAATAGTTCAACATGTTTTTTTTTATCGTAATGTTTTTTACGTCTTAACATAAATTGTTATTGTTTAAGTGCGTCGGCACTCTAAATCTAAAACCTTATGGGTCTGTTTGACTTGAAAAAAAAATTATAATTTTGATCTTTTTAATTTAAAATTTATAATTTTGATCTCTTTTTTTTTAAATCAAGTTAAACCTAACTCTTAAATCTGTGATGTGTGTCATTGTTGAGTTAAAGACATGAAATAAAATTTGAAATTAAAGATAAAAATTAGAATTTAGAATCGGAAATTAAAGTATCTTTCAAAAAAAATCAAAATTTAAAATCAATATAATTAAATTATCTTTTTGAAAATATAAAATTATAAAAAGGTTTCAAGATTCTCATAACAAAAATAATAAAATTATTATTGAATATGTGACGTGACAAAATATTATCATGTGTCACCAATTGATTAGAAGATAAATAGTATATATATCATAATATTAAAACTTTAAAAATATAAGTTAAATATTATTTTATTAATTAAAAAATAAAAATTACAGCTTTATCCCTATTTTCTTTCTCCCACCCCATCATCTAGGACCTCCCATCCGAGAGGGTGGTTTGCGCCACCACCAGCACTGACGACACATCATTCTCGCCAGAATGGATGCACACGTTCTCGTAGCATCGACGACACAAGCTTTCTCAGCACAATGGCGACACACCGTTCTTGCTGCGTCGGTGAACTTAAACAATAATAATCCACCACAGAAGGTGAAATCGGCCTTGAATCCACCATCTATTGCTGTTCAAAATGTACAATCTCACCAATTTCATATCTGCAAACAAAATATGAGATTTTAAAAAAATAAAACTCCAACCCGTGAAGGTGTGATATATGATAACTTAGATGCGCTTTAAGCAAGAGGGGGTTGGGTGTTACAAGGTTAAATGTTACTTTTTACATTTATGTTTTAGTTTTGTTTTAATTTCTGTTGAGATCTTTTATGTTTTAAAGGTATTAATTTCATCTTTTATTTTTTTAAAATATTCAATTTTTTACTTTTAAAAATAAACATGATTTTTATAATAAATTTTATAAAAAATATATTTAACAAATAATCGAATTAATAAAAAAATATAATATTAAATTTTTTTTAATGATTTATAAGACTCATTTTTTTACATAATTTTTATTATGTTTAATATTTTTTTATTCATAAATTAATCCAGTTTTACCATTTTTATGTAAGTGAATATAATAAAATAATTTTTACATATTAAATTCTTAAAAAAAAATAATTCAAAATCACGTTATAAAATTGAAAATAAATATTATTTCAAAAAATCATTTATTCTCATTTTAAAGACGTAAAAGATAAAAATGAGTCTTTTAAAATATAAATAACCAAATTGAATAAAAATTAAAATATAAATGACTAAAAATAACATTTAGTTGGTAATAAAAAATAAGTAAAGGAAGATGAAAAGAGGTACTTTCACGTATTCGAATTTCTTTATTGTATTTCTAATCAAGAAAATATTTGTTAAACAATGAAATGCTACTTACATCTAGTAAAAGAAAAAAAAATGTATAGATATGATCGGTGGTGTTTGAAAAATTTAAGTGTTAAAATATTAATATTCTTCTAGGAAAGAATGCTTCAAAATCAATTCAATTTAAAAACTTGGTAGGTTTACGATTCCCTCATCATGTGCAAAAACTCTGCCTTGAACGCCTTTGCATCCACGAACACATTCTTGTCGGACTGTAAAAATCATCGAAATCGTGATTCGGTGTTGATCATTGATGAAGAGCGGCAGACTAGATGATGAACATATAAGGTAGGAGGTTCCTTTTAAGGGGTTAAAATTGACTTTTTACAAAAATAAAACTGGTGGTTCACGGTAAAATAACAAAATGGATCAGGCCTGAGGGCTGGCCTAGTTGACCTGTAATTAAGACAAGACCGAATTCTAAAAATTATAAGCTAAATAAAAGAGAGATTTTTTAGTCCTGATGAGGGCTTATAATTAGGACCAGACGATCAAAATGGATCTGGGCTAATTGATCCGTTTAGACTATAAATAATAATTAAATATTAAAATATATATCTAATAGTTAATAATAAAGAAATAACGTACAGTGAAGTGTAAAAAAAAGAAGAAAAAACGTGTAATGTGTGTGCAATGTGCAATTAAAGTAGTACAATATGCAATTAATTAAAGTTTTGCCTGCTGCTGTTTTGCTGCTATTGGAGTGATTTCACTGTTGTTTTATGGAACTATTTTGCTGCTGTTTAGAAGTGTTAGGAACCTGTTGGTTGCTATTTTATTTTATTTTATTATTATAATATTTAATTTCAACGATGTTATGTATAATTTGATATTTAGATAAATTTTGATGAATCTTATAAGTTATAATAATGGTTTGAAACTTGAATATAAATGTGTATTATTATATGTAAACAATTTAAATTTAATCATATTTTTTTCTAAATTAGAAATTTATCTTTTAATATTTATTGTTTTATCAAACTTATTTTTTTTTTTAAATTTTAAAATAGTAAATTTTGACCTAGTGACTTGATACATGATTAAACTGAACCTAAAAATAAAGGTTTACAAGAATATAGGTTAGGCCTGTACTAACTTAATTTAACTGTTTGATCCAGTGGATCGGATCGAGACGAGTTGGCTTACCCATTTTACTATTTCTAATGTTAATACTTAA
Source organism: Amphicarpaea edgeworthii (assembly GCA_014843725.1). Lineage (NCBI taxonomy): Eukaryota > Viridiplantae > Streptophyta > Magnoliopsida > Fabales > Fabaceae > Amphicarpaea > Amphicarpaea edgeworthii. The sequence continues at coordinate 9,593,608 of CM026324.1, forward strand.
TGCCATACTTTTACCCCTAACGTTTATTATATTATTTTGCAAATTTTATTATTCATGTTTTTATTTTTACAATTTTTATCATTTAAATTCTTATTTTATTTTTATATATTTTACCATCATATTGATAATCAAATGACATCATTTTTTTTTTTACATGTCAACAATGATAAAATGTACCTAAAATTGAAAACTCCTAGTAAAATTTGTAAAAAAAGAAATACTTGAATAGAAAAATTCACAAAATAATAAAAAGGAAAAAATACAATTTTTGTCGCCTATTTTTTTAAATATGGAATTTAATTTCATCTATTTTCTAATTGAGACATTTCGTCTTTCACCATTTAAAAAAAAAATTGTAATTTAGTCTCCTATTTTTAATGAGACATTTCATCCCTCAATTTTTAAGAAAAAATGCAATTTTAATTCATGTATCCAATTTCAAACGTTGATCTTATATATATTTTTTTAACTCTTATTTTATAAATTAAGTTTATAATATAATTAAAAAATATTTCACGTTACTAACAAACAAACACATGACAATCAACATTAACGAAGAATCTTTTAAAATTGGACAAAAAGGACTAAAATCATAATTTCTTTAAAAGTAAGAAACGTTGATCTTATATATATTTTTTTAACTCTTATTTTATAAATTAAGTTTATAATATAATTAAAAAATATTTCACGTTACTAACAAACAAACACATGACAATCAACGTTAACGAAGAATCTTTTAAAATTGGACAAAAAGGACTAAAATCATAATTTCTTTAAAAGTAAGAAATTGACGTGTTTCTTTTAAAAAATAAAGGATTAAAATCACAAAATTTTTAAATGTGAGAGACAAAATGTCTCAATTAAAAAATAGACTAAAATCCCATATTTGAAAAAATAGAGACTGAAAATGCATTCTAATTTTTCTAAAATTATTTTTTATTAGATTCACACTTTATTGTTTGTTTCAAGACATGAAACTTGCCTCATTACCTACATAAAAATTATGGGCTTAACTTGTATTTTTAGTTCTCATATTTTAATTAATTATCAAATTTGATCAAAGTTATACAAAGTTTTAATTTGATTATAAAATATACGAAGCTGGTCTTTTTTCACCAAAATTTGTTATTTAGATCCACTTTTTCCGGGGAGTACGCTTATCCACTTTTTAGGGAAGTATAATTAGTAAAAGTGGGTATAAATATCAAAATCTGAAAATTGTCAAATTGATGCACTTTAAATAATTTAAGAACTAAATTAAAACTTTAAATGATTTAAGGACAAAAAATGACAATTAATTAAAATTTAAGAATCATAATTGTAATTAAGTCAAAATTATGAAAATCAACTAATGTTTAAAGACATAAAAATAGTGAAAATGGCATGAAAAATAAATCTCATTAGCAATAAAAAAAAGAACTCACTTTTCATTTTTATTTTTACTTTGTTAATGTGTCTTTTTGATCCACACATTAGTTGGTTCACATAATTTTCATGTTGATGATATAATGAGATAAGTTTTATTTATTGAGTTAATATAAAAAATTCAAATTGTGTCTAGCATGTGTGATTCATTAAATAAGGAGATCATTATAGAACTTTTAAAAATTAGAAGGCCAATTTAGAATAAAAAATAAGTTAAGGGACAAATCATATATTTTAACCTACAAATGAAGATACTTGCTGGTTTGTATTCAAATCTGTATAACAAATATTCAGTTTAAATATCAATATATTCTTAAATTCTTTCATTTTTCATCTAAACAAGGTGTTTAATATAAACTAAAAATCTTGTATAAATTTGTTAGCAAATTATTGTAACATCCCTTAAAATTTGTTTTAATTACACATGCACCCTTTTCTTTTTTTTATTATTATTTTAACACCTCTTGCTTTAACGGTGTTAAGTTGCTGTAAGTTTTTTAAATGAATTTATATTTAATTTTAATTAATTTATTTCAAATATTAAGTGACCAAAATAGAGAACCAGTTCCTCTTCCTTTGCTTCATGCTTATTCCAAAGGGGGAGATAACTATTCATCTTTCTCTTCATGTTATTGTTCTTCCAAAGGGAAAGAGAACTATTCTTTTCTGTTTCATGCTACTATTCTTCCAAAGGAGAGATAACTGTTTCTATTCATGTATTTTGTATTATTGTTCTTCCAAAGGAGGGATATTTTTTTTTACATGAGTTATTTGTTTTATGCTCAACGACGACGTCTGTTGTCACTACTCTCGACCCGACAACCCCGTTCGCAGTGACTTCCAACCCAATGACGACCCTATCCGTGGCGGCGACCACCCAATTTGGTGGAAATGATGCTTTTAATATTATAACACATGGATCCCCGAACCTTTTAAACTCATCACTCATGTATCCCTGACTTTTTAAACTCATCACACATATATCCCTTAAATTTTAAACGCATTACACATGTATCCCTTAATGTTTAAATTCATTACACATGTACCCATGAACTTTTTAATATATTACACACGCACTCCCTATGTTTTAGAAAAAAAAGATAAGAATATTTTTGAGAAATTTTTTTTTATAAAACTCATGTTAGTTACTTGATAACACAATTAATTTTGTTTTCAGTGAAGGGGGTGCAAGTGTAATGAGATACCAAAAGATAGAGCGTTTTGTGTAGGGGTAAAAATAGGAGGGGTGTATATGTAATTGAAACAAATTTAAGAGTGTTGTTATAATTTACTCTATCTTTTTTTTTTGGCAAATGATATAATGAGATAAGTTTTACCTCTTGAATTAATAAAATCTTGTATAAACTAATATCTTTTTAATCTCTTAAATTTGAACTTTTCCTTTTGCTCTCCCAGATTCAAATGTGGTTATTTTTGTCCCCTAATTCGAAAGTAATCCAATTTTGGTTCTTAAGATTGTTTTTTTCGGATAATTATATTATTTCAAAAAGAAAATGAAAAAAATCATTTTAAATTTGAAAAAAAAAATATGCCCAAATTTGAAAGACCAAAAAAATAATTAAGTCCAAATTTTATTACCTTCATTGAATGCCCCGTCTATAAAAAAACCTTAGAAAATAAGCTCGAGTCAATGAAACACATGTGAATGTGATTAGTAAAATCACAAGTGTGATATAATACTGTTTTAGAATATTGTTCATTTTTCCTCGTTAACCAACAGAAAGAATCTCAAAGCACTTAATTACTTCATACAACAATAGTCATGGCAATTGTGCTATCAATATGATGTCAAGAAAATATATAGAACAATGCTAACAATATTATGATACTCATATTAGATAAAGAAAAATTCATGACTTTCATTTATACAGAAAGTATATAACCAATAACGAATACATAGAATATATTGGCAACCAATATATATAGCAAAATAGAGACAAGCATATCAAATAAATAGGAGATGAGTGAGTGAGAAAAACTAATCCCAACCATGTAATAAAACATAGATAGTCAACATTAGTTTTATCCCAAAATTTTCAATTTTTGTCGAATTTTACCTAACAAATTAATTTGACACATTTTATATCAAACTTTTTAAAATTTGACAACTTTTACCCTTTATAATTTTATTCTTCACATGAATGCACATTTTACCCCAACTTTATTATTTTTTGGAAAATTTTACCCCTAACTTTTATATTTTTTGACAAATTTTACCTCCCCAACTTTTTTTTTTGACAAATTTTAACCCCAATATTCATGTTTATTAAATGACAAATGACAATGGATAAAATTTGCCAAATTTTAAAAAGTTTGAATAAAATATGACAAATTAATTTGTTTAGGGGTAAAAGTCGCCAAAAATTAAAAAAATTTGGGTAAAAAATACAATTAAGCCTATTAGATACAAGACAATCTTTAACCATTCATGCATACACAAGCGCATAACCAATACATAGAAGGACCCAAATAACAATGAATAACTAGAGGAATATTATATCATCAATCATTTTGACAAAAACATGCAAAATATCCTGCATTTGTATAAAATACTCACCATATATGATGTTTGCAAAATACCACTGCTACTAATTTATTAAGCAAACCTAACAGTTTATGGTATCAAAACAAGAGATCAAACCTCAAAGAGAGTTTACAACAGTATGCTTCAAATCACAAGTTTTTGAAAGCAGACTCATGACTCGCTTTTTGTGGGGTGAGTCTAGCCAGAAGTGCCTTATTGTGACAGTGCTCTGCATCCACAAAGTAAAAGTTATCATTCGCCTTAAATGTCACAAAAGGCCTATTGGTTTCCGGTGGTCGAATATCAGAAAACTTGATAGTCTTTGGAATGGAAGTTGCCAGCCAGGAGAGCATCTCCACCTCGAAGCTGTCCGAACCCGGCTGCCACCTGAGTTTGTGAATGTACGGGCTAACGAACCAGTGAAGGGCACCAGTTGTAGAAGCACTCAAGAATATCACAGTCGATGCTACTGCACCTTTCAGGATGACATTCATATCGGGAGATGTCATGAAGGTTATGACCGGACCGAGAGATACTGAAAGGCAGCAAGTTGAGAGAGACAGAAGTTTTACTTTCTTTATGGTGTTTGAGATCGGGCCATAGTAAATGACTCCAGTTTCCTTGTCACCCTCTCCTGATTGTCCTCCTCCACTACGAGGTCCGATGCTAATCTTGTCATCATCTTCCTCTGTAGTTGGGGCTTGTGATGCCCATCTTCTTTGGAAAACAGCAAGATCGGAGAAAGTTTTGAATGGTTGATTGGGGCTAATGGGCCCTTGACAGGTCGAGGACCTAAAACAATGATATGCTGTACCATGGAAACAAATGTATACACAAAAAAATGAAAAAGTTTAATAGGTATGCTGTTTACAATTAAAAAAGACTCAAAACAGTCTTGGCATTCTAATCAGACTGAAATTGAGAAACAACATCCAAGAAAGAATCATTTGATATAACATAGTTCAAGGTAATCATTCTAATAAAAAAGAAGTCTTGGTTGCCACTAGGGATGTACAAAAAAACTAGTTCGGACCCAAGATTAATATGCAACATGATTTCCAAGATTCATGTAAAATAATAATAATAATATTCATGAAGGAATCTATAATAAACCAACCAATGATTGCAAATGCTACTAGCCAAGATTTATGTAAAATGATAATAATGATGATATAACATGATCCCCAAGATTAATACGTAGAATAGGTCTCATAAATCCATCAAGAACTCATAAAGATGAGTTATAAATATAAAATCAACAAGACATCTATAATAAAATGTGCACATGTGGAACAAATTAACCCAAGAAACAAAGAAAAACTCTAAAAGATTATAAAATAAACCAAGAGAGGAGAGAGGGCATAGAGAAAACACACAGCCGCAGTTTAGAGAAGAAGAACAAACACCAGCCATTGATCTCTCAGCAAGACAGAGCACCCCCAGAGAATTATTGTGATGCTAGTAGAGACCAATGCTAATAATTCTTTGAGGGTGCATTGTCTTGCAGAGAGCAAGCAAAAGCGTTTCTCAAAGATCTCTTGCAACTTGCTGATATGGAATGCAGAAGAAGAGCTTCTTAATTTTTTTTTATTAATTCATGAACTCTAGTCTATATTTATGGAGGTCAAGTGCAACAGATAATATACATTTAGCATCATTCGAATCTTTTAAGAATAATATCTTTATCTTTATCTATTCAGAAAAAAATAAATACTTATCTTTATCTTGATCTAAACACCATCCTTTCTAAAGCACATTTCAAAATCTTTTGAAAAATATTTATCCTTATCTTTATCTAAACATCATCTAAAATATTCAAACCGTAATAAAAAAAATCTACAATCTAAATTAGCTATCTTCAAATGACAACATTTTTAAGCACATTTTCAACCATGTACAAGGCATGAAAAATATTATGTAATTTGAAATTAAAATAAATATATTATAATAAAAATATCAGTAATGTAATATTTAATACATTATTTAGTAATGAGTAAATTAATACTTGACTGATTAAACTATCCGAGTCACACTTTTTATTTAATAAAAGAAATTTATCCCACATTTTTTTTTCTCTATTTGGCCATAATTTCAATTGAGATCTTATGCTCTTCAAGTATTGTGTTCTTCAAATTGATGCACTGTTTGTAATATATTATGTTTTATTTCTTTTTTCTCATCGATATGAAGTTATTGAAATTATGCTAAATTACTATATTTTAGACCACATACCTCTCCCATGATCAGATGAAATAAAACACCACGTATTCCACTTTTGGAAGCCCTAAACATCATATGAGTGCATTTGAATTATATTTGTTGTTGCTCTTGGTAATTTGTTATTCCTTTCCAAGCAATTTCATGCCTTTGACAACATTGCTATACTAGCATAAACTGTCCAATCATTTGCATATTTGAATCTTAACTCATCCACCTACTTATATCCTGGACACATTAGCTACCAAACACCTTAAACCCAGTAGTGTGAATCCTGGTCCAAAATAGGATTGGTCTGGGTGAGAGAGTCAAGAGACGTTAAGGTATCTCAAAAACCCTGAAATTCATCTCTGGCTCTACTCCCAGAGAGTTGTACTAGAGATTAATATGCAGTTCTTCATCTATTTTCAATTTTTCATCCTGAACTAGCTTTTATCACAATGGTTTAGTTTGGTTTCTAAAATTGGGGAAATTGGAGCTCATTAAAGTCAACATCTTTGGAGATGAAAAGTTTTCCAGGGGTGAGAGGCACCTATATCCTCTATGTGAGGGTGAGTAACCAAGAAACATTCATGTGATCTGTATAGTTAAGTTTGTGATAGTTGTATAATGGTCTTAAAAAAGAAAAACAGACACATCCAAAAGTTTTCAGAAATAGGCAATCTGGTTGTTGTTTAAAAATGGTAGAATAATAGGGAACTGAAAATTTTTAAGAAGCAGTGGGCAATCTATTAATCAGATAAACTGAAGTTGTAAAAGCAAAATCCCAATATTTCAGAGGGAGACAAGCATGGCTTAGAAGGGTAAGACCAAGTTCGACTATGTGTCGATGTTTTCTTTCAATGACACCATTTTGATGGTGAGTGTGAGGGCAAATAAGTCTGTGTTGGACACCTAAATCAGTCAAATACTTAGTGAGAGAGCTGATCTGAATTCACCACCCCAATCAGTTTGGAGTGCTTTAAGTTTGGTCTTGAATTAAAGTTCTACCATATTTTTAAATTGTTTGAAAAAGCTGAAAGTTTCAGATTTATTTTTGAGTAGATAAATCCATGTGAATCTAGAATGAGCATCAACAGAGGTTAAGTAATAAGGAAAGGCATTTGTTGAAGGTAGATGAGAGGGTCCCCACAAATCACTGTACACCAATTCCAAAGGATTTTTATACACAGTTTCAGAAATTGTAGAAGGAAGTCTATTGAGACTTTCCCATACAACAAGCTGTACAAAAGTTTGATACATCTTTAGGACAAAAATAGGAAGATTACATGACTGCACGACAAGCTTTAGACCATGAGAATTAGGATGACCTAACCTAGCAAGCCAAAGATAGATTTATTACAATTGGAAATTGCAGGATTTACAGAATTCAAAGAGACATTAGCTGAAGCAGGAGACTGCAACTGTAGCGTTGGAAAGGAGTAGAGGCCATCTGGTCCCACCAAGCCATGAACCAACACTTGATTGGTGGCCTGAGATTTAACAAGACAATGAGTTGAGTGGAATTCAAGATATACTTTAACACTGATAAGATTTTTGGTAATCGAGGGCATATGAAGTAAATCGTGTAAGGCTAATTTGACGCTAGGATTAGTGGTAGTAACTGGTAGAGGTAAGATAAGAGGAACCAGAAAAGTTAATAGCCAAACCTTGGCCATTGCCAATGAAGATCTAATAACTAGTCTATCCAATATACTAAAGAAAGAGATGTAGAAATCCATAAGAGATATTTTAGAAGAGCCTAATCTTCCTTAGCAAGAGAAATACAGAAAGTCAACAAACAAATCACATATACAAGTAAGGATGATTGCAATTACAACCATAAATCATTTACTAGATGCCATAACAGTAGAAGTGGCAGTGTGTAGTAGTCTATAAATGCTATCATTTTAGGGGCCTTAGTGGTGCTCTGCTATAATATAGTGGTTTCAAGAGAGTTGCAATTTCAGTGTTATATATATAACAATTGAATTGAGAAGCCTTGCTGCAATTTGTTCATACCAATGATCCACATCTTAACATTGATCAAACTAACTCATAGAATTCCACGAAAATGATCCAAAACAAAACCCTGTTCATCCATTCATTCAAGGTTTTAAAAAAAAGGGTTTTGGGTGCAAATTAAAACCTTGACCCTTGTAACAAATTTGAAGTCTGACTGACCCACTTGCTCAAAACTAATTAACCTTACAAAATTTCAAACTTTATTCAACGGTGGCCATAAATAACCCAGTTTTTGTGCACGGTAACGTTGAGAATGCAGAAGAATGAATCAGCGAGAGAAACCAGAATAGTGAATGAATGAAGGAAGAGAACCTGAAGGATCGCTTTTGGACACTTGGCGGCCGCTATGTGACCGTAGCAAGTGAAGGAGAGCTGCTCTTGCCATTGCTGCCATTCCGAGTTACACTGTTCCTCGCACCCCACCAGGTTTACCACTGTGTTTGTTATGCATTTATTCATCTTATAACGATAATAATATTAATAAAATTAAATATGTATTTTCAAAAGTATATTTGGGCATTTGGTCTAGTGATATGATTCTCGTTTAGGATTGTGAGAGGTCCGCGTTCAATTCTCGAAATGCCCCTTATATTTGGGTAATAATTGCTGTTTCTTTTAATTTTTCTTTTCTAAACATACTTGTAAATTAATAAAGTTCCAACGGAATGTGCTTCCATGCTCAACTAGCAAAATACCTTGATTGCTCTCATCAGTCGTTTCACACATGTTCAAAATGTACCAGTTTTTATATTGAGACAAATATAAATTAGTTATTTATATGCTCTAAAATATAAAATAAGAAAAATATTCGAGCGAAGGGTTACAAGGTAACAAGAGAGTTTAATAGTGGAGTTAAAATGAAATAAAATTTTGATGCTTTTTAGAGTTGATTTTAACGAAAAACATAGAAAGTAAAAGGGGGGACATGGACGAGTGTAAAGCCGGTACCTTATGGTTGCTCTGAATGTGTCGATGGTATCGATTGAAATAACACTATTTCTCTTCTTCTTGTTGTTCCTATTTTTTCACCATGGTTGCGATAAGTTCTAAGCAACAACCAATGTATTAACATTACAAATGTTGCTTTACCGCTTCCAAATCATGTACCATAAATTTTTAAAATGTGGGTGCATTATGTTTAAGTTTTTCCCGCTTTTGAGTTATCTGATTAAGTTTCTATGAAATTCTTTTGCTATAGTAGTTATTGTTTTCATGGTTATTATCATTCTCTCATGCTAATGTTTCATTCTGGTTTCTCAGCCTTGCATTTTAGAGGTTTGCAATGAAGACATAAAAAAATTGAAGATATATCTAACAAAGGTAATAGTAACAAAGTAGTTTTGTCTTTTGATGTTTTATTGATCATGTGATTTAGATGAGTTTCACACTTGTGTTATATATATTTTTGAGGTGTATTTTTGTAAATATCTAATTTTTTTGATGATTTATTATCTATTTTAAAAGAAGGTTTGTCATGTTGCGATATATCATGTGACAGTTTCATATTAATTCTACATTTAATTATATTAAATAAAAAACATTTTTAACAAATTAATCTATTCAATTTTTAAAATAATTTTAATATTATTATTAAAATTATTTATTTATATCTACTAACATAGTTAGTTATAAATTAATCTATTCAATTTTTAAAATAATTTTAATATCATCATTCTCTTGTTGTTTATATATTCATATTTTTTCCTTTCATCCCATCAAGGTTTTTTTTTTCTTCTTCTATTCTCCTCTTTTTCTACATTCTTTTTGTATTTTTTTTTTGTTTTTATTTTATTCTTTTCTTGTTTATTCTACATTCTTTTATTTCTTTCACTCATCAATTGCATTTGTATATTCATTTTTTCTACCTCCATGCATTAGGTTTTTTTTTTTTTTTTTTTCTATGATCATTCTTTTTTCAGGTTGCTTGTAAATTCATTTTTTTTCTTCCCTTATGCTACTAGTCTACCATTGATTGAACCAAGGTTACTTTTTTTTTTTTTTTATCTATTGCCTTGTGTGTTTTTTTTCTTCTTTTTTTCTCCTATATTTTTTCCTTTTTTTTTTTTTTCTAATTCATATTTTGCATTCTTTTTTCATTTTGTTTCAATAGGGAATTCCAAGTTCCAAAAGTTTAATGATGGACATCTTACGGAATAACAATGACACGGCCTACCAATCACTATTGTTTACATGTTTCATTTTACAAGTTACCAACCATCACTCCATCAACAATTAAGATACTGAGAGATTATTTGTTAGTTTGATTTATTATCTTAGATTATTGTAATTGTATTAAAATTATAATATTTGTTCATTTGTTAGTTTTATTTCGTTTAGGGTTATTATTTTTATTTTATATGATTTTCAATTTTGTCTCGTTGTTATTATTTTATGACACTTTTAAGTTATTATTGTAATTATCTTATGAATATAATAAATTTAAATATTAAATGTAACAACTAAGTGGATTTAAATTTAAATAAATATTAATTTAAATTTAAATCAATTATATGGTATTAATTTCATTTTTCTTAACTAGATTTAAAAAAAAAATAGTTCGAGATCTTAAAATTTAAAAAGCAATTATAGTTTTTAAATAGTAGTTGATAATAAAAAAAATTAAAAAAAGTGTAATGAGATAGTTTAAATTAATTAATGTAATTATCTTAAAATTATAATGTTTATTATTATCTTAGAATTATTGTAATTTTTTTTAAGATTATAATATTTGTACTTTTGTTAGTTTGATTTCATTTAGGTTATAATTTTTATTTTATATTATTTTCAATAAACTTTATCATCGAATTTAAATAAAAAATAATTTTTAAATTTGTCCTGTTGTTATTATTTTATGACGCTTTTAAGTTATTATTATAATTATCTTATGAATATAACAAATTTAAAGATTAAATGTAACACGTCTAATTGGATTTAAATTAAAATAAATTTAATTTTTAATTTAAATCAATTATTTGCTATTAATTTCGTTTTTTTAACTAGATTTTTTTTAAAAAATATTAGTTTGAGATAGCGGAATACTCCGATGTTTTATTAAATAGCACCCGTCTTGATTAAATTGGTGTTTTCTTCCATTGAATTATGTCGGAAATTATTTGTTTAATTTTGATAAGATAACTCCATTAGTATGACAAAATTTGGATCAAATTTTGATATTTTATTTTTTCTTATCTTTAAAATTTAATTTATTGTTTTTTTAAATAATTGACATCACTTTTGTTGTCCATTTTTTCTTTTCTTTTTATCTTCAAATTTTAAATACATTATGAATATAACAAATTTAAAGATTAAATGTAACAAGTTTAAATGAATTTAAATTTAAATAAATATCAATTTAAATTTAAATCAATTATTTGTCATTAATTTTGTTTTTTAACTAGATTTTTTTTAAGAACAAAATATTAGTTTGAGATCCTAAATTATGTTTTTAAATAATAGTTGATAATAATAATAAAAAAAACTGGAAAAAGTGTAATAAGTAGTTTAAATGGATTAATATAATTATCTTAAAATTATATGGTTTCTTATTATCTTAGGATTATTGTAATTATTTTAAGATTACAATATTTTTTATTTTATTAGTTTGATTATGTTTAGCATTATAATTTTTATTTTATATTATTTTCAGCAAATATTATCGTCTAATTTAAATAAAAAATGATTTTTAAATTTGTCTTGTTATTATTTTATAATGCTTTTAAATTATTATTATTCTAATTATCTCATGAATATAACTAATTTAAAGATTATGAATATAATAAATTTAAAAATTCAATGTAATAATTATAAATGGATTTAAATTTAAATAAATATTAATTTAAATTTAAATTCATTTTTTGTTATTAATTTCATTTTTTTAAACTGGATTTTATTTTAAAAAAATATTAGTTTAATTTGAGATCTTTAAATTCAAAACGAAATTATTGTTTTTAAACAACAGTTGATAAAACTAAAAATAAAAATTGAAAAAAGTGTAATGGGGTAGTTTAAATTGATTAATTGAAATTATCTTAAAATTTAATGTTTGTTATTATCTTAGATTTATTGTAATTATTTTAAGATTATAATATTTGTTAGTTTGTTAGTTTGATTTCGTTTAAGGTTATAATTTTGATTTTATATTATTTTTAACAAAATTTATCATCTAATTTAAATAAAAAATGATTTTCGAATTTGTTCTCTTGTTATTATTTTATGACGCTTTTAAAATATTAATAATTTAATTATCTTATAAATATAAAAAATTTAAAGATTATGAATATAACAAATTTAAAAATTAAATGTAACAAGTATAATAAAAAAGATTATGAATAAAAAATGATTTTCAAATTGTATATTTATCTATGAATAGATTATTATTTTGAAATTATATATTTATCAGTAAATAGATTATTATTTTGAAAAATATAAACTTTCAATATATATATTTTTGTAGTTAGTTTTGTTAATTTTTTTTTATTTAGGTCAATTACATGTTTTGGTTAGAGGTGTAATTAACATGAAACTAGTATAAAATTATTTTACACTAATAATGTATGAGCATTAAACTTTTTGTTTTAATACAATATTTTTTAAAATATTTAAATAAATATTTTTATTTTGTTAAAATTAAATAATATATATTTTTAAATAATACTTGAGTACATGTTATCCAACTTATACTTTACATATTTCAAATTGTAATTAAATTATTTTTTTATAAATTAAAATTTTAAATTAAATTTTTTACTAAAAAGATATTTTTTAGATATATATTGTTTTAAAAAATTAAATTATATAACAATGATTAAAAAACTTGTTCGTGCTTGGCATGGGTTACACACTAATTATATATATTTTTGTGGTGTGCGGTGTAAAGACCCAAATTTTCAAATTGTTTAACATATTTTAAGAGATTTAATGATTTCTTAAAATAAAATTGATTGAAAGGAATTTAACGTGAGGTAGATTGTGATTAATTTCTTAGATAAATTCATGTAGAGTTTGATAGTTCTTTGTCATGAAATATAGGATATTATGCATAATTAAATATTTTTACTTGATTGATTTTGTATTGTTTTGAATTGCTTGGATTTTGTATGAGTTCAATTAATTAACTTTGTGATTTTAGTGTGATGTTTGTTAGGTGTAATTTTCATTTTATCTTTATCTTTCTTTAAACCATACTTTTGAATCTTATCTAAAATCTTATTTCCTAATTTTAAATCTATCTAAAATCTTATTTTATAATTTTGAATCCAATCTAACATTTTATCTTTATTATTCTTTAAACTCCTAATTTTGCATCCATCTTTATCTCATATTGTTTATATAGTATTGTGTTTTTTATTAATATTGTATTTTTTTTTCACTAACACTACATTTCAAGGTACATACATTGGTCATCAATTTCTTATACAAAGGTTTTTGATTTGATGATGGTTTCTCTTATTCTTTAAATGCATTCAAACTAGCATTTTTTTCTACATCGTCAATGGTTGCGGGTTGTAGCATCTCTTAAGAGAATTGGTTTTGATGGTGACTTCGTTTCTTTAAGTGCGATCATAATAGTTCTACCAGGTTAACGATGAGAGGTTATAACTCAGTGCTTTGAGAAACTTTTAAATACAAAATCGATGACTCTTCTTGAGGTATGGTTTATTATTATCGGAAACATGCTTCTAGAATAACATATACATATATCAGAAATGTCTTTATGGTATATGTATATGTTATAAGGAAACATATTTTTGATCTATGTTATTCCGAAAACATATTTTCGGTATGTATATGTTATTCTGGAAACACATTTCCAGTATATGTTATAATAGACATGTTTCTGTTATATGTACATGTTATTTTGGAAACATGTTTCTGGTATGTATATATTATTTCAGAAACAAGTTTTTGGTATATGTTATTATCAGACATGTTTCTGCTATATGTATATGTTATTCCGAAAACACGTTTCCGGTATGTATATGTTATTCTGGAAACAGGTTTCTATATGTTATTTCGGAAACATGTTTCCGATATATGTTATATCAGACACATTTCTACTATATGCATATGTTATTTCAAAAACACGTTTCCGGTATGTATGTTATTCCAGAAACACGTTTTTGGTATGTATATGTTATTCGTTTATGACATGTATATTTTATTTCGGAAACGTGTTTCAACTAATGTATATGTCACATTGTATATGTATATTTTGTTTTACCTTTTTCTATTTTTCTTTTTTAAGTAACTATGAATTATTATGTTAGTAAGATGTCCAAAGAATCAATTGATGGGGAGAGATTGTACTGATGCATTCAGCACAACAAAGGTAATGATATGATCATGATCATGATCAGTTAATTTCTATTAAATTATAACCATATTCATATTTGTATGTGAAAATCTAAATTATATTTATATTTTCAGATTTTTTCTTCCTGGGATGCTATGTTGAATTGGGGTCGGAATGTTGTGACAAAGAATGGATTTATCCTTATTATATTTAGGTTTGAAATAGACAAAGGATATAGTAATGGAAAGACATTTGTAATTTTAACTTGTGAAAGAAGTGGAAAATATCGAAGACCATAAAAAATGTGATATGAAACCCCTTGAAGGAATTTTGAAGCGGGCTGTTGTAGGGCACAAAATCAGGACTACGCTTGGACAATGGTGTATCTTGTAGCATAGGACTCCGATTGCGGCGATTCCAAATCGAGGTGAAAGCTCACGCTTTTAATTACGAAATAGACTTAAAAAAAGCTAAATTTGGACACGTAAATCGTGAGATATGAACTAGAGAAATTCGGCCAGTAATTACTGAATAGAATTTAAAAACGAGAATTCAGAGATGAAATGGTAAAGAGGAACAAGAAGGTTACTAGTTTTAGGGGCGCTAAAAACTTGGGTTTGATAAGCCAAAAGAATGATCGCCACAAGAATGTGAATTTTTGATAAGATCAAAGATGGTTCAAGCAAGAACCCTAGTAGAGAACTTTTCTCACAAAAATTCTGAAAAAAATATGATTCGTTCCATCTCCAATTGTTTTAACACATTCCAATTTAGGATTTTATGCACTAGACTTAAGCAAACAAAAGAAAAACAAAAACCCCTAAGGACAAGTGTTTTTAACATGTGATAGCAGTCAAGATTCACATATCGTCCTTCAAGGACTTGGGTTATAATCCTGCCATAGAATATATATATATATATATATATATATATATATATATATATTTTTTTTTATAGCCACACATTAAAATAGGACTAGAAATACAATAGAGTATATAATAAAAATAATCCCAAAAGCAAATAAAAAAGTCTTGTTATTCAGATTGGCTATTCTCACTCCAAGTGGGTTATGTATGTCAAAACTTTATTCTCCAAGTGTTGGGTCTCTAGTAGATTAGTCACCACTTGTTGAAGAGCTTCCTTCACTTTCCTAGCTCTTGCCCTTGTCATGGGTCCCTAAGTCCTCCAAGTGCCTTGTTTTCTTTGTCCCTATTTGTGTTCCCATTAGAATGCATCATCAAATAGGGTGATTGGCACAAAAAATGTGAGTGTCCCTTCAAAAGGGGAACAACTTTAAAAAGGGTTGGAGGATGGATTCTTAAGGTATTGTGTGGTTGTCACAACCACGACTTAGTGAAAACATTAGTGGGTAATTCATATGCTGGTCAGTTAAGTGCTGAAGAGAAGTCTTTAGTTAGTGATATGACAAAGAACATGGTGAAGCCAAGAAGCATACTAGTTACATTGAAAGATCATAATGTGCATAGTGTCACTACTATCAAGCACATTTATAATGCTCGACAAGCCTATTAGTTCTCTCATAAAGGTTCTAGGACAAAAATGCAACATTTGCTAAAATTGTTGGAATTTAATAAGTATGTGTATTGGTATAGAAAGGTGGATGGCTCCAATGTTATTATACATATATTTAATTGGTCACATCTAGATTCTATTCAACTTTTTGCTACTTTCTACATTGCTTTGCTCATTGATAGTACTTATAAAACTAACAGATACTGATTACCACTACTTGAGATTGTTTGTAGGTGTCACTTCAACAGAGTTAACATTCTTTGTGGCATTTGCTTATATGGAGTATGAGTGAGTAGATAACATCACTTGGGCACTACAAAAGTTAAGAGGATTGATTATCAATGACGATGAGATACCACAAGTGATTGTATCTAATAACGACATTGCTTTGATGAATGCAGTGCAAGTGGTCTTTCCAAGATCTTCAAATTTGTTATGCCATTTTCATATAAACAAAAATGTGAAGGCTAAATGCAAGTTAATAGTTTATCTGAAAGAAAAATGGGACCTAGTTATGGATGCATAGGATAATATTGTGAATTCTCTTGATGAAAGTGAGTATATGCGGCGCATGACATTATTTGAGAAGATTTGCTCAAGTTTTCCTATTTTTGGTGATTATGTGAAAAATATGTGGCTGATTTTGTTAGGATCAGTCGGGTGACAATCAAGAAGGGGGGGAGGGGGTGAATTGATTCAACATAAAATGACAAATTCTTTTTTAAAAACAAAGCTTTTCACCACCGCTCTTGAAATTTTAATAAAAGTATTTTTAGAGTATGTTATATTGATTGAATAAACCAGAAAAACAACCTCAGCTTATGATAGAATTGATTAGAACAAATAAACTTGATAAAGATCAATATCTAAATTGAAATAGATGAAGGGATAGAGAGATTGAGCCTATTGATTTATACTGGTTCGATCAACCACTGATCTACATCTAGTTCTCTCTTTCATCAAGGGGTTCCATTATGAATTTGATTACATACACCATGCACACACAATTCACAGCAAATCTTGATTTCACAACCTGAAATAGGAACCTAGAAAACTGAATGTGAAAACACCATTCACCATCCAATTTCTAAACACTAGAACAACACAATTCTAAAAACAAAATTAGAAACACCATCTAATTTCAACACAGCATTTAGGAACGAAAATCCTACAATGCTAATCAAACAAGATCAATGAAAAAGATTCAAGAACAAAAACACCTTGATGTGCTGATATAGCTAATGTAAGGTCAGTTTGAGAAACTCCAATGAGAGAAAATTTAGCAGTCAAGAACAATCATTTGAATCACCTCAGTTCATGAAAGAACAAAAGAGGAATATAGCTGTATAGGCTCAAGGTCTAATCTAAAAAAGATTTAGCAATATGAACAAGAATGAGTTTTTCTGAAACTCAAGAGATTATGTGATGTGTAGAAAAGCAAAGAACAAATTTCAGAGTAATATCTAATTTGAAAATCAAATCAAAGGATCTTTGACAAAATAAGGAATGAAAAGATGTTGTGAATGTTTGTCATTCTACACAGGATGCTATGGATTCAAATATATAGAATGGGTCAACAAGATTTGGAGTTAGTTAGACAAAGAATGAATCTTGGAGATCTTTCAAAATGACCGTTATACCAGATATAATTGATTGCAATAAGGTGTAATCGATTATCTCGTGTATCAAAATATGATTTAAACTTGCTGTCATCTATTGTAATCGATTGCAGCAAACTTGTAATCGATTGCAAACGAGACATAGCCAATTTTGAGTTTCAAGGATCATCTGGTAATCGATTGCCACTCGATGGTAATCGATTGCAAATGAAACAGGGCAATTTCTGAACTTCAGAGATTGTCTTGTAATCGATTGCAGCTTAATGGTAATCAATTACAATTGAACCAAGATAGTTTCTGAAATTTGAAAATAGCATTGTAATCGATTGCAATAGTTGTAATCGATTAACCTGATACTAGAGATGGTTCAAAAACTGATTTGGCCATCTGGTAATTGATTCCCACAATGTGTAACCGATTGCATTTTCTCATAATTAGTTCCTATGAAAGCAAATCATCTAATGATGCTAGAGATAATAGAAAATAGGGCAAATCAAACATCAAGTAAGAACAATATAGCTTAGTTTATAACAAACAATACAATACCATCATCCATACATGTTATGACATGAAAATAGAAAACTTTAGACTAAGAGAACGGAAAAGACTTAAGGTATGAAGATACCAAAAATCTAAATGAAGAAGCGTCAATCTTCAGATTCCACACAAGAAAATAATTATCTTAGCATGGATAGATAAAGTTATGCACATGGATAACACAACAACCAATAGGTATGCTCAAAGTTATAATTATTAATTAAATTATTATTATTATTATTATTGTACATATTTTTTTTTATTATAATTATTGTTCTTATTATGGTACTTATTACATTAATTACTACCGTTACTGTAAAATTGTTATTTTAAAAATTTATCATTAAAATTATTATGTCAATTTTTTAATTTATTATTAGTATTAGTATTCTATTTTTGTTTTGTTTTTGAAATCATTATAGTTATATTATTATTATTGTTATTATTAATTAATAACGTGTTACTTGATAAGGTGGAAGCATCACACTGGATGTTCAAGAGATTGATTCAAGATAGTAGATCTTGTGTAATTATTTGGACGCTATGACAAATTTGATTACATTGCAACAAATAAAGATTACGGCGTCATTTGAGAAAAGCATAAATGTGGTGGAACACTGACATAATACTTCATTTTACACCAAGTTCCGTGGATTTGTGTCAAGGAATGCATTGAGTCATATTTCTTATGAGTATGATCGAGTTTAGGTTGTTGGCACTGACAAATCTATATGTGGCTGCACAATTAGAATTACACATGGTCTACCTTGTGCATGTGAACTTGCTAGGTACACTACAACGTGTCACTCAATTCCCTTACATACAATTCATGTTCATTGGAAGAGGTTAGATGTGAGTGACCAAGGAATAAATAACGAAGGGTTTGAGTTATCAATGCAACCTTATATAGATGCTTTGCTAAATTAATATCAAGAACTTGATTATGTTGAAAAAATTGCTCTTCTGGAAAAATTGCGTGAACTAGCATTTCCTCATACAACTTCAATGTGTCCACCTCTTGGAAAGGTAAAAACAAAAGGTGCTCCAAAAGGTTCAAAATCAAAGAGAGACAAATCAACTAAACATGATCCTTTATATTGGGAGCATGTTGATGCATAACTTTCTACCCAAGATAGCATGCCAACTCGCCCTTCATCTCAGAAATCAGTCCATGATTCTAAATGTAAGAGAACTATGCCATATATGAACCAGATTCCGGTTATGTTTCATCCATTTATTGAAGACATTATTGATATGAAAGCTAATGGAAATTGTGGCTATTGTGTAGTTGCAGCTCAACTTGGCATGGGTGAAGAATCATGGTCTATCATTCGTCAAGACTTGATTAAAGAGCTTCAACAATGGAAGAATGATTATGCCAAACTCTTTGGTAGCAATGATCAAGTGGATAAATTGAGGCAATCTTTGTATGTTGACATTAGGGGTGCTAAAAAAAACCAATTTTAAAAAAAATAACCATAATTAATCATAACTAATTATATAATAATCGATTATTTTAAATTAGTTATAAAAATATAACTAGTTTTATAAATATGGTTATTTTAAATAACTTGTTTTTATTTTAAAATGGTTAAAGTTATATTTAATATAATAACTGGTTATTATTTTTATAACTGTTGGGTTTTGAGCGTTTGGCTAGTGTGTTTTTCTTTATCGACATTCGATGAATACATCAAAGGTAAGATAGTTTTCCTTAAATCCCTAATTTTTTGTTCTAGAATTGAATCCCTACCTTGTTTTTTCTTGTTTTCACTAATCCTTAACTTCTCCTCCTTCTCAAATCTGATCCCTAAAAAGGAGTAATAGTGTAATGAAATGAAGCGGAGTTGAATCCAAGCTTGAAGATTTTCGGATTAGAGAAGAGATTTTCGGTATGAGTTCTGTACCCAGATATTAATTTCACTTTTTTTTAGCAATTCCAAGAATGGTGCTGAAATTGCAAATGGAGTATTTTTTGTTTTTGTGTTCCTATACTGTGGTTCTGATGCAAATGTTATAAAATATGATGCTTGAATACATGATTGGCTAAGAAATTAAATAATAGTTTTGAGGTAGATGTCATTTATTCTGCATGTAATATCCAAATCTCCACCTTGACCACAAGTCCACAAGCATATAAGGGAAAGTACATGTCTTCCTTGGGTGGGTGTAGACATCGTTATTCTTTAGTTGGGTGAAAGGGGCACCACACTTGAGATTGAACTGTGTTACAAATCTAAATCCACCCCTCATAATTTTTATTCAATTGACAGTTATAATGGATCATTAATGTGCTATGAATCTATGATCATGCTCTTAGAACACATCTCTGCCTTCTCCATATTAGGAGACATTCAAGGTATTATCCTTATATTATGCATGGGATTCCAATAATTCGTGCTTAGGGTTACAATTTTCCACTTTTGCAATTGAGTTTGTATTTAGGAGTTGGACTACTCGTTGAATAAATCTTCCAGAGATTTTGGTTTCGTTATACTTATATGTTACACCACCCTGCCTAAAGAACCATTTATAAATTCAGTTAAACTCCTAACATTGTTAGCAGTTTGGTGAAAAACATCATACAGGCTGTTAGGACACTAGGTTTGGGCCTAAGCTCAACAACTGAGCTGAATAGGAAAATTAGAGAAGAGCTGCGGATGTGGCAGTTAGTTAAAATATGGGGATGATTATAGTAGGTTGGGCATAGAGAGAATTATCTCTTCTCTGAAGAGTATTTGCTTTGGAATTACAAGGGTCTTTCTTGTGATATTTCTGTTTTTTTTCCAATCAATAAATATTGCCACGTTTATTGAATCTGGTTCCTATCAGATGTGTACACAAATTTAGTTGCATTGTTATATTTGTATCTAATCTGTATGAAAATGTTACCATTGTATTGCATGCCTTGTTAGTTGTTGGAAGTCTGATGGATGTACTATTATCTTCGTGTAGAAGGGAAGATGTGGATACATCATTTTCATCAACTAATTTCATGGTCGGATGAGTTCATGAGCTGCTATCTAATGCTATTCTTTGGAGCTTGTCTTATTCATTACTTAATATTTTTGAAGTAGTAGTTCTCTTATATATACTCCTGAAATAGGTTCTTTCCTTGTCAGATTAAAGTGCCACTTGACTCACTTCTAGCTGTCTATTTTAAGTTTGTGGGCAAAGAGTGTTAGGTTCAGGGCATTTTAAATTTACCTGTAACTATATGATGCTCATGGAGATTTACATCTTTTAATGCCTTCTCTAACATGCATATTGGTTAAATAAAGACTACCTTTATTTTTGGTGGTGATTGTGTGTCTAGAGTCTAGACTATGACTTTTTGGACTGAGTAGTTCACTTAGCTTCTTTGTGTTTTTTTTAACTTATATTTTTTTTTAATAGAGGATTGACCACAATCATGGCTGATGACGATCATATTTTGAACTTTATGGAAGTAGAGCACACTACTGTCTCAAATACTTCTTCTTGGAAACAACATCATGGTCGAGGGCGTAAAAACAAATCGAATGTTTGGAATCACTTCACGCAAGATCCTAAATCAACTGAAAAGGCTATATGAAACCATTGTAATCGTCCACTCAATTGCAGTTACGGAACAAGTTCCATGACTATGCATTTGAAGAAGAATTGCAAGGTTAATCTAGATAGTGAAGTGCACAAGAAGCTGAAATCTACTTCCTCCTTAAGAACAAATGCTTCTTCTCCTTCAGAAGCCAATTTTGACCAAAAGGAATGTTGAAAAGCTCTTGCTAAGATGGCTGTATCCATGGAGTTGTCCTTTAAGTTTGTGGAGAATAAAGCCTTTCGTGAATGTATGAGTGTAATGCAACTAAAATTTCAATCGATCTCTCGTCATACATTAACACAAGATACTTTGATGGATTGGGATATTGAAAGGGAAAAATTGAAGAAGTTTATTTCTCAGCATTGCTAAAGTATATGCCTCACAACTGATTTTTGGACTTCATGTCAAAATCTGAGCTACATGTGTATAACTGGTCATTTCATAGACAACAACTAGACCTTGCAAAGGAAAATTCTGAACTTTTTCAAAGTTAAGGGCCATTTAGGAGATATTATGGCGAAGAAGCTTGAACAATCTTTGACTAATTGGGGGTTGACTCATGTTTTGAGTGTGACAGTAGACAATGCCTCATCAAATGATCGTGGGATTGAACAATTAAAGATGAGGTTAAGATCTTGGAATGATTTAGTTTTGAATGGAGACCAAATTCATGTGCGTTGTTGTGCACATATCTTAAATTTAATTGTGAAGGAGGGTCTAAAAGAAATTGACGATTCCATTTTCAGAATTCATGCTATAGTGAAATATGTTAAGTCTTCTTCTTCAAGGGAACGTAAATTCAAGACATGTGTTGAACATTGTAAGATTGAATACAAAGGCAATGTTATTTTGGATGTTGAGACTAGGTGGAATTCCACCTTTGATATGTTGAGTGCTGCTTTGAAGCTTGAAAAGGCATTTGTTGAGTTTGAGATTAGAGAATCTAAGTATCGTGAAAATCTTAGAAAGGGGAAGGGTGTGCCTACTGTAATTGATTGGCAAGAAGCACGTGAAATCTTAAAGTTTTTGAAAATGTTTAAGGAATCCACTTTATGCATATCTAGTTCCTCTTATGTTACTAGTCATATGTATATGACAGAGGTCTTTACAATTAGGTTGAGGATAAATAAAATGTGTCAATCTACAAATGAAAACTCAAGCACAAAGGAAATGGCCAAAAGGATGAAGGTGAAATATGACAAGTATTGGGGAAGTCCTAACAGTCTGAATATGTTGTTGTTAGTTGCTTTTGTGCTGGACCCTAGATACAAAATGGAGTATCCAACATGGTTCATCAAACAAATTTTTGTTTCATTT
This sequence comes from Amphicarpaea edgeworthii, assembly GCA_014843725.1. Lineage (NCBI taxonomy): Eukaryota > Viridiplantae > Streptophyta > Magnoliopsida > Fabales > Fabaceae > Amphicarpaea > Amphicarpaea edgeworthii. Next base: position 9,616,677 of record CM026324.1, read on the forward strand.
GTGGCAAAAGACCTGATAAAAAAATAGATGATTGTTTGGAGGCCATTTTTGAAGAGTTTAGGGGTGGGGGTGGGGGAGGGTTCCTAAGGTGACTCTCAACCAACTCAATCTACTGAACTCACTATTGATCCTGACTCTTTCTTTGCTGAGTTTTTGCGATCAACTAATGTCAAGTCAAGTACTACCAAATCTGAGTTGAAAAAGTACTTGGACGAAGAGAGAGAGGAAGGGAAGAATTCTAACTTTGATATCCTAAATTGGTGGAAAGTAAATTCAACTCAATTTCTAATTCTTAATAACATGGCGAGAGAGGTGTTAGCCATATCTACTTCCACTGTGCCATTTGAATCTGCCTTTAGTATAGGAGGATGGGTGCTTGATTCGTATCGTAGTTGCTTATCACATAAAACAGTGGAAGCACTAGTGTGCTTACAAGATTGGCTGAAAGGATCACCTACACTATTGCCATCAAAAGAGGATATTGAAGAGATTGACCAAATTGAGCAAGGTGATATAAAAATATATATTTAATATAATGTTATTACTTATTTGATTGTCTTGATAAATCATATTAATAGGATTTGTTTCTTTTTATTGTTATTTTTTTCTGCAGAAGTAATCTCTCGACAATATTGTGGTGGCTCAATCTATGTTACACTTGATGAGGATTGAAGTAAACTTACTTTCATTGATGAGTATCTCTTAGTTAACTAACATAATTGATTGTTGTGAAAAAAAATTATAATTATCCATTAAATTCTGTATTTGTACAAGATATATTGTCTGATGATTCATGATACTTGAATTGTTAATCTTGTTTTCTTTGCAGAAATGGTGGAGCTTAACTCTTCGATAAAGGGGTTTTAAATTCAAAACTTTTGAACAAGTGTCTTTTTATTTTGATTGGTATATCAGTAACTTCGACAAATTTTCTTGAAGCATTGTTCTTGGGTGTCATAGGTGACTACAATGGAAGAATTGAAGGACCATGGAGTGTTTTTTTTATGCAATTATTATTAAATCATTTGTATTATTGTCTCTTTTTATCCTAACATATGTAAGTAAACAAATAAACTACAACATAATCTATCTTCAATTTAATATATATACTCATGTATGCACAACTTGCTTTTTGCTTATTTCTTCCTGTAATTGGTTATTTATAATAATTGGTTATATGATTATATAACTGGTTTTTATAAATAATTGGTTATTTATAATAACTAGTTATATGATTATATAATTGGTTTTTATAAATAACTGGTTATATAACTAGTTATATATTTATAACCAGTTATGTAATTAGTTTTTAAAAATAACATATGGTTATATCAATTTATAACTAGTTTTATAAAACTAGTTAGAGTTATAGTTATAATAACTATTTTAAATCTAGTTATTTAGTAGTTATGATTATAGTTATTAAATAACTATATTTTGAGCACCCCTAGTTGACATGCATGCATCTAAAAATAAATAGATGACCATACCATATATGGGTCATGTGATTGCTCCAAATATAATGTAGTTAATGTCTCTATCTTTAGAGTAAACTATAACATTTTTTCCTCTCAAAGGTCAACCACCATTATCTAAGTCAAGTCACCAACTTATTACTATTGAATTCATAAATGACATTCATTTTGTACAGGCATGATATTATACACTTATTTAAAATGATGGAATTCACTTTAAATTAAGTTATTGAATTTGTTTAATTTTAACTAATTTACAGGTAATTTTGAAGGCTGAGTTTGCATTACCTCCTATGGATTTGCAATGGTCAACATATTGCAAAGCTAAGGCTCATTCTTGGAAAACTTCATATGTTAGCCACATGCAACATTTTAGCTCATTATTTACTAAAAAATAGGTTGTGTTGTTTGCATAGACATTACTAGGATGCAAATATTTGTAGGATCGAAACATTGTTCTTGATTATATTCTAAACCTTACTATTTCACTTTAAATCATTATGCATTGTTTGAATATTATTTCAATTTAAAATATTTCAGTTATTATTATTAGTCGTTGTTGTTGTTATTATTATTATTATTAAAGGTTATTGAAAAAAATATATAAGGTATAACTAATTGCTTGATAAACTTGTCTACTTCATTATTGTCATTTGTCAATTTGGCAAGAAACTCAATCTACTTGCTTGAGTTTCCAATTATTATTATTATTATTATTATTTGCTTGAGTTTCCAATTTTTTGTTTTTGCATGTTTTCACTCTCAAATTAACTCACTCACGTAAGTAGTGGTTACATGCATCCTATAAAATTAGCAAATGACCTATTTCTATCCTACAACCTATAGCATACGATTACAAATAAATTAAAAAAACTAATTAAATTAGTTACAAGAATAATGGGAACAAATATGCTAGGAGATTATGTAATTTTATTAAAGATAAAAGTAAACCGATATGTAAAAGATAAAACAATATTTTTTTTCATCTGATCTATTGAATAATTTTTTTTTGAACAAGTAAAATTTATTAAAGATAAATTTAAAATGTAAAATTTAAACACTACTATTAGATAATATAATTTTATTAAAGATAAATTTAAACTAAGCCATGTAAGAGTTAAAATAGTATTCATTTTTATGCTATCTATTTAAATAAATTATTAAATTAAACATTATGATTGATATGTCAAATTGTTCAAAAGAGATAACTGTTCATTAAGGAAAAAAGAGACAAGTGTTTCTTATATATATATATATATATATATATATATATATATATATTCAAATTTTTTTTCAAAATCATTGTGTAAAATTAAGAGAATAGTAGTTTTTTTTCTTGTGAATAATAAGAAAATGATATAGTTATAAAATAACCATATTTGTTTCTTCTTCCAATGTGAATATTCCCAAGGCTAAATTTTAGGCTGTAAATTAACAAAATTGGTTATAGTTATAATAACTATATTTTGTTAACAAATCTACCTAATACTATCATGGAGTTGTTAGTTGTTATATATCCTAATTAAGGGGAGGAGAATCACATAAAGAGATTAAGTAGTACATGTATATATTAATTAGAGATGAAGGAGTGAACAACCTTAATGTAAAAGTAAGGAGAAAAAAAGCAATTGAAAAGAGAGTCCGTGAAATTGAGTAGAAAGAATCAAGAATTAAGTCAATTCGAACAATACTCAAGCACCAAGGTAACATAACTTTATTGTAATTTTAAATTCATAATTTAACATATTTTAATTAATTATATATGATATTCTTTTCTAAAATGAAATATTGTATTTTAAAAAAAAAAAATTCTATAATTTGGTATATTTTAATTGTAAGTTTTTGTTCATTTTTAGCACAATTATTTTTTATTATTTGTGAACTAATTGAAAATTTCCTTTGATATGTATGGAGTTAGATAAAAGTTGGATGCAAATTACTAATAGGACAAAACCATCGTACTAGAAAGGAGTTTTTGACTTTATTGAATTTGCATTTAGAGGTTTTGAGGAAGGTAAATTATGTCGTTGTCCATGCAAGAAATGCAACAATAATCTCTTTTGGTCTAAAAAAATCATATCTGAGCATTTGATCACAATTGGAATCAAAAGAGATTATGTTATCTGGCATCTTCATGGAGAAATAACAAAGGATGATGATGATGATGATGATAAGCAAAGTGATGGACTTCATGATATGTTAGATGATCTCAAGAGTGCCATTAATGTTGAAGACACCCAAGAAAGCAAGGAAACAAGCTATATGACAAGTCCAAAGAGTAATAAAATGAATGAAGAAGCATCCAAGTTTTATAAATGACTAGAAGATGTTGAACAAGAATTATATCTCGTTGTGAGAACTTTTCCAAATTGTCATTTATTGTTCAATTGTTGAACATTAAATGTCTTTTTGGCTTGAGCGCAAAAGCAATTGAAGCTTTGCTTGCTTTATTAACAAATGCATTTTCACAAGGGAATAAAGTTCCTATGTCTTATTAAGAGGCTCGAAAAATTATTCATGAACTTGGGCTTGATTACACAAAAATAGAGGCATGTGTGAATGATTGCATCCTTTATCGAGGTGAATATTTGAAATCTACATCTTGTCCAACCTGTAAATTTTCTCCATATAAAGATCTAGATAAAAAGTTGCCTCAGAAGGTTATGCGTTATTTCCCTCTAGCGCCAAGGTTTCAACGATTGTATATGTCCTCTAATATTGCTACATTAATGAGATGGCATAAGGATAGATCATTTGAAGATGGGAAAATGAGACATCCAGTTGATTCTATTGCTTGGAAAAGTTTTGATTCTCAATATCCATCTTTTGCAGCAGATCCACGTAATGTTAGGCTTGGTCTAGCAAGTGATGGTTTCAATCCATTTGCAAATAGAAGTGATCCGTATAATGTGTGGCCAGTAGTTGTAACTCCTTATAACTTGCCACCATGGATGTGCATGAAAGATCCTTATTTTTTAATGTCAACACTTATTCCAGGTCCTAAAGCTCCTAGAAATGATATTGATGTCTATTTATAACCTTTGGTTGAAGAATTGAAAGAATTATGGGAGAAGGGTGTTAAGAAGTATGATGTGTTCACCAAAGAAATGTTCAAATTACACGCCCCTATTTTGTGGACTATTAATGATTTTCCTACATATAGAAATCTCTTAGGATGGAGCACAAAAGGAAAACTTTCTTGTCCTTCTTGTAACATTGATACATGGTCCTTGTATCTAGACAATGAACATAAAATTTGTTACGTGGGAAGCCGTCGATTTTTGCCACTTCATCATTGTTGGAGAAATAATGCAAAAGCCTTTGACGGTAGCAAAGAAAAAAGACCAGCCCCAAAAACTATTATCTAGAGATGATATAGTTGAACAATATCAACAATTTGATCAGGATAGTATTATTACATGTTTATCTAAAATTTTAGTTTCTAACTCTGTTAAATGATTATTTTCATGGATAAAATCTAATGAATTATTTTAACAAATTTAGTTATTTTTCATCACTAACTAAATCATTGAATTCTTTTCTAAAAATAAAAATAAAAATAAAAATAAATATTGTTATCTAATTATGAATATACCTAACCTTTAAAAAAATGATTTTTTTTATTAGAATTTGGTATAAAAGAATAGCCCTACGTTGAATACAATTTCTCTATAGATTATCATATGACATTAAACACCCATGTTATAAATCAATGTAATTATTTTTTATCTTATCTATTTAAATAAATTTTTAAATTTAAATATTCGTATGAGATAACAATTTTTTTAAAGATAGAAAAATATTTAAATTAAATTTTAAATTTAAACATTACTATTAGATAATATTAAAGATAATATTAAACCTACACAAGTATTTGTTATTTTAAATTTTAAATTTTCACATGATTCGGCTAGTTTTTTTTTTTTTTTCACTTTTATCTACATTAATTTATGTAAAAATCCTTTAATTTATTCTTTTCCCCCATTTTAGAACTTTTTTTGCTTATCATGTTTTTTTTTTTTACCATGTGAATAAAACAATCTAATATAAATTTAAATCTAAATCTAGTAGAATACTCCAAGATAAAAGTGATTTTCTTTATGTAAATTAACAAAGATAAAACAAGTTGATTTTATCTAATCTATTTTTTTAAAATTAAATATTAATGTTGGATAATGTAAATTTATTAAAGATATAATTAAATAGACTCATGTGATAATATATATATATTTAAATACTTTTTTTTTTAGTCATGTACAGAGTTAACTAGAGTGTAGAGTATATAAATGTATTTCCTCATTTGATTATTTAATAGTCAAAATTAATAATTCCACTTTATATATTTAATGGTTTATTATTTTTGAAACTTAATTGAATGGTTGGAGAGATGGGGATAAGGGGAGAGCTAAGGGATATGTTATGAGTTCGATCCCTTCCCATTAACATTTTAACAACTAACATTATTTTGATAGGACTCTTTTTTTTTTTTTTATTAATTTTTAAATGTTTAAAAATAAATTATTCATACTATTTAATAAAATATTTTTGTCAAAAAAAAGATTTTTTATTTTTCCATTTTATTCTAGCCATTATTTTGTATTTCTTTACAAACTAGCTCAATATTATTGTTTTTCATGTAAATTTCTTTGTTAGTGTTCATACACTCATACTTTTAATCATAAATATATTCAAGTGACATTTGGTAAATTAGTCACCAAGAAAAGAAAGCGAGGAAAGAATAAGCAGGGAGGGAATGAATTACCTAGGAATTGGAAGAAAAAAAGTTTTTTTTTGAATTACCTTACTGGAGATGCCTAAAATTACGACATAATCTAGACGTCATGCATATTGAAAAAAATGTTTGTGACAACATAATAGGAACATTGATGGATCTTGAAGCAAAGACAAAAGATAGTATAAACTCTCGATTTGATCTAGCTTCTATGGGTATACGACCTCAGCTTCATGCAACCATGATCGAAGAAGTAAAATATACATTTCCCTATGCGTATTACACTAAGTCATCTCAAGAAAAGCGAGTATTTTGTCAATTTCTAGTTGATTTAAAGGTTCCTGATGGTTATTCATCAAATATTTCTCGATGCATAGATGTTAAAGCGAGAAAAATATATGGGATGAAATGTCATGATTGTCATGTATTTTTACATCGTTTTCTCCCTCTTTCAATTCAAAAAGAAGTTTGTGAGGCTCTTATTGAATTTAGTTTTTTTTCCAGAGAGTTATGCTCTAAGACATTGTGTTTTGAGAGCTTAGACCTTCTAGAAAAGACTATAGTTTTGACCTTGTGTAAGTTGGAGAAAATATTCCTCCCTTCCTTTTTTGACATAATGATCCATCTACCCATTCACTTAGTAGATGAGGCAAAGATTGGTGGGCTAGTGCAATATCGTTGGATGTATTGCATTGATCTATTGAAGATACCTTCGTAGGCTCAAATCTTATGTGAGAAATAAGGCTCGTCCAGAAGGATGTATTGTATATTGCATAAGAATGTGTGCATTTTTGTTCTAGGTAATTTGTATGGAGTTGAGACAAGACTAAATAGATTTGGAAGAAATTATGAAGGTGATTTAGATCAATTGAATAAATCAAAGTTGAGGATTTTTTCAAAAGATGAAGTCTTGCCTTTTATTATGTAAGTAATTTTCTTAAAATTGACATTTACGTTATATAACTTCAACATATCACAACTTACACTTCTTTCTTGACAGGTATTATTGAAAATCAATCATAAAAAGACAAACCTTGTCTTGAACCAATGACCTATAGTTAGAATTGAGAGATTCAACTACTAGGCTAACAAAAATGACTTGATACTATCTTCACAAGTAATATATTTTCACTATATATAAGAATTTATTCAAATTAACACAAGCAACACCAATCAAGTTTTGTATCCTGCACCTTCACCAAGATTACAAACTACCACTATGCTATAATAGAATATTAGCAATTATAATATTAACTAATTTTGTATTTATACTATTAACTAGTAATAATAATTATATGGAATATATAATAATTATAATTACTTATTAACAACTATATTACAAAATAAAAAAATATAATAATTTTTTTTGCTGTCAAAATAATATTTTGAGTTTATATTTAATTTGTGAATGTAATTCTTTAAAAAGATATTTAAGGAAGGTTATAAAATTTAAATTTTTTTTAATAGAGACTGGGTTATACGTTTTAACTAGTGACCTACTAGTTCGATCATTGACCCAGTACCTTGTTCGGGTCAATCACTGGTTTGATTTTTAAAATTATGATCATATGACTCAATCCTTATTTGGAAAAGCATTTTTTTAAGAGACAATTAACATTTTTTTAATATTTATTTTTATTTTTAATCAAACGTTAGATGAAATTAAACCAGCCCTAGAATCTTTTTAGTTTTATTTTTATCTTATTTATTTAAATTTTACTATTAGATAATGTAAAGATAAAATTAAACAAACTCATACAATAGATAAAAAATATATTTCTATCTTATATGTTTAAATATATTTTAAACATTACTACTGATAATATAATTTAAACTAACTCATGTAAAAGATAAAAACAAATTGTTTTCGACATATATATTTGTTTTAAAAAAATATTACTATTACAAAATTTGAATTTCATTAAAGATAAAATCGAATAAACCCCAATAAAAGATAAACAATAATAAATTTGCACACTTTTTAAATTCAAAACATTGCATTGATAATGTTTAAACTAGCATAATGTTATCAACAGATCATTAGTCTCCATAATCAAGATTTTAGGTTTGATCCTTGTGGCTCTAATTTTTAATAGAGCAAGTAATTTTTATTTATAATAATAAATTGTTGTAAACATAATCATAAACTAGAAAGAAAAGACTAAAATTGATCTACTCTATATTAGATCTCACAACCTCCCTTTCACAAATCACACTCACTTCCACTAAACCACACTAGAATCATGTTATATTAAATCGCATATTTATACACAAACTTTAGTAAAAAAGTATTTTCTTACTAATATTATGAAACTATATACTAATATAAAGTAAATTACTATTTTATAAGTGTTTCTAACAAAATGAAATTATATTTATCACTATTATAGTTATATTAATTAATTTTTCTTTAAAAAATATATATTAATCAAATATGCGTTATAAATTAATAAACACACACCTCAAATTAGTGTCAAATTAATAATTTATCATTAGTAGTAAAATTAAGTTATATTTTGGTAACAAGTACTCTTTTTTTGTGGGTTTTTTTGGTAACAACTACTAGAAAATAATATTTTGTCACTATTACTTTATAAATATTCAATAAACTTGATATATGTTATTATCTTATAATATAACAAGAATTTTTTTTTTTATCATATAGCATTTTATATTAGTGACAAATTATTTGTGGCATGTATAACATTTGTCACTCTTCTAAATAATTTATAATGACAATTTTATAATTTAGTCACTATTGTGAATAACATTAGTAACAAAATAAAAATTAGACACAAGTAATATATCTATAGTGACAAATTATTTGTGACATGTATAAGTTTTGTCAGTGTTAATAATTGATAGTGAAAATTTAATAATTTAGTCACGATTGTTAATAGCATTAGTGACAAAATAAAAATTAGACACAAATAATATATCTATAGTGACAAATTATCTGTGACATGTATAAGTTTTGCCACCCCTAAAGAGAACCACCAACACGCCCAATTACTTCAAGGACTATGTGTGAAATGCTTTGCTAATGCTATTTGGGATATACAAATATTCTAGATTAATGATAGAGTTAGTTATAACAAATTGATAAGAAAATACAGAATTATCCTTTTGCTGTTTTGCCTCTAATCCATTGTAAGGACTATATAAGTTCTGAGATTGAGAAAGGAAAGGACATAGAATGACTTTGCCTTATCCACTTTATTATAGTCTTTATTAGTTTATAGCTTTTAATGCATCACTCCTCTATCATTGGTCCGACTTGCCCCTCATGACAGAGCACAATATGCACAAAACTACCACAAACAAGCTTGAGGACACTGTTAATTGTCTAACTCAGGCTCAGTCCACCATCATCGACAATCACCACGACCTAGCCAACAAGGTCGACGCCATTCTCAATCGATTATCTTCACTAGCAACACCCACTCCTTATACCCCACCTCACACAACAATCCACTGACCTTTGATCAAGCTTAAGGTCCCCCGTTTTGATGGCCATGACCCTATGGGTTGGATCTTTAAGATCAACCAATTTTTTGACTACCAACGAACCCCAAACGAGGAGCATATCATAGTCACCTCCTTCTACATGGATGACTTTGCTTTAAGCTGGTACTAGTGGATGTATAGAAACGGATTCATCACATCATGGCCAGCGGAGTCACGATTCGCTTCGTCGTTCTACAACGACCCCAAGGGTACCTTGTTTAAGCTATCCTAGAGTGGCACCGTCAATGACTACTTGACCGAATTCGAGTTCCTCGTAAATCGAATAGTTGGTCTCGCCCCACCATTCCTCTTGAGTTGCTTCGTCTTTGGCCTCTCGGTAGAAATTCAACGTGAGGTACTCGCCCTTCAACCGATCTCCCTCCCACAGGCAATGACATTGGCTTGCTTACAAGAAGATAAGATAAATGATTAGCGTTGGAGTCTTCGCCAACAACCCAATACCCACACAACTAGCCCTATAACCCAAACACACACCAAACCCACCTTGCTCGCCCTTCCCTTAACCAACATCCCAATCAAACACCTTTCTCCCGACCACATCATAGCTTGTCGAGAAAAAGGGCTCTACTACTACTATGATGAGCGATTTGTTACTGGTCGCCGTTGTAAGGGGTGCTTCCTCCTGCTAATTTCAAACAAGGAGGAGGTACCATTGGAGACGACATTCATCACAAATTTGGACCCATCGATCATCGAATAGCCACCACCGATATCACAGATCAGTCTGAACGCTCTATCAAGCATGCTGGCATCATGGACATTTCGCTTCTATGGCTAGATCGACCAAACATGCGTAATGATCCTCATCAATAGTGGAAGCACTTAAAATTTTGTGCAATCACGCGTCACTAAACACCTTGGCCTCCACACAATTCCTACCACCTCCTTGCAAGTCATGGTGGGCAATGGGTCTCATCTCGAGTGCCATCAGATTTGCCCACACACTTCGATACAGATGCAGGATAACCATTTCATTGTTGACCTCCACGTTCTTCCTTTGAGTGGTGCCGACGTTGTCCTTGGAGTCCAATGTTTGCGCAACCTGGGCCCGGTCACTACGGACTATGATAGTTTAACAATGAACTTCTCCCATTCAGGTCGTTCTGTCGTGTTACATGCAAACGTTCCTATTGGGCCTAGACCAGTCTCAACCCAATAGCTTAAGCGAATGCTCTAAACACACTCCGCTTCGGCCCTCTTTCATCTCACCTTAAACCCAACACAAACACCTAACCCATAAACTCCCAACTAACCCACCTTCACTTTTGGACCTACAAATCAACACCTTCATTTCTCGTTACGGCTAACTCTTCGAAACACCAACACAACTACCTCCTCCCCGCCCTATTGCCTACAAAATCTACCTCCTTCCCAACTCCTCCCCAATCAATGTTCGCCCATACAAATACCCTCACTACCAGAAAATCGAACTAGAGAAACAAGTGGCCAAAATGTTGAACTCTGGTATGATTCACATCAGCCAGAGTCCATTCTCCTCCCCAGTGCTCTTAGTAAAAATGAAGGATGGTAGTTGGCATTGCTAAGTCGATTACAAAGCACTGAATGCCATCACAATCAAAGACCACTTCCCTTTGCCGACTATCGATAAGTCGTTGGACGATATTGATGGCGCGTCTTGGTTCTCTAAGCTCGACCTCCGCCAAGGTTTTCATCAAATTTGTATGGCGGAGGAGGATATTTTGAAGACCGCATTTCGGACTTACCAGGGGCACTGTGAGTACAACATCATGCCTTTCGGGCTCTACAATGCACCATCCATGTTCCAGGCGACTATGAATGAGTTGCTCAAACCTTTTTTGCGTAAATTTGTGGTCATTTTTTTTAATGATATTCTTATCTATAGCCCTATCCTTTGATATTCATTTGTATAATTTGGAATGCGTATTTGATATTCTGTTGCAGGGACAATTTTACTTGTGCATGTCCAAATGCTTGTTTAACAAACGACAATTGGAATACTTAGGGCATATCATTTCCTAGAATGGAGTGGAACCAGGACTATCCAAAGTGTAGGCAATGGTTGCTTGGCCATTACCAACCTCTATCAAAGAGCTTTGCACTTTTCTTGGGTTGACGGGATTTTACTGGAAATTCATTAAAGGTTATGTCGTGATTGCTACTCCCTTGACTTCTCTTCTATGCAAGGATAACTTTCACTGGAATTAGGAGGCTCAGACAGCCTTTGAGAACCTCAAGAGGGCTATGACGCAAGCCCCAGTGCTCGCCTTGCCAGACTTCTTTGACCCGTTTACTCTAGAGACAGATGCTTTAGGACTTTCAATGGGAGTAGTGCTTATGTAGGATCGTCATCCAATTGCTTTCTTCAGTAAACCATTTTGTCCCCATCTCTATAAAGCTTCCACTTATGTCCGCGAATTGAACGCTATTACAACTATAGTGCGGAAATGGCGGCAATATTTACTTGATCATTCCTTAATCATTCTCACTAATCACCGAAGCCTTAATGAACTCATGACACAAGTAATTCAAACACCGGAGTAGCAGATTTATTTGTCAAAATTGTTGGGTTATGACTACACAATACAATATAAAGCAGGTGCTAGACTCAGAGGCCACCCACTTCTCTCTATCTATGCCTAATTTTGTTTTCATTGAGCAACTCCAAGCCTCTCTTCATTCCAGCTCTTCTTACTCAACTCTGATGGTTCAAATTATAGCAGACCCCTCAACTTTCCCTGATTACTCAATTCATCGAGATCTCATATATTTCAATGGAAAAATTTGGCTTATTGCAGACAGCCCTTTCAAATCCATTTTACTGACTAAATTTCACTCCACTCTTATGGGTGGACATATGGGAGTGGCAAAGACATTGCGCCGTTTACAATCAAGTTTTTTCTGGACTGGTATGTGCTAAGATGTGAAGATTTACATCGCTGAATGTTCCACTTGTCAACAAATGAAGTATGAGACCAAGTGTCCTGTTGGATTACTTCAACCTATACCTATTCCTGCAATAATTTAGGAGGATTTATCCTTGGACTTCATCACTGGCTTGCCTACTTCTAATGGCTACTCTATCATCCTAGTGGTAGTAGAAAGATTCTCCAAGGGTGCTCATTTCGGTGCTCTGGCCACTCATTTCACAACATTCAAAGTGGCTACTCTTTTCCTCGACATGGTTTGAAAATTAAATGGTTTTCCCCACAGCCTCATCTTGGATCGAGACCCCATCTTCATTAGTAAGTTTTGGTGTGAATTGTTTCACCTTAGTGGCACCAAGTTATGCATGAGCACTTCCTACCATCCAGAGATTGATGGCCAAACTGAGGTACTCAATAGAGTGTTGGAACAATACCTTCAATCATTTGTCCATGAGTAACCGTCATAGTGGCACAAATTTTTGGCCCTAGAGGAATGGTCCTACAACACGTTGATTCAATCAAGTACAGGCATAACACCCTTCGAGGTTACCTATGGCAAACCTCCCCCTTCTGTTCCTCACTATATTCTTGGCACATCTAATGTGGAGGCAGTAGATTCTCTTCTATCCACCCGTGAGGCAACACATGAGTTGCTTCAGCGGCGCCTCACCAAGGCACAAGAGTACATGAAACGCACAGCTGATAACAAACGTCGTGATGTGTAGTATGTTGCAAGAGATTGGGTTTACTTAAAGCTTTGGCCCTATCGCCAATCCAGTGCTTCCAAAACCCAATACAACAAGCTGTCTAAGTGCTATTTTTGGCCTTTTCAGGTAATTGAGAGAATTGGCCATGTGGCTTACTACATACAGCTTCCTCCTACCTCCAAGATCCACCTGGTTTTTCACTACTCCCTACTAAAACTCCACCATGGTCCCCTTCCAGGGTCTGCAGCTAGCTTACCTCCTATTGCCTTGGAAAACCATCCACTGGTTGAACCCCTCACCATCCTTGATTCCAAGTTGGATCATACAACTTCTCCACCCACCAAATTAGTACTTATTCAATGGATTGGTCTATCCCTGGATGACACTAGTTGGGAGAAGTGGGATGACATTTGTGCAACTTTTCACCTTGAGGACAAGGTGAATTTTCCAGAGGAGGGTGATGATAGTAACAAAACTCATGACAATAGACCCAAGAGAACCACCAACAAGCCCAATTACTTCAAGGACTATGTGTGAAATGCTTTGCTGATGCTATTTGGGATATACGAATATTCTAGATTAATGATAGAGTTAGTTATAACAAACTGATAAGAAAATATAGAATTATTTTTTTGCTGTTTTGCCTCTGATCCATTGTAAGGACTATATAAGTTCTGAAATTGAGAAAGGAAAGGATAGAGAATGAATTTGCCTTATCCACTTTATTATAGTCTTTATTAGTTTATAGCTTTTAATACATCAGTCCTCTATCAACTAAAGAGAATGTAGAATAAAGTTAATTCTTTTTCTTTATTGGGTCAAGATCAACAGCTAGCATTTTTGGCTAGAGTTATAAAAGAAGCAAGCACCATCACCATATCTATACATTACATTCTCTATTAGTATTTTTGTCCATGCCAACATTTGGAACAAAAGGGTCCTCCTTGATCTCAAAGTTGAAGCCAATGGTTTTGTTTTCTTCCTAGAAAGAATAGAAGAACACCAATGGGCTTGCAGATCTCAACAATATTCTGTGCTCCCTCCTTAGAAGAGAGAAAAATGGTGATTCCAATGGTGAACTCCAAAGGGCATTGGGAGTCTTGCAAACACTAAATGTTATATATTGAGGGACTTGAGGGTGGATTAGATTGCATATTTAGATGTTTAGTAAAAAATAGAGTTTCGTTTTTGAATATGCTAGCTCATCGTTAACATGAATGGGGTAAAAATCTATATCATATGTAAATGTAGAATCTCCATAAATCAATACATGTTTGAACAAGAGTACCATGATTTTTCAGAATTCTATATCTTCTCAACATTTATTATACTTTACTCATTTTTCTAGCATTTATTTATTTTAATAATTTGGTTAGATTGTACGTACTTAATAGTTAATCAGGCATTTTCCACAGAGGTGGAATCTATCAGTAATAGCCAAGGCTTACAAATATCACTAAAACATATGTAGTTGATTCAATTTGTAAATTATTAAAAAATGAGGCCTGCGGTTTAGGACATGATTTAACGGAAATCTTTGTACTAAATCTTCTTACTGATTCTCCATGAAGAATATATTTATATTGCTTATCTAATTGTAGCCCAAGGTGATTCTCTTGATGGACTATGTTTGAGTCTTTGTTTCTTACTGATTTAAAGCATGCCATTGCCTCATTGGTGTGTTAATAAGTAGTAATCTTGAAGTTAATTGTTACCCCTATTTTACTCCCTAAAATCATAAATGGTAAGTCCAAACCACAAAAATTATATTTTAAAGATATGAGTTCAATTGTTCTGCATAAGGCACAAAAGCATAACCATAAACAAAATTAAAAGGATAATGACATCGACACTCAATCTCAAGACCATCACAAATTTGAAAACACCATTAAAAAACAACAATATATAAAAGGATTACTGCCAGAGACTCAATGTTATCCTTATGCATTGTTCTATGACTATGTAAACAATTTCAAAAGTGAAAGAAGCAGCGAACTTACCGGTAAAAGAGTTGTGAACATGAAGGGAAGGACCGAGGAGGGTTGATGGAGTAGCCAAATCGGTGGCGGAAGCAGCGACGGAGGCACTATTGTTATCGTTGTCGAAGGGATGGCCTCTCTTAGTCAGTGGAAGTAGTGTACCTACGAGTAAGAAGAAGAACAAAATGTGAGGAAGAAGTGAGGTTGAGGATGCTTGTGATGAATAGAAAAGACACAAATGAGCAATCGAGGTGCAAGCACAAGCTAAACGCAAAGGAGGAGAGAGAGAGATTGCTTGATAGGATTTCGGCAAGCGTACCAAAAATCGTTCAAGTAAATAAAAATGGTAAGAAACCAAGTATCAAACACAGGGATTCACAGAACGTATTCAACTATGCAATTTGTTTTACTCAAATAGAGGATTTGTGAAAATTAACTTTGACAAGTAGTAGAACTCAATTAAAAACTAGAATGTAACAATATAAATTTGGTTCAGAACTTAGAACAAACACTTGGTGTGCAACAAAAAAGATATGCAATGATACGAAGCAGTTGGGGTTCAATTCCACCAAATCATCCTCCCATATAAACCAACCAAATAATTATACAAGATGAACTCATTAATTTACCATAAATCTAATAAATTACTCTAACCCTAATTCCTTAGATGGAGAGAGCCTAAGTGGCTTTATCAACTCATTAATTCCTTGATTCAATTGATGAAGCTACTTGCATGAAGCTCAAAGATTAGAAAAATATGGCTAATGACCCTTATCCTATCCCTAGGCATAAATGTCATTAGTTACTATCTCCACTTCTAGGCATAGAAAAACTTCTCAACAATTAATACACCTAAGCAACAATCAAAGGTAGGCCATACCCAAGAAAGCATTAAGAGAAGAAGATAAAGCAATAAATTCGAATTCAAACTTGTATAAAACTCAAAAGAAGTTTACATGAGATTTATATGGCTTTCTCAAACTCCAACTAGAGAAGTTTAGCTATACATGAAGGTGGAGGAAAGAGCCATGGAGAGATGGTACATGGGTAGGGAGGAAGAAGAAGTAAAAAATGGGAATATGGCAATGGAATAGTGATGACGCTCGGATCCCAAGGCTGTGCAATAATGAGATACTTGACCTAATTTGGGCTCCCTCCCTTAATAGTAGCAAATCTCGCGTTTGTCTTTTCTGCATAAGTGGCTTCTCGCTAAGCGCCAACTCGCGTTTAGTGAGACAAGGGCTTCACGCTTAGCACGACATTGCGCTTAGCGAATTTCCTTCTCTGATTGAGAAATTTGCTAAGCCTCAAATCAAGCTAAGTGACTCCTCAATCTTTAGCATTTGCTCTCAAGTCTTCAGACATAGCACTAGGTCTCCACACACTCCTTGACTTCATCCAAGTGCTCTCGCTAAGTGCGGAATTGCGCTAAGCGAGTTCTCCAAAATGACCAAATCTCCAATCTAGCTCAAAATGAGGAAATTCACCTGCAAAACATGAAATTTTTGCCTAATTCCTAAAGACTAACTATCTAATGTTAGTAAACTATAAGACTCTAAAAACACTGAACAAATGAGTTCAAATGAAGCTATCAATAAGGAAAAAGAAGATAATCGCCACAAATTATGCTCAAAGAACTATATCTATAAAGTGATTATTAGAGGTTCATGGAAGAAAAGAAAAGAGGGGTTCATGAAGAGAAGAAAAGAGAAGAGAAGAGAAAAGAAAAGAAGGGGGTGGAGGAGGGGTGTAACAGATTATGATGGGTGTAAAATAACGTTTAAAAAAGGGCATTATGGGAAAATGAGGGAAAATAGAAGAGATTGGGGGTGTGCTTAGAAAACATGGTAGGTGTAAATAGCAAGTGCCAACAAAAATCTATAAGAAGGAGTGCAGTTAGCAAAATCTGTTAGGAGGAGTGTAGTTAGCAAAATTAGAGAGAAAGACTCAAATGTGAGAGAGGGGGAAAGTCTGAAATCCTTTACTGTTGCATGTTACTGTTCATCCATGCAAATGTCTCAAAAAATCTTTAACATTTTATCATTGTAAAAATCTTCATCATGAAAATTTAGCTAATTTTTCTCCAAGCAAAAGGCCACCATTGGCTAAGACAACACCTTCTAGGACCATCATCTTCTATAAATAGAGCTCAAACCCTTGCTCACTTCACACCAATTAGTAGTATCAAAGTAGAAAAAAGTTAGAGTTAGTCTTGTGAGAGTTTGGAGAAAAGCTAGAGAGGAGCTCTTCTCTTGAAGAATTCCGACTCTAGGAGGAGGAGTGTAAAAGGAACATGGATGGGCTTGGGAAGTCATTGGACACACTATTCTATAAGGACTTTTAGGATAATAAAATATGAAGAAAAAATGAAATTAACTTATTTAAAAGTTAAAATTGTATTCTCTAATAATTAATTCATAAAAATCTCACATATTTTAAAAGAAGGTATATGAGAAAATTTCTACTAATTGACTATTAGAGAAAATAGTTTTCACGAAACTAATAACATTTTTTTTTCATATTTTCTTTTTTTTAGAAGTTATTTTTTAAGAATAGTGTATAAAAAAAAATGTTGTACTGAGCCTTAGCTAACTTTAGGAAAGACAAGTGAGAACAATTATATGGGCCGAGTGTATATGTGTGTTAGGGTGAGATAAAAGGAGAATAGGGGTACATTAAATAAATATGCAATTTTCTAAACAAAAAGAGGTCCATGCTGTTTGATTTGACAATTGTTTTGATTTCAAAACATCGTTTTGACCGCCCTTGTACTTAAAAAGAGTATAAATATTTAGCTCACTGTCGCGTCTTCTTTTTGGAACAAAAAGAGATGAACTTTTGGTATATTATTATATATATTACAAAAAAAAAATAGCATATGCCTACGAGCATTTTTACTCAAAGGTATATTTTTCTGTAGGTAAAACTAAAAAAATACTTTTACCTACAAATGTTGAGTGTAGGAAAATTTTTATAATAATATAATAAAATTATAATTTTAAAAAAACTTTTACCTACAAATAAATGATGTAGGTAAAACTTTGAAAGACTTGTACCCATGATTATTTGATGTAGATAAAACCTTTAAAATACATTTACCTACAGACATTACAAAAAAAGAGTTATATGCCTACGGGCACTTTTACCTATGGGTATATTTTTCTGTAGGTAAAATTAAAAGAATACTTTTACTTACAAATGTTTAGTGTAGGTAAAATTTTGTAATAATATAATAAAAATATAATTTAAAAAAGATTTTTATCTACAAACAAATAATGTAGGTAAAACTTTAAAAGACTTGTGCCTATGACTATTTGATGTAGGTAAAACTTTTAAAATTCATTTACCTACGGATAACGAGAAAAATTCTAATTAACTTATAAAATTAGTCTTCAAAATAAAAATAAATTATTACACAAAACTATCAATTAGTCAACTAATATAAAAAATAGTATAGAATCCAGATTAAAAATAAATAATCATATTAAAAATAGTATAGAATTTAGATTATTACAAAAAAAAAAAAGGACAACAAATAAATATTATTATTAATAATATTATAAAGTATTAATAGCAGTAAAATAGTAAACTAAGAAAGAAAAAAGAAAAAGAGTAAAGTGCTGAGAAGGAGGAAGAGTTTGACTGTGACTTCTACTTCTCCTGCATCACTTTGTAGATTGGGAACATGTAAGATCTCTTTCTTTATTTTTAAAATTGAAATTGTCTTTGGCTAGCTGAGTCTTGAGGTTTCTCTTTCTTTCCCTCTTTTGGTGCTAAGCCTAGCATTTGTGATTGTTGTTTTTTTGCTCTGTGAAACAGATTGAGCGTTTCTGCAAACTCCACTTCATCTTTCTATATTTCTATAGATCTCTCTCAACAATGTGATGCTCTTTTCTATTCTCTCTTGCTGATTCACTACATCACTCACATTCTGCATCACTCTACAGATTTTGATTTCAATCAGGTCAAATTTCAATGACTTTTTTATTCCAATCGTTTTCTCTTATATGGATCTGTTTTTCTCAATTGATTTTGATTGCATTCTAAATTTTGCTTTGCAATAGGTTTAACCTTATTTTGAAGATTCCTAGAAGGGCATAGAAACACTCAGTCTCACCAATCTCAACGATAAGATTTTGTTTTCTCTATTAACTTTGCATTTGTTCCATATACTAATTATTGTAAGCATAAGAATTGAATGGACCCTGGTGAGCGAACTGACTTCGGTGCTGATTATTTGTAGAAGTTTCCTCTATCATGATGGATTTGGGTGTTCTAATACTTTGTTAATTATCTTTTTACTATTTAGTTGATCTTTTGACAGTAAAATCTAAGAAGATGCTAGGATTAGTTATATGTTATATGAATGATTAGTTTGAAAAGGCACCAAAACGGAAGTATAATCTTAGAGATAAGACTTCCACTTGCAATGACTGTATTTAGACTGCTGGAGGTCTGGGTAATAATGTTAATACCATGTCTCTGTCTGTTTTAAGAATTCTGCTCAATTTATTTGTGCTGCTTCTGTCCATTATATGCCTGCAATGCTTTGGGAGTCTTTTGCAGGGTTGGTAGTAGTCAAATTATGGCTGCACTGGGTGCTATTCTGGTTGCATCAGTTTAGCTAGGGATCGGGACTTTGGTTGTCATTTGCTGCAGTTAATGGACTTTTTGCTACTACTGAAGTTGGGCCAATTAGATTGCACCTTTGGTTAACATTATATATCTTAGTTTTGATGCATTAAACAGGGCAATTGCTGGTTTAGATCAGTTTTTCTTTTTCTTGCTACTGCTGGGTTGTGCTTTCAGTTTTTGACAAACTGCTCAGTATGATTCATGCTCTGTTTTAGATCAGTTGTTGCTTTGTTGTAGCAAACTCTGGACTGGGTAGCAGTAGCTTGGTATTGAAACATTATTTTTGGTGATGTTTGAGTGCTAATTGCATTGTTTAATTTCTCAAGCTTAACTACATTATTAATTTGTGTTGTCTGTTGCATCTATGCTTCACTCATTTTCTTGTTTAACTTACTTAAACTGGATATGGTGGTTGGTTCCTTGATCAGTTGTGGATCTATTTTCCTTGCTGTCCTTTGCTGCATTTTAGATAATTGATGTTGGACTGTTGATGGATTTAAAGCAATCCTGGCTACAATGATTCTTTGTTATTGCTAATATGTGTGCTAATAGCATTGTTTAATTTCTCAACACTATTAATTTGTGTTGTTTGTTGCATCTATGCTTCACCCATTTTCCTGTTTAACTTACTTAAACTGGATATGGTGGCTGGTATTCATAGAGACCTTTATGGTGTTATGTGTTGGCAGTAGTTACTCATTTTTCTTTAGCAGGAACTGTGTTTTTGTAGGGGTATTATCAAGCTTGTTGGTTGCTAAATCTGAGCACCTTGGGTGCTTTAATAGATGCAAATTTTGGCTGCACTTTGAACTTGTTGGCTGCCATAACATTGGTTGTCAATTTTTGATCAGATGTGTAATCTGACTCTCTGAAATTGGACTATTTTGATCTGTTTTGCTGTTGTTTTTAGATCAATTTTTTTGTTGCATTGTTTGATTTAATTTGCTTACTTAAAAATTGGATATGGTGGCAGGTAACCATAGAAACCTTTGTGGTGTTCTATGTTGGCAATTTTTTTGTTTCTTGTAGATCTCTGTGTTTTTATAGGAGATTTATCATGCTAGGTGGTTTTGATGGCTTGGCTACTAAATCTTAGCACCTTGGGTGCTTTGGTAGATGAATATTCTGGTTGCATCAGGACTTGTTGTCAATTTTTTATTAGATCTGCCTCACCAAAATTGGACCATTTTTTATCTATTTTGGTTTGTTGGATTCTACTTGGTTTTTAGCTCAATTTTGTTGCTGAATTGGGCTGATATTTAATCAGCTGTGGATCTGTTCCTTGCTGCCTTTTCATACCAAATCTGGAATTCCTTTTATTATCGGTTGTAATCTTTTATTGTCAATTACTTTACAGACTAGGATTGGTGCTCAAGTTGTGAGAACATAGCAAAATTCATTGCTTGTAGGTTATCACTTATATTAATTGCTCTTGCTATTATATGTTGGTTATTTTTTATGTGTTAGCCAAACTTAATTGTCTTTCATGTTGCAGGTTGTTGTTTTGTTATAATGGTACTAAGTACTACCATTTCAATTATGACTCTCTTCAAATTCTCAACTTTAACATAATCACTTTTCATGAAACCACACCACACCACACCAAACCTACAACATTTGTTCCCTACTCAGATGAAAGTTTCTTTCTTTCAAACACGATTTTTGAGAACTACATTAACCCACCTAATAGTTTTCTCCATCTTAGATACCTTCATTTCACTCACTCATCATGATTATGAAAATTTCCAAAGTCATGAAAATTACATTAATCTTCTTCCACTTTCTAAACTCCGAAAGTGCTTCTATGAACAACAATAAATTAAAAAAAAGAGTTATAAAAGATAATTAATTTCTATTTTTTCATGAGAATTAATTTCAATTTTATTTATTTGTACTTATTTTTTCACCAACAAAAAATAAAGATTTTTCGATGTTAATAAAATAGTAATATTTTTTAAAAAAAAACCCACCAATTAATTTTAATTAAAATTACCAAATTTTTAAATTTAAAATACCAATTTATAAATTACAACTATTTTTTTTTCTAATGGAGACATAAGTAATCACAGCAATAATAGTTGTTGTGATAAGTAATAACATTAACAATAGTTGTTGTGATAAGTAAATGTATGCCAACAATTTCATTGGTTGCTACAAATTACTTATAACAGCAGTAAGCGTGTGAAAATGATAGTGACAATTATTGTCGGCAAAAATATAAGTAATGACAGTGACATTAAATGTCGCTACAAAACTTTTCGCGTTGACACTTTTGCCAGCGACCTTTAGCGACAAATATTTCGTTGCCATAAGTTATTTTTGCAGCGACAATTAAAATATCCCAACAATAAATGTTGCTGCGAATAACAACTTTTCTTGTAGTGCTTTTTCAATCATATTTGTATGGTTTTGTATTGCTAATAATTTTTACTCAAATTTTCTTATGCCCTTGTTTGTGGAAAAATAAAGGGAAAAAAGTTGAGTCCTGTGTGTTATTTTTTTTTTTTCATTTTTTTTTCTTCGCTAGATAGGATGAAATTTTAAAAAAAGTTTGGATTAACTTGTTATAGGCTCATGTTAGTTCTTTATTGGGTTTTATATAAAAATATTAGTCAATGTTATTTTTAATTATAAAACAACATCATTAATTACAAAAAAAATATCATTAATAATAATAATAATAATAATAATAATGACTTTTACCTATAGTCAACTTTCAATCGTAGGTATAAATTTATGATTTTTACCTACAGTTGGAGGCTATAAGTACAAGCCAATGACTTTTACCTACAGTTTTTAACTATAAGAATAAGTTAATACTTTTACCTACGGATAGAGACTGCGTCTATAAGTTATCACTTTTACCCACACATATTTTGAATTGTAAGAACTACATATAGTGATGGTCAAATGTAACGTAGGCAAAAATAAATCCGTAGGTAAAACTTATAGTGACGGACTATTATCCGTCACTATATGTCCCCTCAAAGTTGACGGGCAAAAGGTCTGTAGGACAAAGTTTATGGTACATTTACCTATGCATTTATAACTTATAGTGACAATTTTGGTTCATAGGCATAAGTCATTTTTCTTGTAGATTTCTCCTAAAAAGTTACTAATTGAGAAAGCTAGATTTTAGTAGAAAAATGTATCATTTCTCCTGAAGAGAATGCAAATAGAGGATTTATGGCATTTTTTAAAGAGATTTTGGACTTATTTTAAAATTTAAATTAAAAATTATTGGTTCATATTATTTGAACTTAGTTCTGAACTACAAAATAACACATTTCAGTTTCATATAGACAAAAAACTAATAAATTTTTGTAAGGATTAAAATCAGGGTTTTAAAAATTGAACCAATGATCGAACCGGTTGAGGAACTAGGTCATTGGTCGAACCAGTGGGTCACTGGTTGAACCGCATGATCCGATCCTTACTAGAAAAAATTAAAGATTATACCTTGTCTTGAAAAAAATTAAAAAGAATACATCACAAATTAATATAATTCCACAAATTCATTATTTAAATTTAAATTCATTGATATAATAAAGTTTACAATAAAAAATTATAGAAAAATTATTCACAGAGCGTGAAGTCCAACATGCATAGCAGAGACTTGAGAGTGTCTTAAAAACCAAAACAAAACCCCAAAAATTTGAAATAACCCCAGTCTCTCTCTCCCTCCCTCCCTCTCTTCTTCTTCTTCTTCTTCTTAACTCCACACCAACCTACGCGTCGGGATCTAAAGCACAAAACAAGTTCGTTTCTTCTTCTTCTCTCTCTCTCTTAACTCTTTTCCTTCAACACCATTTTTCATTTTGGCGTCTGATAATCGCTTTATATACGTAAATATTGCATCATATTTTGTAGTGATTATCCAATGTTCTCAGGATTTTTAGCTTAGTTTGAAATAATTTAATATAGATTTGTATAGTTTGATAATTCTAACCCTAGGAAGTTATTTTGTGAAAAATATACTCTAATTTATGTGTGCAGGCCTAGATTCTGTAAAGGGAGAATACAAGAAGAAGATAGATCTCGCTAAGCGACACATCTCACTCAGCGCTTCACTCGCTGAGCGCAACATCAAGCTACGCGAGCTAGGCGGCCTATGACATGCTGAGCGCCATATTGCGCTAAGCACAATTTTCATTCAAACTGAAGACTCGCTTAGCGGGACATCGCGCTTAGCGGAAGTTGCTTTCGAACTAAAGATGCGCTTAGCGGAAGATTGCGCTTAGCAGAACACCTGTTTTGAGGTGCATTATGCAGTGTCCTACGCTTAGCGAAAGGTTGAGCTAAGCGAGACTTCGACTATATAAGCTGCACTTGTAATAATTTTGAAGCATTCAGACTTTATAGGATTGAGCTGCTTCTTCCATCCCCTGTTCTTCCCTTCTATTTTTGTAAGTTTCTCATGACAATGAGAGGTTGATCCATCTATGTTGAGGATTTGGAACTAGGTGCTAACATGTAAACACTTTCCTTCATATTTATTCATTGAGTATTCAGTTTAAAATCCATTACTCTATTTTATCGCTTGTTATATGATTTGGTCCGTTATATATGCGTGCTGTGGAGTTTGATGGTCATAGACATATGCTTTTGAACTTGGAACTGAGAATAGGAAAGAGTATATCACTAGACATAGGGTAAACTCCATCCTTTCTCTATTTTTATTATATGTTATCTGATTGGCCTGTTATATATGCATGTTGCGGGGTTTGGATGTCATAGACATATGCTTTCGAACTCAGAATTGAGAGTGGATTCTAATGAAATGTATTTCTAGACATAGGATAGATTTCATTAGTTTCGTAAAGATCTCCGAGCTTCACCAAACCACTCAACTGGACTTACCGAGACATTGGGAGTAAGGTTGAGCAGTTTAGGCTTGATTTGATGAGACATCACGTTTTGAGCACTTCTAGATTGAAGTTAATCTGAATTATTGCTTTGAATAGAGAATATATTTTGTATGTTTACATGGAAGCAAACCGGTTGAACCAAAGCCTTAGCATATCCATCATCATCGTTCCACATCTACGCATTCCAACTGCTCAATCCTTGTTCTGAATCAAGTTCCTTAACTTGTTATTTATCTTTATAGTGTTTAGTTTATTTTTTGCTGTTATTCATGTTCTGCAAAATGAACCAATGCTAAAACCAAACTAGTGTGTAGGAACTGATAATCTTACTAATAGTCAATACGGACAATTCCCTGTGGATTCGATACTGGGATCTTCCCTTTTAAACTACTTATGCGATATTTGATACGCTTGCCAAAATATTTCATCAGCGTCCTCGCTGCGCTGCCGAAGACGACCACACCTCCCCCAATGGCTTGCACTTCGTCCACCACAAACCCTTTGTCTCGCTTTCCTTGTCATCCTCCTCTTCCTTCGAGTGCAAGTTTTTTTTTAAAAGTGACTTAGACTGTGTCAGCGGGTTAGCGGTTTAACTGCAAACCAAGTCGGGTCACACTGAGTGAAACGGGTCTGACTACATGGTCGATCCAACATTGGAACCGACTCGACTGACCACTGGGTCCTGGTCCGGTTCTTAAAACTATACATTTCCATATTTACAGGGACTAAAAACATATTTTAGCCTAAAAATATAAATTTTAATACTGAACTTAGTTTCGAGCCAAAAAAATAACACATTTCAATATTACTGGAATAAAAAAACTACTAAAAAAATTGTAGGGACTAAAATCATATTTACTGGTACCTAAAAATAAATTTTAGTATATAATAATAAGGTTTTATTTATAAAGTCACATAGTGAGTATCATTTCATTAGTTCTTAGGATTATTATTTTATGAGATATTTATTTTGTACATGATTAGTACTTCTTAGAAGATGCATATTATCTTAAAATCTCATAGTACTTGCCTTATCAAAATTTGTACTTTAAATATCAAATATAGTTATGATGTAAGGCTAAAGTGAGAGTAACAAGAGCACAATATGTATAATACTTAACTAAGAGACTAAGTTGAACATAATTTAAATTATAATGTGTATCATTGAATGCATATGTTTGCTTCTTGCACTATGCCCTTATGAATGATGTTTATGATTGACTTATTATTATGAATAAAGATATTTCTACACCCAAATTCTGGTTGACACCTAGTGAGAGAAAGAAAAAAGAAAGAAAAATATAGGTATAATAAGTGAGATGATGGAATATGAAGAGAGAGATAGAAAAAAAAAGAGGTGTTGGTGGGATATAAAAAAAATTGGGTGTAGAAATATCACTATTCTATTATTATTACTATTTAAAGGGTAGAGTCTTGGAAATATTCCAAGGATGAGTAACTTAAAGCCTTAAAGGATTTGTATTAGCCAAGCAAGACAAAAGGTATGCTTGGGGCGTGGTGTGGGAAGCAACAATGTGGTACAATGTAAAGGGCTTAGGGCATGGCCTTTCATGGTTTAATGGGTGAATGACGCAAGTGCATGAAATCCTAGGGGTGGTTTTGCAACCCATGTGCCAGGACTAACAATACCAACTCACAAGGAGTACCACTAGCATCACCAATAGAGTGGACATTTCTTGTTCGCCTATTCTTTTTCGTAGATTGGGAAGGACTTCCTATTATTGATTTCGGGGAGGAGGAAGTTCAAAGGAAGACTCAAAGAAGATATAGAGGAAGACCACGAGGAGGATATGGAAGAACTCTGGGTTGAAGCCGCAATACCCGAGGGTGCCATTTTGATAACTGTTGATTAGGCTTCTCCATTGGTCGACTTCGAGAGCATCGTTGAAGGATCATCACTTTATTCTTTTGAATGATTTGTCGGTTTACTAGACTATACGCCTTCTTCCCCTATGGAAGAATGGAGAAGCTTTTTGGCTCTCGATCCTTATAGTGGCGAAGAGGGTTATTCAGGAGATGATGAGGGTGGAGATTAGTGATCTCACTGCCCTGTTAGGTTGTGGAGTTAGAGGGATGATGTTTCACGTTGGTAACTTAATATGATGTATCTTTCATTTCCTTGTATTTTAATTATGTGTGTTTGAATTCAGTTGTATTTGGTTTTAAATTTGGTGTACTTGCAAAGCCTCATGGCTATAATGATAATGTTATGTTTCTTATTGTTTTTGTCTAAACTCAAATTCCATTTCTTTACTATCAATTATTAACGCACGAAAAATTTACACGACTTTTTACGTTCAAAACAAATAAAGACTTTTATTAAAATTGAACCAAGCTAAAAAATAGGTTTATTTATTAAGCGGGGTCTACAAGTTCAACATTCTAAAATGTAGTTATGTTTCATTTAATTCATTAGTTTTGACTTACTATTCATTCCCGTTTGAACACATTTTAATTAATATTAATGTCTATTTTAATTTAATGTCATTTTTAAGTATTGATGTCTGTTTTATTTCAATGTTTTATTTATTTATTAAAGTTGCTTATTGGATATTTTGATTCACCAAATAAAAATAACCAAAAGAACAAGAGAAGATCACATTACGTCCGTCAGATTATTAGAGAATGGGTTCTTAGGAATACTTGACTCCATAAAATAATTCTAATTGACAGGCAGTGAAAACTTTATTGATCATAAACTATTGGTTCAGTGATTTTCCTCAACCAAATCACCTTGCTTCTTATGGGACCTTTGTTTTCTCTTCAAATGGGGAGAGGAGGAAAACTGTTTATGATTTGTTGTATTGGGGACCATAACCATGCTTTACGTTTTTAACCCATTAGAGTTCTCATTATGCCCTAATGGATAAAATTGGTAATCCACTAATTAATTACATATTATTTTTGTCTTGGCAGTTTAGGGGTTCTCTAAATTAGATCACTTAAATTGAGCCCCTTTAAATGTAAATAACTAATATAAATGTTATAAATTAATACTTAGTCCATATTAATTAATTAGGAATAAATAAATTCCTAACAATATCCCACTTGGACTTCATATTAACCTTAGACATTTATACCACAAAGTTCTGTAGGCGCGCAATCGTATGCTATTCACTTTTAGACTCCCCTTTAACAATCTGGTCCATCTCATATAACAACAAGAAACTATTGCGATTTTTGTCACAAACTCAACATGACTAAGCCACAATGATCACCATTGTTACTTATACTTGATGACATAGATCAAATATGGATAAGTGGTATGAAAATAACATGTCATGTGATCTTAATCATGTTTATTTTCAATTAGTCCAAACTTTATTATTTATAGAGATCAATCCAAATGCAAAAAAAAATTGCATATAAAACATAACACAAGTTCATAATAAGATGATAAACATCAACTTTATTTCTGCAGAAAATCCAAACAACAAAATGTTTGAAAACCATAAGATATAGAACATAAGCAAGACTCCCATTAAACTAAGGTACTATTAAGAATTACACCCATATGAGCAGTGTGCTCATGAAAAACTTTAGGTACCAGACCTTTAGTAGGTGGATCAGTTACCATGGAATGAGTCCCTATATGTTCTATACAAATATGTTTATTTTGAACTCTTTCCTTAATAACCAAAAACTTGATGTGAATGAATTTTGACTTGGTTGCACTCCTATTACTATTGGAGTAATGAATTGCTGAGTTATTGTCACAGTAAATTTTCAATGGTCTTTCAAAGTGACCGACCACTCGTAGACTAGTGACGAAGTTTCGTAGCCATATTCTGTGGTTGGATGCCTCAAAACAAGCAACAAACTCCGCAATCATTGTTGAAGAAGTTATCAAAGTTCATTTAACAAACTTCCAAGAGATAGCTCCTCCAACCAACATAAATATGTATCCAGATGTGGAGTATTTGTTATCTTGACATTCAGCAAAATCAGAGTCTGAGTACCCAATGATCTCTAGATGATCAAATTTCTAATAGGTAAGTATGTAACCTTTTGTTCTCTTTAAGTAACGCATTGTATTCCAAGATTAATCAAGTATCTACCCAAGACTCCCAGACAAATGCTATGTCGGGACGAGTACAAACTTGAGCGTACATTAGACTTCCTACAACTGATGAGTAGGGAATCTTTTGCATCTTAGTTCTTTCAAGGTCATTACTGGGGCATTGTTTGAGACTGAATTTGTCTCCTTTACTATAGGGGTATCTCTTGGATTACTATCTTTCATGTCGAATCTATCTAAAACCTTATCGATATAACTCTCTTGTGATAGCCTCAAGATACCTTGAAAGCGATCTCTTAGTATGATGGGAACACAGATAGGGACAAAGAAAACGAAGCACTTGGAGGACCCATGACAAGGGCAAGAGCTAGGAAAGCGAAGGAAGCTCTTGAACAACTGGTGACTAATCTATTAAAGGCCCAACAATCTACTGAAGCCCAACACTTGGAGAATAAAGTTTTGACATGCATAGCCCACTTGGAGTAAGAAGAGCCAATCTAAATAACAAGACTTTTAATTTGCTTTTGGGGTTATTTTCTTTTTAGTGTGTGGCTATATAAAAATATATATATATATATTGGCTACGGCAAGATTAGAACCCAAGTCTTTTTAAGAGGATTTGTTATTCTTAACCACTACTACATGTCAAAAACGCTTGTCCTTAAGAGTTTTGTTTTTTCTTTTGTTTGCTTAAGTCTAGTGCATAAACTCCTAAGCTGAAATGTATTAAAACAATTGGAGATCAATCAAAAAGGGGGAATCATATTTTTTTTCAGACTTGTTGTGAGAAAAGCTCTCTGCTAGGGTTCTTGCTTGAACCTTTGATCTTATCAAGAATTCACATTCTTGTGGCGATCTTTCTTTTTGGCTTATCAAACCCAGGTTTGTGGCGCCTTAAAACCAGTAACCCTCTTGTTCCTCTTCACTATTTCATCTCTGAATTCGCGTTTTAATTTCAATTTGGTAATTATTGCTTGAATTTCTCTGGCCCATATCTCACATTTTACATGTCCAATTTTAGCGTTTCTTGAGTCGTTTTCGTAGTTTAGAACGTGAGTGTTCACCTCGATTTGGAATCGCCGCAATCAGAGTTCTGGGCTGTGAGATACGACATTGTCCAAGCATAGTCTGAATTTGTGCCCTAAAACATCTTGCTTCAAAATTCCATCAAGGGGTTTCATATCATTTGGTAATCAGAGCTTGATTCAGAATCAATTTCATATTAATGTTTGGATTTTAGTTTGATTGCATTAATTCTAGTAAGTTGTGTGTCAGCTTCCGTTAATCCTGATTTAGTGCATCAGTTTCCTTTTTCCTGTTTTTGTGCACCTGTTTCCAAATTCCTTGTTTTTGTTGTGCCTTGGTTTTGCAACTGGTGTTGAATTATTTTGTTTTACTATTTTCTGCATCAAGACAAAAAAATAAATAAATTTTGCAGCAAGGTTTGAAAAAAAAAAAAAAAAAGGAAGTGAAGATGGAGTAATTGTGAATTGGTGTTTAGTTTATGTGAATTGTTGCCTTGTTGAATTTTGGACATAGAGGACTTAAATATAATCAGTTCCAATTGCTTCAGCCTAATTTGTGGGTTTTTGTTTTTGTTATTTTGCTGTCCTAAACTCAAAAGTGTTTTGGTTGTTCTGTTTTCTTCATAGTATCTCTTGTTTTGTCATTCTTGTGAGTGTTAGTGGTAAAATTGTTCTTTACTACTTGTGTTAAAACTCTGTTCACCTTGTGAAAGTGATTCTCGAAATAGATTGGTTGATTCAAGTAAGAACTTTAAGTGAGGGAGAGAGTGGTAAAAGGCAAGAGAGATACATCATAAAAAAAATAGCCATCAAGAGTGATATACACGAGTGTTCATCTTAAGAGTGTAAACACGTGAGAAGAGTGGTGAGGTCCTATTTTCATATTATCTATTTGTTACTGTTGTTTTGAATATGTCAGGAACAGGTGGTGATGGCTCGCCTCCTCCTCATGATGGAGCAAATAGACTGCTAATTGAAGCTCTCATTGCTCAAATGCAAAGAATGCTGAGAGAGCACTCTGAGGAGATGTATGTAAGAATAGAATTGTTGGAGAATCAAGGTCCTTGTAATGAAGGTTGGCCTGCTGGAGATGGAAGGAGAAATTATAGAAGAAGAGATAATGACGGTGAGTAAAGACAAAAC
Organism: Amphicarpaea edgeworthii; assembly: GCA_014843725.1. Classification (NCBI taxonomy): domain Eukaryota; kingdom Viridiplantae; phylum Streptophyta; class Magnoliopsida; order Fabales; family Fabaceae; genus Amphicarpaea; species Amphicarpaea edgeworthii. The sequence goes on from CM026324.1 coordinate 9,647,714, forward strand.
AAACTTGAAGGGATTAAGCTAAACATCCCACCTTTCAGAGGAAAAGGAGACCTAGAGGCATATTTGGAGTGGGAGTTGAAGATTGAGCACGTGTTTTCTTGTAACAATTACACCGAGGAGCAGAAGGTTAAGATGGCAGAAGCTGAATTTTTTGATTATGTGCTTATTTGGTGGAACAAGTATCAAAGGGAGAGGTTGAGAAATGAAGAACCATTGTTAGACACTTGGGCTGAGATGAGGAGCATCATGAGGAAGAGATATGTACCAGCTAGTTACAATAGAGATTTGTAGCTGAAACTTCAGAAATTAAATCAAGGCAACAGGAGTGTTGAAGAGTATTTCAAAGACATGGAAGTGACTATGATTCGGGCCAAAATTAATGAAGACAATGAAGTAACTATGGCTCGATTTTTGGGTGGGTTGAACAATGAAATTAGAGATGTTGTTGAGCTGCAAGAGTATATTGAGTTGGAAGATTTATTTCACAAAGCTGTACTGGTAGAACAACAACTCAAAAGAAAAGGGGCCATGAAAAAAAGTTCTTCCAATTTTAACAACAACCATTGGAAGGATAGGTCCAAGAGTGATAAAGGATCTTCTTCATCTAGTCCAGCAATGGCTTCCTCACACAGAAAGTCACCAATGAGGTCTCGTGCATCACCTCCAAAAACCAAGTCTAGAGATGTAAAATGCTTCAAGTGTTTGGGAAGAGGGCATTATGCCTTCGAGTGTCCAACTAAGAGAACAATGGTCTTGAAGGAGAATGGAGAAATCACCAGTGAGTCTTCATCTAGTGAAGAAGAGGAAGAGGAAGAGGAAGAAATAGAAGTGGTAGCAATAGGGGGTGACTTGTTGATGGTTAGGAGGTTGATGGGAAGTCAGATGCAAGCCCTAGATCATTCCCAAAGAGAGAACATTTTTCACACTAGATGTTTGATCAATGGGAAACTTTGTTCATTGATAGTTGATGGTGGAAGCTGTACTAATGTGGCTAGTTCTATATTAGTATCCAAATTAAATTTGGAGACTAAACCACATCCTAGGCCATACAAACTTCAATGGCTTAGTGAAGATTGGGAGATGATCATCAGCAAGCAAGTGGAGGTGTGCCTTTCCATAGGACAATATAGTGAAAAGGTGTTGTGTGATGTGGTCCCAATGGAGACAACCCATATCCTCTTAGGGAGGCCATGACAATATGATACCAAGGCAATTCATGATGGGTTCACAAATAAAATTTCTTTCATGCACAATGAGAAGAAAATTACTCTCAAACCATTATCTCCTAGAGAGGTGTGTGAGGACCAAGTAAAATTGAGAGAAAAGAGAGTGCAAGAGAAAAGAGAAATGAGTGAAATACATAAAAAGAGTGAAACACTTGTGGGAAGGAGTGAAACACTTGAGAGCAAAATGAGTTGTCTAGCAAAAGAGAGTGAGGTGAAGAGGATGTTGCTCACCAACAAGCCATTGTACTTGTTGTATTGCAAAAATAATATGCATGTTGCTAATAACTCTAATGAAATTGCTGTCCCTGCTAGTGTTGAATTTCTTTTGCAGGAATACAAGGATGTGTTTCCAAAGGAGGTTCCAATGGGATTACCACCTTTAAGGGGAATTGAGCATCACATTGACCTTGTCCCTGGAGCTTCATTGCCCAATTAGCCTACATATAGAAGCAACCCTCAAGAGGCCAAAGAAATTCAAAGGCAAGTTGAAGAATTGATAAACAAAGGATGGGTGCAAGAGAGCATGAGTCCGTGTGCTGTTCCAGTGATTTTAGTACCTAAGAAGGATGGTACTTGGAGGATGTGCATTGACTATAGGGCTATCAATAACATCACGATCAAGTACAGACATCCTATTCCTAGGTTAGATGATCTTCTTGATGAGCTACATGGTGCTTGCAGATTTTATAAAATTGATTTAAAAAGAGGGTATCATCAAATTAGGATAAAGGAAGGGGATGAATGGAAAATTGCCTTTAAAACTAAGTATGGTTTATATGAGTGGCTGGTGATGCCCTTTGGGCTAACTAATGCCCCAAGCACTTTTATGAGATTAATGAACCATGTCTTAAGGGAATTTTTAGGCAAGTTTGTTGTGGTGTATTTTGATGATATTCTGATTTATAGCACTAGTCTTGATTTGCATATTGAACATGTGAGTGTTGTCTTGAATGTGCTTAGAAAAGTAAAATTATTTGCAAATCTTGAAAAATGCATTTTTTGCATTGATCATGTTGTATTTTTGGGATTTGTGGTGAGTGCTAAGGAAGTACAGGTAGATGCGGAAAAGGTTAAGGCCATCCAAGAGTGGCCTACACCAAAAATCGTGAGTGAAGTTAGGAGCTTTCATGGTTTAGCTAGTTTCTATAGGAGGTTTGTTAGGGACTTTAGTACCTTGGTTGCACCTCTTAATGAAATAGTTAAAAAGCGTGTTGGCTTCAAGTGGGGTGAAAAACAAGAACAAGCGTTTGCTGCACTTAAGCATCAATTAACTAATGCCCCCATTCTTGCATTACCAAATTTTGCAAAATCTTTTGAAATTGAATGTGATGCATCTAATGTGGGTATTGGGGCTGTTTTGATGCAAGAGGGGCATCCAATTGCTTATTTTAGTGAGAAGTTAAATGGGGCTGCCCTAAACTATTCCACTTATGATAAGGAGTTGTATGCTTGAGAACTTGGCAGCATTATCTTTTGCCCAAAGAATTTGTCATTCACAATGATCATGAATCCCTTAAATATTTGAAAGGACAAGGCAAGCTAAACAAGAGGCATGCAAAATGGGTTGAGTTCCTAGAACAATTCCCATATGTCATAAAACATAAAAAGGGGAAAGGGAATATTGTTGCTGATGCATTATTTAGAAGGCATGCATTACTTTCTACTCTTGAAACTAAAATTTTTGGACTTGAGCCTTTGAGAGAAATGTATTTGCAGGATGTTGAATTTTTTGAAATATATGTTGCTTGTGAAAAAGTGTCTCAAAATGGTTACTATAGGCATAATGATTATCTGTTTAAGGAGAAAAGATTGTGTGTGCCTAAGTGTTCCATAAGGAATTTGTTGGTGAAAGAGGCGCATGAAGGTGGTTTGATGGGATATTTTGGGGTACAAAAGACTTTAAAAACATTGCATGAGCATTTCTATTGGCCCCATATGAAACGTGATGTGCATAAATATTGTAAGCATTGCATTGTTTGTAAAAAGGCAAAATCAAAGGTGATGCCACATGGTTTATATACTCCTTTGCCTGTTCCTGATTTTCCTTGGATTGATATATCTATGGACTTTGTTTTGGGGTTGCCAAGAACAAAGAATGGCAAGGATTCTATTTTTGTGGTTGTTGATAAGTTCTAAAAAATGGCACATTTTATACCTTGTAAAAAGGTTGATGATGCTTGCCATGTAGCTGACTTATTTTTCAGGGAAGTGGTGAGACTCCATGGACTACCTAGAAGCATTGTGAGTGATAGGGACACCAAGTTCCTAAGTCATTTTTGGAAAACGTTGTGGGGTAAGCTTGGTACTAAGTTACTTTTCTCTACTACTTGTCACCCACAAACTGATGGGCAAACTGAGGTAGTGAATAGAACTTTAGGCACTTTGCTGAGAACTATTTTAAAGAAAAATCTTAAATCTTGGGAAGAATGTTTACCTCATGTAGAATTTGCATATAATAGGGCTGTCCATAGTACAACTAATTGTTCACCATTTGAAATTGTGTATGGATTTAATCCTATGACACCACTTGATTTATTGCTTATGCCTAATATTTCTATTTTTAAGCATAAGGATGCACAGGCTAAGGCTGACTGTGAGGAAATTGCATGAGCATGTGAAAGCTCAAATTGAAAAGAAAATTGAGAGTTATGCCAAGCAAGCTAATAAGGGAAGACGAAGAGTTGTATTCGAACTTGGTGATTGAGTTTGGGTACACATGAGAAAAGAAGGGTTCCCTGAACAAAGGAAGTCCAAACTCCAACCTAGAGGGGATGGTCCATTTCAAGTGTTGGAGAGGATAAATGACAATGCTTACAAGATTGATTTGCTTGGTGAGTATAATATAAGTGCCACTTTTAATGTTTCTGATTTGTCTCTTTTTTATGCAAGTGTGGATTTGAGGACAAATCCTCTTCAAGAGGGAGGGGATGATGGGAACACAGATAGGGACAAAGAAAACGAGGCACTTGGAGGACCCATGACAAGGGCAAGAGCTAGGAAAGCGAAGGAAGCTCTTGAACAACTGGTGACTAATCTATTAGAGGCCCAACAATTTGCTGAAGCCCAACACTTGGAGAATAAAGTTTTGACATGCATAGCCCGAGAAGAGCTAATTTGAATAACAAGACTTTTAATTTGCTTTTGGGGTTATTTTCTTTTTAGTGTGTGGCTGTATAAAAAACAAAAAATAAATATATTGGCTACGGCAGGATTAGAACCCAAGTCTTTTTAAGAGGATTTGTTATTCTTAACCACTACTACATGTTAGAAACACTTGTCCTCAAGAGTTTTGTTTTTTCTTTTGTTTGCTTAAGTCTAGTGCATAAACTCCTAAGCTGAAATGTATTAAAACAATTGGAGATCAATCAGAAAGGGGGAATCATATTTTTTTTCAGACTTGTTGTGAGAAAAGCTCTCTGCTAGGGTTCTTGCTTGAACCTTTGATCTTATCAAGAATTCACATTCTTGTGGCGATCTTTCTTTTTGGCTTATCAAACCCAGGTTTGTGGCACCTTAAAACTAGTAACCCTCTTGTTCCTCTTCACTGTTTCATCTTTGAATTCGCGTTTTAATTTCAATTTGGTAATTACTGCTTGAATTTCTCTAGCCCATATTTCACGTTTTACGTGTCCAATTTTAGCATTTCTTGAGTCGTTTTCATAGTTTAGAACGTGAGTGTTCACCTCGATTTGGAATCGCCGCAATTGGAGTTCTGGGCTATGAGATACAATGTTGCCCAAGCGTAGTCTGAATTTGTGCCCTAAAACATCTTGCTTCAAAATTCCATCAAGGGGTTTCGTATCATAGTATCTTTATGCCTAACACAAAAGAGGCTTCCTAAGATTTTTCACTTCAAATTTTTCGTTAGAAATCTCTTGGTCTCATGTAAGAAGCCTATATCGCTGCTAGCAAGCAGTATATCATCGATATATAATACTAAGAATACATATTTCCTTTGATTGTAGCATTTGTCCAAAACTCTCTAATAATTCCAAGGGTGATCTTCTGGCAATCATTGAAGTAACCCCTAATCCCAGCAAACTCGAAGTACCTTGAGATGTTAAGACCACGTTCCTCAAGGTAAGGTATGTCAATGTAGTACTTCACGTGAATGTTCCTAGTGTAGGAACCTCGTGGCTTGATTATATTGTTCTCTACGTCAAGGAGTCTTCGTTCTTTCGCGACCTCGGGGTCAATGTTGGACGCCGAACTGTTGGTGTCTGTAGTGGACTCCGGCATTACGTCTGTAGGACGCTCATCAGAAGCTTGAGAGGTTGAGGGTGAGGCTGGTAGTTGGGAGGAGGAAGAGCCCTTGATTAGATTACGTTTGGCCATGGTGAGGGTTTGTGTTTAGGGTTTCTTGAGGTTCTTGGTTGCAGAGAGAATGGGTGAGAGAAATGAGAGGTTTCAAAAGCTTGGGGAATATGTTTGGCAACAGTAGGCTAGAATAGGTAATGAGTGTGCATTAAATACGATGGTACGGTTAGGGAATGATTGAAACAATATATTTATGACAGACTTGAATGTGCGTTTTAGGCTTTTATGACTTAGCTCAAACGAATGCTTAATTTATAAAATAGTTTTTAAAAACATTCACATGGTCTGACTCATATTTTGAGTGCGAAACACGTGACATGCACATGCCTCACTTAAGTATCACACCAAACGATGTGTCTTTAGTTTTACTAGTGAATAGCAGGCAGTGATAAAACATTAATTCACCCAAACCATCCCAATCTTTTCTCTCAAAAAGATCAATCTTTCTTCAGTAAGGGGTTTTGTAAAAATATCAGCAAGCTGATCGTCTGTCTTGACAAATTCCAATTTAATAGTCCCCTTCTGAACATGGTCTCTTATGAAATGATGTTTTATTTCTATATGCTTGGCTTTAGAGTGCATGGTAGGATTTTTAGAAAGAGATATAGGAGCAGTATTATCATAGAAGATAGGAATGTTACTCTCCAATATGTTGTAGTCTTCAAGTTGATTCTTGATCCACAATATCTGAGAGCAGCAACTTGCAACTGAGATGTATTTTGCTTCTGTTGTTGATAGTGCTATTGTTCCTTACTTCTTGCTGAGCCATGACACCATGTTGCCTCGTATGAAGTGGCAGCCTCCACTGGTGCTTTTTCTTTCAATTTTGTCTCCAGCATAGTCAACATCACAATAGCCTGTTAACTTATACTCTTTCTGTCTTTTAAACCAAAGACCAAGATTAGAAGTTCCAATTAAATATCTAAAAATTCTTTTAACAGCAGATAGATGCACTTCCTTTGGGTCAAACTGAAATTTGGAGCAGAGGTAGATACTGTACATTATATCTGGTTTGGATGCAGTCAAGTAGAGTAGTGACCCAATCATTCCTTTGAACTGAGTGACATCTACTTTCTTTGAATCTTCATCAGGTCCAAGTGATGTTGTTGGATGCATTGGAGTCTTCACAATATTAACATCATCCATTTTAAACTTTTTCAGGAGTTCTTTCACATACTTGGTCTGGTGTATGAAGATTCCTTTGTTGGTCTGCTTGATCTACAATCCTAGGAAGAATTTCAGTTCTCGCATCATGCTCATTTCGAACTCAGTCTGCATCAACTTTGAGAACTCTTCACAAAGTTTTTCATTAGTTGCACCAAAGATAATATCATCTACATAGATTTGAACAATAATAAAATCATAAGAGTAGTTTCTATGGAACAATGTAATATCTATGTTTCCTTTTATAAAATTCTGTTCTATTAAAAATGAACTGAGTTTTTCATACCATGCTCTGGGAGCTTGTTTAAGACCATACAATGCTTTGTTTAGTTTAAATACATGGTTTGGAAAGATAGTACTCTCAAACCAAGGGGGTTGTTCTACATAAACTTCCTCTTTGATTCCACCATTGGGGAATGCACATTTTACATCCATTTGATAGAGTCTCATATTTCTATGAGCAGTAAATGAAAGCAAAATTCTAATTGCCTCAAGTCTAGCTACTAGAGCGTATGTCTCCATATAATCAATACCTTCCTATTGTGAGTAACCTTTGGCCACTAATCTAGCCTTGTTCCTCACAACCTTGCCATTCTCATCTAGTTTGTTTCTGAAGACCCACTTAGCACCAACAGCTTCCTTGTTGTCTGGCAGCTTCACAAGTTTCTAGACATCATTCTTTTGAAATTGATCCAGCTCCTCTTGCATTTCTTGGACCCAGCTTTCATCTTCCATGGCATCATCAATGTGCTTGGGTTCTATTTTAGATAGTAGAGCTGTTTGTTGGAAGGATGATCTTGTTTTTACTAGAGCTCGAACTTCTCCAATGATCTAAGAAGGAGGATGGTTCTTGATCATCATTCTATTGCTGCTTTGTGGTTCTCTGACTTCTTCATCATCATCCGAGATGGTCTGATAGCAAACAGATGATCTGGTAGCAGACGATGTTGAAGTAGACGATGTTGTGTTAGACGATGGTCTGGTCTTTGATATCGCATCTTCTAGTCTGATATCTACAAATGAGTCCTTTAACTTTGATAGTTTCCTATCAAGTTGAGTGTCATTAAATCTTACATGAATGACTTCTTCAACAACTTTGGTTCTAGAGTTAAACACTCTATATACCTTGGATGTTTTACAATATCCAAGTAAGATGCTTGTATCACACTTCGAATCAAACTTACCCAAATTGTCTTTTGTATTAAGAATGAAACATTGACATCCAAAGGGATGGAAGTATGATATATTGGGTTTCTTTCCTTTCCACAGTTCATATGGAATCTTTTTAATAATAGGCCTAATATAAATTTTGTTTTGCAAATAACAGGAAGTATTTACAACTTCTGCCCAGAAGTGCTTAGGAGTTAAGTTATCATTCAACATGGTTCTGGCCATTCTTGTAATGACCTATTCTTCCTCTCAACAACACCATTTTGCTGTGGTGTTCTTGGTGTTGAGAAGTTGTGAAGAATTCCATTCTCTTCACTGAACCTTTAAAAATTTCATTTTCGAACTCTCCTCCATGGTCACTTCTGATAGAAGCTATACATACTTCTTTTTCATTTTGAACTCTCCTTGGTCGAGGCCGTACCCGAACCAAATAAAAATAATTAAATGCAGTAACTAGGAAGTGATCCTAGGTCGTCTCCCAGTGAGCAGTGATCAAACAAACGTTCATAACACTTAACAACAATAAAACAAGAACAAATTGGGGGGGTTTCTTTGTTTTAATAATTTAAACAGCAAGCAACTTGAATTAAAAATAACAGAACTAAAACGTGTTGTTTCCCCTTGATTCAAAAGCAAGCCTCTTATCCTAGGTTACGAGAATCTATCCCTAATCAATTTAGCCACTTAATCCAACCCGGGGTTAATTTACTAAGCAAAAATTAATACAAGGTTTTCATTATGTGATTAAGCAACACATACACCAATTAATTCCTCTCACAGGTCCATTAAGCATGAACATTAATTAAGCATAGAGATAATTAATCAAGCATTAAACATGCATGGATTAATATCAGCAACAAACACATAATAATTGGTGAAGGGGAAAAACTAATCAGAAATTAACATTAATAACAAAACCTCAAAGAGAGCTAGTGCTTAGTCCTCAAGAGAAAACAACATTGGAAATTTAACCTTCCATTCAAATTAAACAGCAACTGGAAACGTAAATAGCAAACTGAAAACGAAACAAGAAACAAAATGCAGAATAGAAACGAAATACAGAAATGGAACTGAAACGAAAATGAAATGCAACAATGAAGCGCAAACGAAGACTGTAAACGAAACTAAAAACAGAAATTGCAAAATGGAAATGAAACTAGAAAATAGAAATGAAAACAAGAACAGAAGACAGAAATGAAAACAAGAATAGAAGACAAAAACGAAACTAGAAATGGAAACTGAAAACGAACCAACAATGAAGAACGAAAATGGAAAAGAAGCGAGAAAATGAAATTGCAATTGAAAACGAAGCTGGAAAACAGAAAATGAAAAAACTCTGCTCTACATGAACAGTAGCATGCTGGGGACGTGAACTGTATTTTTTTTTTTTGAACAGTAAAAAAAAATGAAACTAAACCTAACAGCCCCCTCTCAATGACGGCTGGGCCTTATTCTTGTCTCCTAAAAGTCACTTAGGCCCACAAAATCCTAGACTACTAATCTGATTTGGGCCCATAAAAATCTGATGCGGCCCAATTACAAAATATAGCAATAAAATGAAATAAAATAAAATTGGACGACAAATAAAACTAAAACAGTCTCCTCTCTTCAAGCCCAAGCTGGTTTAACCCAATTCCAGATCCAAGCCCAATTGCTTATAATTCTCCTGAAATTAAATTAAAATACAGAATTAGTCAAAAAGACCCAAATGATAAAACTGCATAATTAATTTGACAATTAAGGCTAATCAGTAATTAAAATGATGACAGAAAGGGGTAAGAAATAGGAGAAAATAATGACACATCACTCCTCCATGGTCACTTCTGATAGAAGTTATAGAATTCCTTAAAAGCCTCATCCTTGTGAGTGAGGAATATAACCCATGTCCATCTAGAATAGTCATCAATTATTACTAGTCCATATCTCTTCCCTCTAAGAGATGTTGTCCTTGTTGGGCCAAAGAGATCAATATGTAACAGTTCTAATGGTTTAGAAGAGGCTAAAGATTGCCTTGTCTCTTTGCAGAGAAGAGATGTGAATCTTTAAAGTCTCTAACTATGCATGGTTCCTTGTTGAAGGAAACATCATATCCATTGTCGCAAAATTGGCTTATGCTCAATAGATTGTGTTTTAGCCCTTCAACAAATAACACATTCTCAATACCTATCTTACCAGTACCCCTAATTCTCCCTTTATGATTACCTCCAAAAGTGACTGTACCACCATGTATTGTTGTCAGGTCTAGGAACATAGACCTTGCGCCCGTCATGTGATGTGAGCAGCCATTGTCCAGGTACCATGATTGGTGTTTCTTTCCTGCCATCAAAGATGTCTGCAACAAGAATTATTTTGTTTTTAGGTACCCATATTCTTTTGGGTCCTTTGGTGTTAGTCTTAGAAGCAGATGACTTGCTTCTTGTAGGCAATTTCTTACTTTTGGACTTTACATGTCCATTCTCAAAGTGTGGTCCATTAAAGGAAGCTTTCCTTTTGGTTGCTTCTTTCTTTCTTGTGAATCCAAGGCCAGATTTGTCATTTGGATGTCTGTTGTATGAAAGAATTTTCTTTAAATTTTCAGACTCACTGACAAATTTGCTTAGAGTACTCTTGAGATATGTAGCTTCTTTGCGTAATTGAGCAATTTCAGTTTCATCTTTGCTCAAGGCTCTTACCTTGTTTAATTCATCAGTTTCCTTAATCAATTCATTCAATTGCCTTCTATGCTATTCCTTTTCTATCCAGAGTTCACTTTTGCTTTTAATTAAGCATTGGTGATCAATGGTTAGTTTTTGAAAATCATCTGTTAGAGCATTACTGGTTGTGACTAATGTAGAACATTTATCAGATAGCTTAATAAAAGAAGATCCAAGTTCTTCATGCTCTTTTGAAAGTTTTCTTAATTTCTTTTTCATAAATAAATAGGATTTTGAAAGAATGGATGAATTAGAGAGAAGTTCTTGATAAGCTTCTTGAAGAGAAATAACATCATTGAGGTCTACCTCTTGTTCTTCATCATTTGAAGCTTCAAACGCAGACGTAGAGTGGATGTTGTCTGGTGTGTTCTCAGCATCAGACGTAGACAATGTAGAGGTTGCGTCTGCCATTAGATAGAGGTTAGCTTCTTCGTCTGATACTTCAGAATTTTCTTCATTTGTTGAGTCATCTAGATCTTCCCATGTGGACATCAGTCCTTTCTTTTTCTTGGGAAATCTCCTGTTGACCTTTTCTTTTCCTTTGTTGAGCTTAGGACACTCTGACTTGAAGTGTCTAGGCTTCTTACACTCGTAGCAGACGATGGAATTTTTCTCTTTCTTCTCACGGTTTGCTCAGTACTTCTTATTGTAGTTTTTCCATCTTGATCCACCTTTCTTTTTCCACATCTTGTGGATTTTCCTTGAGATGAAGGATAGCTCATCATCATCCTTTGATTCTTCTTCACTTGAGGAAGTGGACTCTACTTCTGACTCTTTTGCCTTTAGAGCCTTGGTGGTGTGTTTTTTGGATGGTCTGGAGGACTGACTTTTTGATGAGGATTGCTTTTTAGGTGTTTTCTTATTTGGCTTGTGAGCTTTTAGAGCTAGAGACTTGCCCTTTTTCAGTTTGGCATCTCCTTGTAGTTCTTGCTCATGCAGCATTAGAATCCCCACTAGCTCTTCGAGAGGCATATAATCTAGATTTTTGGAAGCTTTAATGGCTATGACTTGAGGTCTCCATTGTCTGGGCAAGCTGCGAAGAATTTTGTTAACATGCTCGAAATTTTTGAAACTTTTACTAAGGTTTCGAAGTTCATTTAAAATAGTTTGGAATCTAGACAACATATTAGCTATGGTTTCATCTTCTTCCATAGCAAAGAGTTCATATTTTCTTGTAAGAACACTTACCTTGTTCCTTTTTACCTGTGAGGACCCTTCATAAGTTATTATGAATGTGTCCCATATGTCTTTGGCAGATTTGAACTAGCTTATCTTTCTGTGCTCAGTTTCTGAGATACATGCATGTATTGCATTTCTTGCTCTAGAGTTGAGGATGAATCTGTTCTTCTGTGCCTCAGTCCATTGTTCTTTTGGGATCTCAATTTCATTATCATCAACTGGAATATAATCTCCATTTTCTACGACATCTAGCATGTCTATATGACATGATTCAAAGTATGTCTTCATTCTTTGTCTCCAATATGTGAAGTTTTCACCCTTAAAGATTGGAGGTTTGTGTTGAATATGTGAAGTATGCCTCTTGAAGAGCTAGTGTAGGATCTTTAGCTCTGTATCTGTGAAGATAGTTATCAAAGATCGAGCTCTGATACCAACTGAAATACACAAGAACACACTAGAAGGGGGGTTGAATAGTGGGTTCAAACCTTTTCGCAAATACCATTAGTTCACAAATTGCCCTCTTGGATATATGTTAGTTTAAAGCAGCAAATATATCCTTGCAAGACAAAGCTTAGAAAATCTTTTCGAAAGAGTACAGTGAGCAAGATAAATATTTGTAAACACAAGACAACAAATGAGAACTTGTTTTTATATTGGTTCACTCAACCTGAGCTACGTCCAGTTCTCCTTTAACAATTGTCAAAGGGTTCCACTATAATTAACTGATTACAAAACAAGTATTCTTCACTGCCACTTTTGGCTACAAGTACTCTCTATGTCACTATTGGCTACAAGTATTCTAAACCACTTTTGGTTGCAAGTATGAATCTCCCCCTAAGATTATACTTCCCAAGTATTCTTTTATCACTAAGTCACTCTTGGATTTCTATACAAAAATGTATTAGATTAAGATAACTCTCAAGGAGAGGATATAATCAATTATTGAATCTGCATGAGCTTGTAAAGGATGGGTGTTCTATTTCTCTTAGCTCGCGTTCAAGACTTGCTCTCAGAATGCTTTCTCTTGCTGTCTAGATTTTTCGTTATTTAGTTTTCGTTCCATTTGTTCTTCTTTTTCTTGCTTGTTTTTCTTTGTTTCATAGAGTCTTCCTTATAAAGTGGGCTTGATGAATTTGAACGTTGGGGAAGACTTCTTTCCATTGTCTCACACAGTAAAGTGTTGAAGTAGCTTTGACTGTGCTTTATCTAACGAGAGCAGGTTTTTGTCTCTGTTACAGTTTGTCTTTTAGCTAAAAGTGTGCATCCCAATGTTGATTGGTTCTTTTGGTTGTACCTGCACACTTTACATAGTATGAGACTTGCAAGTAAAATGAGGAATCAAAGAAAGGAATGTCAAAGGGTATCTCCCTTTGTTTCAGTTGCAACAATGCCTTTATTGAGTAAAGAATTAATTATAAAGCATGTATTCCTTAGTACTTATGATAGTTTACATTCTGTTCCTGCATAGACAAAGTCTGGCTTAACACACATAGTTTGGTCTTGATTAAGTATGGTCTGTTTGTGCATATATAACGTCTGGCTTTAACAAACACATTCTTATTGAAAGACATGGTCTATTCTAGCCTTAGACATCGCCTGGCTTAACAAACACATTCTTAATTAAAAGATATGGTCTATTTTAGCCTTAGACATCATCTGGCCTTGCATCAGACATTGTCTGGTGCTTGGCTTCAGACATCGTCTAGCGCTAGACATCAGACATCGTCTGACGCTGAGCATCAAACATTGTCTAGCGCTTGGCTTCAGACATCGTCTGGCCTAGGGACATAGCTTAAATAGTTAAGAACTTATTTAAATCTGTTTATAGCCATTTTCAATGCTAAATATAACCAATATAAGTTCTCAGACAATTAGAGCATAGGATTTGAGTTGAGAGATATTACCATTGTCTGTTCTTACTTGGTTTCTTGAAATCACTTAGTCTAAAATCATTAGTTGATCAAATATTATTACATTTGTTATCATCAAAAACCTATTAAGGTATTAGGGGTTAGACATCATCAAATGTCTTGGTTCTAACATATACACATCAATAACATGATATTCATACTCAAGAACATGGCAATAGAAATTCTCAATTTCAATCACATGGAGTTAGTCACACGTTCTTAAGGTATGCCATGTATGCATGTATGCAAGTTCGTATCTTTCTTTCAGTTACATGCAATGTATATGAATATCTGGATTTATATGGCACCAAAGCTGTTACGGGCCCAAAAGTTGGCAATTAGCCAAAGGTTGCACCTAGTTGGGATCTAGAGCTAAGCATAGAATCACACAAATACAGCCTTAAATGGTGTAATGGCTTTACAAGGATCCACACCTAGCCTAGATCCACAAATGAATAGGAAGGACACAAAGCCTAGGATGCCATGATGCATGAATCACTTTTCAGACTTTTATCTTTTCATTATAAGGATGAGATGGATTGGACGGACAAATGGTATTTCCCCAAGATTTGTACACTGAGTACCCATGTCATACAAGACTTTTCCCATAGTTCAAAACTGATTCCTTGACAGCCTAGTCCGTCTCCAATCTCATCTTACGTTATTCATGGGGAATTCTTTAAAAATGCAAATGGAGTGATTCCAGCTTTCAGAGTTCAACAAACATGTCTAGTTTAAGGTAAAAATATAAATCAATCACAATCACCACCACAGAAATACAGAATTCACTAATTGCAGCCACTGCCCAGAGGAAAGTGCAAACAGAACAGCTTCCATAAGAAAATTCATTATAAATCACACAGAACTCGAAATGTTATGCCATCAATTGCATCATAAAATAAACATATAGGACTATAATATAGCAAGATATCTCAGCAAGCCACTTAGAATAAGGCCATCAATATGACACAGGTAAAACAAGGCAGTTACAATAATATAGTTTCAGTAGTATGTTTAAATTCCCAAGTAAATCACTAAAGTACAAATATAGGACTAAGGCTTGTAACCTGTTTAAGGTAAGTTAAGAACCTTTAGATACATCACCAAACATGACACATGTTATTGGATCAGTACACATGAGTTACTTGCTCTACAAATTCACAGTTTCCACACTACGCACACCAAACTCCAACAAAACTAGTTTGAACTCATTGCATTAGAAAAATTTCCTATGAATCATACAACATTGAAATGGAATGAATCCAAAACGGTTTTAAAGCTAAGACTTAACTATGTACTGTATTAAAGGATTTAAACAAATACCTTATAGTTTGGTTAGATAACAATATTTACTACAAAGTTATTATGAGGCCAATTTCGTCATGACTACTAAGTATATCTTCTTCTCACAATTCACATACTATTTCCAATGGAATTTAATCTGTTACATAATGAAGGTTACATACAACACTTCATGGCCCTCAAGAGAAATAAACTAGTTCCAATTCAAGACATCATATCCAATTCAAGTGGAACAAAATACTTACATCATACCCATCTCAACATCGCATATATATATATATATATTAGGCACCACACTTTCCATGCACTCAAACAAGATTCAAGGTATGCTACATGATATGATGATAAGGAACTCTATGGTAGGTTAGGGTGGAATAAACACTTAAAGTAGGTCGCATGTGTCTCACAAGTCATTCACTACTCACACAACCCCATACACTCAACACTATGTCAAGTTTTTGCCTCACTAAACTTGTTTTAGTGTAAACATCACCAAAAATTGTAAGAGACTCCAAATTGGATGAGACCACTTGAATTTGAAAGCTAAGACACAAGTCTAGAGAAACACCAAAAGGTCTGAACTAGTTCATTTCCAGAATAACCCCAACTCTTATTCCAACACAAAACAATTCATAGATAAGAATTTAACATTTACTTCTAGTATAACTAAACTTCCTACTTATATTAAGTATGAAGGGGGTTGGGTACATAGGCAAGTCTGACTCTTGGCTTCTAAGAGAGTTATAAAATCAAAGGAAAACAAGTTTAGACAAAGATTTAAGCAATACATCTCTCAAATTGAAGTAATTGGCAAAGGTATACAAATCTGTCCTACAATCACTCACCAGCAACTTGCTTTGCCAAAATATTCATCAAATACTTTAGATGGTTCAAAACTCATGAGATCAGTTGTCGAGGAAAGAGGAAGCCTAAAACCAGAGTATTGAAGGGAGGGCAAGGTCTGGTTCAGTATAGTCTGTTCTCACGAAATAATAGAAGGCGAGAAGGAATCATTGCTAATTTTTAGCATACTCCCTTGTCATGTTTCTAAGTTATCTAGTTTCCAATTGGTTGGACATATAGGAGAGCTTGGAAGAGTTGGATTTGGGCTTTTCTATGGTCTATGGAAACGGGGAATACAATTCTAATCAATGACTCTAACCAGATGGCCCAGTAACAATACCAAAATTGTCTCAGCACATAAGCCTACCCAACCTGTTTAGCCAAAATATTCGCCAAATATTGAGGAGAAACATAAAAATTGTGAAACTAATCAGGTTTGAAAGAAGACATTTAAAACTAGAAAACCACCAAAGAACTTAGCTAATTGCAAAATGAGCAGTTCACATGAGTTGGTCTAAAACAGAATAGAGTCTGTCCTAATTTCCAACAAGTAATTTTCAGAGTTTTAGAATACTACTCAATTCCAATCTCTTCTCATGCCACCTAGTATTAAAGTCACCCAGTATTTAAAAGCATGACTTGGTACATAAACAATCATTATACACTTAGGTAGATAAAAATAGAATTCTTGATTCTAATTTGGTGGTCATAGTCAAATACTTGAATTCACTTTCTTGACTTACTAGAAAAGATTAAAAATAAATCAATAAGCATAATAATCACCCATTTCATAAACTTCTCCCATTAGATTCATAAGTATCACACAAACACAGAGGTTCAAGGGATTAGACTCATTACATATGTGAATCTCGTACGAAATTAATATCACTAACTCAAGCATGCATAATCTATCCAAGCCAAAAATGCACTATTTGGGCAATTACGCTAATGGTTCATGGCTCATGCAATTGGGGTTCACCAATCTAGAGAGAATATTTAGAATCTATCAATCATACCAATTTAAACATCACATTATAGAAACACACAAATACAAGAAAATCCCAATTTTATCAAGTTAATCAGTGACTCGACGACATTGAATAACAAAGAACGTTAGGAGTGGAGAGTTCCTAACTCTCTCCTATTGCTGCTGTTTTATATGCTATCCCTCACTCCCCCTTACCTAAGGCTTTGCTGGGATTCTTTGAGAACGTTGCGTTCGCTATTGCTTTCATGTAGACGCTAACCCCTGATTGTCATAATTCCTTATATAGAGAGCGAAAAGAAAACTGGAAATTGGTCAGTTAAAGAGCACGATTAGAATTTGGGTTTCAAATTTGTGCGTTAAAATCAAAAACGAAAATGTGCTCAGAACCTTAAAGGGGGTTTGTAATAGAGATTATGAAGGTGAAATCAAAACCCTTCTTTACATGCAAAAAGGGAAAATGGGTATTTGGGGAAAACAGAAAAATCTGAGATTGGATTCATGGGTGAGAGAACAGAAGCCACTAGATAGGAAAGCTAATACCTTGAGTGTCGTTCAAGATGGAGCAAAGTGAAGGTTCATGTGATGCATGCTTGCTGGCTTTGTACCAAGCGGAAAAGAAATGAGAGAAGTTTGCTACGGATGATCGAAGAGGAGCGAATGGAAGAAAATGGGAATCAAAGATTGGGTTTGTTAAAGGTAAGCATAGAGTTTTATCTCTTGGGTGGTAACGCGTAGGTAGCTGGCCTCATTCTTAAGCTTGCAAAGTAAGAAGGATTTAAGAAAAATAATTAAATTAGGGGTTATAAAACTTAAATCAAAGAATTGGTTGGTTTAATAAAATTAACCAATTGGAATGAATAATGAGAATAATGGAATAATTTAGGATCCAGTGGTATAATTTCAAATAAATTTAGGAACAAGGTAATTATTTTAAAATATTAGAAATAGATATAGTAATTAATTTAGATGATAAAATTAATAAAGCAGACCATAGAAATTGCTACAAAAACATTTGGTGACTTTGTAATTTAATTTAGACATACTAGAATTACATAATAAAATTTAAAGATTATCGAGACTGGTCGAGTATCTCAATCTGATTATTTAGAACTTGAATCATTTTAAGAGATATGAATTGTGCTCTATAATTGACCACTTTAGCTCTAACTGAGTTCTAAAGTGTTCAATCTTTATCACGGATATTAGTCATTATAAAATAACTAATTTCAGGTGCATGCCACTAAGACTTAAATTACTCCAAGTTCATAAATCTTATACTAATAGCTTAAAAACACAGCAACAAACACCCAAGCACATAAAGATAAGATACAATCAATTATAATAAACTAGCTTCTGAAAACAGGATGTTACATAGCCCATACCCGACGTTGGATTGGACTTGATGGTTCAAAACACGGTTTTATGGTAAGATATGCAAGATGAATGTCATTATAATATTTTTACTTTTATATGTTGACATTTATTTCCCTTGTAGGTTGATACGGTAGAGAGGCTATTTCACAGTGCAACTGACCAACATTGGAGTATAGGATCCAATGAAGAAGTTAGAAGAGGTGTCACCAATATTTTACAAGCCATGGGGTAAGTTGAACGTATAACTGTTCCTTCACAACAGGCATTGCCGCAAGTGGATCCACTACCAATTCCCCCACATAACTTGAATATTGGACCACGAAGTCGGGAGGGTAGAGGACTTAGTCGAAGAAGAACGATTATAGAACATGTGCCATTCCAGTTTGAAGCTCCTCCACCACAACCAACCGAGGGGAACTTTTTTGTGAATCCTAGTCAATATTACGGTGATTACACACAATTCACATATAATACTCAACAAGTCCCACCACATTCAGCCACGCCTGCCTTTGGCTCATATCAAAATCAAGAATTTTATATACCTAACCCAACTTCAGCTACGCATGCTTCCAATTCATATCAAAACCAACCGTGTTATGTACTATAACAACCTCAATCTACCATTGATTATTCTCAGTATTTGGATTTGACACCCAGCCCTATGGAAGCAAACTTAAATATGCTTGGTGCACCAGGACGTGATGGACAATTTTATGATACTAATGTTTCGCCTTCTAGTTTGTTTGGCATGCACAAACCATATCAAGGATGGCATCAAGGTCATAGTTCATGCCAAAATCTAGGGCAAGGAGTTGATTTGAATTCAAGATTTGGTGATGAGGCTAATGATAATCAATGATTTTATTGTGTTCTTTAATTTGGCATGGATTTAATGTGTTTCATGTTTAATTTTTATTATTACATCAGTTCTTTTGGACATTGATTTTATTGTATTCTTTAATTTGGCAAGGATGAGTTAAAAACAATGCAACGAAGCTTTTGAGGAAGAGTTGTAGTGAATGAGTACCTAGCTCCATGACCCAGGTTTAGGGTTTATCAGGAGGCAAGCGGCTGGGCAATAGTTAAATAATAGCAATTACAAAACTTATTTTTTTCATTACTAGAAGTTACATACATAACTTGAGATAAAAAAAACAATATATAATTTTAACTTGAGATAAAAAAAAATATTCATGATATTTCTTAATATCATGACAAAAATTATATTTATATGCAACAGTGCTTTGTAATTTCTAATACTGGATGACATTGTTTTTACAATGGTATTATTCAAGGTCAGATGAAACCAATTTATAGAAATTAAGATGGGGAGTTGGTCCTGCCCAGGTGTCACCACTCTGTGAACCACCTTAAAAGGTATCGCCAGATGATGAAGCAAGTCTAGACTGAGTAATAGTAGGTTTAACAACTGAGTAATAACAGGTCTAGACTACACGAAGGAGTAGAAATAGCCATATTGGTGATGCCACATAAAGTGGCACAAATAGTAGTGTCGCCACTTTAAGTGGCATCACCAATGGGTGTGTCGCCAGATGATGTGGCATCACCAATGATGCATGTGACAACTATTTTTATGTCGTCGCTTTTGCCTTTTACCTGTATGAACCCACCTAACTCCATTTCTTTCTGACCATTTTTTGCGTTTCAATAGTGGTAACTTATTTTGTGGTTGGATTTTGCACAAAGCATTAAGCTTAAATTTTACTTGGTATTCTAATTTCATTTTCGAAAATGACTTTTCAAATGATTTTTGTTTATTGGAATGGTCGTAAATTTTTAGGACCTCAGGGAATCACATTTGAGGGAAGCAAAAAAATGTTTAAAGTTAAACAAAATATTACTTGTGCTGGTTTGAACAAAGGCTTAGTAAAAAATTAAATCTTTCTATGCATAAGTAAGTTTACATGTCGAATTATGACTTCATCAAATCCCATAACATTTGATGGTGTGGATGTTTGTGATGATGAAGATGTTGAATGCATGATTAGTGCAATGAAACAAAATGTATTTAGTAACTTTATGGAGCTATACGTGGAGATTGAACAGGTTGGTTCTTCATTGCAAGTGTTAGTTATGCAACATATTTTACCCTCCAATGAAGACGGATATATAATTGATGAGGAGAATTATCAACGTCTGGAAGCGGATTTTGAAGATGATGAAATTCCAAACAACGGAGGTGAAGACCAGGGAGACCTATCTGATCATTCTTCAGACTCAGAGGACGAGGCGGCAATTCCAAGTAAGTATGCATGGATTTTTAACTAAATGAAATAATTATCACCAATATTTTTTTTCAGATCCTACTTTTGGTGTTTCAAAAACAGTCCAAACCATATTGTCGCAATGGAATTCCTTGACTCATTTCTCAAATGTCAACTAGGCTCACCCTGATCAAGAAATGCCGTCCTCGGAGTTCAGTGATAGAGATCAGTGGAAACTTGGAGAAGAGTTGCATAAGGGATTAACTTTTGAAACAAAAGATGCAGTAAAAATGGTTGTTGCATGTTACAATATGAGTGTGTATCACTCATATATGACTTTAGAAAGTCGCCCAAAAGCAATGGAATTTAAATGTAGAAATAATCCAGAAGGTTGCCCATGGAGATGCAGAGCAATAGTGTCTTGCAAGATGAGTCTGTGGATAGTAACTAAATGGGAAGACCCTCATTCTTGTCTAATCACAAACTTAACTCAAGATCACGTTAATTTGACTGTGCAAATTATCAGTAACTTTATTCTAGGTATAACTTTATTTTTCAAAATGTTTTTAATCTATTTGGTTTTTATTCACCTTAAATTTTTTTTTCTAGGGATAATTAGAAATGACCCTTCAATTTCAATTTCATTGATTCAAGAAAGGATGGTTAGTGAAAAATCATATAAAGTTTCGTACAAAAAAGCGTGACTTGCGAAACAAATTGTTGTAGCTACGGTGTATGGTGACAGGGAAGACTCATATGATTTATTGAAAGTGTGATTGGAGTGGATGTCCTCTAAGTGTGAAGGATCAACATTTAAAATCGAAACAACTCCTTTCAAAATGGATGACATAATTTACCCTGAATATAGACAATTTAAACGTGTATTTTGGACATTTAAACCGACGATCAATGGATTCAACTAGTGTAAGCCAATCATTCAAATTGATAAAACACTTTTGTATGGAAAATACAAAGGTACTTTGTTGATTGTAACAACGCAAGATGGCAATAGATGTGTATTGCCAATTGCTTTTGCAATTGTAGAAGGTGAAACATTGGATGATTGGGAATGGTTTTTGTCCAAAATAAGACAACACATAACCACAAAACAGGGGATATGTCTTATATCAGATAGACATAAAAGTATAATATCAGCAGTCGCAGGATTAAGACTATGGCAACCACCACATGCTTTCCATGTGTATTGCATTCACCATATAGCTAGCAACTAAAATACACAAGAACACACTAGAATGGGGGGGTTGAATAATGGGTTAGAAAACTTTCTCGTGAGACACTATTAGTTCGCAAATTGTTTTCTTGGATATATGTAAGTTTAAACCAGCAAATATATCCTTGCAAAGCAAAGTTTAGAAAACCTTTCCAAAAGAGCACAGTAGGCAAGATGAATATATGTAATTACAAGACAACAAATGAAAGCTTGTTTTTATACTGGTTCACTCAACCTGAGCTATGTCCAGTTCTCCTTTAACAACTATTAAAGGGTTCCACTATAATCAACGGATTACAAAACAAGTATTCTTCATTGCCACTTCTAGCTACAAGTATTCTCTATGCCACTATTGGCTACAAGTATTCTAAACCACTTCTAGTTACAAGTATGAATCTCCCCCTGACACTACACTTCTTAAGTATTCTTATATCACTATGTCACTCCTGACTTTCTATACAAAAATGTATAAGATTCAAATAACTCTCAGAGAGAGGATATGAACAAGTGTTGAATCTGTGTTAGCTTGTAGAGGATGGGTATTCTCTTTTCTCTCAGCTTGTGTCTCTCACTGGGTTTTTCTCAAAGTGCTTTGCTTACTGTACAGATTTCTTTGAATGAGTTTGTTTCAGTTCATTAGCATTTCATCATCTATCATCCTTGTCTTCTCATTGCATGGAAGCATCTTTATATAATGAGTTTCATGGATTTGAATGTTGGAGAAGATAGGTTTCCGTTGTCTCACAAAAGAGTATTGAAGTTGCTTTGACTGTGCTTGATGTGATTGGAGTAGGTTTCTGTCTTTGTCACAGTTGGCTTTTAGCTTAAGGTGTGCATCTCAATGCTGATTAGTCTTTTGGCTGTACCTACACACTTCACACAATTTGAGACATGCAAGCAAATATGAGGAATAGAGGAAAGCAAGTTCAGAGAGTATCTCCCTTTCTTTCTGTAACAACAGTGCCTTTATTTGTGTAAAAAATTAATTATAAAACACATATTCCTCAGCACACATGACAGATCAAGTTCTGTTCCTGCATAGACAGCGTCTAGCTTAACAAACACAGTCTAATCTGACTAACCATGGTTTGTTCTTGTAAGGACCTGCCAAGTTCTAGAACTAACTTTGGAAAAACTAGATTAATAATTTGGAACCAACTCAAAAAATGTTAAAGAGATACTGAGAAAATTTTTCGCGTTTGGAAGCAAAGGTGTTTAGCTTTAAAACTCAGTACGATGTTCCTATAAATGAATTTCATAACTCAAATAATAAAACCAGCTCTAAACATATTATAAAACTTATGCAGCGAAAAATATGAAGCAAGAGGGGGTCAACAAGCACTTGATAAATACTATATAGTTTAAAATTCATAATAGAGGCGTATAGGAAAGTAATTTAGTGTGTATTGGCTAAACTTAAATTCAAACTTCCGAGTTGTACAACTCCAAATCATAGAGTAAGTTGTTAAAAAGTCTTGTTACTTCAAGTTGGTGAAGATTTCTATCACATAAACAAAACCAACTTAAAATCACAGCTTCCAACAAGGCTAGTCCCCATAAAGTAGCATATATCCAAAACATGGCAGGAACAAAATCAAACAAATAAAAAAGGAGATTCCTAAGCTACTAGATTTGCTTCTAGTATCCTCTTGCTATTCTAGATTACGGCTCCTTCATCTAGTCTACTCCTCCTACTAGCCAACAAGTAGTGACTTCAAACAACACAGAGAAGGAGGGTGAAGTTATGGTAACATATAAAAACAAGTAAGAGAGACTAATAACAACAACATAACCTTATACATATATACTTCTATATCTTGTTGGGCCAATAACACAAATCAAAGCTCAAGACCTGAGGGTTTATTTCTAGTCTAGATCAAGACAATGTACTTTAACATAGATCAACTATATATTTCAAGTTTATACGATGTACGCATCAATCACATGATATCCATACTCAAGCACATGGAGTTAGTCACAAACTCTTAAGGTATGCCATGTATGCATGTATGCAAGTTAGTATCTTTCTTTTAGTTACATGCAATGTGTATGAACATCCGGATTTATATGGCGCCAAAGCCGTTACGGGCCCAAAAGTTGGCACTTAGCCAATGGTTGCACTTAGTTGGGATCTAGCACTAAGCATAGAATCCACTAGAAGCATGAATTATACAGATTCAACCTTAAATGGTGTAACAACTTTACAAGGATCCGCACCTAGCCTGGATCCACAAATGAATAGGAAGGACACAAAACCCGGGATGCCATGATGCATGAATCACTTTTCAATCTTTTATCATTTCATTATAAGGATGAGATGGATTGGACGGACAATTGGTATTTCCCCAAGATTTGTACACTGAGTACCCATGTCATAATTTCAAGACTTTTCCCATAGTTCAAAACTGATTCCTTGGCAGCCTAGTCCGTCTCCAATCTCTTCTTACATTATTCATGGGGAATTCTTTAAAAATGAAAATGGAGTGATTCCAACTTTTAGAGTTCAACATACATGTCTAGTTTAAGGTAAAAATATAAATCAATCACAATCACCACCACAGAAACACATAATTCACTAATTGCAGCCATTGCCTAGAGGAAAGTGCAAACAAAACAACTTCCATAAGAAAATTCATTATAAATCACACAACTCGAAATGTTATGCTGTCAATTGCATCATAAACTATACATATAGGACTATACTATAGCAAAATATCTCAGCAAGTCACTTAGAATAAGGCCATCAATATGACACAGGTAAAACAGGGCAGTTACAATAATATAGTTTCAACAGTATGTTTAAATTCCCAAGTAAATCACTAAAGCACAAATATAGGACTAAGGCTTGTAACCTGTTTAAGGTAAGTTAAGAACCTTTAGATACATCACCAAACATGACTGATGTGTCATTATTTTCTCCTATTTCTTACCCCTTTCTGTCATCATTTTAATTACTGATTAGCCTTAATTGTCAAATTAATTATGCAATTTTATCATTTGGGCCTTTTTGACTAATTCTGTATTTTAATTTGATTTCAGGAGAATTATAAGCAATTGGGCTTGGATCTGGAATTGGGCTGAACCAGTTTGGGCTTGAAGAGAGGAGACTGTTTTAGTTTTATTTGTCGTCCAGTTTTATTTTATTGCTGTATTTTGTAATTGGGCCGAATCATATTTTTATGGGCTCAAATCAGATTAGTAGCCTAGGGTTTTGTGCAAGTGACTTTTAGTGAGACAAAATTTAAGGCCCAGCCGTCATAGAGAGGAGGCTGTTAGGTTTAGTTTCGTTTTTCACTATTCAGAAAAGGGTTTTACGTCCCCAACATGCTACTGTTCATGTAGAGCAGCGTTTTTGTTCATTCTCTGCTTCTGTTTCCATTTTCACTCTTCATTGTTGGTTCATTTTCAATTTCCATTTCCAGTTTCGTTTTTGTCTTCTATTCTTGTTTTCATTTCTGTTTTGCATTTTGCTATTTACGTTTCCAGTTGTTGTTTAATTTGAATGGAAGGTTAAATTTTCAGTGTTGTTTTCTCTTGAGGACTAAGCACTAACTCTCTTTGAGGTTTTGTTATTAATGTTAATTTCTGATCAGTTTTTCCCCTTCACCAATTATTTTGTGATGAACCTGTGAGAGGAATTAATTGGTGTATGTGTTGTTTAATCACATAATGAAAACCTTGTATTAATTTTCGCTTAGTAAATTAATTCCGGGTTGGATTAAGTGGCTGAATTGATTAGGGATAGATTCTCGTAACCTAGGATAAGAGGCTTGCTTTTGAATCAAGGGGAAACAACACGTTTTAGTTCTGTTATTTTTAATTCAAGTTGCTTTTTTGTTTAAATTATTAAAGAAAAGAAACCCCCCCCATTTGCTACTGTTTTATTGTTGTTAAGTGTTATGAACGTTTGTTTGATCACTGCTCACTGGGAGACGACCTAGGATCACTTCCTAGTACTGCATTTAATTGTTTTTATTTGGTTTGGGTACGGCCTCGACCAATGACACATGTTACTGGATCAGTACACATGAGTTACTTGCTCTACAAATTCACAGTTTACACACTATGCACACCAAACTCCAACAAAACTACTTTGAACTCATTGCATTAGAAAAATTTCCTATGAATCATACAACATTGAAATGGAATGAATCCAAAACAGTTTTAATGCTAAAACTTAACTATGTACTGTATTAAAGGATTTAAACAAATACCTTATAGTTTGGTTAGATAGCAATATTTACTACAAAGTTATTATGAGGCCAATTTCGTCATGACTACTAAGTATATCTTCTTCTCACAATTCACATACCATTTCCAATGGAATTTAATCTGTTACATAATGAAGGTTACATACCACACTTCATGGTCCTCAAGAGAAATAAACTAGTTCCAATTTAAGATATCATATCCAATTCAAGTGGAACAAAATACTTACATCATACCTATCTCAACATCGCATATATATATTATACTAGGCACCACACTTTCCATGCACTCAAACAAGATTTAGGGTATGCTACATGATATGATAAGGAACTCTAAGGTAGGTTGGGGTGAAATAAACACTTAGAGTAAGCCGCATGTGTCTCACAAGTCATTCACTACTCACATAACCCCATACACTCAACATTATCTCAAGTTTTTGCCTCACTAAACCTGTTTTAGTGTAAACATCACCAAAAATTGTGAGACTCCAAATTGGATGAGACCACTTGAATTTGAAAGCTAAGACACAAGTCTAGAGAAACACCAAAAGGTCTGAACTAGTTCATTTCCAGAATAACCCCAACTCTTATTCCAACACAAAACAATTCATAGATAAGAATTTGACATTTACTTCTAGTATAACTAAACTTCCTACTTATATGAAGTATGAAAGGGGTTGGGTACATAGGCAAGTCTGACTCTTGGCTTCTAAGAGACTTATAAAATCAAAGGAAAACAAGTTTAGACAAAGATTTAAGCAATACATCTCTCAAATTGAAGTAATTGGCAAAGGTATACAAATCTGTCCTACAATCACTCACCAGCAACTTGCTTTGCCAAAATATTCATCAAATACTTTAGATGGTTCAAAACTCATGAGATCAGTTGTCGAGGAAAGAGGAAGCCTAAAACCAGAGTATTGAAGGGAGGGCAAGGTCTGGTTCAGTATAGTCTGTTCTCACGAAATAATAGAAGGCGGGAAGGAATCATTGCTAATTTTTAGCATACTCCCTTGTCATGTTTCTAAGTTATCTAGTTTCCAATTGGTTGGACATATAGGAGAGCTTGGAAGAGTTGGATTTGGGCTTTTCTATGATTTATGGAAATCGGGAAATACAATTCTAATCAATGACTCTAACTTGACAGCCTAGAAATAAACACAAACAGCAAGAATACCAAAACTGTCTCAACACATAAGCCTACCCAACCTGTCTAGCCATAATATTCGCCAAATATTGAGGAGAAACATAAAAATTGTGTAACCAATCAGGTTTGAAAGAAGACATTTAAAACT
The DNA here is from genome assembly GCA_014843725.1 of Amphicarpaea edgeworthii. NCBI lineage: Eukaryota > Viridiplantae > Streptophyta > Magnoliopsida > Fabales > Fabaceae > Amphicarpaea > Amphicarpaea edgeworthii. Next base: position 9,674,839 of record CM026324.1, read on the forward strand.
AGAAAACCACCAAAGAACTTAGCTAATTGCAAAATGAGCAGTTCACAGGAGTTGGTCTAAAGCAGAACAGAGTCTGTCCCAATTTCTAGCAAGTAATTTTCAGAGTTTTAGAATACTACTCAATTCCAATCCCTTCTCATGCCACCCAGTATTTAAAGTCGCCTAGTATTTGAAAGCATGACTTGGTACATAAACAATCATTATACACTTAGGTAGATAAAGATAGAATTCTTTATTCTAATTCGATGGTCATAGTCAAATACTTGAATACACTTTCTTGACTTACTCGAAAAGATTAATAATAAATCAATAAGCATAATAATCGCCCATTTCATAAACTTCTCCCATTAGATTTACAAGGATCACACAAACACAGAGATTCAAGGGGGTTAGACTCATTACATATGTGAATTTCATATGAAATTAATATCACTAACTTAAGTATGCATAATCTATCCAAGCCAAAAATGCATTATTTGGACAATTACGCTAATGGCTCATGGCTCATGGAATTGGGGTTCACCAATCTAGAGAGAATATTTAAAAACTATCAATCATACCAATTTAAGCATCACATTATAGAAACACACAAATACTAAGAAAATCCCAATTTTATCAAGTCAATCGGTGACTTGACAACATTGAACAGCGAAGAACGTTAGGGGTGGAGAGTTCCTAACTCTCTCCTACTGTTGTTTTATATGCTACCCCTCACTCCCCCCCCCCCCCCCCCCCCCCCCCCCCCCCCCCCGCCCTTACCTGAGGCTTTGTTGGGATTCTTTGAGAACGTTGCGTTCGCTATCGCTTGCATGTAGACACTAACCCTTGATCTTCCGAAATTCCCTATACAGAGGGGAAAAAAAAGAAAATTGGAAATTGACCAGTTAAAGTGCACAATCAGAATTTGGGTTTCAAAGAGGAATTTGAATTTGTGAGTTAAAATCAAAAACAAAAATGTGCTCAAAACCTTAAAGGGGGTTTGCAATAAAGATTATGAAGGTGAAATCAAAACCATTCTCTACATGCAAAAGGGGAAAAATAGGTATTTGGGGAAAACCCAAAAATCCGAGAGAGAATGGGTTCATGGGTACAAGAACAGAGACCATTGAAGAGGAAAGTCGATACCTTATATGTCGTTCACGATGGAGCAAGGAGCAAGTTCGTGCTACACATGCTTGTAAGCTTCGCACCAAGCAGAAGAGAAAAAAGAGGAGTTTGCTACGACTGATCGAAGAGGAGCGAATGGAAGAAAATGGGAATCAAAGATTGGGTTTTGCATGTTGCTGTACCCGGAGCTCATTTGAATGGGAATGAAAAATGGAGCTTTGTGAAATTGGGATGGAGAACAAGAGAAAAAGGAGGAACATGTATTGTGAAATTTGCCTTCTTACTCTTCAACTTACCCGTAAGGAGATTTAAAGAAAATAATTAAATTAGGGGTTATAAAAATTAAAACAAAGAATTGGTTGGTTTAAATAAAATTAACCAATTGGAATGAAATATGAGAATAAGGGAATAATTTAGGATACAATGGTATAATTCCAAATAAATTTAGGAACAAGGTAATTATTTTAAAATATTAGAAATAGCTATAGTAATTAATTTAAACGATAAAATTAACAAAGCAGACCATAGAAATTGCTACAACAACATTTGGTGACTTTTTAATTTAATTTAGGCATGCCAGAATTACAGAATAAAATTTAGAGATTATCGAGACTGGCCGAATATCTCAATCTAATTATTTAGAACTAATCATTTTAAGAGATATAAATTGTGCTCTATAATTGACCACTTTAGCTCTAACTGAGTTCTAAAGTGTTCAATCTTTATCACGAATATTAGTCATTATAAAATAAATAATTTCAGGTGCACACCACTAAGACTTAAATTACTCCAAGTTCATAAATCTTATACTAATAGCTTACAAGCACAACAACAAACACTCAAGCACATAAACATAAGATATAATCAATTATAATAAATTAGCCTTTGAAAATAGGATGTTATAGTTCCTACATAGACAACGTCTGGCTTAACAAACATAGTCTGATCTGACTAAGCATGGTTTGGAATGAAAGACATAGTCCGGCCTAGCTTTAGACATCTTTTGGCTTGGCTTCAAACATCGTCTGGCTTAGCTTCAGACATCGTCTGGCTTGACTTAATCATTGTCTTTCTTGACTATGTGTTGTTTGACCGTGTTCCATACATGGTCTGGTTTAGTACATATGCATAGTCTGGTCCTAGACTTGTGTTTTCTGTCCCAAGACTTCACATAGTCTGTTCGAGACTGTTGTATAGTTTAGTCTTAGACTTTGCATGAGTCTTTCAAAGACTTAGCATAGTCTGTTCCAAGATTGTACCATTTGATCTTATGAACTTAGCATGGTCTATTCCAGGACTGTACCGTCTGATTAGAAGCAATTATAGTGCTTGATTAATTGTTACTAGTTATCAAATAGTTAAGACGTAAGTGAGAGATTAAGTGATTGTACCATTGTTTGTTCTCACTTTGATTTCCTAAAATCACTTAGTTTAAAATCATTAGTTGATCAATTATTATCACATTTGTTATCATCAAAACTTATCAAAGTATTAGGGGTCTAACATCATCAAATGTATTGGTTCTAACAATCTCCCCCTTTTTGATGATGATAACACATGTTATAATTTTGATTAACAAACAATAAATCATAGACATTTATATATCAGAGTGTAAATTATTTCATGTCAAATAAATATGTGCAATTATCAACATGGTGAATTCCCCTTGAGTCAATCATGCATATGCATATGACTGATTAAGGCATGAAATAATTAAGGCGAATAATAACAGACAGTAAATGAATTGAGTAATAAATTAATGAACCAATCATTATTTTTATTAAAGAAACTCAAGCATTGTCTGGAAATTTTATACATCCAAAATTCTCTCCCCCTTTGTCATTAACAAAAAGAGTGGAGGATGGAGTAGAAAATGTCATCACAGTCATGGGTTGGAAGGTGGGGTTGACTGTTTGGTTGAGGATTCTCCAACTTCTGATGGAGCATTTGTAGTAAGAAGATCTTTTGGTGGTAGTGGTGGAGCTTGAGTAGCAGTAGGTCATGGATTAAGAATAGCAGCTATGGAGGTATTGAAGGAAATTGTCATCTCCTTAATGATGCTAGCTCTATGCTCGTTTAATTTGGCGTTGAGTTGAGCTTGGACTTGAGTAGCAACTTCAGTAGATATTCTTGATCCCAACTTCACCAACAGTGTCAATCTTCTGCTTTTCTTCATTTGAGAGATTGGATGACCTTGTGGTGTGGAGCATGTTGCTCATCACGTTCTGCCAGTAAATGCTAGCGTTTGATTCTGTGTTCTCTAGTGGCAGTACATGCTCTTGTTGAGGCAAGGACTCAATGTCCGGTATGTGCTGTGGAAGATTGTCTGCTCTTGCAATCTTCTTCCCCTTCAGCTTGTTGGGGTTGACAATTGCGAGCCTGGGAACTATACGGTCTGGAGCGACACGTATATCAGTTTCTTTAGAAATATACAAGTTTGGTGGATACAACTATCTAGGGGTTGTGCCTTGAAACTTCAGATTGCACAGGGCTCTATATTCAACACTGTAGCCTGGAAGGTTGGATGATTGGGGGCAACTCCTCGTGTGATCAGCTGAGGAGGTCGAATTGAGACTCTTGGTCTCCAATTACTTATTCTCATCGTCTGTTAGTTCAATTGGTAGTGTTGGATCCATTGTGAAGTAGTCCAATCCCTCTCTTACATAGTTATACTAATGTGCAATTTCATGCACCAACTGACGCATCTAAAGGATGGTAGAGGCATATTCTTCCTGTTGTAGCCTTCTTTCAAGATTAGCGTCATCTTCAGCAATGTCCAGAAGAATTGTATTGTGAGTGGGCCTTTGAAAGGGAATTATCCCTTGATCGATCTATAGAGGAGGAAGCTTCTTCAGCTTTGCTTCCTTGACAACAGCTACCATTGAGTGCTTTGTAGTGGGCTCCAACTAAGTCTCTTCTCTGTATGCAGCAGACTCAGCATTCTCTCCCACATAGTGCAAGGAGAATCTTTACATCATCTTCTGATGCTAAGAGCCTGAAGGAGGAGGAGGAGGAGGTATGTCTTCTCTGAATTTGGATAGAGGTATGGTGGCATCCAGACTGAATGGTCTGTTGTCCCATGAGGGAGCAGCAGGCACTTCAAGAGATAGAATGACTATCTCTTCATCAGACCTAGAAGAGATGTTGAAAGACTCTGAGTGGTGGTAGGAAACCACTACATCTGACATCTTAGGGATGGTTATAGGTGAGGGTGATTGGTAAGGAGGAATGGTGGTGTTTGGTGGAGTTTGTGGGGATGTTGTAAGTACAACAGTCTGAGTTATGGGTTCAGACTGTGTCTTAGACTGAACAGTGGGTTCAGTCTATTGGGTGATCGTCTATTCAGTGAGGGTAGACACAGGTTGATCTTTTGTCTGAACAATGGGTTTAGACAATAGCTCTTACATAGTCTGTGCTTGGGCATCAGACTATGCAGCTATTGTTTGGCTAACTATGGTCTATGTAGGTGACACAGACGATAGAGGTTCAACGGAAAAAGTGTTTGTTATGGTTTTTGTTTGGGCTAGAACTGGTATAGTTTAAGGAATATTCTTCCTTAGACATTTATGAGTTGAGCGAGGGTGAGTGGGAAGTGTGAAGGTATGGATGGTGATACCTGAATTGGTGGTAGAGGTGGTTGTGGTGGTCTGTCCAGGTCTATCTTCTTTCAACACCACTTTTCTTTTCACAATCAACTTCCTAGTTGTGGTGCTAGGTGGGCTGGTAGTCAGATCGTCTGACTCAATGGTCTGTTGTGCACTAAGTTGTCTTCTTGGCCTCTTGAAGACCAATCCATCATTAGATACTTCCTCTTTAGCCTCAACAACATTAACAATTGCTTGTCCAATGTTTGCTATCTCCTTCAGAGACACTTGAGGTTCAGCAGACATTCTGGCAACACCCTTACCCTTCTGTTGAGCTCTTGTCTTGATCCTCAAAGTAGGTGGTCTGGGTGGTGCTTGTTGAACCATCTACTTAGCCTTCTTGGCAGGTGACTCTTCAATAGACTGTGTTATGGCCTTGCGTGTTGTTCGGACAGTTTGCTGGTCCACAACAGCAAGTCTCCTCATCTTACTTGCAAGGGGCTAGATGGAAGTAGCCTCATCATAGATCACTAGACTCTTTCCTTTTCCACCCTTCTTCTTCTTAGTCTGCTTCTTCTAACCTTTACCTTCATCATCAGAAAGTTTAGGGAACCTGTTAGGTGATCCCATGGTGATTTCAAATCCCATGTTCAACTTAAGCAAACTGGAGGATATCAATATCCTTTAATGAACGAATGGGCCTTCTACATTCACATACTTCAGCTCATCAAGATGCCTTGATTGAATTTCTCTATATAATCTGTTGTAGTAGTAAGCATTCCAGAGAATCTTTTTAATCAGGGCTGTGTAGTAGGTAGTCACAGAGGTTGACAAATATTGGATGTGGTTGATCAAGTTATAGAAGAGTGTGTGTGAAAGGTTGAATGGGATCCCTCTGATGATGTGGTAAAGGATGAACCTATGGAGGGCAGACACATGATCCCTAGACCCAATCTTATCAAGATGGTCTTGTTGATGATGTTCAACAACAACTTGGACAATGGTGGGAAGTTGGCTGGATGTAACTTCTTGATGTTCTTGGCCACCTCGTAGTTAGGTCCAAGAATGAACCTTTCTATTGTCCCTTCAATAAGGTTGGAGTCTCATGCCTCTGTAAAGTAGTTAGAGTGTAATTCGCACCCTATTGCTTAAGAAATGGATAAGGGAGAAATAGAGATGTCGCATCTAAAGACCTTGTTGGCAATTTCGTTTCCTTTGATCGTAGCATTCGTCCAAAACTCTCTTATTAGTCCAGGAGCGATCTTCTGACGATCATTAAAGAAGCCCCTGATCCCAACAAACTCAAAGTACCTTGAGATGTTAAGACCACATTCCACAAGGTAGGGAATGTCAATGTAGTATTCCACGTGAATGTTCCTAGTGTAGGAACCTTGTGGCTTGATCAAAATGTTCTCCACGTCATTGAGGTTTCGTTCTCTCCCGACCTCTTGATTAATGTTGGATGCTGAGCTATTGGTGTCTATGGTAAACTCTGGCATTATGTCTCTAAAACCCTCATTAGAAGCTCGAGAGGATGAGGGTGAGGCAGGTTGTTGGGAGGAGGAAGAACCCTTGGACAGGTTACCTTTGGCCATGGCGAGGGTTTGTGTTTAGGGTTTCTTGGAGTTCTTGGTTGTCAAGAGGAGGTTTGAAAGAGATAAGTGTTTTTGAAAGCTTGGGGTATACGTTTGCAACTGTAAGCTAGAATAGGTAATGAGTGTGCATTAAATATGATAGTACGGTTAGGGAATGATTGAAATGACACATGAATGACAAACTTGAATGTGCGTTGTGGGCTTAAATGACTCATATTTTGAGCATGAAACATGTGGCATGCACATGCCTCACTTAAGTACAACGCCAAACGATGTGTCCTTAGTTCTACTAGTGAGCAACAGATAGTAATAAGACATTAAGTCACACAAACCATCCCAATCTTTTCTCTCAAAAAGATCAATCTATCCTCAGTAAGGGGTTTTGTAAAAATATCAACAAGCTAATCGTCTGTCTTGACAAATTCCAAATTAATGGTCCCCTTCTAAACATGGTCTCTTATGAAATGATGTTTTATTTCTATATGCTTGGCTCTAGAGTGCATGGTTGGATTTTTCGAGAGAGATATAGCAACAGTATTACCATAGAAGATAGGAATGTTACTCTTAAATATGTTGTAGTCTTCAAGTTGATTCTTGATAGCGAACAAACGATATGGGAGTAGACGATGATGTGCCAGACGCAGAAGGTGGTGCATTAGACTATGGTTTGGTCTTTGTTATTGTATCTTTTAGTCTGATATCTACAAATGAGTCTTGTAACTCTAATAGTTTTCTATTAGGTTGAGTGTCATTAAATCTCACATGAATGGCTTCTTCAACATTTTTGGTTTTAGAGTTAAACACTCTATATGCCTTAGATGTTTCAGAATGTCCAAGTACGATGCTTGTATCACACTTCGAATCAAATTTATCCAAATTATCTTTTGTGTTTAGAATGAAACATTGACATCCAAAAGGATAGAAGTATGATATGTTGGGTTTCCTTCCTTTCCACAGTTCATATGGAGTCTTTTTGATAATAGGCCTAATATAATTTTTGTTTTGCAAATAACAAGAAGTATTTACAGCTTCTACCCAGAAGTGCTTAGGAGTTAAGTTATCATTTAACATGGTTCTAGCCATTTCTTGTAATGACCTATCCTTCCTCTCGACAAAACTGTTTTACTGTGGTGTTCTAGGTGTTGAGAAGTTGTGAAGAATTCCATTCTCTTCACTGAACCTCTGAAAACTTTCATTTTTGAACTCTCCTCCATGGTCATTTCTGATAGAAGTTATACATACTTCTTTTTCATTTTGAACACGTTTGTAGAATTTATAGAATTCCTTAAAAGCCTCATCCTTGTGAGTGAGGAATATAACCCATGTCCATCTAGAACAATCATCAACTATTACCAGTCCATATCTTTTCCCTCTAAGGGAGGCTGTCCTTGTTGGACCAAAGAGATCAATATGTAACAATTCTAATGGTTTGGAAGTGGAAACAATGTTTTTACTTTTAAAAGAGGTTTTCACCTGTTTCCCTTTCTGACATGCCTTACAAAGTAAGTCATCTTTATATAACATTGTTGGCAGTCCTCTTACGAGGTTGTATCTTTGAAATTTTGAAATTAATTTCAAACTTGCATGGCCAAGCTTCTTATACCATAACTAGTGACTTTCTTTGACAGACAGTAAACCATGATACATTTTGATCCTTTAGTTCACCAAGGTTAATCTTATAAAAATTTCCTTGTCTTTTTGCAGAGAAGAGATGTGAACCATTAGAGTCTTTGACTATGCATGATTCCTTGTTGAAGGAAACATCATATCCACTATCGCAAAATTGACTTATGCTTAGTAGATTGTGTTTTAGCCCTTCAACAAATAACACATTCTCAATAGAGAGACTAGGAGGAATACCTATCTTACCAGTACACCTGATTCTCCCTTTCTGATTACCTCTGAAAGTGACTGTACCACCATGCATTGGTGTCAAGTCTAGGAACATAAACCTTGCGCCCATCATGTGATGTGAGCAGCCATTGTCCAGGGTACCATGATTGGTGTTTCTTTCTTGCCATCAAGGACATCTGCAACAAGAATTATTTTGCTTTTAGGTACCCATATTCTTTTGGGTCCTTTGGTGTTAGTCTTAGAAGCAAATGATTTGCTTCTTGTAGGCAATTTCTTGCTTTTGGACTTTATATGTCCACTTTCAGAATGTGATCTACTGGAAGAAGCTTTATTCTTGGTTGCTTCTTTCTTTCCTATGAATCCAAGGCTAGATTTGTCATTTCGATGTCTATTGTATGAAAGAATTTTCTTTAAATTTTCAAACCCACTAACAAATTTGCTTAGAGTGCTCTTGAGAGATGTAGCTTCTTTGCGTAATTGAGCAATTTCAGCTTCATCTTTGCTTAAGGCTCTCACCTTGTTTAATTCATCAGTTTCCTTAATCAATTCATTCAATTGCCTTCTATGTTGTTCTTTTTCTATCCAAAGTTCACTTTTGCTTTTAATTAAGCATTAGTGATCTATGGTTAGTTTTTGAAAATCATTTGTTAAAGTATTACTAGCTGTGACCAGTGTAGAACATTTGTCAAATAGCTCAGTGAATGAAGACCCAAGTTCTTCATGCACTTTTGAGAGTTTTCTTAATTTCTTTTTCATAGATAAGTAGGCTTTTGAAAGAATGGATGAATTAGAAAGAAGTTCTTGATAAGCTTCTTGAAGAGAGATAAGATCATTAAGGTCTACCTCTTGTTCTTCATCTTCTGAATCCTCGAACGTAGACGTAGAGGGAGTGTTGTCTGGTGCATTCTCACCATCAGACATAGATGATGTGGAGGTTGCATCTGCCATCAAACAGAGATTAGCTTCCTCATATGATGCTTCAGAACCTTCTTCATCAGTTGAATCATCTAGATCTTCCCATGTGGACATCAGTCCTTTCTTCTTCTTGGGAAATCTCCTCTTGACTTTTTCTTTTCCTTTGCTGAGCTTTGGACATTCTGACTTGAAGTGTCTAGGCTTCTTACATTCATAGCAGACAATAGGATTCTTCTCTTTCTTCTCATGGTCTGCTGAATATTTCTTGTTGTAATTCTTCCATCTCAAACTACCTTTCTTTCTCCACATCTTGTGGATTCTTCTTGAGATGAAGGATAGCTCATCATCATCTCATAACTCTTCTTTACTTGAAGAAGTGGACTCTGCTTCTGACTTTTCTGCCTTTAGAGCTTTGGTAGTCCGTCCTTCGGGTGGTTTGAAAGACTGACTTTTTGATGAAGATGACTCTTTTGGTGTTGTCTGATTTGGCTTATGAGTTTTTAGAGCCAGAGACTTTCCCTTTTTCAACTTGGCATCTCCTTGCAGCTCTTGCTCATACAGCATTAGAATTTCCATGAGCTATTCAAGAGGCATATAGTCTAAGTCTTTAGAAGCTATAATGCCTGTGGCCTAAGGTCTCCATTGTTTGGGCAAGCTACGAAGGATTTTGTCAACATGCTTAAAATTTTTGAAACTTTTACCAAGGTTTCAAAGCTCATTTAAAATAGTTTGAAATCTAGACATCATACTAGCTATGGTTTCATTTTCTTCCATAGCAAAGAGTTCATATTCTCTAGTGAGAACACTTACCTTGTTCCTTTTTACCTGTGAGGACCCTTCAAAGTTATTATGAATGTGTCTCATATGTCTTTGGCAGATTTGAACTAGCTTATCTTTCTATGCTCAATTTCTGAGATGCATTCATGTATTGCATTTCTTGCTGTGGAGTTGAGGACAAATCTGTTCTTCTATGCCTCAGTCCATTGTTCTTTTGGAATCTCAGCTTCATTATCATCAACTGGAATATAATCTCCATTTTCTACAACATCCAACATGTCTATGTGACATGATTCAAAGTATGTCTCCATTCTTTGTCTCCAATATGTGAAGTTTTCTCCCTTGAAGATTGGAGGTTTGTGTAAACCCTTCTCTATCCTTGTGTAGGATCTTTAACTCTGTATCTGTTAAGATAGTTATCAGAGACCGTGCTCTGATACCAACTGAAATACACAAGAACACACTAAAAGGGGGGGAAGGGGGTTGAATAGTGAGTTAGAAAACTTTCTCATGAGACACTATTAGTTCACAAATTGCTTTCTTGGATATATGTAAGTTTAAACCAGCAAATATATCCTTGCAAAGAAAATTTTAAAAAACCTTTCCAATAGAGCATAGTAGGCAAGATGAATATATGTAATCACAAGATAGCAAATAAAAGCTTGTTTTTATACTGGTTCACTCAACCTAAGCCACGTTCAGTTCTCCTTTAACAACTGTTAAAGGGCTTCACTATAATCAATTGATTACAAAACAAGTATTCTTCATTGCCACTTATGGCTACAAGTATTCTCTATGCCACTACTGGCTACAAGTATTTTAAACCACTTCAGGTTACAAGTATGAATCTCCCTCTGAGATTATACTTCCCAAGTATTGTTTTATCACTAAGTCACTCCTGGCTTTCTATAAAAAAAATGTATAAGATTTAGATAACTCTTAGAGAGAGGATATGAACAAGTGTTGAATCTGTGTGAGCTTGTAGAGAATGGGTATTCTTTTTTCTCTCAGCTCGTGTCTCTCACTGGGTTTTTCTCAAAGTGTTTTGCTTGCTGTACAGATTGCTTTGAATGAGTTCGTTTCTGTTCATTAGCATTTCATCATCTATCATCCTTGTCTTCTCGTTGCATGGAAGCATCTCTATATAGTGAGCTTCATGGATTTGAACATTGGAGAAGATAGGTTTTCGTTGTCTCACAGAAGAGTGTTGAAGTTGCTTTGACTGTGCTTGATGTGACTGGAGCAGGTTTCTGTCTCTATCACAGTTGGCTTTTAGCTTAAGGTGTGCACCTCAATGCTAATTAGTCTTTTGGCTATACCTACACACTTCACATAATTCGAGACATGCAAGCAAATACGAGGAATAGAAGAAAGCAAGTTCAGAGAGTATCTCCCTTTCTTCTGTAACAACAATGTCTTTATTTGTGTAAAGAATTAATTATAAAGCACATTCCCTAGCACATATGACAAATCAAGTTCTGTTCCTTCACAGATAGCGTCTAGCTTAACAAACACAGTCTGATCTGACTAACCATGGTTTGTTCCTGCACAGACAGCGTCTGGCTTAACAAACATAGTCTGATCTAACTAAGCATGGTCTAAAATGAAAGACATAGTCTAGCCTAGCTTTAAACATCATCTGGCTTAGCTTCAGACAACGTCTAGTGCAGAGCACATCGAACACGGCATCAAAAGCAACTAAGTTCCGCAATAAATTTTGCAATATAGGGCTAACTCAGGTCATTTTCTCAAACATACAACTCATCATACACTTTGCATTCAATTCAAAATAGGAGGGGTTTTGTGTGATTTTCAAAAATTAAAGCAACAAAACAACTTTCTAAACAATAAACGAAAACAAAATCAAAGAAACACAACTCAAGAACCTATGCTTATGGAGAAATAATCACAGTTCCAACAAGGATAAGTCACCTTACATTCATTTGGAAAAATCTGGATTACTATCACATTCTTAGTTTTCACAAATTCAAGCACATATCATATTAAATCACAATCAATCGATTGTAATTGACCCAAATTTAGATTTCAATTCCCTAATCTAATCATTATCATACATTAAACAAGGAAATTGAGAATTAGAAAAAGGGGGAAAAGGTTTTCATGAGCAAAAATCAAAATTGAGAATAAAGGAACTCATATTTACCAACAAGCACATGATTCTTGGGTTGCAAAGGGAATTTAGCCCTCTATGAAGATCCTCATGGTGGCTGCAAGGGGCTGCACGAAATTGATGATGGAGAAAGGGAAAAGAAGAGAAGAGAAAAGAGAAGAGAAAGGAGAAGAGAGAGAAGAGAGCAAAGGTGAGATTTTTTTATTCAATGTAGAAGTGTTGTGTAGTATAATTGTTGTCCTGCAAAAGGGGAAAAGCTAAAAACAAAATGCCAAAAACGTGGTCCCTCCCACAAGGCCTGAACCCACTAAATAAAAACTACCTTGACCAATTACAATTACCAAATGGTCCCTAGTTACAAACTAAAACGCAGAATTATTACAAGTGCAGGACTATAACATTGAATCCCAAATTTGACCCCTGAAACGTTCGAATTAGCCAATCCTTGTGAGACACGAAATTGTATATCTCCTCCTTATCTTTCAAACAAGACAAGAATCATCAAAATCGGATACCTATGTCAAACGTTATAGGCTGAACAAGAGACAGTATCAAAAGCATCAATAAAATGTGACAAATAACAATTTTAGATAGGCCCAAAACGACCCAATCTCACAAAACTCAACTAAAATGGTCAAAATGAGGTATAAAACATGTCTAGACTATGTTAAATGCAACTCTAGACTATGCTAAAATACACTCTATCATCTGGCTTAGCTTTAGACATTGTCTAGCCTGACTTAATCATTGTCTTTCTTGACTATGCGTTGTTTGACCGTGTTCCATACATGGTTTGTTCCAGTACATATGCATAGTCTAGTCCTAGACTTGTGTTGTTTGTCCCAAGACTTCACATAGTCTGTTCGAGACTGTTGTATGGTCTAGTCTTAGACTTTGCATGAGTCTTTCAAAGACTTAGCATAGTCTATTCCAAGACTATACCATCTGATCTTATGAACTTAGCATGGTCTATTCTAGGACTATACCGTCTGATTAGAAGCAATTATAGTGCTTGATTAAATGTTACAAGTTATCCAACAGTTAAGACGTAAGTGAGAGATTAAGTGATTATACCATTGTTTGTTCTCACTTTGATTTCCTGAAATCACTTAGTATGAAATCATTAGTTGATCAATTATTATCACATTTATTATCATCAAAACTTATCAAAGTATTAGGGGTCTGACATCATCAAATGTCTTGGTTCTAACAACAACTTCAATCACAAATTCAAAAATGTCAACCTGAAGAAAGAATTGATAAGCTTGGGTAAGTTTCTAATATTACTATATAGTTACTTTTTCAATATTACTTATTATTACCTGCAAAATGACAATGCATTTGGTAATTGTAGGATATACAACCTATATGCTCCAGTTTGAGCAGAAGCTTGAAAAATTTCGTCAAACTTTAGAGGATATAGCGGAATGGATTGATGATATTTTGAAGGAAAAATGGAGCGTGGCACATGATGCACATGGTCGTAGATTTGGTCATATGACAACAAACTTGTCTGAGGCCATAAATAAAGTCTTCAAGGGTGCTCAAAATTTTCCAATAACAACCTTGGTTAAGTGTACTCACCATAGATTAATTGAGTATTTTGTCCATAAGGGAGTACAAGCAAAATCTGAATATGTCAAAGGTCAACGCTACTATAGTAAGTTGCTAAAAGCCATTGAGAAAAACACCCAAGCGGCTTGTACTTACACGATAAGAAGATTTGATATTCAACACACAAAATTAGAAGTGGAAGAGCCTTTCAACCATGTTACTCAAAGGGGTGGAAAAACATGGGTTGTTGTTTTAAATCGTAATTACTGTCAGTGTGGTGCATTTCAAGCTTACCAATATCCTTGCTCCCATGTTGTAACTGTGTGCGCTCACATGAACATCAATCTGTACCAATTTGTAGATAAAGCCTACTCCATGGAAAACATTATCCAAGCATATTCAGGTGATTGGAATCCACTTTGGAAATGATGAAACTATGCCTGAAAAGAGTAGGCCTTACATTGCTCTTGATTTTTACAAATTACGTGGTAAAGGTCGTCCAAAGTCAACACGACTTAGAAATGAAATGGACTGGACAGAATCACACCAAAGATATAAATGCGATCATTGTAGACAAGAAGGGTATAACCGAAATAATTGTTCATGTCATTTTCAAGAGGAAAATGATCTTCCTTAACAACGAAGGTAAAAGTGAGTATGTATACAAGGTTTAATTGTGTTGTAAACAAATGTTTGTTGCTTCTTTATTGTATTGTCTTCACTAATATTTATTTTAATTATTTGTTTATTACATAATTGTATGACCCCAATTTAATTATAACAACAACAACCAAAAATTAAAATTAAAACCCTAAATAAAAACACAAAAACCAAAAATATTATAGGATTTTTACCCATTTATGTAAATCAACTCTTAATTATAACAACACCACCCAAAAATTAAAATCTTAAATCATAAACACCAAACAATAAATAAAATACCAAAATCCAAAACCCAAACCCCAAACTCGAAACCCTACCCCTACACCTACACATACCCCTGCCACAAAAGAAAACAAACAAAAAGGAAAGATCCTTATTGATCTAGCGACACCAATGATGTTGTACTTGGAAGATGGTTGTTTTGATTGGCAACACCCATCTGATTGATGCAGACAATCTGGCAACACTTAGAAGATGCTACATTGACTGGTGATACCCTTCTAATTGGTGTTGACAGTCTAGCAACACCTGAAAGTTGATGCTCAATATGGCGACACCTACTCAAGAATCACCCATTTTGGTAAATAAAATCCATGCATACCCAATTACATTTTTTTTTTGGGGATTTTCACCCAATTTAGTAAATTAGCCATTGAAATGGAGATTAAATGTCAAATGATTACTTTAGTAGGAGGCTCAACATTCAGTGTAAGTTGTTTCGTTATTAATATATTTTTATTAATATATCTATTATGATTCTTATTACATGATTATATTTCTAAAATATTATTAATTACATTATTTTTATTAATGTTAATTGTTTCTTTTATTTATTTGCAGGATCAAATTCTTGAAGATAGTAATTCTTACCATTATTTTAAAGATTCTGAAATTGCATTAGTTTTATAGTGATTTAATTTATGTATAGTGTTTGGATTTAGAACATCGTTGGGTATTTATTATGTTTTAGTTTTTGTCGTTGAAAATGTAATAGATAATTTACATTTTAATATTACATTTGAATATTTATTTATTTTAATCGATATTTATTTTATCAATTTAAAAATATTCTCCCTAACGTATTATGACATGCAAGTAATTTTGTGACAAATTAGTCATGATCACGATTTCTAATAATTCAATGATGAAATATTAATAACTAAAAAAAATAAAAATAACAATAGTTAGTAATTGTGACAAAAATGTTTGGCATTAATAATGGTAGTCATTATGATTAAAACCTTTAATAGTAACAATTGGTTTGTCACTATTATTTTATACTAGTGACTCAAGTACTACTACTAGTGACATTCAAAATCTTGTCACAATATATTTATAGTGACAAATTTGTAGGTTTTATGGATGATTATTGTTATCACAAAAAATAGTTTTCTTGCTGTGGTTGTGGTAAAGAAGGGTTGCTACTCAATCCATCTTTCACACACCATGATAAAAGAGCGTTCCAGTTAGGATTCATCCAAGGTAGGACTATTTTTTTCAAATTTTTTTAGGGAAAAAATAAAGGAGAAGGTAAAAAGCAATTTCATTGCTTTATTTTTTTTTTCAACAACAGTCTAGAGAGGCCGGAATGTGTGACTACGTGAGAGAAGCCAATGAAAAGATGAATTTTTTGAAAAAAAAAGAAAGAAAGAAAAAGATAACATATCTAGAGTTGACACATCTTTCAAACTGGACCTTCTTATATTATATATATATATATATATATATCAATCTATTAGCAACATGAGAGTGTGTTGGGCCTTTTTTTTTCTTTTTAAAGAGTTTGGACTTTTATAACAATATTAATAAATTAATATAAAAGAAAATTAAAAATTTTAAAAATAATTAAAGAAACTTCTTTGATACATTTCCTTTTCACTTTTTTAATTCGAAACACAATACCTATTTGTCTTTTGCAATTCCACACATGCTCTTTCACAGTATCATCGCTTCGTATGAATCTTACCTAATTAACTACTGCTTTTGTTCTTTCAATTTATTTACGGTAATTATGGATACAGAGGCATAACCGCATAATAAGGCACCACACCACATTGCAATTTTCAAATTGTAGGCTTGAAGCAAAGAATGTAATGTGGCAACAAGCAAGTGAGATTTTTTTTTATTGTAAATATTCTATTATATTTTCTTTTTTATATTTATATTATAGTTATTGAACTTCCATTTATTTATTTTTTTATTTATTTTCATGAAAATTGTAGTCTAACAAGGTGAAATTTTAGGATAAAGAGTTTGTTCTAGTTTTTTTTAAGAACAACCAGGTCCTTATGGTCACCTCACAGGTACCGTTTGTGATCATCTAATCTCTGAAGATTTATTCCTCAATATTCCTCATCAAGGTTCATTATTATTGTCATAAATGAGAGTATTCGTTACACTTGGTATTGGCCACGACGAAGACTTAGAGGATGGGCATGAGATCTCATCTCAACCTAACATTGCAATAAATTTTGAGGACTCTGTCCTCCCATACCTTTGGTGTGGACACCACCAATTGTCTCATCTTTTCAATTCATTTATCCTTGTATATTTTCTTATGTGACATCTTTGTATCGTGTCCTTCCAATGTCCTATAACATACTCACATAATTATGTATGTACTTTGAGACGTACAATCATCACTAGGATCATGAATCCTAATTATCATTGGCCCAAGTTCATGTGCTTCCCCTTACTAATTATAAGAACACTCAACAACTTCACACCAAAAATTTCACACTGACAATTTAACATACCACCTATGAACCCAAGAATCCAATCCAACGGTCCGTTCATACAATATAAATCTAAATAACATTAAATCATTGCTCAAGATTCCCGCATCTCTAATTTTTACACCAAATATACAATGTCAATCACACAATTCATTCATACATAACTTAGTAAAAAAATTCCAAATCTCCTTCTTTAATGAGTAACATATTTTTTTATCACTGAAAACAACAAATAAATTTTATTGTTAAGATTTTTATATAAAATGATGCCCTTAAAGTCTATTTTTATAAAAGGTATCTCATATCTAAAACAAAAAAATCTATAAAAAAATTATTGAAAAGGGTAATACACATTTGATTTCATTTTGACCTTCATTGAAAATTTTTTAACCTTTTCTAATTCAAAATGCCTGAAACATTTTACAAGGTATCAAAATTATATTTTTAATAAGATAAATTTCATAAAAAAACAAACATTTCTCTACAATTTCCAATAATTTTTTTTAGCACCATGTTCTAACCCCTTTTTCGGTTGTTTCAAAATTTAGTTTTGTAAAATAGTTACTTTAAAATTATGGATTTAGCTTAAAATTTTGTGTGATATATCATTATAAATCCTAAGCTATCTAGTTTTGATTTGTTATTTCATTTGAAAGAGAAGTTCTCCACAATTATAAAATTTAAACATTCAACAGAACAATTATTTTAAAGGTCATGGATGAGTAACAAGTTTGAAGTAAACAGAACATCACAAGAAGGGGGGTTGAATTATGAGCATGCCAACTTTTCCTGAAACTTTAACCTTTCTAAACTTTTACTCAAGATTACCTTGGTGTTTAGAAAGTCTTGATACAAAGGTTCAAACACTTAGAGAGCTAGGCTTTCTAAATGGTTAACTATTAGGTTTGCTATTCAATGTTTTGATGTGAATATAAGAACCCAATGTCAATATACATATGCTTAGTTCATTACATAATTTAAATGTATTTATTATAATACAGTTATTGTGAAAGCTTCGTTTATGTAATGATGAATCAGCACTCAAAAGGTTAATATAATGACAGTTAGATATAGTTCAGAATGCTATGCTTAGAAGGAAAAACCATTCTAATGTATCAGTTTCTGATGCTTAGAAGCAATCAAAAGCATCTGATGCTGATGCAATATATATGACAGTATAGTAGCATAATGTGAAAGGAAGGGAAGAGGAGATTTGACACAGATATTTTATACTAGTTCACCCCAAACAAAGGGCTACATCTAGTCCTCACCCTCTTGGTGAGATCACCACTAATCACATTCAACAACTTGTTGAAAATCAAACACATGCACCAGCCACCTACTGGATTTCCGAAACACACATACTAGCAACATGTTAGACCAACCACCTGTTGGGTTTCATCAACTAGCTAATTTCTAGACCAGCCACCTACTAGGTTTCCTCATCTCCTTCACCATAGCACCATACTTGGTCTTGGTTTGGAGATAACCACAACACCCACTCTTTAAAGACTCTCTCTAAGTTACCTATCTTCAATGGGTTCACCCTCTCACTTTTCTCAAAACCAAACTTAATCCACATGGTTAATTTGGAATAAAATAGATTACAAGTAAGGAATAAGTGTATGGGTAGATTCTACAACTTTTACAACACTTATATGGTGAATCTCCATCGTTGCCCGTTGCTGCACTACACTCCATTTGTTGCATATTGCATTCAAAATGACATTGGAGTGGGGAGAGGATGTGAATCACATTTCTGCACATGTAGGCATTGCTACCTTTCCTCTCTCTCATTTTTTGTTGCTACCTTATGTTACTATATAGACCCAGTAGACCAAGCAAGCTATCATGGGACAGCTGGACTATTTTCCCTTCTCCAAGTTTTCTTCAATGTTTGAAATGCCCCCAAGAAAATAGTCGTTGGAAGTTGGGCCCTAAGCTCTACAACAACGTATTATGAAATATGAAATATGAAATATGCTAGTTGTACTGCACTCAACAAATTTGACTTGCTTTTGATCAGTCTTCTAATGGTTCATCAGAATTGTATTTTGCATTCTGATGTGCTGAGGAGATACCTATTCTTGATGCAAGTTCCTTCTAATAAAGTTCTCGTGATATTGCTTGGTAGATAGCTTCATTTCATCACTCTTAACACAGCAAGGATCAATCTGAAGTAACAAACTTAAACATATCTTGTACATGTTGTTTGTTGTAGTTAAAGAGTGAGTTGATTGTAGCATATTACCTCTGCTGCTGTATTTAATTTATTTGACCCTTTAGATGGTCAAACTAGCTTTCGATGTCTTCATAAAAGTTGTGGATAATTCTGTCCTTGAAATTCAGGAATAGGTCTCATGTCATTTGGATCACTACAGTATAAGAAATCTTCAAATCATTGCATTTGCAATATAGTGTGAGGACAGAATGACATCTCTGTCATCATCAATTAAGTCCATGATCCAAGTCATATTAGCTCACGACATATGCATGAAAGATGAAGATATCTCTCTTATCTTTCCACAACCACTGAGATCATCTTAAATGAACCTCTATAGATAAAGCAGCCTTCAAATTACTGAACCCATGTTATGTTGTCATGACAAATCAGTGTCTGCATATTCAAACTCAATTTTTTCCATGATCTAAATCGTATCAGATCATGACTTGTGCATGAAAGATGAAGATATTTTTCCAATCTTTCCATAGGCATAAAGAATAGCTCAAATGGATGTCTAAAACTCCAGATACAAAGTTCTGAATGAACACACTTCGTTGATGAAATTCCATTTTGAGTGTGTTGCAGCCATGTTGTTCTTTATGTCCTATTCGTTGTGCAGATCTTCATAGAATTATTTTCATCTCTTGTAGTGAAATTACAGTCTTGATTTTGATCTGTTGAACTTAGTATTCAAGGCTGAATTTACTTAGATGTAGGTGAGGAAGTTTAGAATCAGATTCTCCAATGTAAGGAATGTTTCTGATAATGTATCAGAAATCATATTGCATTATTCTGATGCAGTCTTGATGTAGCATTGGATTGACTTGATCTTTCTTTGTATATTTTGTCACTCTTTAAGTTAAGGCTTCTATACAGTCTTCTAAGCAGTTGTACACTCAGAGAGGATTGCTTCCAGAACTTCAGTCCATAAGAGCTTCTCTTTTCTATCTTCTGAGTAAGAGAAAACTAATCTCATTATGAGTCATTCTGTGCTCTCTTTTTTATGTGTATTCTGAGCTGTTTTGAGCTCTATGTAGTTCTACTTTTCTAGTTCTTTTGAAACACTTAGCAGAAACATCAGTAGGCTTAAACTCATGAGGCTTGTGAATTGTGTTCAAAAGGTTTGTCATAATTAACACTCAAAGGGTTTTGGACTCAAAAAAGTTGAATTCATCTTCCAAAACATCCATTTGAGAAATTTTTGCATTCGATGTATATTTTAAAACAACATAGATTTGAAAAATATTCAACGGTTAGATTTTTCTAAATTTTGTGGACAGTAGGACATGTTCGATAATATCGAAAACTATTCACACTCTATTTTGATTTGGCTTCTATTTTGACTATTTACAAGTATACAAAAATCTTGTAAAAATTTGGACAGGTTCTCCTCTATATATGGAGCCTTTTGCAACCTTTGAAAATGCAAAAATACTTCATAAAAATATTTTTCGTATTGCTTGCACAACCATTGTTTTCACCAAAAACTTTGAATCATCAACAATCTTAATCCAAACCCACATGAGATAAGTTTTTCAGCAAACAACAGGACATGCATGCATTGTCATTATTGAGTTTCCCTTTAAACTCAGCATGGGTTCGAGTTCTTAGCGAATGGGGGGGTTTTCAACCATTTTGGGTGTGCATGAAAAGTAATTAACAAAATGCCTAGTGCCAACTAGAGTGATGTCACCTCACGTACCAGATGTTGACCATGCATGGTTGTTAACAATTTAATTTTGTAACATTTATAAGGCATCTAAAAGATGTCACATTGATTCGTTCCTCATCTACATAGGTGGCATCATGCCAACATTTTTCTCCAATCACTTTTGGTAAGAATCTTCAGATTGGAGACTTTTGAATCAATGAAAGAGAGATGCCAATTTGATATTTGTCTCTAAATTATATATAGTTTTAGTGGAGACTTTTGGATCAATGAAAGAGAGACGCCAATTTGATATTTGTCTCTAAATTATATATAGTTTTATTACATTTTTGGTAACTGCAATTTATGATTAATTTAGCAAAGTTATGCATTTACCATAACGAATAAATGGATAGAAGTGATCCCGAAAATGTGAAATTGGTTAACTACTGGAAGAGATATTTTGAAAGTTTCACAAAATATTGACTTTCATGAATTCAAGGAATTTGTTCACGTGAACATTTGTTGTGGATTACAAAAAAATGTATTAAGCTTTTTTTTTCTTTTGCTTAATTAAAATTTTGGTTCTCCTAATTTTTAATTGTAACATTTGGTCTCTATAGATTTAAAAATTGGAGATTTTGGTCCCTCTGGTTGATTATTAACTAATAATTATGATTAATAAAGTTATAAGTTATGTATAAATTAATTAAAAATTATTACAAAAACTTTAATCATATTTTACACGAAGAAAAAATAAAATTATTTTAACATTAAAAAAATTGTAAATTACCAATCATTAAAAAATAATTTTTAATATTAAAATAATATTAAAAAAATCACTTTTAATATTTAATATTTTTAATTAACTTAGTAACTCTTTTAATCATAATGATGAGTATTAATAATCAATCAAGAGGACCAATATTGTCAATTTTAAAAACTCGAGGGACGAAATGTTACAATTAAAAATTAGTGGGAATGGAATCATGGATTTAAAAATTAGGGGGACCAAAATCACAATTAAGCATTTTTTTTGTTTCCTAATATGTAATGTGGATAATTTAAAATTTATTGTATTGGAAACGATGATGTACATCAAATACTTTCTATTGTATCAACATATGCAAATCTCAATTTTGTGGAAGTATACTTTACCGTAGAGGATATTGCATTAATTGTTGAGGATGATGCCAATGCAAAGATTATGAGAGACATTTTGGAAGAAAAACAACCTAGTTATGCCTTTCAATCATACTATCGATGTGTGTTTAGAAGTATTGATTTTGAGAAATAGGCTAATTTAAAGTTATTTCATAACCATTGGGTTTGATTTGTATTTATGTTTAGTACTTTATGTTAATTATAATAAAAATGTGTTTTGACTATTTCATTTTTATTATTTTTTAATTAATTTAATTACTAATGCGATTTATCTTACAAATATTTATTTGCTAGAAATTGGATAAAATCCCCATTAAAAATGATAAAAATCAAAATTACAACACTCACTTTTTTTAATTTTGTCCTATGTCATACTGAGCTTTGTTATGTAGGCAATTAGTCCTATTGTGTCCTTCCTATCTACAGTTGTCACATGTTTGTCTCCATTGCAATTTTATCCAATCCATTTCGTTCCATATGCATGTAATCTTTGGTCAACCATTGTCACATAATTTTTTTGTATCAGGAACAATATAAGGGTCATTCCTTTCAAGAATGGTCACATCATTGTTAAGTGGATTCCAATTGCTAAAATAAACTAAGATAATGTTCTTGATTGATTAGATGTCATTTACATAGTTGAATTGGTTGATGTTAACAAACGAACATGCTTGAAGGTTGATACATATACCTAAATTGGAAGCATACCTATACAACAACTTGAATTTTCTTTGACCTACTTACAAATAAAGAATTTGTAGAATTTGGTCAATGCATATGATGCCTTTATTTTAAAAAGTTTTCCACAATCAACGTCTTCCAAATTTGGCTTCTTTCAATTGTATATTTTTGCTACATTCAATTGAGTTGTGTTTGTATCTTTAGTCTTACTATTGATGTCCATCACCATGTCAAACACATTCATAAACACATTTCTCTTTGCGTGTGTATGACATCAATGTTATGGCATAAAAGTTGTGTTTCAATATGACAACCTCTTAAATATACTTTGCTTCTTCCAATTATATGTAACACCATATCCAGAAAGTCATTTTCTTTAATTAATTCCTGGCGAAGTAGTAATTGTGCAACCTTATTTGAAATATTAACATTAGACAAACATGGAAGAGGGGGGTCGATCTCCACAACCCTCTTCTTAAATGTCTTTTTATTTCTTCTATATGGATGATCAAGTAGAAGAAATTGACGATGACAATCAAAATGGGACATCTTTATGTAATTATCAAGATAAAATGTTTTTTTTATTCCATAGATATGGGGCAAGCAAGTCTCTCATTAGTTTTCCAACTTGACAACATTCCATAAGTAGAAAGTCCTAATTACTCACATCAAAGCATCAGTCATCACAAAATTCTTCTTCAATGACACATTATAAGTTGGTTTGCCATCATTGCACAAGGTGCATAACTGATCTATGAGTGGTTGCAAGTACACATCAATCTTGTACTTTGCATTTGATGGACTAGAAATTAAGATTGTCAAAAACATAAATTCCCTTTTCATGCACATTCCAGGGGGGAAGATTATACAAAGTCAAGGTAACCGACCAAGAAGAGTATATATTTTTCATATTGACCAAAAGGATTAAATTCATCTGAATATAACCATAATCTGACATTTACGGAGTTATGACTAAACCCAAATCCATTCTATCAAAATTCTTCCAAGCTTCACCATTAGATGAATGACACATAACAATTGGATCACTTTGAAGCTCAATTTGACATCTCATGTGAGATGCAATAGTCATAGAAGAGTACAATCTTTTTAGTTTAGAAATGAGTGGAAAGTACTACAATTTTTTTAACATATGTCCTATTTTCAATCCCCCTTTTATTGATTGCCATATATTGATCCGTTTCACAAATAAAATAATTTGTTATATTGTTGTCTATATTTTTTTTTGTAATACAACATGCATCCTGTTAGACAGTAATCAATTTTCAAACAACCTAACCCAATTTTTTTAGCTGACTTCTTAGTAGGAAATTTTTTTAACCATTTTGTTGTCTTTTGACATTGTATCACTTAGAAGGTTCAACATTTGATTAAAACATCCTTATATCAAATTATAATCAAATTTCAAGCTCAAAGCCTCCAAACAAGTTAACAATTTAAAGTGAGTTTCAAATCTTTCCTACAATGGTGCTTGCATAGGTCTAAGTATATGATAGAATTGTTGAGCTTCTAGATTAGGATTTTCATATTTGAAGGTTGAAGCGCAGTTGGATCATGAGCCTGCAAACATACCCATTCTAACCCAATTACACTTTCTCATTATGTGTTAACCAACTAAGGGTCCAACATGATCCATGATCATCTACTCATAAAGATTTAATCCTTCCCTTTGGTCACCACTTTGTTAGAACCAAGACATTTGATGATGTCTGACCCCTAATACCTTGATAGGTTTTGATGATAACAAATGTAATAATATTTGATCAACTAAGTGATTTCAGGAAATCAAAGTAAGAACAGACAATGGTAATATCTCTCAACTCAAATCCTATGCTCTAACTATCTGAGAACTTATAATGGTTATATTTAGCATTGAAAATGGCTATAAACAGATTTAAATAAGTTCTTAACTGATTTTGCTATCCCTAGGCCAGACGATGTCTGATGCCAAGCGCCAGACGATGTCTAAGGCTAGAACAGACCATGTCTTTTAATTAAGAATGTGTTTGTTAAGCCAGACGATGTCTGATGCAAGGCCAGACAATGTCTAAGGCTAGAACAGACCATGTCTTTTTAATTAAGAATGAGTTTGTTAAGCTAGATGATGTCTAAGGCTAGAACAGACCATGTCTTTTCAATAAGAATGTGTTTGTTAAAGCTAGACGCTGTTTATGCACGAACAAACCATACTTAATCAAGACCAGACTATATGTGTTAAGCCAGACTTTGTCTATGCAGGAACAAAACGTAAACTGTCATAAGTATTGAGGAATACGTGCTTTATAATTAATTCTTTACTCAATAAAGGCACTGTTGCAACTGAAACAAAGGGAGATACCCTTTGACATTCCTTTCTTTGATTCCTCGTTTCACTTGCAAGTCTCGTACTATGTAAAGTGTGCAGGTATAGCCAAAAGAACCAATCAGCATTGGGATGCACACTTTTAACTAAAACACAAACTGTAACAGAGATAGCGTCAGATAAAGCACAGTCAAAGCTACTTCAACACTCTACTGTGTAAGACAACGGAAAGAAGTCTTCCCCAACGTTCAAATTCATCAAGCCCACTTTATAAGGAAGACTCTATGAAACAAAAAAGAACAAGCAAGAAAAAGAAGAACGAATGGAACGAAAACTAGATAACGAAAAAATCTAGACAAGAGAAAGCATTCTGAGAGCAAGTCTTGAACTCGAGCTGAGAGAAACAGAACACCCATCCTCTACAAGCTCACGCAGATTCAACAATTGATTATATCCTCTCCTTGAGAGTTATCTGAATCTAATACATTTTTGTATAGAAAGCCAGGAGTGGCTTAGTGATAAAAGAATACTTGGGAAGTATAATCTCAGGGGGAGATTCATACTTGCAACCAGAAGTGGTTTAGAATACTTGTAGCTAGTAGTGGCATAGAGAATACTTGTAGCCAAAAGTGGTAGTGAAGAATACTTGTTTTGTAATCAATTGATTATAGTGGAACACTTTGATAGTTGTTAAAGGAGAACTGGACGTAGCTCAGGTTGAGTGAACCAGTATAAAAACAAGCTCTCATTTGCTGTCTTATGTTTACAAATATTCATCTTGCTCAATGTGCTCTTTTGAAAAGATTTTCTAAGCTTTACCTTGCAAGGATATATTTGCTGCTTTAAACTAACATATATCCAAGAGGGCAATTTATGAACTAATAGTATTTGCGAAAAGGCTTAAACCCACTATTCAACCCCCCCTTCTAGTGTGTTCTTGTGCATTTGAGTATATTGTATAAACTTGAAATATTGTAGTTGATCTATGTTAAAGTACACTGTCTTGATCCAAAATATAAATAAACCCTTAGGTCTTGAGCTTTGATTTGGGTTTTTGGCCCAACAAGATATAAGAGTATATACGCATAAGATTATGTTGTTGTTATTATTCTCTCTTGCTTGTTTTTATATGTTACCATAACCTCACCCTCTTTCTCTATGTTGTTTGAAATCGCTACTTGTTGGCTAGTAGGAGGAGTAAACAAGATGAAGGAGTCACAATCTAGAACAGCAAGAGGATACAAGAAGCGAATCTAGTAGTCTGGGAATCTCCCTTTTTATTTGTTTGATTTTGTTCCTGCCATGTTTTGTATATATGCTACTTTAGGGAGACCAGCCTTGTTGGAAGCTGTGATTTTAAGTTGTTTTTGTTTATGTAATAGAAATCTTCATCAACTTGTAGTAACAAGACTTTTTAACAACTTACTATATGTTTTGGAGTTGCACAACTCAGAAGTTTGAACTTAAGTTTAACTAATACCCACTAAATTACTTTCCTATACACCTTTATTATGAATTTTAAACTATAACTTCTCAATTATAATTGAATCATCAATACCTGAAGTCACTAAATATTTTATGCCATAATAGCATTTTTATTTTAGTGAGTTGTTAAACCAGTTGATTATTAAGTTTTAAAATCATATGAACTTTTTGTATACCTAATTATATAGTATTTATCAAGTCCCTATTGACCCCCTCCTGCTTCATATTTTCCACTGCATAAGTTTATAACATGTTTTAAGGCTGGTTTTATTAATTGAGTTATGAAATTCATTTACAGGAACATTGTTTCAAGTTTTAAAGCTAAACACTTTTGCTTCCAAACGCAAAAAAATTTCTTAGTATCTCTGTAACATTTTCTTAGTTCAAAATTATTAATCTAGTTTTTTCAAAGTTAGTTCTAGCTTCAACTTGGTGGGTCCTTACAGGTTAGGTACCATTTCATGTACACACAACTAATTGGAAAATATGGATTGCTAATGACTGCAGTAGAAACAATCCTAACCCGTGTTGCATTCCACATTTTAACAAAGAAAAAGTGAAATACACCCCAATCTTTTGTTTCCTTCCCTTTCAATGTTATATCACGTAAAGCATCATCTTGGAAGGGTGCATTTGGAATTGATTGATCCATGCCAAATTGGCGTAGAACACGATCTAGTTTATGTCATTCAATATTTTGGAAGCAAATTAATAGAACAATCGATCTCCAAATGTCACTTCCATTAAAACAACTCTTGGGAAACAAAGTGGAATATTGTGTGTAAGGATCCCACACCACCTATATTAAAAAGGGGATTAAAAATAATAATATATGCATAGTAAAAAAAAAAAAGGATAACACATCTTACATCATTTATCTTCATACCGTCCAATTTGTCACAGTAAGCAGATAAATCAATTCGACGAGCAACGAAGTTACTATGTTTTCCACCCTTGTACCCATTTTAGAATAATAACAGCACCAATTACAACCTAATATAAAATATATATAACCTACAATTTTTTTAACTCATTAAAATACATACCGATATCCAAGAATAGCACCATTGACCGAATCTGGTCAATTAATTGGTGTGATTAGGGGAAACCTTTCCCATGCCCAAAGTTGTAGCAAAATGGATGCCCCCCAATTTTAGTATACTTAGGGTTAGTGGCCTTGCATAACTCATAATAGAAATTACAAAGCACCGTTGAGCCCCAGCTGTATGTAGCACATTGGTGCAAGTCACACAAAAAAGGAAGGAATTTAAGTACCACATAATCTCCAGAATGGTCAACAAATAAAAAAAAAACCCCTAACAACGGCATAATATAGCCACAGGTAAATTGTTCTAAATGCTCTATGGTGTCTGTCCATTTGTCAGTGATGCTGGTAAAATTTTCTTTTAGCACTCTCATTTTCAACTTATTACCCTTATAATCCCTTTGAACAGTTTCAATACCTAACAACTTAGAAACAATTGCTATCCATTGACCATTACAATGGTCTATCACTAGTAAACCATCGATAGCTAACCCCAATAGCATACTCACATCCTACAGTATGATTGTGCACTCACCCACAGACATATGAAATGTATGTGTCTTTGGACGCCATCGCTCAACAAAAGCAAATATCAAATTAAAATCATATTTAAAGAACGGTAAATTAGCAACTATAAGAAACCCAACAATGGACAACAAGTGTCGAATCTGATTTGGAACTTATGGGGGACGTTCAACTTCAACAACTTCCAATTCTTGTTTGCCACGTTGTGCACGATGTACTCATAGGACTCTCTTTGGTTTTTTAGCCCATACATGCTCTGATATATGGACATTTTGCAGACGAAGTAAGGATCCGTCATGTGGACTAGGATGCAGAATTGTCATATCCGCCATCTTTTATAAATTAATAAATATATAAATTTGACATCAATTCAATACATAAAAAATTAAAAATACACATCATATGTAATATATAATTAAAAAAAATGTACAACACAACATCATTCACGATGTAAACTAACAAATTGAAGATTAATTCAAACTTTAAATGGATACACAAAAAAATAATTATATGGGATAGACAAAGTGAAAGAAATAACCTTAAACTTGAATGCAAGTCACGTACATGTCTATACACAAAAAAAAAAATTGAGAAGTGAAGAAACCAGTTGAATGCTCTTTTTTCTTTTCCTACTACTTACCTTGTCCTTTTTCTACTTGTTTATACCATGTCCTTCTTTTACTTGTTAATACCTGACAATTTATTATTCTACCTAAGCAATTTTTTATTTTATTTTTTATCTCAATCAATCAAATTGTGTTTTTTTTATTTTATTTTATCTCAATCAAATCTTAAATAGTAATATTCTACAACATGCTGTCAGAAAAAAAACATATATATATAAAGTTTCCAATTATTTAAGTTTCCAATTACCAAAAATAACGTGAAAGGGAGAATCCAAGCAAACCATATGCATTTAAGTTTCCAATTATTATATATTATTTTGTCTAAAAGTACCACAGTAAAATTATGATTTATTTATTTTCTATATCTTTTTTTTTATAGATCCTAAATCTTTTTCATTAATATGAATTTATATTAAAGGCAAATATTATTGATTTTCTATTTTCTAATATATTTATCTTTAACGTTTCCATATTTATGCATTATTCTATTACAATCAATCTCCTACATATTCAGTCAAGATAAATAAGATCAATTTTCACAAACCAAATCTACATTTACTCTATATTCAAATTATATGGGACGCTAATTGTAATATAAACCACAGTCACTAATCTACATGATATTGACAAATATATTTTTAAATGTAAAAATAAATATAAATAATAGCATAAAAATCTACATATAAAATATATCTACTATTAACATCGAACTAACTAAAATAATACAACAATCGATCATAGTATATAAAAAAAATTACATAAAAAGGAATAACCTGATACAAGAAATGGTAGGATCTTCTCGTATGTGATGCGTCGCTTTACTATCTCCAAGAATTACCAAAAATAAACCTTCTCCTTCAACTTTAACTCTAAAAAAACCATACTTTTACAAAAAAAAAAAAATTGAAATAGTCACTTGTTTATTGCATGGGTGTGGGAAGGTGAAATGGATGGGGGAAGGTTAAATAGGCATCGCAGAACGAAGTGGCGCAATGGAGAAATTATAATGCTCCTTCATTGACTGGCGACACCTAACCACATAAGGAACATGAGCCTCGATGCTCTTTCTTCGTCTAGTGACTTCTAGTGTATGGGGAACATGCGCCTTGATGCTCTTTCTTCGTTTGGCGACACCTAATCACATAGGGAACATGCATTGACCAAAAAGTGGAAGATGATGCATTGACTGGTGACACCCATGCGATGCTCCTTCTCCATCTGATGACACCTAACCACACAAGGAAGACGCATTAACCGAAACGTGGAAGATGTTGCATTGATTGGTGACAACCCTCTGATTGGTGCAGACAATCTAGTGACACCTAGAAGCTAATGCTCAATCTGGCGACACCTACTCAGGAATCACCCATTTTGATAAATAAAATCCATACATACCCAGTTATGTATTTTTTTGGGATTTTCACCCAGTTTAGTAAATTAGCCAAAAGAACAATGTAAGAAAACTTATGCCAAGAATATACTTTACTTGAATTTAGAACACCGATCAATTGATAAAATTTTACTTACTTGTTGAAGATCAAATTGATGTTATTGCATTGTTGCATAGATACATGAATTTAAGAAGCCAAGTCTTCCTTTTCTTAGTCATACTCTTCAGTTCTAGGGTTCTCAATGGTGCAAACCCTAATGAGCAAAATTAAATGAGCAAAATTAAATGTCATGACAGAAAAGGGAACCTAATCAAGCTATTTATCAACCACTAGCCACCTCACATTATGGGTTTAGTGGTTAGGCCCAACTATTTCTCACACTGATCATAATTAGGTGTTCAAAGCCCGTGAACAATTAATCACATTATTAGTGGGCTTAAGTATCATCAAATGGATCACAATATTAACCTATTTTTTGAAAACCAAAACATTACAATTAATTGCAGGTCACATAAATTCATAGGAAAATTCTAACGTTCTCCCACTTGGGCAAAATTAATTATGTATCTTTGATTTTAAAAAATATTTTTGAAAATGACTCTCAAGCTAATAACACAGTATGACCACAAAACATATGATCCCAAGATACAACACCTAGTTAAGACTCCATCCAACAAAAGTCATGTAACACCGAATCACAGCAATAATTGAATCCCTTATTGATGCAACACCTTCCATGGTTACAAGTATTACCAACTCCGTCGACTAGTCATCAAATTGGAGTGTAGCAAGATATGACGTGCCAATATGATTAAAAAATCCAAATCGTCATTTTCTTCGTCAGACCTTAATTTTTTCTTAGGGCATCCACAATGGGTTGCTTGTCAAGTATTGGTGTCAGGGAAGCATAATGCTTGCCAAGCACTTGCCCTTGTGGAATAATGTATGTGTGTTGCTTGTGAAGCCATGATGCTTCTTCAAGCACCATTGCTTGACTTTTTTTTTTTTATATAAAAATAATAAAAAAAAACATATTATGTTTTATTCATTTATAAAAATAAAAAAAAATATTATTAAAATAATTTCAATAAATCTTTTTTTTACACAACTAACTGTTGAACTTTTAATAAAACATATTACGTTAGTATTACACTTCAATATTTCTTACACAACTAAAACCTCTCTCATTTTAACTCAAAAAATTCTCAATTTCTTTCATTTGTTTTCATTCAATGGATCCAAATCAAAATTCATTCAATATGAATCTGTGGTTTAATTTTATGTCAAATTATCAACCTCCAACAAATCCGAACTTTCAAAATTCTTCAGATTCATCCAACCCACAAAATAATTCCAATATGGCAAATTATCAACATGCTACACTCCCATTTCATCCCAATCAACTCCCGATGTTTCAAACACCTCCAATTAATACTGTCATGGATCAAGGGTCTTCAATGGGTACTAGTGACAACCAATGTAATGAAAGAGAGATTGACACACCATCCAAGTTCACGTTAGAATTTGAAATTCCACCATTTTTCTACCCAAGTCAATGAAGAATAAGAAGAAGCACCTGGAACACAATAAAGATCATATTTCTCTGCCAAGGAAGATGAAATTCTAACCAACTCATGGTTGGATGTTTTGAAGAATGCAATCGTGGAAACCAACCAAAAAAAGACAACTTTTTGGTCAAAAATTATAGAAAATAACAATAATTCTCATGAGCAACATATGAAGCCAAAAGAAACATCACAATTAAAATATTGATGACACATGATCAATGAAAACTGTGCCAAATTTTCAACATGCTACAAACAAGCTTGTCAAAGAAAGAAGAGTGGTAGTTATAAGTTTGACATCATGGGAAATACACATCGGATTTATTCACAAGATAAAAAAAACAAGTTTCAAATTAGAAAGTGTATGGCATATGGTAAGGAAACAACCTAAATGGATAGCACAATTTGAAGAATCTAACAAAAGATCAAAGGTTTCTGCCTCTGGAGCTTATGCATCCTCTTATAATCCGGATACGCAATCAAATTATGAGCCAACATCCTACCATGGAATGTCCAATTGGGACAAAAGTAGCAAAGAGGAAGGCATAATCAAAAGGTAAGGAAAAATCTTCTGATGTTGGTCTCACACGTATGGAAGAGGTGTTGAAGACCAAAGTAAAAGCATTACGAGACCTTGCACTTTCCAGAGATGAACGCAATAGATTGAGGGAGATAGAGATCCTCTACAAGGAAACTACTAGTATGACTAATGCTCAATTACAAATTCATGAAAGGCTGTGTAAGAAAATAATAAAAAAATATGAACTTTAGTTAATTATGTAGGTTTAAATTATGTAATTGTTATCATGTATCAATTTTTAATTATGTAACTTTTAATTATGTATCAGTTTTTAATTCTTACTCTTACAAGATATCACACTCTTTATCAACATAAAGATATATCCATAAGACGATTACCTCTCAAGTAAGGCATCCACCAATATTTAGGTACTTACCCTATAATCTTAATGTTCTCAATGTTGTCAACTCTTCTATATACAAATATACTCTTCATTTCTCTACAAAGAACTTATCACATTCTTAGCAACTATCTAACGATCATTCAAAAAGTTTAACTAGTATCTACCCAGAATGCCCATTATGAATAAGATATTAGACAAAGTGCATACCTGAGTATACAAGAGGTAGCCCAAAACACTCTCAAAAGATCTATCATTCATTTTTGCCTACTCAATCTTGCTCTTAGGACATCAATCCTTGTTGAATCTATCACCTTCAACAATTCAAGTTTTCAAATCTACATATTGAATCTCTTTAAGATGTCATCAACATAAGTATTTTAAGACAACCCTAGTGTACAACATAACAATACAACATTTGAAACTCAATCAATCGTGAAAAAATAAATTAATTAACTATTAATAGTAATTATCAATGCCAATTGATAACACAATGGTGTCATTCTTTACTAACAATTGAATTTCAATCAACCAGTTATAACCAATCAATATAACTATTGAAATTGCAATTGAAATCCCAATCAATTAAACTCAAGTTGCTAACTCATTCAATGGTTATCAACACCATATAAAAGCAATTGCACATTTAAAGCAACAAGATCATGCCCATACAAATTAATTATATTGTATTAATTTATTTTTACTATTTTCTAATTTTCAATTTATATATAATGATTTACATAGTTTATTTAAAATTATCATAAAAAAAATAAAATATATTTAAAAATCATTATACAAATTAAGAAAAGTGTAGTTTTTTTTGTAAATAAAAAAAGTGTAAATTTTTTTTACAATTAAAAAAAGTGTAAGTTAAAAACCAAGTTTTATTTTTCTCTTTGGGTATTCCCTATAAATATTATTTAATATAGTACATGTAGGTTGATTTTCAACTTATAAATTAGCAAAATTATCTATTTCTATCTCACTAGCTGATTATATAATTTTATTAAAGACAAAAGTAAATTGATATGTAAAACATAAAACAATTTTTTTTAAAACACTACTAGATAATATAATTTTAATAAAGATAAATTTAAAATAAGTCATTATTAGAAAATTGCAATTTAGCAATCGAAATTATCGGTGACTAATAGCGATTGAATTCAATGGTGGTTGATAAATATTCTTAATTTTCGGTCGCTAAATTGTTTTTTTCTAGTAGTGATGTAAGAGTTAAAGTAGTATTCATTTTTATACTATCTATTTAAATAAACTAGTGTAGTAACTCATGCTAAGCACAGGCGAGTTTTTTAATGATTGTTATATAATTTAATTTTTAAAACAATATGCCTAAAAAAATATTTTTTATAATAATTTTTTTTAAGTTGCAATTTTAATTTATAAAAAATTAGTGGTTATTAGAAAAGTGAGACAAATACTTTAATCATAATTTTTTTAAAATTAAAAGTTGAAATATGTAAACTATAAGTTGGATAACATGTGCTCGAGTATTATTTAAAAATATATATTATTTAATTAAAATTAAATAAAAATATTTATTTAAATATTTTTAAAAAGGTTGTATTAAAACAAAGAATTTAATGCTCATAGATTATTAGTGTAAATTAATTTTATACTATTTTCATGTTAATTACACCTCTGACCAAGACATATAATTGACCTAAACAAAAAAAAAGTTAACAAAAATGGCTACAAAAATATTTATATTAAAAGTTTATATTTTTTAAAATAATAATCTATTTAATGATAAATGTATAATTTCAAAATAATAATCTATGTAGATAAATATATAATTTGAAAATCATTTTTTTATTTAAATTAGATAATAAATTTTATTGAAAATAATATAATATAAAATAAAATTTATAACCTAAATGAAATCAAACTAACAAAAGAACAAATATTATAATCTTAAAACAATTACAATAATCCTAAGATAACAACAAACACCATAATTTTAAGATAATTACACTAATCAATTTAAACTACTTCATTACACTTTTTTTTAGTTTTTTTTTTATCAACTATTATTTAAAAACCATAATTTCTTTTTGAATTTTAGGACCTCAAACTAATATTTTTTAAAAAAATCTAGTTAAAAAAAGGAAATTAATACCAAATAATTGATTTAAATTTAAATTGATATTTATTTAAATTTATATCCATTTAGACTTGTTACATTTAATCTTTAAATTTGTTATATTTATAAGATAATTACAATTTGTTTTTGTGAAAAAAAGAGGGCACAAACAGCCCTCACAAATAGAAATTTATTGCTCGATCGGACCAAAAAAAATTAGTCATATAAGCTAGAACAACATTTGACAAGAAACTAGGAATTATATAAAAAATTTCACATTTACCACTTAGTGAGAACCCAAATTTGGCAAGCGCATCTGCCACCTAGTTAGCCTCACGACATACGTGCTTCCACAAATATATTCCACATTTGTTCACAAACTCCTTGATAGATGCCACCCACATAAAGCTTTCGTGTGACCACTCTACCCTATGCTCCACCATCACTATTGATTGTGCATAATCCGATTCCGCTATCAATGTTGTAAACCATCGATCCCATGCAATTTTGACACCCATCGCAATGGCCCACAGTTCTGCCTGGATAATAGAACATGACCTAAGGTTATGCGTAAAGGACACCATCACGTTTCCATTATGGTCACGGATTATACCCCCACACGCCGTAGTCCCTGTATCACTTATTGCACCGTCACAATTGAGTTTGAACAATGCAAAACTTGGTGGTCTCCATATTGTGGCTCTTTCATCACTTCATTCCACATTCCACGTTTGGAGAACATCCTTAATCACCCAAGTATGGTTCATGCTCATAACCATTCTTCTCACTCGCGTCACAACTGCACTTTCCGTTGATGAGAACATTGAGAATGCCACGTCGTTTCTGTTTCTCCACAGGTAGTATAGTGTAATCCCAAGCACTATCGTCCACTCTTTGTCAAGAGGTGCACTATACCTCGATAGATGCTTCTGCAACCAATTATGAATCTCATCTTCAAAGAACCCTTCCAGTCCATCAGCCTTTGATAAAGCCTTCTAAACCCGTTTAGCAAATATGCATTCCCTAACTACATGCGCTACTGTTTCAAGTGCCAATTGACATATTGGACAAAGGTTTGACTTCGACATCCCTCTAGCTTGCCTTAAAACATTTGTCACCAATGCATGTCGTGCTATTTCCCATGTGTGAACACGCATCCTCTCAAGTCCATTCCATTTCCATATTGTATGAAATAATGGGTCATTTTGGTTATCATCATGGGCGATGGCCTTATACGCTAAGGCAACCATGAAGATACCATTATTTATAAGTTTCCATGCTAGCTTGTCATCCGATAATCCTAGCCAAGGAGGGTCCATCGCAATAATTGCTTGACATATATGATTTGGCACCATCAGACAAAGTTTGGCCACCTCCCACCCTCCATCCAATAAGGTGAAGTCACTAACCGTAGCCATACTATCAATTTCATCTAGGCCAACAAAAGCATACTCCTCCAACTTGTCATGCCTTAGCACCCACAAGTCTTTCCAAAACAAGATGGATGTTCCATTGCTCACTTTCCACACCATGCACTTTTGCACATCATTCCAGACCCGGCTTACACCCCGCATGAAATTTGAACCATGTTGCTTCTTGGTAAACGTCGAGGCCACCTTACTTCCACATTTATATTTGGCCCTAAAGACATTTGACCACAACGCAGATTTGCGCGTGCACAATCTCCAACCTACCTTCATAAGTAAAGCTTTATTCATACACCTTGTCGACCTCAGCCCCAAACCACCAACCAACTTCGATGAGCACACCTCATGCCATGATACCGTGTGCACCATTCGATTCTCTACCGACTCGCCCCAAATAAAGCCATGAAACTTTTTGTCTATCTCATCGCACATCAATACAGGAAGTAGAACCGATTGCATGATGTAGCTTAGAAGTGCTTGGATTACGGATTTTGCAAGAGTTACCTACACATTCAGATGCTCAATTTGCTTTTGCAGTCATGCTTTTCTTTTTGAATAATTTTGATGCCCAATGCTCGCATAATTTGTCCCACACGCTATCTCCAATCCAATGTGGCTTATTCATGTTTTTTCGAGCTTTATTAAAATTATTTTTCATCACTACAGTGCCTCGCATTTCAAAATTCTTTCTTGCCCACCTATGATCCGGTGGACATATGGAAAATTTTCTCTATATAAAAATCAAATAAGTTAGTTATATGTAGGACTAAATATAAATATCAAAATTAAACAAGATAATTAACACATGATACTTACCAAAAACTCTCCAAACCATAAGTCCCTTGTTTTAATTGGAATCTTCTTCCATGATGGCCACATATTAGTGTAATGACTTTTGAGGATATCACCAATCCCATTAGCAGCAAGGTGTGAAGGTAAGAATCTGCAAACATTTCATGTAAATTGTTACAAAATCATTTCGACCAACATGTTTGAAAATTAATTGGGTTTCTTGAACTGTGACATTTTGACCTCCAAAATCATTTCAACCAACTCTAGTTCTCATTGATTGGACATGAGACTTAAAATAATATGAACAGAAATGAGAAGTCTCGAGGCATAAGTATGCCTCACAAATAGATCCTTCCACATGTGATTTGTTTTTAGCCATTCGTTTCAACCTATTCAAGTACCTACCCAAAATCAATTTGTTAATTATAAAACAAAAAAATAAAAAATATACAATTTTGTACATTAAATGAAGTAAATATTTACCTCTCAAATGGATACATCCATTGATATTGAACGGGACCTCCTACTCTTGCTTCATAAGGTAGATGAATCGGTAGATGCTCCATGGAATTAAAAAATCCAGGTGGAAAGATCCGTTCCAATTTACATGTTGTAATAATGATGTTTTGTTCCATCAACAACAAATCATCCACTCGCAATATTGTTGAGCACAAATCCTTAAAAAATTTACTCAATTCGGCTATAGGACTCCACACTTGATGTGGCAATGCACGAAAAGCAATAGGTAACAATCTCTCCATTAATACATGACAATCATGAGTTTTCATTCCAATCAACTTCCACTCTTCAATGTTTTTACACATCTATGCAAATTCGAAGCATATGGAAAAAAATTAGTTAATGAACTTTTTAACACATTTCACAAAATGTTTGTTACAATTATGATTTCTTCATGTTTTGCATATATTAATTATTAATATTATTATTTTGCACCAAAAAATTATTAACATTATCAATTTAATATGTCGTGATTAAGTTTAGTATATGTGACTTTTTATAAATATATGATAATTCTTTCAAGTTGTGGCAATATATATTTAAATTATTAATATTACAAAATTAATTTGTTTTTTTTAAAAAAAAAATACTCTTATAAAGTTATGATTACATACAGAATTAAAAAAAAAAATGAGATCATCAAGAGAAAAATTCATGTGTAAATGTCATGATACTCATAATTTTTTACTTCATAATTTTCCTCGATTCTTTTTGTGAAAGAATGTCAAGAATCAGTTGACCCACAAAATTTAGAATTTAGATGCCAAAGTATTTTATGATGCTTATGTACCATGGTTGATAGTATTTTACAATTATAAGAAAAGGGTGCAACTCAAAAAGAAGAGAGAAGAAGGGGAGACTAACGAAAGAGAAAGACTAACCCACCAACAAAATTTTAAATTCATTGATTCATACTATAAAGTCCTTGAATCGCAACTTCGTTTGTTT
Organism: Amphicarpaea edgeworthii; assembly: GCA_014843725.1. Classification (NCBI taxonomy): domain Eukaryota; kingdom Viridiplantae; phylum Streptophyta; class Magnoliopsida; order Fabales; family Fabaceae; genus Amphicarpaea; species Amphicarpaea edgeworthii. The sequence continues at coordinate 9,713,135 of CM026324.1, forward strand.
TTAATTAGTACCATCAGTTTCACTTTCACCCATCTCAAATACAATTCCCTCTGTTACAGTTCCTTCTTTAACACTCCCAATATTAATTGGGAATTAATTCAGTTACTTTTTTTTCTCTTAAAAGTTGATTAAAAAGTAAAAACTAATATAATAATTTACCCAATCGGATCAAGGTCACCTACAATTTTAAAAGAACTGCACAGTCATGCAGTTTTAAATCAAACGGTCTATTTTTATTTTTTTAAACTTTCATTTCATATCATAAAATCTATTTATGATGGAATTCAAGCAGTTGTTGAACTTTCAACTGCAGAATAACACTGATGCTACAGAAGTGACAAAATATTTTTTGAAGCTTGCATATTTGATTTCTCAAGCAGTTTTGGAAGTGGTAATTACAATTATATATATACTTCAAATATTGAATATCAATCAATTCAATTCTTAAGTCAATATATTTTATCATCATTCAAAACCTGATACAAAGAATAAAAAAATAAGACCAATTTAAAGAGTTTTTGAATATTTAAAGTATTATTTAACATGACTTTTATATTTAGAAGATTACTTATATAATTTTTTACTTTAACAATTATTTGATAAAGAAACAATACTTCAAACAAACATGAAATTCGTGGTATATTCATTTATTATCTTTTAAGTACCATCAGTCTGCATATTTGCTGCTGCTGGCCTCTATAAATGTGTGTCACGAATTGGATAACCTAAAAATACTGTGGAACATCAACGTTCCACCTACAGCAGATGCAAATATAGTGTAACCACTAAATTGTTACTCATGTAATTGGCTATAGGTATTACTTGTACCTTTTCTTATTAATACCAACTCCTTTTCGCTGACAAAAAAAGAAAATAACAAAAATGAAAGAAGTTAAATTCGAAAATATTTTTCAAAATAATCCATAATTTTCTTTAAAAAATCCAAGGCTATTAACAATTCCATCTTTGTATAACGATGGTCAACAAAAGAGATTAATTAACTAACTTTGGACAGTTTAAGACTTTAAGTAATTAATTAACTTGCTTTGATAATACTATGAATAACAAATAGATTTAGTTAGCATTCCCATTCATCATTAGAATTTAGAACATTATTCATTTTTATCAAAACAAAATCACCACGCTACATTATTCTATTTCTCGCACATAAAGAAAAGCCTCGATGATGAGGCTGAGAAATCGAGCCTCCATCATCAGTTAGTCATATTTTAATCATGTTTTATATTCAGAGTTACTTGTATTGCTTTTGTCCTAGCTTTGTGGGCGTTTATTCATGTATGTCCACGTGCTCAAAAAAGAAATGCAAAAAAAAAAAAAAATGCAAATGAGAGAATCATAGTTGTATGTACAAAGGAAATGGGAAAAGGGTAAGAGAGAATGCGTGGGTTTCACCTTTTTTCCAATTTCAATTATAATACATGTACAGATATTTGTACAAATATTAGACTAACAAATTAAATTCAAATTTAAAATAACTTAGTAAGAAAATATATTCTTCCTGTTAATAAGACATAAATTTGAATTAATTGGGCGAAAGTTATGCAACCAACTACGAGCATAAGATATCACAATAAGTTAGATGGCACAACAAAAATTCATCAGAATACTTGTCCAGCATAAGACATCCATCGTAAAATATATGCGAATGACTATTTTCGGTGGTCGATGTGTGAGAGAAGGAGATGAGTAGTGCTCGAGAAAGAAATGTAAATGTCATATGTGCTAAAAGAAAGGGGAAAAGGGCAAGAGAAAATGCACGGGTGACTTCTTAGTTCTCCCAGCATTTTCAATAACTAGTGCAAGTAAGTGTATTTTGAAGAAATATTTAGCCCATACAAAACGACTCCATAACATATAAAAGATAAATTTAGTTACCAACATACATCATTAGACTTCAAAATAAAAGATAGATTTAGTTATCAACATATAACATTAAATTTGAAAATAAAATCAACAACAAATTTAGTTGTTTAAACTAAAGAAAATATAAAAATGAGGACACCATACCAGAGTGTATACTCTGGTTCAAGCAATGGAGGTGAGCTCAAGGCCTTCAACGGAGGCAGTATTAGTGGGGGCCCAATGCAACAGGTGAATCAAGGACATTCATGAATAAAAACATCCCTTGGAGTAGTGTTATACACTTTTTTCAACACGAAGCAAATAAACGTCCACATAGCAAGGGCAAAAGTAATAATCCGAGCATAAAAATTGATGAAACTATGACTAACCAATGATGGAGGCTCTGCTTCTTAGACTCATCGTCGAGTCTTTTCATTAGGTTGTCGATGTGGTGTATCATATCATTCTCAACTTCCACAAACACTATCGCAATGTAGACACCGCAACAAAAGTTAAACATCGCACTCACCCAAAAATGCCCTTCTTTCTGTTTTTTAGAAAGAGAGAAAAGCAAATGGAAAGAGATGAAGGAAGAAAGAAATTCATCGTAGAACAGTTGCAAATGACCATTTTCAATGATTGGTGTGTGAGAACAAAGAGATGAGTAGTGCTTTAGAAAGAAATGAAAATGAGAGAAAGATAAGAGTAGTGCTCGAGAAGGAAATACAAATGAGAGAATCAGACTAACAAATTAAATTCAAATTTGAAATAACTTAGTAAGGAAATATATTCTTCCTATTAATGAGACATAAATTTGAATTAATTGGGCAAAAACTATAATACCAACTACGAGCATAAGATATGATGAAATGATGATTAAATGATGATTGATGCTTGGCTTCTTGGCCTCATTGTCGAGGCTTTTATTCATTTTGTTGACGTCCTACTTTAACTTGTGCTTAGTTTGCAAAGTATCACAATAAATTAGATGGCACAACAAAATTTCATTAGAACACCCACCTAATGTAAGACATCCATCGTTGAATGTATGCAAATGACCATTTTCGGAGGTCGGTGTGTGAGACAAAGAGATGAGTAGTGCTCGAGAAAGAAATGCAAATGAGAGAATCAATGGAAGGATTCAAACCCAAGACGACTTCACAAAAGTGTTTGCTCCCAACTATGGTGACATAGTTGACATCATAAACAAGAATTTAATGGATCAAAACTAGTGCAAATAGGTGTATTTTGAAGAAACATTTAATTCATGCAAAATGACCCCATAACATATAAAAGATAGATTTAGTTACCAGCATACATCATTAGACTTCAAAATAAAATCAACAACAAACTAAGCTACATGTTATTGTCAGGTTCAAACTAAACAAGAAAATATAAAAATGAGCATAGCTACTTCAGACACCTCGAACATCGCACCAGAGTATACTTTAGTTCAAGTATCGAAGGCGAGCTCAAGGCCTTCAACGGAGGTAGTGACAACGGGGGCCCAGTGCAACAAATGAGCCAAGGACATACACGAATAAAAACATCCTTTGTAGTAATGTTATACACTTTTTTCAACACAAAGCAAATAAACGTTCACATAACAAGGGCAAAAGTAATAGAAACAATTCAAGCATGAAAATTGATGAAACTATGATTGACCAATGATGGAGGCTCTGCTTCTTAGACTTATCGTCGAGTCTTTTCTTCAAGTTGTCAATGTGGTGTATCATATCATTCTCAGTTTCCACAAACATTATCGTGAGGTAGACACCGCAATAGAAGTTGAACACCGCACTCACCCCGAAAATGACCTTCTTCATTTTTAGAAAGAAAGAAAAGCAAATGGAAAGAGATGAAGGAAGAAAGAAATTCATCGTAGAATGTTTGCGAATGACCATTTTTGGTGGTCAGTGTGTGAGAGAAAGAGTTGAGTAGTGCTCGAGAAAGAAATGTAAATGTCATATGTGCTGAAGGAAAGGGGGAAAAGGGCAAGAGAAAATGTGCAAGTGACTTCTTGGTTCTCCCAGCATTTTCAATAATTAGTGCAAGTAGGTGTATTTTGAAGAAACATTTAATCCAAGTAAAACGACCCCATAACATAGAAAAGATAGATTTAGTTACCAACATACATCATTAGACTTCAAAATAAAATCAACAACAAACTAAGCTATGGGCTACACAAGGGACAATGTCAAAAGCATCAATAAAACGTGACAAATAGCAATTTTAGACACTTGGACCCAAAATGACTCAATCTCACAAAACTCAACTATAAAAGGGCCAAAATGAGGTATAAAAACATGTCTAGACTATGCTAAAATACACTCTATCAAATATTGCACTTTTTTTTTTACTAACATTTTTTTCATGTGTTGTTGTGTGTCCATTTTATTGTTTGAACTTTTGTGATCAACATAGAGTAATGCAAAGATATTATTCTTCACATGACAATTCTTGAATTGGTGATTTTCTTTGTTTTTTTCATTCTTATGAATTATTTTACTATGTGTATTGTGTGTCTCACTTAGGAAGTTGGGATTTTATGCTTTTATGATTTCACACACAAGCTTAGTTACGCTTTTTCTTCTTCTTTTTTTTTTTTTGAAAATCATGGGAAAAGTAAAATTATACCGAAAGCACGATATACCTTCTTCAATCTTGTGGAGCTAAATGCTCAGTGCTTAGAGAACTATTTATCTAAAACTTAAATTCCAAAATTCAATTTTTAGTATAGAAAAGAAAAGTTCAAAGGTGGAGCAAAAGTATAACACGAGGGTCTAGATAGCAATAGCTATATTAGGCACTAAAGTATTAGCCCTAAAGGGAAAATTCATATATACATAAGGGCCAGTTTATTTTCGATTTTAACGTCTGAAGTGCGAATAATTTTAGACATTGTTTGAGTAAATACAACTCAAATAATATAATTTGGATTTCATTTAACCAAAAAAGAACTATTTTAAAAATTGTTTACTTAAGTTTAGATGCAACAGACAAACCAAGGACATACATGAATAAAAACGTCCCTTGGAGTAGTGTTATACACTTTTTTCAACACGAAGCAAATAAACGTCCACAGAGGAAGGGGAAGGGCAAAAGTAATAATTCGAGAATAAAAATTGATAAAACTATGACTAACCAATGATGGAGGCTCTGCTTCTTAGACTCATTGTCAAGTCTTTTCTTCAAGTTGTCGATGTGATGTATCATATCATTCTCAGCTTCCACAAACATTATCGCAAGGTAAACACCACAACAGAAGTTCAACACCACACTCACCTTGAAAATGACCTTCTTCATTTTTAAAAAGAAAGAAAAGCAAATGGAAAGAGATGAAGGAATAAAGAAATTCATCATAGAACATTTGCGAATGACCATTTTCGGTGGTCGATGTGTGAGAGAAAGAGATCAGTAGTGCTCAAGAAAGAAATGAAAATTAGAGAAACATAAGAGTAGTGCTCGAGAAAGAAATGCAAATGAGAGAATCAGACTAACAAATTAAATTCAAATTTGAAATAACTTAGTAAGGAAATATATTCTTCCTATTAATAAGATATAAATTTGAATTAATTGGGCAAAAACTATACAACCAACTACAAGCATGAGATATGACGAAATGATGATTAACCGATGATTGATGCTTGGCTTCGTGGCCTCATCATCAAGACTTTTATTCATTTTATTGACATCCTACTTTAGCTTCTACTCGATTTTTGAAGTATCACAATAAGTTACATGGCACAACAAAAGTTCATAAGAACACTCGTCTAGCGTAAGACATCCATCGTAGAATGTATGCAAATGACCATTAATGGTGGTTGGTGTGTGAGACAAAGAGATGAGTAGTGCTCAAGAAATAAATCCAAATGAGAGAACCAACGTAAGGATTCAAAACTAAGTTGAGTTCACAGAAGTGTTTGCTCCCAACTACGGTGACATAGTTGACATCATAAACAAGAATCGAACATATCAAAACTAGTGCAAGTAGGTGTATTTTGAAGAAACATTTAATCCATGCAAAATGACCCCATAACATATAAAAGATAAATTTAGTTATCAACATACATCATTAGACTTCAAAATAAAATCAACAGCAAACTAAGCTACATGCTACTGTCAGGTTCAAACTAAACAAGAAAATATAAAAATGAGGACAATTGTTTCAGACACCGCACCAAACTATACTCTGGTTCAAGCATCAGAGGCGAGCTCAAGTCCTTCAATGAAGGTAGCGCTAGTGGGAGCCCAATGCAACAAACAAACCAATGACATACATGAATAAAAATGTCCCTTGGAGTAATGTTATACACTTTTTTCAGCATGAAACAAATAAACATCCACATAGCAAAGGCAAAAGTAATAGAAACAATTCAAGCATAAAAATTGATGAAACTATGACTAACCAATGATGGAGGCTCTGCTTCTTAGACTCATTGTCAAGTCTTTTCTTCAAGTTGTCGATGTGGTGTATCATATCATTATCAGCTTCCACAAACATTATCGCGAGGTAGACATCACAGCAAAAGTTGAACACCACACTCACCCCGAAAATGACCTTCTTCATTTTTTAGAAAGAAAGAAAAGAAAATGGAAAGAGATGAAGGAAGAAAGAAATTCATCGTAGAACATTTTCAAATGATCATTTTCAGTGGTCAATGTGTGGGAGAAAGGATGAGTAATGCTCGAGAAAGAAATGAAAATTAAAGAAACATAAGAGTAGTGCTCGAGAAAGAAATGCAAATGAGAGAATCAGACTAACAAATTAAATTCAAATTTGAAATAACTCAGTAAGGAAATATATTCTTCCTATTAATAAGATATAAATTTGAATTAATTGGGCAAAAACTATACAACCAACTACGAGCATAAGATATGATGAAATGATGATTGATGATTGGCTTCTTGGCCTCATCGTCGAGGCTTTTATTCATTTTATTGACATCCTACTTCAACTTCTGTTCAGTTTCCGAAGTATCACAATAAGTTACACGGCACAACAAAAGTTCATAAGAACACCCACCCAGCATAAGACATCCATCGTAAACGTATGCAAATGACCATTAATGGTGGTCGGTGTGTGAGACAAAGAGATGAGTAGTGCTCAAGAAATAAATCCAAATGAGAGAATCAACGTAAGGATTCGAACCCAAGATGACTTCACAAAAGTGTTTAATCCCAACTACAGTGGCATAGTTGACATCATAAACAAGAATCGAACGAATCAAAAGCTTCCTTGCTTGAATGACATCCCCGGTCTAGGGAGCATGGCCTTACAATACGTCGAGCTATGCAAAGAAAATTGCACCAAAAACAACTTTGTAAATTGCAAACCTCTTGAAGATGACTTCATAAAAGTGTTTGTTCTCAACTGCGATGTAGAGCTACCGACCATCAACACCTTAATTGAACACATTGTGGGATGCCAAAGAAAGTATCTCGAGCCATCATTTGGCAACTTCTGAGGTTCTCATTACAGATAAGAAATCATTGTCTCTTCTAAGAATCAAGTCACACACTGAGGTTGGAGTTGGCCTGGTTGGACTCCATAAAGGGCCTTTCTTTTGGTGTGTTTTGTTTACCAATGGACAAACCAACGCTTCATTTGTGCTTGAAAATCGCGGTGCTGAAATCCAGCAAAAGAAAAGATGTTATATTGGGAGCACTACTCCATGCAATGGTGGGGGACAAAGACTTAGTAGTGTTTTTTACTAACATCTTTTTCATGTGTTGTTGTGTGTCCATTTTGTTGTTTGAACTTTTGTGATCAACATAGAGTAATTCAAAGATATTACTATTGTGTGTCCATTCTTGAATTGGTGGTGTGGCAACCAAGGTCACGACGGGACGAGAAGAGTCGTCACTAATGTTTATTAAGAAAAACATCGAAAAAACCTCTTTTAGAAAATGAATGGTCTTTGAAACCAGAGTTGAGTTCAGGAATTTATTATGCGTAGGAAAGGTATTAACACCTTACAACACTTGTCACAAAGACGATTGATTACCTTTAATTAATTAAAAAAAATCTTTTATAATTTTTAAACATTTATCTCACCAAAACATCACTGAAAAAGAATAATTTAATTTCCATGAAGATCAATTTTATTATAGGAAAGAATGAAAGATATTATTTTTATTTTTAATTACCAAGTTGTCGCAACTTGTACCCAAAAAATCTAAAAATTAAAAAGATGTCACATCTAAATAATCTTTTTTCTTTAAGGAGATTTATTTTATCTATGAAAGATTATTTTTACTTAAATCAATCCCTTTTTTTTATGAGATATCTTGTTTATTAGAATTATTTAAGTTATCTATTACTGCTATTACTCCCATTAGAAACAACTACTAAAACTACTGACTAAAAAAAGAAAGAAAGATAATTAAATTAGATTAACCATAAATTAAATAAAATGATAAAGAGCAAATTACAGCAACACCCCCTAAGGTTTGCTTCATGCACCCCTTCCTATTTTTACCCCTACACAAAACCCCCTAACTTTTGGTATTTCATTACACTTGCATCCCCTTTACAGAAAACGGGGGGATAACTTTATTAACTTTTTATGTTGTGTGATTAGCACATGACTTTTATAAAAAAAAATTTACAAAAATGTCCCTATCTTCTTTTTCTAAACATAGCGGGTGCATATGTAATGTATTAAAAAGTTCAGGGGTACATGTGTGATGCATTTAAACATTAAGGGGTACATGTGTAATACGTTTAAAATTTAAGGGGTATATGTGTGATGAGTATAAAAGGTCAGGGGATACAGTGATGAGTTTAAAAAGTTCGGGGATCCATGTATTAGAATGTTAAAAGTATCATTTCCACCAGATGGGGTCGTCATTGCCACACATAGGGTCATCGTTGGGTTGGAAGTCGCCGTGAACAGGGTCGTTGGGTTGAGATTCATAACAGTGGATGTGGTCGTCAAGCACGAAAAAGAGAAATCGCATACAAGAAAAATATCCCTCCTTTGGAAGAACAATAGCACAAAATAGAGGAAGAGGAACAATTCTCTCCCATTTGAAAGAATAGTAGCACGAAACTGAAGAAGAAGAACAGTTCTCTCCCCTTTAAACTGACCCAATTTCTTAAAAAAATAAAAACATTCAGGGAGAAGGGTCTTCTAAGAAATTGAAAGGGGTTTCTAAACCTAGAGTCACAAATGAGAGAAGCGGTAGCACAAGAGAAGAAAAGGGGCATTCGCGACTGATATTCAGACTCCACGACGACACCATGGACGGCGATGCCGTTGCGCATGCAATGGCGGAGCAGACCAGCAACGGCGTGCGTGAGCAGCGCGTGGCGGCACGAGGGGGTGAGTGAGGTGCGGCGGGGACAGCGGTGGCCATTGGTGGCTGGGGGATCGTGGTGGTTACGGTTTCGTTCTCTTTCACTTTCACTTTCTCTCTTTCGCATTCTCTGTTTCATTTTCTCTAAAATTTTGTTTGGTTGTTTGTGGTTTTTCTTATTTGATTTTTCTTGCTATAAGTTTTGGAGGATGATTGATTTTTGGTTTGCGGTAAGTGTAAAATTGTGCAATGATTCTGGTTTTGGGACTTTTTGGCCTCTGTTTATGTTTTTTTGTTTTGTTCATGGCTCTACTTTGTGTTGGGGTCTCTATTCATATGTCTCTCTGTTTATGTTTTGGCATTGCATATGCTAGTTTTTTATGATTTGAGCAAATAGATTTGAGCAAATAGATTGCATAATACTATATTGCATACAAACAAACATATTCAAAGAAATGTTGGTATTACATTATATTTCAAGATCATGATACCTGTTGTGGGTCAACTAAGCTATCTCTTTTGTATTGTTGTTTGCTGTAATTTGCAGCTCTCACTGCTCTTCTTTCTCTTTGTTTGTTTTGTTGCTATTTCCTCTCTTTTCTTCTTGCTTCTCTCTGCTCCCTTTGCTCTGTTGTTGTTTCCTCCCCTTCCTTTCTCTCTTTTTTTTTTTCTGTTCTTGCCTTTGGTGTTCCCTTTTTGCTTTGTGTTGTCTCTCTGGTTCTATTTATTTTCTTGCTGATCTTTTCCTCCCTTTTTTCTCTACTCTACCAATCTCCCCCCCTTTGTTGTTCCCTTTGCTTTTGGTATATATAGGCATATATATGGGATTTCCTTCCTAGGAGGTTTTGCTTATTTAATCATTTTTAAGCTTTCCTTCCTAGGAAGGTTTCCTCACTTAATCATTTCTTTTTTCTTCTTGTAGCTGCCTTTTCAAGATCAGCCACCACCTAGTACCTAGCCTAGTTTGCTAGAGTGGCTAGCTAGGATGATGGAGCTGCTGGCCATGAGATGAAACTGCTAATTGATTTTGTTTTGTTGCTTCTTTTCTAATCGATGAAGCTGCTCTCTTGTTCTATTTTTTCTTCTTTTCTTTTGCTTTCTTTTTGCCTTGAACTTATTTGGCTTGTGTCATCTTTAGATTTTAGGCTTGCTAAAACTTCATTCCAATTTTGTAGTATTCCAAAATTGATAATGGTCTTGTAATAGAGAAATATGAAAAATGGCAAAAGACTGGGTTTTTTGCCCAACATGTTATATCATTGTGCATTTTTCTTTCTCCTTTTCTTGATGTGGCAAGACACAACTTGTGGGATAATAATAATAATAATAATAATTATTATTATTATAATAATGTAATTAAACGGACAAAATTGAATGTTAATAGGTGGTTTTTTTTATTTTGTTCATTCTTGTGAATTGGTTTACTATGTGTGCTATGTGTTTCACCTGGGAAGTTGGGATTTTTATGCTTTCATGATTTCACACACAAGCTTAGTCATACTCTTTCTTCTGTTTTTTTTTTTTTTAAATCATGGGAAAAGTAAAATTATACTCAAATCATGATACACCTTCGATCTTGTGGAGCTAAATGCTCGGTGCTTAGAGGACTATTTATCTAAAACCTAAATTTCACAATTCAATTTCTGGCATAGAAAGAAAAGTTGAAAGGTGGAGCAAAAGTATAACTCAAGGGTGTAGATAGAAATAGCTATATTAGACACTAAAGTAATTGCCCAAAAGAGAAAATTTATATATACATAAGGGCCAATTTATTTTTTATTTTAACGTCTAATGTGCGAATGATTTTAGACATTGTTTGAGTAAATACAATTCAAAATATATAATTTGGATTTCATTTAACCAAAAAAGAACTAGGTTTAAAAATTATTTAAAAAATTATTTACTTAAGTTTAGACAAAAATTAAAAATAAATATACATGTATACATGTTTATCGTAAATATAAAAGAATTTATTTTGTGTGTCACTTCTTGGTTCTCCTAGCATTTTAAATAACTAATGCAAGTAGGTGTATTTTGAAGAAACATTTAATCCATACAAAACAACCCCATGACATATAAAAGATAGATTTAATTACCAATATACATCATTAGACTTCAAAATAAAAGATAGATTTAGTTACCAGCATACATCATTAGACTTCAAACTATTACCAACATACATCATTAGACTTCAAAATAAAATCAATAACAAACTAAGCTACATGCTACTTAGGTTCAAACTAAACAAGAAAATATAAAAATGAGGGCAATTGCTTCGAACACCGCACTAGAGTATACTCTGGTTCAAGCAACGTAGACGAGTTCAAGGCCTTCAACAGAGGCGGCAGCAGTGAGGGCCCAATTATATGGATTATTATAATTGAAAAAATAAAAATCAGTCGAGTTGTTAAGGATTAGACTTGTATCCTATTATGGTGTATGTTTGAATCTCGCTACCAATGTGATGACTTTTGATGGACAATCTATATATATCTTTTTAAACTTACTTAATAAACCTTGAGACATGTCGTGATACTAATGAGCATCTGGAATCCAACTCACTTAAACTTTTCTCTTAGTAAGAAAAAATTATTATAGTTGGGAACCTCGTTGTCCAAACATTAAAATTTAATTTTGAAAGTGAAAGAATGTGCCACTGTTTGGCCGTGGTGCAACTTGTCTCAACTTGCAATGCACTCCATATCCAAAATGGGATATATAACAAAACCAATCTATAGAGGTGTCAATTATTCAAAGATAGATTTGGTTCAAGGAACAAAAGATTACATGCTCATGTATAAACAAACTGATTGTCTAGAAGTGATTGGCTACTCAGATTCAAACTATGTTGGTTGCATTGATTCACGGAAATCAACATCTAGTTATATTTTTATGTTAGCTGGTGGAGCTGTATCTTGGAGAAGTGCCAAGCAGACTTTGACTGCTACTTCCACTATGAAGGCTGAGTTCGTTTCCTATTTTGAGGTTACCTCGCATGGTGTATGGTTGAAGAGTTTCATGTCTGGGCTTAGAGTTGTGGACTCTATTTCTAGGCCATTGAAATTGTACTATGACAACTCTGTTGCGGTGTTTATGGCTAGAACAACAAAAGCGGAAGTCGAAATAAGCACATCGACATCAAGTATTTAACCATAAGAGAACGTATTAAGGAAAAGAAAGTGGTCATTGAACACGTGAGCATTGAGTTGATGATTGTCAATCCTTTGACAAAAGGCATGCCACCAAAGAATTTTAAGGATTATGTAATATGAATGGGACTTGGTTCCATGATGTGATTTCATTGTATGTACAATTGTTATTTTTGAAACTCTTATTTAGTTTGATGTTTTCTCATATGGTTTTATGCACATATTCATTTATTTATTTTGAGAAATATCATTAAGTTTAAATCTGGAATAAATATATGGTTTATTCATTAAGATGAGAGCTAGCATTGAAAGACTTGATATATTGTGATACATGGAAGATAATACTCACTATTAAAGGACTTATCGCCATGACTCATATATTTTTTTTTTTTTTTTTTGTTATGACTAATGTTAGGTTAAATGGACCAAGTGGGAGAATGTTGGATTTTCCTGGTTTCGCAAAACAGACTTGCTCTTTTTTTGAATTCCCGTTGCTATTTTATGAGAAGAGTCGTTTCCAATTATGGTCCATTTTCTGTCCACGTTCAACCCACGTTGGGCAACATTCAGCAACAACCCATGATCTTATCCCAAGATCTTAACCATACCCACATTTTGATCCACGGAGGTTGAGCTCTGTGATGGGCAGAGCTCTATAAATAGAATTGGGTGTTCTCAGTTTTACATCACCAAGCCTACTCCTCTCTTCAGATAAACACACCATCGAGTTTGAGCGAGTGAGGATCTGGAAAGCTAAAACTATGAAGGCTGAAGAAGGTCGATAGCAATGGTTGAAGGTAAGTACCTCTGAAATTCATTTTCTTCTCTACTTCTATTGTTTGGTTTGAATGTGTTGCTTATGGTTGTTAACATGTTTAGATCAGTATTTGAAGAGACAAGATTTAAAGACATAAAAGACTGACGATCAAATGACATATAATGTGATGCTCCAGAATCAAGAATCCATATAGGAAAAAATATACCTGAAGAGACAGGAGAAGAAGACAAACCTTTTAAGAAAGAGAAAGACATGGCAAGATAATCATCATTTGAACTAAACATATTTAAAGACAACAATAACAAATGATAACAACCAAATTAACAGAGCACAACTGAAGCACAACCAAAATGCAGTAAAACACAACAGATTACTAGACATACGCAAAGGCACAAACAAAAGAGCATGACGGAGTTGAGGTCGCGAAAATCCCAAAACAAAGTGTAACTACCAATAATGCGAACACTTTGTCTCCCTTTACAGACTTTTTCTGAATGATTCAACCATACAAAACGAAGAACTATGTCTCTAAAAAATCAGCCCAATCCAACGATTAATGAATCAACAATAGCAAAATGAAAAACTGCAATCTTATGAAATACGAGTTGTGGAAATGCACTATGAATGACTAATAGTCGAATTTGAGAGAGTTGTGACTTGAATCAAACTAGCTCTAGATACCATGTTAACATAAATAAAAGACATGCAAAAGGAGAAGAAGAAAAGAGGGGTTATGGTTCCATTAGTGTAATAGAATGAATTCAGAATAGTACAAGATAAGAGAGAGACCTATTTATATATATAGACAAAGTACTAAACTACTCCTAACTAATATAAAACTAAATATTATCTAACAATATTAACAGTTGATTCTAAGGGCTTCTCATTTTGTCTCTTGAAGCAGCTTAGAGGTACTACTGCTAACCTCCTTGTTGGAATAACTTCTCATTTCAAGTAATGTATGCAAATGGGGGAATGTTTTTTGTAGCTAGATATAGTCAGAAAAAGTTGCATTCACGAGCGCACTTTCACTATGTGGCACCATCGTTCTGGGCATGGAAAGGAGGTGAAGTGAGACTCAAAGGACTAGTGGATCATATATTGTACATACTTCCAAATGAGGACAGAGTATGTAGATTGAATGGATTGCATGCAACATTTGTTGGGCATCCCATCCTGGAAGATGTTTTGGAATTGAATATGGTATGAGCTTGGAATATTTGATCATGTTCTTTCTAGCTTTATCGTAAAGCTTGTATGTGTTTATTAGTGATTTTATGGATTATTATGTATATTTATTTTGTCTCTCATATACAATAGTAAGCCAAATTTGGTTTGTCTTCTCGGAGTTTTAATCCTACCATATATTAATATGAGTCCTCATGATCCTCATTAACTGCTCTAGCTTGGAAGTTGAACACAGTCGTTAGTATAGTTTGTTTGAACATATAGAATACTTGGAATCCATAGATTAATATATAAGTTAGAAAATGTTTCAGACACTCTACATGAAATTGATCTTATGCATAAAAAGACTCGTAGTAAAATCATAACAATTCAAACAAAAGTGACAAACACACCACAAAAATATATATAACACAAGTGTGAAACTTATTTAACACCGGGGAGATTTAACCAATGGGCTCGAGTACACCACATAAGTAAACTAGACACCACACTTCAACCCAAAACCTTAAGGCTCAGGTTTATGGGTCTTTCCCTCACTTATATGGTGTTCAACTCTCTCAATCCTATCCGATGTGGGACTTCACCTTCACACTTGTTCTCAACAAACAATCTCCCCCTCAAGTGTGAGTCTCTTCCACATGATAGCTCCCCCTCAAGCGGAAGCCGAGTATTCAATGATGGCCTCTAGAGCTGCATGCTCTAATACCTTGTACACACTTGTTCTCAACAAACAATCTCCCCCTCAAGTGTGAGTCTCTTCCACATGATAGCTCCCCCTCAAGCGGAAGCCGAGTATTCAATGATGGCCTCTAGAGCTGCATGCTCTAATACCTTGTACTGCCATGCTCCATCGTTCCACGGCCACAGGACACGCTACTTGGCCTCCATGTATGGACCTACTGCCAAGAAGACTTTCGTTATGAGTATTCAATGATGGCCTCTAGAGCTGCATGCTCTAATACCTTACACCGCCGTGCTCCATCGTTTCCATAGCCACGGGACACGCTGCCTGGCCTCCATGTATGGACCCATCGCCAGGAAGACTTTCGTTTGCAAGGGATCCCCATGTCCATGTTTGGATCCATCCATCCATCTAACTCGTCTGAGCCGATCCAAGTCGAACCTGGCTCTGATACCAATTGTTGTGCATCTGAGGGGGTTAAACACCGGGGAGATTTAACCAATGGGCTCGAGTACACCACATAAGTAAACTAGACACCACACTTCAACCCAAAACCTTAAGGCTCAGGTTTATGGGTCTTTCCCTCACTTATATGGTGTTCAACTCTCTCAATCCTATCCGATGTGGGACTTCACCTTCACACTTGTTCTCAACAAATCCCATGGTCAATAAAACATCAAAACACAAAACCATTTTGCTACTATTACCTTTGTTAGATATATCTTTAATTCTTTTTTTTATGTCCTCATTGCAAACCTCAGAAATGTCGGGCTGGGAAACCACAATGAAATATTAGCATGAGAGAATGATAGTAACCATGAAAATAATAACTACTACAGTAAAAGAATTTCATAGAAACTTAAGCAGATAAATCAAAAGTAGGAAATCCTTAGACATAATGCACCCGCATTTTAAAAATTTATGGTACATGATTTGGAATCTGTAAGGCAACATTTGAAGCCTATCATCGAGGCTACGGGCCCGCTTGATTAGTATTCTCTGATACCACAATTGTGCAATTGTAATGTTAATGCATTGATTGTTGTTCAGAACTTATCGCAACCATGGTGAAAAACATTAACAAAAAAGAAGAGAAATAGTGTCATTTCAATCTATACCATTGACACATTCATTTCATAACAACCTTAATGTTGTGTTTGGAAGGAGTATTTTAAAAATTCAAAATAATTAAAATTCTAAGCATTTGAATCAATAGAAATTGAATTTTTTTTTAAAAATAATATTATATAATTTATAAATTTATACATAATTTCCAAACTTAAAAAATAATATCAAAAATATTTTAAAAATATTACATAATTTATAAATCTCCAAAAATAATACACGAGAGAGAGGAGGGGGAAAGGGAGAGGGAGAGAAGAGATGAAAAATTTCAAATTCTCAACTTTTCTAAAAAATTTCAAATTTATTATTTTTAACTAACTAACATAGTAAATTCTATGGTGTCGTTTCTATTTGAAGGTTTTCAATACCTTCATGAAATACACCAATAATATTATAACACATGTATTTATTTTTTATAATTTATAATTTTAATATTTTGTAAATATAATTTAAAAAAATTAAAATATTTATTAAAAAATTTTAGACTAATTGATAAAATTTGAAATTTCTATTTTGATTTAAAAAATATCACCACCGCCACCGCCACCGCCATCGCCACTGCTGCCACCGCCACCGTTGCCGTCGTCACCACTTATCCTCATTAATATTTCAAGTGTTATTTATTCTAAAAATGTTGATCACATATTTTCCTATTATAATGAGGATATAATGGTGAACGACGACGGTTATAGAAGAAAAATGAGATAAAGAAAAAGGAAGATTGTTACAGCGGGATTGTTATTGTTGATGAGTTGACGGTTTCTTTTTTTTCGATTAATTATATTTATAAAAATATATTTATTATTTTAAAATTTATATAAAAGTTCTTCTTATTTTTAAGTTTTAAAAAATATGCTTGAAGGTACCATACTCATCTATCAATAAGGGTACCAAAATAGGCACCAACTAACATACCCTTTCAAAATCAACACATAGGCGAAGGCTAGCATAAACCATTTATGTAAGTGGTTTATTGGTGGACCATGTTTTCAATCCGTCCAATTTATCTTATCCACATATCCATATGATACACCATCTCCACTAGATTTTTTCAGTCTTTCTCTCTCTCCTTCCTCTATATGACCCTCCCTCCCTTGTTTTTTTTTTCTTTTTCTTTTCCTCTTTCCTTCTTTTTTCTCAAACATATATGTTGTGATTCTTTGAGATTAAAAATTCATCTATGCAGGGGCAGACCTACGTAATGGGTTGGGGGGGACTTTTTCAACTTTTTTTTTCCATATACTTATAGGGTGTGTTTAGTAATTTTAGGGGTGCATTAAGTAATTTGAGGAGTGTGTTTAGCAATTTCAAAATGCATTTAACATTTTTTCTGTTTTTTTCTTCTTTTTTATTTTATAAAAAATTTTATATAAATATTATATTTGACTAGATTTATATTAATTTTTTTAATTTTTTTTTCTCTAATTTATCAAATTAATATCAATCTTAATTTTTTAGAAAATCTTATTTAAATATTCAATTCTAATTATTATATAATCTATTTTATTTTTATTTTTTTTAAATGATAAAATTAATTTTATCTTTTTTATAGAAATCTTATATAATGATTATATTAATATTTTATTAACTTTAGTTATTATATAATTATTTTTATCTTTTGATTTTTTTTAAACTATAAAATCACGATGCTATCTTTTTTTTAATGCAATAAAGTATCAATTTTTAGTTATTATAAAATCAATTTTTAACTCACTTTTTAAATTATAAAATCAATAGTAATATTATTTTATTTTGTAAATAAATCTTATCTAAACATTATATTTGATTAATTTTGTTATTATATATAATTAGTTGTTTCTTAAGTTAAAACTACAATTGTCAAAAAAAAAATTATCTTGCAAGCAAAAAAATTGTTTTTGTTTCTCAAATTGCACATCGGCACAAGATATCATAACTACAAGTTAACATCGTCGACAAGAGGCAAAGTCGATGATTAATCTCTGTCGGGGAACCTAGATGACTACTACTTTAGTGGGGTTTTCCCTTCCCAATCATATTTTTTTCATTTACAAAGCTCAAACTTGAGAGTTTGCTTAAGGGGATTAAGTCCAATTACAACTTAGACTAACGACTTGTTGATAATATATTACATTTAACTAATTTTTTTTTTTCGTATAGTAGATTTTGAATTGTTAATTTTGCTTATTATTAAACATGAAAATTATAATTTTTTTTTGTTCTTTTTAATGTTTATATTATTATTTTTATCATCATTATCATGATTATTTCTTGTAATTTTTTTTTTATAATTGCCACCCCCCCCCCCCCAAAAACCTAGTTTGAAAATATGTTAATTTAATCAAGAAATGCATAATTTCCCAATTCAATTCTCAAATACTAACATTAGCCTAATATAATTCTAAGTTTTAACAATTTATTTTTATTTAATGTTATGATTATATTGGATAGGTGTGATTCGAATAATTTAAAGAAAGAATCATACAATAATTTTTGTTAACACATTTATTGCATTTTTTTATATAATTTGTGATTATTTTAATTTTATTTTTTTACAATTAAAGTCATTACAAATTGTGAATTACATATTCCCCGTTTAACAGACTCTAATGGTATATAGGGATAAAGACTAAAAGAAACGATTTACAATTTTGGAGACTTAAAAAATAGTTTTTATCTGAGGGACTAAAATAATAACTTAATTTAAAGAACTAAAAATATAGTTAAGCCATTTTTTAATTTCAATAAAGTCACAACGTATATGTTTGAAAAGGAAAGAAATGAAGAGAGAAAAAAATAGGAAAAAAAAATGGGAGGGAGGGTCATAAAGGAGAAAAAGAAATATGAAAAAAATCTAATGGAGAGGGTGTATCATTGTTCACCAATAAATCACTTACTATTATGGATAATTTAAATATCTTATCCTAACAAATCATTTTATTTCAAAAAAATTTGAATTAACCTCACTAAATACCTCATTTAAACACACTCTAAAGTGTCAACTTTACCAAATCATTAAAATTTTAATTCTTTTAATATTTCAGTGCAACTTTAACTCATCTATTAAACTTTCTCATTACATTGTAACTCTGCTTGAATATTTTTATTATTTATTCATTTTTAGAGAATATAAATCACTAATTTATTTTTCTCTCAATATAAAAAAAATTACAAATAGGTACATTTTGAACATGTATATATTTAATTTTTTTGGTGAAAATTTTTGAATATGTATTATTTTTTCATTTCAGAATTCAATACTAGGATCATGCCACTAGACCAAATGCCCAAATATATATTTATAATTACAAATTTATTTTTATTAATATTATTGTCATTATAAGAATAAATGAATAACAACACAGTGGTAAACTTGGTCTGGTGTGTGGTGCGAGGAACAGTGTAACTCGGAAGGGCAGCAATGGCAAGAGCAGCTCTCCTTCACTTGCTACGGTCACATAGCGGCCGCCACGTGTCCAAAAGCGGTCCTTCAGGTTCTCTTCCTTCATTCATTCACTATTCTTGTTTCTCTCGCTGATTCATTCTTCTGCATTTTCAACGTTACCGTGCACAAAAACAAGGTTATTTATGGCCACCGTTGAATAAAGTTTGAAATTTTGGAAGGTTAATTAGTTTTGAGCAAGTGGGTCAGTCAGACTTTAAATTTGTTATAACAAAGGGCAAGGCTGTTTTAATTATAGACAAATGTGGCCGATGTCTAGAGTCAAAACCCCTTTCTTAAAACCTTTAATGAATGAATAGGGTTTTGTTTTGGATCATTTTCATGGAATTCTATGAGTTATTGATTAATCAATGTTGAGATGTGTGTCATTGGTATGAACACTTGAATCACACAGAAGAACCTAACCAGATATTCCCATCAGTATAATATAAATTTAGATGAAACATAAATATTAGTTTTGTTTTGTGGTACTTAAGTGCTAAGAAATAAGTCTAATTCATAGATGCTGCCTGAGACTAATAGCAATATTTATGGCATATAGTAAGTAAATGATTTATGGTTGTAATTGCAATCATCCTTACTTACATATGCTATTTGTTTGTTGACTTTCTGTATTTCTCTTGCTAAGGAAGATTAGGCTCTTCTAAAATAATATCCCTTATGGATTTCTACATCTATTTCTTTAGTATAATGGATTGACTACTTATTAGATCTTCATTGGTAGTGGCCAAGGTTTGGTTATTAACTTTTCTGGTTCCCTCTCATGTACCATCAACAAGTGGCTTTCTTTACTACTTATCTTAACCTTTGTTGATGCTCATTCTAGATTCACATAGATTTATCTACTCAAAAATAAATCTGAAACTTTCAGCTTTTTCAAACAATTTAAAAATATGGTAGAACTTTAATTCAAGACCAAACTTAAAGCACTCCAAACTGATTGGGGTGGAGAATTCAGATCAGCTCTCTCACTAAGTATTTGACTGATTTAGGTGTCCAACACAGACTTATTTGCCCTCACACTCACCATCAAAATGGTGTCATTGAAAGAAAACATCGACACATAGTTGAACTTGGTCTTACCCTTCTAAATAATGCTTGTCTCCCTCTGAAATATTGGGATTTTGCTATTACAACTGCAGTTTATCTGATTAATAGATTGCCCACTGCTTCTTTAAAATTTTCAGTTCCCTATTATTCTACCATTTTTAAACAACAACCAGATTGCCTATTTCTGAAAACTTTTGGATGTGTCTGTTTTTCTTTTTTAAGACCATTATACAACTATCACAAACTTAACTACAGATCACATGAATGTGTGTTTCTTGGTTACTCACCCTCACATAAAGGATATAGATGCCTCTCACCCTCTGGAAAACATTTGATCTCCAAAGATGTTGTTTTCAATGAGCTCCAATTTCCCCAGTTTTAGAAACCAAAATTAACCATTATGATAAAAGCTAGTTCAGGATGAAAAATTGAAAATAGATGAAGAACTGCATATTAATCTCTAGTACAACTCTCTGGGAGTAGAGCCAGAGATGAATTTCAGGGTTTTTGAGATACCCTAATGTCTCTTGACTCTCACCCAGACCAATCCTATTTCAGACCAGGATTCACACTACTGGGTTTAAGGTGTTTGGTAGCTAATGTGTCCTGGATATATAAAAATTTAGCATAATTTCAATAACTTCATGTCAATGAGAAAAAAGAAATAAAACATAATATATTACAAACAGTGCATCAATTTGAAGAACATAATGCTTGAAGAGCATAAGATCTCAATTGAAATTATGGCCAAATAGAGAAAATAAAAAAAAATAAAAAAATGTGGGATAGATTTCTTTTATTAAATAAAAAGTGTGACTCGGATAGTTTAACCAGTCAAGTATTAATTTTACTCATTACTAAATAATTTATTAAATATTACATTACTGATATTTTTATTATAATATATTTATTTTAATTTCAAATTACATAATATTTTGCATGCCTTGTACATGGCTGAAAATGTGCTTAAAAATATTGTCATTTGAAAATAGCTAATTTAGAATTTAGAATTTTTTTATTACAGTTTGAATATTTTAGATGATGTTTAGATAAAGATAAGGATAAATATTTTTCAAAAGATTTTGAAATGTGCTTTAGAAAGCATGGTGTTTAGATCAAGATAAAGATATTATTCTTAAAAGATTAGGATGATGCTAAATGTATTTGAATTATCTGTTGCACTTGACCTCCATAAAAAGACTATAGAGTTCATGAATTAATAAAAAAAATTAAGAAGCTCTTCTTCTGCATTCCATATCAACAAGTTGCATGAGATCTTTGAGAAACGCTTTTGCTTGCTCTCTGCAAGACAGTGCACACTCAAAGAATTATTAGCATTGGTCTCTACTCACATCACAATAATTCTCTGGGAGTGCTCTGTCTTGCTGAGAGATCAATGGCTGGTGTTGGTTCTTCTTCTCTAAACTGCAGCTGTGTGTTTTCTCTATGCCCTCTCTCCTCTCTTCGTTTATTTTATAATCTTTTAATGTTTTTTTTTGTTTCTTGGGTTAATTTGTTCCACAGGTGCACATTTTATTATAGATGTCTTGTTGATTTTATATTTATAACTCATCTTTATGAGTTCTTGATGGATTTATGAGACCTGTTCTATGTATTAATCTTGGGGATCATGTTATATCATCATTACTATCATTTTACATAAATCTTGGCTAGTAGCATTTGCGATCATTGGTTGGTTTATTATAGATTCCTTCATGATTATTATTATTATTATTTAACATGAATCTTGGAGATCATGTTGCATATTAATCTTGGGTCCGAACTAGTTCTTTTGCTCATCCGTAGTGGCAACCGAGACTTCTTTTTTATTAGAATGATTACCTTGAACTATATTATATCAAATGATTCTTTCTTGGATGTTGTTTCTCAATTTCAGTCTGATTAGAATGCCAAGACTGTTTTGAGTCTTTTTAAATTGTAAACGGGATACCTATTAATCTTTTTCATTTTTTTATGTATACATTTGTTTCCATGGTACAGCATATCATTGTTTTGGGTCCTTGACCTGTCGACGGCCCATTAGCCCCAATCAATCATTCAAAACTTGCTCCCATCTTGCTGTTTTCCAAAGAAGATGGGCATCACAAGCCCCAACTACAGCAGAAGATGACGACAAGATTAGCATTGGACCTCATAGTGGAGGAGGAGGACAATCAGGGGAGGGTGACAAGGAAACTGGAGTTGTTTACTATGGCCCGATCTCAAACACCATAAAGAAAGTAAAACTTCTGTCTCTCTCAACTTGCTGTCTTTCAGTATCTCTCGGTCCGGTCATAACCTTCATGACATCCCCCGATATGAATGTCATCCTGAAAGGTGCAGTAGCATCAACTGTAATATTCTTGAGTGCTTCTACAACTGGTGCCCTTCACTGGTTCGTTAGCCCGTACATTCACAAACTCAGGTGGCAGCCGGGTTCAGACAGCTTCGAGGTGGAGATGCTCTCATGGCTGGCAACTTCCATTCCAAAGACTATCAAGTTTGCTGATATTCGACCACCGGAAACCAATAGGCCTTTTGTGACATTTAAAGCCAATGATAACTTTTACTTTGTGGATGCAGAGCACTGTCACAATAAGGCACTTCTGGCTAGACTCGCCCCACAAAAAGTGAATCATGAGTCTGCTTTCAAAAACTTGTGATTTGAAGCATACTGTTGTAAGCTCTCACTCGTTGAGATTTGACCTCTTGTTTTGATACCATAAACTGTTAGGTTTGCTTAATAAATTAGTAGCAGTGGTATTTTGCAAACATCATATATGTGAGTATTTTATACAAATGCGGGATATTTTGCATGTTTTTGTCAAAATGATTGATGATATAATATTCCTCTAATTATTCATTGTTATTTGGGTGCTTCTATGTATTGGTTATGCGCTTGTGTATGCATGAATGGTTAAGATTGTCTTGTATCTAATCATGACTATCTATGTTTGTATGTTTTATTACATGGTTGGGACTTGGGATTAGTTTTTCTTACTCACTCATCTATTTGATATGCTTCTCTCTATATATATGTGTTAGCAACATATTCTATGCATTGGTTATACTCTCTATAAATGAGAGTCATGAATTTTATTTTATCTAATAAATTAGATGGTGCGTTGTTAGCATTGTTGTATATATTTTCGTGATATGATAACACAATTACCATGACTATTTTCGGCCATACAATTACTAATTGATTTTAAATTGAAAAAATTAATAATAGTTTTTGCTTTGGATAAAAAAAATTATATTGAATTTTACTCTATACATAAATCACATCAATTCTAACCAAAATATAAATTACATCACTTCAAAATTAATTCTAACTAAAATTAATTCTATTTAAAATCAATTTTATAAACACTCGTCCAAATACAAACAAAAGTCTTGGTTTGAGAGTGGAGAAAAATATTTGAATTTCGGTTTAAAAACAATACTATATCACACTTGTAATTTTACTAAGTTTATATGCTTGTATAGATTTAAATGGGTTAAATATCACTTTTCATCTTTTTTTTTTTTTTTTTTTCAATTTGATCTTTTCTATTTTTAAAAACCTAAATTTTGTCCTTTTATGTTTTTAAATGCCTAATTGTTGACTAACTAATTTAATATAAAGAAAAGAAAAGGAGGTGATAATCTTAGGACATGAAACATGAATCCATCATTTGTCTTCTTTTCTCTTTTCTTATCTTCCATGAACCTATCTTTTATTCTCTTCCAACATCTTACTAACATAATAATTTATAGTTACATAAAAAAAAATATAGAAAAAGGTAGAACAAAATATACATATACCAGAAACATGTTTTCGAAATGACATATACATATCGAAAACGTGTTTTTAAAATAACATATACATACTAGAAACGTGTTTTCAGAATGACATATACATATGCCAAAAACATATACAAATCGAAAATATATTTCTAGAATAACATATACATACTGAAAACATGTTTCCGGAATAACATATACATACTAGAAATGTGTTTTTGGAATAACATATACATATACCGGAAATGTCTTTCTGGAACTAGACATTGTTCCGAAAACATATTTTTGATATATGTATATGTTATTTTGAAAACACATTTTTGGTAATAATAAACCATACCTCTATTTGAGAAGAGTCGTCGATTTTGTATTTAAGAGTTTATCAATACACTGAGTCACAACCTCTAATCGTTAACCTAGTAGAAAAAATACTTGTTTGAATGCATTTAAAGAAGAAGAGAAACCACCATCAAATCAAAAACTTTATATAAGAAATTAATGACCAATGCATGTACCATGAAATGTAGTATCAATGAAAAAAAGATACAATATTGATGAAAAACATAGTACTAAATAAATAACATGAGACAAAGATAGATGCAAAATTAGGGGTTTAAAAAATAATAAAGATAAAATTTTAGATAGGATTCAAAATTATAAAATAAGATTTTAAATATGGTTTTAAATTAGGAAATAATATTTTAGATAGTATTTAAAAGTATGGTTTAAAAAAAAATAAAAATAAAATGAAAATAATACCTAACAAATATGGGGTGTAAGATAAGGGCAATTCTATTATAAAAATCTAAAATGGATGAAGGACGGTTTGCATAGAAAACATAAAGGTGTAAATAGTAAGTTCTTATTTTTTGGTCTTTTAAATCTGGGCTTATTTTGTTTTTTCAAATTTAAAAATAATTATTTTTATATGGAAATAATAAAATGATCATAAAACAAAATCTTAAGAACCAACAGCGCACTTTCGAATTAGGGAACAAAAGTAGTCACATTTGAATTTGAGAGACCAAAAGGAAACCAAGTTCAAATTTAAGAGAGAAAAATATATTTCAGGCTAAAAATTTTATACAGGAGTTTTAGTTTATATTAAACACCTTGTTTAGATGGAAAATGAAAGAATTTAAGAATGTTGATAGATTAAAAATTAAGAATATGTTGATATTTAAACTAAATATTTACAGATTTTGAATATAAACCAACGAGTATCTATTTTTCTAGACTAAAATATATAAATTGTCCATTAAGTTTTTTTTTTTTTTTGTTCTAAATTGGTTTTCTAATTTTTAAAGGTTCTATAATGGTTTCTTTGCCATTTTCAATTTTTGGACACAATTTAATCCTTTCTTTTATATTAATTCAAGACATCCAATTTGTCTCATTTGATTCATCCACACTATGAAAACTAACTAATGTGCGGATTAATTAAACAAGAACATAAAAGGTGAAAATTACATGAAAAGTAAGTAACATGAGTAATCGAATAACAAAACAAAAACAAAACTAATATCATATTCTAATGATATTTATGACTCATTTTGTTTTAAACATTAGTTAGTTTCATCATTTTTATGTAGATAAATCTAATCAAACAAGTTTTATATCTTGAATCAACTAATAAAAGGTGAATCTAATGAACAAAAGAGACTAATGTGTCATTAATCAAAGAGTTTAAAAGTAATGTAATAATAGAGTAAGACAATACAATTATAATCCTTCATTTATGATAATTGAGTTGACTTTTATAAAATTATTTTAAAAGTCATATGAATAAAAGGTTATGAGTGTTTAACAATTTAAGTGTATTACCCGCTTAAACTCTTAATTACACACTGCAGTACCTTTAAACTCTTAATTAAATAAGAGAAGTATTTTAGAACTTTTAAACATTAGGTGACCAATTAGAACCTTAACCTCTTTTCTATTAAACACTTTTTAAATTGAAGTAAATTTTAAATATGAAAATAAAATTATTTAAAGTTATAAGAAAATATGTATAAATGATTTAAATAAGATTTAATTGTAATTTTCATCTCTCTAGTTTTCTGAAATGGCGATTTTTATCCCCCAATTTTAAAAGTGAACAATTGGGTCCTCCTTGTTTCAAAAACACACAAATTTGGTCATTTCGTCTATTTTAAAGAGTTGACCGTTAGTTTTAACGTTAACTCTGTTTACTTAATTTTTTTGAATTAATAATAATAACCCATAGTTTTTTGAATTAACAATAATGGCACAAGGCTCTTCTTCTCCTTTCTAGAACCCTAAATTTTCTCCCTCATTGTTCTGAAGTCTGATCTGCTCTTCTCCTCCTCCGAGACTAGCGACCCCGACTCCTTTCTTATCTCCTCTTCTCCTCCGAGACCTAGCAACCTCACCTCCCTTCTCCTCTCCTCTTCTACTCCAAGCGACTTTTGCGCGATTACTACAAACCCTCTACGCAACCTCCGCACAACCACTGTGCAACCACCACACGACCATTGCGCAACCTCCGTGAGACTTTCACAACATGCGACCTTGCCTCGTTCGACCTCCACGACGTCTTCTCCTTCAACCTCGATGGCTCACATAGCCAACACTGCCAACACTGAAAGGGAGTAGAGGAGAGGATAAAGGAAGTGAGGTCATTGGGTATTGGAGGAGAAGAGGAGAGGAGACTTCAGAACAGTAAGGAAAAAAATTTTAAGATTTTGGAGAAAAAGTGAAAAGTATTGGGCCATTATTATTAATTCAAAAAAATATGAATCATTATTGTCAATTCAAAAATATTAAGTAAACAAAGTAAATGTTAAAACTAACGGTCAACTCTTTAAAATAGACAGAATGACCAAATTTGTGTGTTTTTTAAACTAGGAGGACCCAATTGTTTACTTTTAAAACTGGGAAATAAAAATCGTTATTTCAAAAAATCAAAGAGATGAAAATTGTAATTAAGCCTTTAAATAAATAAGTAAATCATAAGAAGTTTAGTATTTCCAGTAAAAAAAAAAAAAAAAAAGTTTAGAAGTTACCATGTGTATGCGCCCATCATTTCTCTTCTTTCAATTCATGAGCTTTTAAATCAGAATTGAGAAGTCCAGATGCAAAGCACTCTTCATGAAGGGAATGCTTGCCTGATTTTATTTTATTTTCGGCTAAATATGATACTCATTCAAGCTTTTGGCAATCTATTTTCATGAATGTGTTTTTTTTCCTTTTAATTGTAAATTTTACCACTCAATTTTTATTACTTTGTACAATTTTTATTATTTTGTAATTTTTTCTATTCAAGTATTTCATTTTTACAAATTTTATCACTCAATTTTTATTATTTTGTAATTTTTTTCTTTTCAAGTATTTCTTTTTTATAAATTTTATCATCAGTTATTAATTTTGATACATTTTATCATTGTTGACGTATCACAATTTAAGAAAACAAAACAAAATTAAAACGGTATCCTTATGTTATCATGATGCTAAAATATACAAAAATTAAAAATTTAGATAGTAGAATTCACAAAATAGTGAAAGTTTGATGGAAAAATTCATAAAAATAAAAATTTGAGTGATAAAATTTATAAAATGAAAATGATAACAGTTGGATGATAAAAATATGGTATTAACATATCTCATTTTGAAAAATATCTTGTTTCTTGTAGTTTCTCATTTGTAACTTGTAAATGCCTAGTCATTCTTGATGTTAGTGAGTTAAAGCTATATTTGCAAAACATTTCAGTTAATTTAATTTAATTTTATATTTTTAGTAGCTTTTTATTTTATTTGAGTGTTTGGTAAATAATTTTTTTTAAAGAAAATTTTAGTATTTTTTGAAACGCTACGTGAAGTAGTGTTTTTTTTTTTTTTTAATGTTAGCTTCTAACTTTTTATATTTTTTTTTTATCCTTAAAAAAATTATTAACTTTTCTTATTATTTTTTTAAATAGAACAAGATGATATTATTTATTTGTTTTTGTTTTCACTATTACTCTTACAAATTTTTATGTTATACTATTTATTTTAAACATTTTAATATTTGTAATATTTAATTTATTATTTTCCATTATAATGCATGAAATTAAAAAAATTATAATTGTTAAAAAAATTTATTTTGAATGATTTTATATATTAGTCAATTTATTTTAAATATTATGTTTGTTAACCTAATAAAAGTATAATGTTTATTTAAGTGTTTTTTTTTTACTTTATTTTAAATTTGATTTAAAATACTTTTAAGTTATAGTATAAGATTAGAGGACACCAAAAATAACTCTAAAAGAGTTACACTTCATCTTGATCATTTATTTTTTAAGATTTAATGGTTATAATAAGTCATTAATATTAACCAGATCCTAAGAAATAAGTGACCAAGATAGAGTATATCTCTCTTAAATTATTCTTGGTATAACTTGATTCATTCTTATAAGATTAATAATAGAATACATTATATGATATGATATGAAAACATGTAATAAGTGAAACTAAAAAAGTAATAAAAAAAATTATATGTAAAAAAAATTACAAAAGTTTAAAATTTATAAAAAAAAAAAAATTGTAACACCTCAAAATATGCTTTTATTTATAAAATAAAATTAAAATTTATATAAAAATATCATATAAATATATCCATTTTTATTATTTGATATTTTTCAACTACTTCAACGTATAGTTTACTGGTAATTTAGAAAGTTAGTTTACTAATTTTGTTGAACATAGTCTAAAAATGAAATAAATGTAAAAAGATAAAAGTTAGAGTTTTTAAAATACGTTATTTCAAGTACCATTTCAAAAAACGTTAAAAGCTACTAAAAAAAAAAAGTTCGTTTACTAAATACTGAAACTTGCTTAAAAGCTATTAAAAAAAACTAGAACTGCTTATTTGTATTTATAAATTTATTAATGTTAGTAAATTAAAGTATTAATGTTCCAAATTAAAGTATTTTAAGGTCATTGATGAATATATTTGGTGTTTCAAGTATTTACATTTTGTTTAAACTATATGTTAAACTACATGGGAATGACATTCGTATTCCTTGGACTATTTAAAACATGTGTTTGATTCTGATTCTTTTTCATAGGAATATACGATATACTTACTAAAATGTCCTTACTGTATTGATGATATATTTAATATCAATGGAAAAAGTTTTGAATTTTTCTATGCTTCTTGTTCAGATAACCTAATCCAAAGAATAAAATATACATCACACATAATCATAAATAACCAAAAAATTGTAAGCATAACTTATTTAAAAATGGCAACAAATAAATCTGGGGGCAATTGTATCACTACAACGAGAAAAAGTTGAATTCCTGTGAATTATTTCTCACGAATATATGTAGAAAATTTTCTAGACATCATATTCAATATTTCAATCAATAATTATAAACTGTAATAGATTTTGGGTACCCATGACAAGTCATAATGTAAAACACTAGAGACTATATATGCAATAGGTGTGAAAAATAAGGCATGTATTATTTAGAAGTATTAGTGAGTATTAGTGATGAGAGGTACAACAGAATTTTTACATATGATTCTCATCACGTAGGAATTCACATTCTCACCCTCTTTTCATGGGAATAGTATCAATATAAAACCAATATAAACATGGAAATCTCACTTTCTTGGGAATAAAATATACCTAGAAATATTTTTGAATTGCCTTCTAACAAATATGGAAATATATATTATCATCTCTACATTTTTCGAAATCCGATAACATTCCATGAAACAAATGTTTCCTAAGATAGCTCTCAATTGATAGCTAGAGACTAATTTTTTTAAGGCATAGAAATCATCGAAGTAAGTATTGTCTCTCCAAACAAAGTCTATTCCATACACAGTGCTAGGAATCAAACTTTGACCACGTGTGTAAGAAATCCAACTATCTGCGAGTATTTAGATATTATCATAGAGTAATAAATAGTTATTTGATTATGTTTAAATACTTTATAGTTCTTCTATTTTTGTTTATTTGATGAATTAATCTAAGGATCCTTCTTTTATAATATTTTTATTATTATTATTTTTAAAAAAATGATCAACTCATCCCAACTCACTCTAGATTGAATTGAGATGAGATTTTTAACTTACTCTCATATGAAGATTTCATTATCCAATAGGTCCTTATAGTTGCACATATTTTACCTGTTAGTTCCTCCTGATAAGTTAGTTTTTGGTATTAATTATAGAGTGATTGTTGTCATGTTTTTAACTGAATTCTATCACTTTTGTATTGAAAAAACTTCATTTTATGTTCTAAGTGTGTAGGAATTTGAGAATTAAGAAAAAAAGCTTAAAAGAGGTCAAAACGAGGTTCTTGAAGGGATTAGGTGTTCATTCTTCAACACGACCATGGTGACATTTAACATGACCGTGGTCATCCTGCAACACAACCAGCACCATAACCATACTAATTGAATCTTCTCAATCTTATGATCACCACGGTTGTGGTAACTATCAACACAACTGTGTTGATCCTAATTCCAGTCAGTTATTTTGTAACATGGTTGTGTTGAATTATAGCACAGCCGTACTAAACTTTTCTCTTATTAATAGGAACTTCAAACAGCCGAGAAAAATACATCTCTCTTTTTATGTTTTTCTAGTTTTAACTGCTGGTGGACAGTTTTTGGAGTGATCAAGAATAACAATTTCTTGTAAAACTTTCTTTCCCTTCTATTTTGCTTATAATATATTGCGTTCTCCCCCGATCATGAGTAGCTAATTGCTAAATTAGGGGTTACAATTGATGAACTTGAATCCCCTACTCACCAATTCATTTTGTTAATTAAATTAATGTGTGTTCCTTAATGCTTGTTTAAGGATTGGTCGTCTTAAGCTTGAATTGAATCGCTTTATTGTTTATGATCATTAACAATAGACCGTAGACTTGCGCTCTAGTTGAATTTAGGAATTTTGTATGATCATTCTTAATTTCTATTCTTCTGGCTAATTGATTGATCTTTATGCTTTTCTAAAGTTGAAAACCTCCTATGATCAATTGGGGTTGCATTTTAGGAATAGGGACAATTCTCTTGATCATAGTAATTGTCTAATTAAAATCAAGTTGGTGATTAACATGAGTTGGGTTTTAAATTGGGGGCTAAGAGGAATTGAATTATTAATGAAACCACAATTGATATGAAACCCCTTGATGGAATTTTGAAGCAGGCTGTTTTAAGGCACAAAATCAAACTACGCTTGGACAATGTTGTATCTCGCAGCCCAAAACTTCGATTGTAGTGATTCCAAATCGAGGTGAAAACTCACACTCTGAACTATGAATTAGGCTCAAGAAACACTAAAATTGGACATGTAAAATGTGAGATATGAACCAAAGATATTCGAACAGCAATTAGCAAATAGAAATTTAAAACGAGAATTCAGAGATGAAACAATGAAGAGGAACAAGAGGGTTACTGGTTTTAGGGTGCCACAAACCTGGGTTTGATAAGCCAAAAGAATGATCGCCACAAGAATGTGAATTCTTGATAAGATCAAAGATGGTTTAAGCAAGAACCCTAGCAGAGAACTTTTCTTGCAACAATTTTGAAAAAATGTGATTCGTCCCTTTTCTCATTGATCTCCAATTGTTTTAATACATTCCAGCTTAGGAGTTTATGCACTAGACTTAAGCAAACAAAAGAAAAAACAAAACCCTTAAGGACAAGCGTTTCTAACATGTAGCAACAGTTAAGAATAACATATCCTCCTAAAAAGACTTGGGTTCTAATCCTGTTGTAGCCAATATATTTTTTTTTTATACAGCCACACACTAAAAAGAAAATAACCCCAAAAGAAAATAAAAAGTCTTGTTATTCAAATTGGCTCTTCTCACTCCAAGTGGGCTATGCATGTCAAAACTTTAGTCTCCAAGTGTTGGGCTTTAGCATATTGTTAGGCCTCTAATAGATTAGTCACCACTTATTGAAGAGCTTCCTTCGCTTTCCTAGCTCTTGCCCTTGTCATGGGTCCTCCAAGTGCCTCGTTTTCTTTGTCCCTATCTATGTTCCCATCAACAACCCTAGATTTTAATTATTCCACTTCCATCTCAATCAAATTATAAGAAAAACTTTGTTTAAATTTCCAAACTTCTCAATAAAAATCACCATCAGTCCTTTAGGTACAATATCTAGACTTAGATCCACTATTGCTACTACGTAGGCTACACTTGCCCTTAAGCGAGTTTAATTTATGCATCAAGTTTCTGGCATCGTTGCTAGGGACTAGTGTTGTAATCATTATGCGAGAAGTTTATGTTAGATTATTTAATCTAATAATGGCTCATGTAATTATGGAATGACTTTAATGAAAAGAAATATAATGTGATGGTTGTTAGACTTGAAATTATGTTAAAGTCATTGGGAATTATTTTTAATTTATTAAAATAAGTCCCTCTCTTCTCACTTTGTTAAGGGTTATTTTGGCATTAAAGAAAAATGAAAGAAGTTAAGGAAGTTATGGAAGTTGGAGAAGTTATGGAAGTTATTGTTGTCTCAACAATATAAAAGGATGGCTTCCCTCTCTTCTTCAGACACTTCCTCTACATCTTTTCTCAACTTCTTCTAAACTTCTAAAAAGTCTCTCACATAAGGAAATTGTAGAGAGAAAAGCCAAAAGTGATCAAAGAGATTTCTATACCATCAAAGAGATCAAGTAAAGGAAATCAGAGAAGGGAGAAACTCTTGTAGATATTTCTGCAGACATTATGGATCTGGGTAAGTCTTCTAGACTCTCTTAAAGAATTAACAAAGTATGATTGAAGTGAGAAATAATAATATCCAAGATCATATAGTGTGATTTCTTATATGATGACTCTTAAGAAATTACACACGAGAGTAAAATTATGCTAACAATTAGTAACAAAGTATAGGTTATGGATATCATTTTTCTCCATAAAACAATAATCTAATTTATTTCCACTGCAAAGAAACTTTTCATGGAACCCAATACATATTGACATTACTTGGCTTTTTGTTACATTGCCTTTATAAGTTTGGATTGGTTTTGTAATATGTGTATGTGAAAAGTGAACACAATGGTTCTCATAATATGTATATCAATCAACAAATAGTTATGACATTTTGATATATATTTACATGAATTGAAAAGTTATAGGTATTGTCTATATGTTAAATTTTACATAAATCAATTCAATGAAGGTTCCTTCATGTGTTATTTTAAAATTTTGATTTGGAAAATTGTTTTACAGAATGAATTATTTTGGAATTACATACTAAAGAAGGATTTGTTAATCATCATTCAAATCTATTGAGTTTTGTATTTCCAAAATATATAACTGATTGATATAATGATGTTATAAAAAATTTATGTTTGGGCTTAATGGAATTTTTAATTATAAAGCACATATGGACTACCCAAAGGTGAATCATTGCTTATAATTAATGATATTAAGGATTTGTTTTCATGCTTATTGAGTATGTGTATATCCAAAGATATCATGTATGTCAAGAATATCATGGTTTATTGCCCATTAAAGCATATTTTTTGGCATCATTATTGATATGAAAATGTGTTTATTTATCACCCAAAGGTGAACTTAGATACATGATTAAAGTCTATATAGTTTGAATCCATTAGACATACTCAAAACATTAATGTATGAGTTTGTTTGAATGGATCCGGTCATGGCTAATATGTTTGGTTTGGGAAACTTAATGATCAAGTTCAATGGGCTGAATTATGCTGATTGGTCTGAAATAATTTAGTTTCAACTGGGTGTAACAGATTTGGACTTAGCATTAATAATGGATGAAATCCCCCCAATCATTACAGAGACCAGTACTGATACTAACAAGTCTCTATATGAGGCTTGGGAGCGGTCTAACAGATTGTGTTTTGAACTTTATGAAAATGTCTATGGTTGCAAATGTGAAGCCATCTATGTCCAAAACAAACAATGCAAAGGAGTTCATAAAATTGGTTAAGGAGTACTTACAATCAAACATTACTAACAAGTCAATTGTGGAGAACCTATCAAGTGACCTAACAAAATAAAAGGTTTGTTTGGTTTCAACCAATTCATGATCATGTGACTGAAATGGAAAATCTGGCAGCAAAGTTGAATTCCATAGGAATGGAAGTGAGTGAGACCTTCTTAGTACAGTTCATTTTGAACTCTCTTCCTACTGAATTTGACCAATTTCAAGTGAACTATAACACTCTTAAGGAAAAATGGAATTTTCAAGAAATAAAGGCCATGTTAATTCAGGAGAAAGGGAGATTAAAGAAAATGAAGGACAACTCAATCCATCTCATGACTCATAATGGAGTCAGTAGTAGTAAAATCAAGTCAAGTAAGAAGGATAAGAGAAATTCTCAATTAAAAGTTAAGGATGGAGGAGTCCGAAAGAAAAGAAATGCTACTTCTGCAAACAGAGTAGTCACTTTAAGAAAGACTGCTCGAAAAGAAAGAAATGGTTTGAAAAGAAAGGTATATTTTATATATCTATAAATTTTGAATCAAATCTTGTTGAGGTTCTTAATAATACCTGGTGGCTTGATTCTGGAGCAACTACTCATGTGTCACATATTATGCAGGGATTTCTTTCAATCCAAACCATAAGAGGAACTGAAAAGTTTCTCTACATGGGAAATAGAATGAAGGCAAGGATAAAGGGCATAGGGACGTATAGATTAATCTTGGACACTAGGTGTCATGTAGATTTGGAAGGATGTCTCTATGTATCTAAATGTACTAGGAATTTAGTTTCTGTTGCAAAGTTGGATCAATTAGGTTTGACTTTCAAGATTGAAAACAATGCATTTTCTTTAATTAAAGATATGTACTATTATGGATCTAGTGCTTTAAAGGATGGTTTATATTGTTTCAATCTTGATGTAAAGTTTATTGAATCCTTGTTTAACGTGGAATGTCTTGTTAGTAGTAAGCAAAATGTTCATGATGATAGTTCTACTTTTTTGTGGCATCAAAGGTTAGGACACATATCCAAGGAAAGGATAACGAGACTAATGAAAAATGATATTTTGCCTCAATTTAATTTTGGTGATTGAGATATATGTTTGGATTATATTAAAGGAAAACAAACCAAACAAATATCAAAGAATTATGCTACAAGAAGTAATGAACTTCTAGGATTGATACATACTGATATTTGTGGATCCTTTGATGTTCCATCTTGGGGTGCTAAAAAGTATTTTATCACCTTTATTGATGACTTTTCACATTATTCTTATTTATGGATGTCTTAAAGGTATTTATTGATGAGGTAGAAAGGCAGTTGGACAGAAAAGTGAAAGTTGCAAAGTATGATAGAGGTGGTGAATTTTATGGAAAATATAATGAGAACGAACAATGTCTTGATCCATTTGCAAAGTTCCTTGAAAGTAGAGGCATATGTGCACAGTATACTATGTCTAGCACACCACAACAGAATGATGTGGCTGAAAGGCGGAATCGTACTTTAATGGATATAGTTAGGTTTATGTTGAATAATAGTACTATACCTTTATCTTTGTGGATGCATGCATTAAAGACTGTTTTATATCTACTTAACAAGGTTCCTAGTAAGATAGTTCCTAAGACACCTTATGAACTGTGGATAGGAAGGAAACCTAGTTTGAGGCATCTCCATGTTTGGGGTTGCCTAGCAGAAGTAAAAGTGTATAATCCACATGAAAAGAAGCTTGATGCAATAACCACTAGTGGTTTCTTCATTGGGTATACTGAAAAGTCCAAAGGTTACAGATTCTATTGTCTTAACCATAGTACGAGAATAGTTGAGTCTGATAATGCTAGATTCATTGAAAAGTATCAAGTAAGTGGGAGTGAGAAATCAATAAATGTGGATATTGTAAAGACTCATGGTGAATCTTCTTCACCTTAAGTCCTTCATCAAGATGTTGTTCCTCTGGTTGTATTACAGTCAAACAACACCCAAAAACAACATATTAATATTCAAAACCCACAAGATGATGAATTAGCAAACAATGTCCAAGTCACAAATGAACAAGTGATAGAAGAGTCGCAAGAGATAGCACCAAGAAGGTCTAAAAGGCAATGTAGATCAGCTATTTCAAACAACTATGTTGTGTATTCACTTGAACATGAATGTGACTTAAGCATTGATAAAAATCTAATCTCTTTAAGACAAGCCATGGAAAGTGACAATTCTGAAAAGTGGCTCAATGCAATAAAAGAAGAGTTGAAATCAATGGATGACAATAAGGTTTGGGATCTAGTTGAGTTGCCTGAAGGTTTAAAAAAGAGTCGGTTGTAAATGGGTCTTTTAAGACCAAACATGACTCGAAAGGGAACATAGAAAGGTGCAAAGTTAGACTTGTTGTCAAAGGTTTCACTCAAAAAGATGACATTGACTACAAAGAGACCTTCTCTCTAATTTCCAAGAAGGACTCTTTGAGGATTGTGTTGGCTTTGGTGACTCATTATGATTTAGAGTTTCACCAAATGGATGTAAAGACCGCCTTTCTGAATGGTGACTTAGAGGAAGAAGTTTATATGAACCAACCTAAAGGGTTTGTTTCTACAGAAAAGGAAAATCTAGTGTGTAAATTAAAGAAGTCAATATATGGACTAAAACAGGCTTCTAGACAATGGTATCTTAAATTCAATGATATCATAACCTCGTATGGTTTTGTAGAGAACATCGTTGATCGGTGTATCTAAATAAAGATTAGTGGGAGTAGATTTGTAATTTTAGTCTTGTATGTTGATAACATTTTGTTTGCTACTAATGATGTTGCTATGTTACATGATGTAAAGAAGTATCTCTCTAATAACTTTGAAATGAAAGATATGGGTGAGGCATCCTATGTGATAGGAATAGAAATATTCCATAATAGGTCACGAAGATTGTTAGGATTGTTTCAGAAATCATATATTAATAAAGTATTAGAGAGATTCAGAATGGAAAAGTGTTCTCTAGGGATTGTTCCAATTCAGAAAGGGGACAAGTTTAGTCTAATGCAATGTCCTAGAAATGATTTGGAACGAAAAGAAATGGAGTTTATCCCCTATGCATCAGCGATTGGGAGCTTGATGTATGCCCAAACATGTACATGGTCAGATATTAGCTTTGCCGTAGGAATGTTGGGCAGATATCAAAGCAATCCTGGAATAGAACATTGGAAAGTTGCAAAGAAAGTTCTTAGGTACTTACAAGGCACTAAGGATTACATGCTCACATATAAGAGGTCAGATCACCTTGAAGTGATTGGCTATTCAGATTCAGACTATGCTAGATGTGTGGACTCAAGGAAGTCTACTTTTAGGTACACATTCCTTTTGGCTGGAGGAGTGGTATCATGGAAAAATGCAAAACAATCTGTGATTGCCACTTCTACCATGGAGGCTGAGTTTGTGGCATGCTTTGAGGCCACAATTCATGCATTGTGGTTGCAAAACTTTACTTCAAGATTTGGCATTATTGATAGCATAACCAAACCATTAAGGATTTATTGTGATAATTCCGTAACTGTCTTCTTCTCGAAGAATGACAAATACTCTAAAGGAGCAAAACACATGGATTTGAAGTATTTGTCAGTTAAAGAAGAAGTACAGAAACATAGAGTGTCAATTGAGCATATAGGCACAAGCTTGATGATAGCGGATCTGTTAACTAAAGACTACCACCCAAAAAATTCATTGGCCATGTTGAAAGGATGGGTATTATGGATAAGTCCTTGTTAACAATGTAATGCTCGTATTGTATGACACTTGTGAATTCAATTACAATTGTGTTTCTGTTTGTTATGTCATTCACATTATATGGTATACATTATAGTTTTAGTGAGATAACAAAATGTGTCTTAGAAAGGATATTAAAGACACATATTACAATATAAATTAAAGTTGAGTTGAATTGGATGATTTGTGATATATGGAAGGAATCAAGTTGTTTGAATAACTTGCAACCGCCATGATTCAATCATTCTAATTCAAATAAAGATGGTGTCTTGTGGTTTCAACGTACGGTGTGCAATTACAGTTCAATGTTGAATCTTTAAGTCATCGCATGAGCCAAGTGGGAGAATATTAGATTATTTAATTTAATAATGGCTTGTGTAATTATGGAATGACTTTAATGAAAAGAAGTCTAATGTGATGATTGTTAGACTTGAAATTATGTTAAAGTCATTGGGAATTATTTTTAATTTATTAAAATAAGTCACTCTCTTCTCACTTTGTTAAGGGTTATTTTGGCATTAAAGAAATTATGCTATCAGTTTAAGTGTTTAAATGTGCTAACATTGTGAATAAATTTTGTTTGTTTACTTTTCTTTCTTTTCTTTTGCAATTATTGTTACCTTTAATTTGGTCATAATTTTTACTTCATCAAGTTACTAACTGTCTTTTGTAGTTTCGGTTTATGCTAACGCGCTCTCGGAAATCTCTTTTGATAATAATACTTGAGGTTGAGAGACACTATAGCAAGAACAAGAAGGAGAAGAGAGAGCAAGAAGAAAAAATGGCTGCCAAAGGAGTGGTACTAGAGACCATGGAGTAGTACTTTACCCCAAATATTGCGGTGTCACGTAGTATCCATCCCCCTCCCTTAATGAAAGAGGTAATTTTTGAATTGAGGCTTGCACAGATTTCAATGGTACAAAACGAGGGTCAGTTTGGGGGGTCAGTCATTGAAGATCCCTTAAACCATCTACAAAAATTTCTCCAAGTCACTGCCACCATCAAATACACGATGTTGCTTTCATGAAGGTCACTCGGCTCTGTTTGTTTCCCTTCTCATTGAGGGATCGAGCAGCGGCATGGCTAGCCTCTCTAAAGATGTTGTTTTCAATGAGCTCCAATTTCCCCAGTTTTAGAAACCAAACTAAACCATTGTGATAAAAGCTAGTTCAGGATGAAAAATTGAAAATAGATGAAGAACTGCATGTCAATCTCTAGTACAACTCTCTGGGAGTAGAGCCAGAGATGAATTTCAGGGTTTTTGAGATACCCTAACCTCTCTTGACTCTCACCCAGACCAATCCTATTTCGGACCAGGATTCACGCTACTAGGTTTAAGGTGTTTGATAGCTAATGTGTCCAGGATATATAGTAATTTAGCATAATTTCAATAACTTCATGTCGATGAGAAAAGAGAAATAAAACATAATATATTACAAACAGTGCATCAATTTGAAGAACACAATGCTTGAAGAGCATAAGATCTCAATTGAAATTATGGCCAAATAGAGAGAAAAAAAATGTGGGATAGATTTCTTTAATTAAATAAAAAGTGTGACTCAGATAGTTTAATCAGTCAAGTATTAATTTTACTCATTACTAAATAATGTATTAAATATTACATTACTGATATTTTTATCATAATATATTTATTTTAATTTCAAATTACATAATATTTTGCATGCCCTGTACATGGTTGAAAATGTGCTTAAAAATATTGTCATTTGAAAATAGCTAATTTAGATTTTAGAATTTTTTTGTTACGGTTTGAATATTTTAGATGATGTTTAGATAAAGACAAGGATAAATATTTTTCAAAAGATTTTGAAATGTGCTTTAGAAAGGATGGTGTTTAGATCAAGATAAAGATATTATTTTTAAAAGATTAGGATGATACTAAATGTATTTGAATTATCTGTTGCACTTGACCTCCATAAATAGACTATAGAGTTCATGAATTAATAAAAAAAATTAAGAAGCTCTTCTTCTGCATTCCATATCAGCAAGTTGCATGAGATCTTTGAGAAACGCTTTTGCTTGCTCTCTGCAAGACCATGCACCCTCAAAGAATTATTGGCATTGGTCTCTACTCACATCACAATAATTCTCTGGGGGTGCTTTGTCTTGCTGAGAGATCAATGGCTGGTGTTTGTACTTCTCTAAACTGCGGCTGTGTGGTTTCTCTATGCCCTCTCTCATCTCTTCGTTTATTTTATAATCTTTTAGTGTTTTTCTTTGTTTCTTGGGTTAATTTGTTCCACAGGTGAACATTTTATTATAGATGTCTTGTTGATTTTATATTTATAACTCATCTTTATGAGTTCTTGATGGATTTATGAGACCTATTCTATGTATTAATCTTGGGGATCATGTTATATCATCATTATTATCATTTTACATAAATCTTGGCTAGTAGCATTTGCGATCATTGGTTGGTTTATCATAGATTCCTTCATGAATATTATTATTATTATTTAACATGAATCTTGGAGATCATGTTGCATATCAATCTTGGGTCTGAACTAGTTTTTTTCACATCCCTGGTGGCAACCGAGACTTCTTTTTTATTAGAATGATTACCTTGAACTATGTTATATCAAATGATTCTTTCTTGGATGTTGTTTCTCAATTTCAGTCTGATTAGAATGCCAAGACTGTTTTGAGTCTTTTTTAATTGTAAACAGCATACCTATTATTATTAGTCTTTTTCATTTTTTTGTGTATACATTTGTTTCCATGGTACAGCATATCGTTGTTTTAGGTCCTCGACCTGTCAAGGGCCCATTAGCCCCAATCAACCATTCAAAACTTTCTCCCGTCTTGCTGTTTTCCAAAGATGGGCATCACAAGCCCCAACTACAGCGGAAGACGATGACAAGATTAGCATTGGACCTCGTAGTGGAGGAGGACAATCAGGAGAGGGTGACAAGGAAACTGGAGTCGTTTACTATGGCCCGATCTCAAACACCATAAAGAAAGTAAAACTTCTGTCTCTCTCAACTTGCTGCCTTTCAGTATCTCTCGGTCCGGTCATAACCTTCATGACATCTCCCGATATGAATGTCATCCTGAAAGGTGCAGTAGCATCAACTGTGATATTCTTGAGTGCTTCTACAGCTGGTGCCCTTCACTGGTTCGTTAGCCCGTACATTCACAAACTCAGGTAGCAGCCGGGTTCGGACAGCTTCGAGGTGGAGATGCTCTCCTGGCTGGCAACTTCCATTCCAAAGACTATCAAGTTTTCTGATATTCGACCACCGGAAACCAATAGGCCTTTTGTGACATTTAAGGCCAATGATAACTTTTACTTTGTGGATGCAGAGCACTGTCACAATAAGGCACTTCTGGCTAGACTCGCCCCACAAAAAGCGAGTCATGAGTCTGCTTCAAAAACTTGTGATTTGAAGCATACTGTTGTAAGCTCTCACTCTGAGATTCGATCTCTTGTTTTGATACCATAAACTGTTAGGTTTGCTTAATAAATTAGTAGCAGTGGTAATGCGGGATATTTTGCATGTTTCTGTCAAAATGATTGATGATATAATATTCCTCTAGTTATTCATTGTTATTGGGGTCCTTCTATGCATTGGTTATGCGCTTGTGTATGCATGAATGGTTAAGATTGTCTTGTATCTAATCTTGACTATCTATGTTAGTATGTTTTATTACATGGTTGGGACTTGGGATTAGTTTTTCTTACCTCACTCATCTCCTATTTGATATGCTTCTCTCTATTTTGCTGTATATATATATATATATATATATGGATTAGCAACATATTCTATGCATTGGTTAATGGTTATACTCTCTGTAAATGAGAGTCATGAATTATATATTATCTAATAAATTAGATAGTGTGTTATTAGGATGGTTGTATATATTAAATTTTACTCTATACATAAATTATATCCATTCTAACCAAAATTATCCAAATAAAAATTACATCACTTTAAAATTAATTTTATTTAGAATCAATTTTATGAATACTCTTTCAAATATTCAAATACAAATTAAGTCTTTTTTTTTTTTTTTTATCCGTGGGAGTTGAATATGATATCATATGAGATTTATAATATCCACGCATCTTGCTTAACCAACTAAGTTAAATTCATTGGTAACTAAGTCTTATTTTATAAGTAAAGAAGAATATTTGAATTTGGTTTAAAAACAATACTATATCACACTTGTGATTTTACTAAGTTTATATGCTTGTATAGATTTAAATTGGCTAAATATCATTTTTCATCTTTTATTTTTTTTTTTTTGTTTAATTTAATTTTTTTATGATTTAAAAACCTAAATTTTGTCCTTTTATGTTTATTTAAAAGCCTAATTGACAAAAATTGAGGTGTATTTATCAAGAACCTTATTATAAGGTTGTTTATATAT
Source organism: Amphicarpaea edgeworthii (assembly GCA_014843725.1). Lineage (NCBI taxonomy): Eukaryota > Viridiplantae > Streptophyta > Magnoliopsida > Fabales > Fabaceae > Amphicarpaea > Amphicarpaea edgeworthii. The sequence goes on from CM026324.1 coordinate 9,755,574, forward strand.
GGGGCATTCAATAAAGGCGATTAAATTTTGGCATAAATATTTTTTGTCACTTGCTATTTACACCTCCCACGTTTGTTAAGTACACCCTTCATCTCTTCTTTTTCCTCTTATTTTTCTAATACCCTTTTTAAATGTTATTTTATACCCTCAAGTATATCCTCATAATATGTTACATCCTCTCCTTCATCCCCCTTCTTTTCTTTTCTCTTCTCTTCTCTTTTCTTCAATTCCGTGAACCCATCTTCTCTTCTCTTTGGATATCTTACTAACATAATAATTCATAGTTACATAAAAATAAAAATAGAAAAAGGTAGAACAAAATATACATATATAGTAAATGTGTTTTGAGAATGACATATACATATACTGGAAACATGTTTTCAGAATAATATATACATATCGAAAACGTATTTCCAGAATGACATATACATATATTAGAAACGTGTTTCCAGAATAACATATACATGTACCAAAAATACATACATACTGAAAACGTATTTCCAGAATAACATATACCTACCAAAAATGTGTTTCTAGAATTACATATATATATTGGAAACATATACATACCGAAAATATATTTTCAGAATAACATATATATACCGGAAACGTGTTTTCGAAATAACATATACATATATCGATGTTTCTGGAAGGACATATATATATAACGAAAACTTGTTTCCGAAATAACATATACATATACCGAAAATGTCTTTCTAAAACTATACATTGTTCCGAAAAAACGTTTTTGGTATATGTATATGTTATTTTGGAAGCACGTTTCTGGTAATAATAAACCATACCTCTATTTGAGAAGAGACGTCGATTTTGTATTTAAAAGTTTCTCAATGCACTAAGTCGCAACCTCCAATTGTTAACTTGGTAAAACTATTAGGAACACAATTAAAGAAACGAAGCTACTATCAAAACCAATTCCCTTAAGAGGCGCTATAACCTATAATCATTGACATTGTAGAAAAAATGCTTATTTGAATGCATTTAAAGAAGAAGAGAAACTACCATCAAATAAAAACTCTGTATAAGAAATTAATAATCAATGTATGTACCATGAAACGTAGTATCAATGAAAAAAAGATACAATATTGATGAAAAACAGTACTATATAAATAACATGAAACAAAGATAGATGCAAAATTAGAGGTTTAAAAAATAATAAAGATAAAATTTTAGATAAGATTCAAAATTATAAAATAAGATTTTAAATATGGTTTAAAATTAGGAAATAAGATTTTAGATAAGATTTAAAAGTATGGTTTAAAGAAAGATAAAGATAAAATGAAAATAACACCTAACAAACATGGGAGTGTAAGATAAGGGTAATTCTGGTATAAAAATCTAAAATGGATGAAGGGGAGTTTGCTTAGAAAACATGGAGGTGTAAATAGCAAGTGCCTACTTTTTTGATCTTTTAAATATGGGCTTATTTTGTTTCTTCAAATTTAAAAATAATTATTTTATTTTTTATTTTTTTGGAAATAATAAAATGATCATCAAACAAAATCTTAAGAACCAAAAGTGCACTTTCGAATTAGGGGACAAAAGTAATCACATTTGAATTTGAGAGACCAAAAGGAAACCAAGTTCAAATTTAAGAGAGAAAAATATATTTCAGCCTGAAAATTATACACAAGAGATGGAAAATGAAAGAATTTAAGAATATTGATAAAAAAAAAAAAAATTAAGAATATATTGATATTTAAACTAAATATTTACAGATTTTAATATAAACCAACGAGTATCTATTTTTCTAGACTAAAATATATAAATTGTCCATTAACTTCTTTTTTTTTTGTTCTAAATTGGTTTTCTAATTTTTAAAAGTTTTATAATGGTCTCTTTGTCATTTTTAATTTTTGGACACAATTTAAACCTTTCTTTTTTATTAATTCAAGACATCGAACTAGTCTCATTAGATTCATCTATGAGAACTAACTAATGTGCAAATTAACTAGGGACATAAAAGGTAAAAATTACATGAAAAGTAAGTCATGTGAGTAATCGAATAACAAAAAAAAACTAATATCATATTCTAATGATATTTATGACTATTTTGTTTTAAATATAGGTTTCATAATTTTTATGTAGGTAAATCTAATGAGGTAAGTTTCACGTCTTGAATCAACCAATAAAAGGTGAATCTAATGAATAAAAAAAATAAGAAAGACTAATGTGTTATTAATCAAAGAGTTTAAAATTAGTGTAATGATAATACAACTACGATCTTTATTTATGATAAGTCAATTAATTTTTATAAAATTATTTTAAAAATCATATAAATATAAGGTTACGAGTGTCTAACAATATGAGTGTAGTACTCTTAATTACACACTTCAGTGCCCTTAAACTCTTAATTAAATAAGAGAAGTATTTTAGAACTTTTAAACATTAGGTAACCAATTAGAACCAAAAAAATAAGTTAAGAGAGCATTTGTATATTTTAACCTCTTTTCTATTAAACACTTTTTAAATTGAAGTAAATTTTAAATATGAAAATAAAATTATTTAAAGTTATAAGAGAATATGTATAAATGATTTAAATAAATAAGTAAATCATAAGAAGTTTAGTATTTCCAGTATAAAAAAAAAAGTTTAGAATTTACCATGTGTATGCGCCCATCATTTCTCTTCTTTCAATTCATGAGCTTTTAAATCAGAATTGAGAAGTCCAGATGCAAAGCACTCTTCATGAAGGGAATGCTTGCCTGATTTTATTTTATTTTCGGCTAAATATGATACTCATTCAAGCTTTTGGCAATCTATTTTCATGAATGTGTTTTTTTTCCTTTTAATTGTAAATTTTACCACTCAATTTTTATTACTTTTTACAATTTTTATTATTTTGTAATTTTTTCTATTCAAGTATTTCATTTTTACAAATTTTATCACTCAATTTTTATTATTTTGTAATTTTTTTCTTTTCAAGTATTTCTTTTTTATAAATTTTACCATCAGTTATCAATTTTGATACATTTTATCATTGTTGACGTATCACAATTTAAGAAAACAAAACAAAATTAAAACGAGCATCCTTATGTTATCGTGATGCTAAAATATACAAAAATTAAAAATTTAGATAGTAGAATTCACAAAATAGTGAAAGTTTGATGGAAAAAATCATAAAAATAAAATTTTGAGTGATAAAATTTATAAAATGAAAATGACAAAAGTTGGATGATAAAAGTATGGTATTAACATATCTCATTTTGAAAAATATTTGTTTCTCCTAATTTCTCATTTGTAACTTGTAAGAGTATCTTTAAAGAAAAAAATCTTAAAAAGATTTTGAAATATTTTTTTATCCACGATATCACTTGAGCATCAAAATCTTCTTTTTATCTCTCTTTATCATTAATTATTTTTTCCTAAAATATCTTCATTTATTACCATTTTCTCTCTCTTACAATGATGACAAAATAAAAAAAACTTTCATCATTGGTATAACTAACTATAATATGTTAAGGGAAATTTTTTTAAAAAAAAATATTAATTTTACAAACAACTAACTAAATTAACTATTTTTCTTAGACTTAATTGTAATTTTCATTCCCTTATTTTTTAAAATGACAATTTTCATCCTCCTATTTTTAAAGTGAATAATTAGGTTTTTCTAATTTCAAAAACGTATAAATTTGATCCATCCGTCTATTTTAAAAAGTTAATCGTTAATGTGTTAATATTAACTCTGTTTATTTAATTTTTAGAATTAATAATAATGATCTATATATTTTTGAATTAAGAATAATGATTCAAGACTCTTCTCCTCTCTCCCTCCTTACAGAACCCTAAATTTTTTTTCCCTTCGTAAGACTCTTCTCCTCTTCTCCTTTGAGACCTAACCACTCCCTTCTCCTCCACCCTCCCTCCGCACACGACCTCCCCACCCTGCGACCTCACCTTGTATGACCTCCACAATACATTTTCTTTCAACCTCGATAGCTCACGCAATGAACATAGGAAGCAAGAAACAAAAGAACAAGAGTTTTTCATGGACCAATATTGTTAATTCAAAAAAATATGAATCATTATTGTTAATTTCAAAAATTGAATAAATAAAGTTAACAGTCAACCCTTTAAAATAAGCGGAGAACCAAATTTGTGTATTTTTTAAATCAAATGAAACTTATTGTTTACTTTAAAAACAAAACAGGGATAAAAATTATATTTTAGAAAATCAATAATGAAAGTTGCAATAAAGTTTATTTCTTAATAAACACATTCAAGTCAACTGTTTACTTATAATAAATTACGGAGGGAGTACTATATATATGTACAGTGACATATAATTTATATTGTATGAATATATTTTTTATTTTTTTATTATGATAATGGAGGCCGGCCATAAGAAATAAAAATGGAGATCTGACATCAAAGACGTATATACACGTTCAGACATTGATGGAAAAAATAACAGGTTATATATTTTAAAATCAAACATGAAATAAAATAACTAGAATTGTGAAGGTCATATTTTAGCATACTTTTTTTTTTCAAATCAAACATACCCTTAAGCTTAAGAGTGCCTACGCACTTCTTATGTAATTTATGTCAACGCGGCAACGACAGACTCGTTGCATCATTTTAATTCATTTTCTAGATCATGCTTCCACCACTTAAAGCTACCAAAAATCGCATCTAGACAATGTGACGATTTTACAAGATCCAATTTTGCGATAGGTTGTTAAAAAACAAAATTGGTGATTGTAATGCATAATCCAATTTGTGAGCGTTTAAAAAATTCAGAGTTCCTTTCAAAAAAAAATCAGTTAATAGAGTTATTACATTGCTCGAAATACCCAAGCACTCGAAACAATGAAAAAAGTTTTTACAATAAAACAGTTCAAAATAAATTTTACGGTGATTTTATGAAAAAATTATCTCCAATAGAAAACAACTCGTGATAAAACTTTACATTAGATTAAACTTTAGATTTAATTAATTATATTTCTAATCTTAATACTTTTTTAAATTTATAATTTTAAAAGACTATTAACGTCACACCATTATCATATTTTTATTCTTTAATTTTTAAAAATAGAGATCAAAATTAGAAATTAAAAAAAGTGTGATACAAAGCTGTAATTAAATCTGAATCTAAACGTTGGTAGTAAGAATGTGGAATTACGTGTCACAAGCATTCGGAACGATGCAATAGGATTCCACGGTAAAACATAGTAAGAAATAATATTTTACGATGTATGATTTTATAAAAAAATTATCTCCAATTAAAAACTCCCTATAAAAATTTCGACTTTTTTATAAAACTAAAATTCAGTTTTAACAAAAAAAAAAATCACTGAAGCACGATTTGCTTCACTACCACGCAAATAACGGCGAAAAATGCGACTTTAATTAAAAGTCCAAGCCAAGATTTGAACGGAAAATATAAAGTTGACATTTAAAAGCAAAACCAGCGGCGCAGCAAAGTCCTAAAACTTGCTGCGCTGACAAAAATGTAATAAGGGATTCTCACAAAACACGAAAAGCATATTAAAACACAGAATAATAAAAGAAGTGTCGCCACCGTCGATCGAGAACCCAGTTCTGGGAACAAAAGCTGCGGGATGATGATGGCAGAGACTTCAAACTATGACTGCAAAACAAGCGACTACCTATAGACGACGACACATAAGTAAATGATGAACCAATCCGCAAGATTCACTTCTTCTTCAGGGCAGCCTTGGTGACCTTGGCACCGGTAGGATCCTTCTTCTCCACGCTCTTGATGACTCCCACAGCAACGGTTTGACGCATGTCCCTCACGGCAAAACGTCCAAGTGGGGGGTACTCGGAGAAAGTCTCGACCACCATGGGTTTGGTTGGAATCATCTTCACGAAACCAGCATCACCATTCTTCAAGAACTTGGGTTCCTTCTCGAGCTCCTTGCCAGATCGCCTGTCGATCTTGGTCTGGATTTCAGCAAACTTGACGGCAATGTGGGAAGTGTGGCAATCCAGAACAGGGGCATAGCCGTTTCCAATCTGACCAGGGTGGTTCATGATGATGACCTGGGAGGTGAAGTTGGCAGCCTCCTTAGCGGGGTCATCCTTGGAGTTTGAGGCAACGAAACCACGCTTGAGATCCTTGACAGCAACATTCTTAACATTGAATCCAACGTTGTCACCAGGATGAGCCTCTAGGAGAGATTCATGGTGCATCTCCACAGACTTAACTTCAGTAGTCAGACCAGTTGGGGCAAAGGTCACCAACATACCAGGCTTCAAGACACCAGTCTCAACACGCCCAACGGGCACAGTTCCAATTCCTCCAATCTTGTAGACATCCTGAAGGGGCAGCCTGAGGGGCTTGTCAGAGGGCCTCTTGGGCTCACTGATCTGGTCAAGAGCATCTAGAAGAGTGGGTCCCTTGTACCAGTCAAGGTTGGTGGACCTCTCAATCATGTTGTCTCCCTCAAAACCAGAGATGGGAACAAAAGGAATCTTGTCAGGGTTGTATCCTACTTTCTTCAAGTAGGATGACACTTCCTTCACGATTTCCTCATACCTGGACTTGGAGTACTTGGGTGTAGTAGCATCCATCTGAGACAAAAGCATTAATTAAATTAAATTAATAACACAACTAACAAATAAAATATATATGTTGCAAAGGAGACAAGGGATGTAAATAAATTGATCTCCTTTACCTTGTTACAGCAACAAATCATCTGCTTCACACCAAGAGTGAAGGACAGAAGAGCATGCTCACGAGTCTGTCCATCCTTGGAAATTCCAGCTTCAAAACCACCAGTAGTGGAATCGATGATGAGAACAGCACAGTCAGCCTGGGATGTTCCAGTAATCATGTTCTTAATGAAATCCCTGTGTCCAGGGGCATCGATGACTGTGCAGTAGTACTTGGTGGTTTCAAACTTCCACAAGGCAATATCAATGGTGATTCCTCTTTCACGCTCAGCCTTAAGCTTGTCAAGAACCCAAGCATACTTGAAAGACCTCTTGTTCATCTCAGCAGCTTCCTTCTCAAATCTCTCTATGACACGCTTGTCAATGCCTCCAAGCTTGTAGATCAAGTGCCCAGTGGTGGTGGACTTCCCAGAGTCGACATGGCCAATGACCACAATACTGATGTGAACCTTTTCCTTACCCATCTCACTTAAATCTGCAAAAAACTCAGTGAAAATATAGTTAGCAAAGCCATCATACATCAACACAGTATCAAAACCATCATATATCAACACAACATACAAAGGAAAAAATAGTTTAAACAACATTGAGGCCTATGACATTTACACAAATCTTTCACAACGATAAAAAGATCAGCTGATCTAAACAAAATACCCTTCTCACAAATACTCGATCAATACGCATCAAAACAGAGCATGAGTTACATGTTCTAACAGATAAAACATTAAAATCCCAGAAATTATAACACCACACATAGATCGAGGCAAATTATCATACTATCACGTATATATTCGCCAAGGCATGGTAAAATCCTTATTTTGAATCGATTAAGACAAACAGTGCATAGATCTATTCATTAGTAACCAAAAACTTTAACGAGATCTGGATCCAAAAATTTGAATATAACGAGAACTTAAAACCCCAAATCCAAAATCAAACAAACCAAATCAAATCAAAAATTGAAAGTAAGCAAAAAAAAGAAAACATTTTTTTAAAAAACATCATACATACCACTGCTGCTACCAACAACTTGAGGGAAATCGAAAAGTAACAAAAAAGTACAAGCTACACACAGAATAATTGATCTACGAACATGGATTCAAGAAAACAAAGACAGATTCAAAAACTATAACAGGAAGCAAGAGAATCCAATGGAATAAACATGAATCGACGGAATAAAATTGAAAGGAACGATAGAAGAGACGAACCTAGAAGAAGCTGCGCTAAAACCCTAGCCGCAAGAGTAGAGAGTGGACGATGGAGTGTAAGGAAGTAATGCAACGAGGGTTAGAGGGTCTATTTATAGTTAAAACTCTTTTCTTATGTTTACGAAAATACCTTTACTAATTTACTCTAATTCCGTTTGTGTCCTTCTCTGCTTTCGTGGCGGCGAATGAAAGTTGAAACACGCTGAAAGCCCTCTCAACAGTTTTTAAATAATTCAAATTACCAAAATACTAATATATATACAATTTGAATTTTTTTTAAATATTTATAGTATTTTTAAAATTTTAAAAAGTATTTATAATAATTTTTAGATAATTGAAATTATCAATTAATTTAAATATAATTATTAAATCTTAAATATTCTCAATTTCAAAAAATTAGTTGTGATTTTTTTAAAAAGTGTGATTTTCAATAAACAAAGCATGTATGATTACTATAATTAATTAAAATAATTTTAACCCATAATATTTGTAGTTTCAAGAAATTACTTATAGTTTTTTTTTAAATAATTACAGTTAGTAAATTAAATTTAATTATTTAATCTCAAATATTTTTAGTTTTAAGAAGTATTTATAACATTTTGAAAAAAAAAAATTTTACGAAAGTACTTATAATGATTTTAAATAATTAAAGATAATAAATTTAAAATTATTAATTTAATGAATGAGATGATAAATTTAATAAAGCAACTATTTTAGGAAAGTACTTATAATAAATTTAAATGATTAAAAAGAAAATAAAGCAACTATTTTTATTTATTATTTTTTATTGAATCTTTAAATTCAAATGAGAATTTTAATTTTACACCAAAATAAATAATGAAAATATATATTTGCAATATTCACTTTAGTTACCAAAATTATAATTATTTCTTATGAGATATTAAAAATAAAATAAATTTAGTACAGATTTAAATCCAACATTATACATTATTTCGAGAGAGAATTATCATATGTTGTCATTTGGATGATAGATAATCTATCAAATGTCGAGTAATAGGTTAAAAGATAAAAATATTATCTTTATTTTAGAAAGTGAGAGAATAATCTTTTAAGATAAATGTGAAAAAATAAAGATATTATCTTTATCTTTTAAATTAATTTGTTATTTTATATATGATAAAAATCATATTTTTATCTCCAAGATAAATATAAAGATATAATCATTTTTTATATAAATAAAATTTTATCTTGGAGTTAGACATATTTAGATTCTCAGATTTCACTCTTATACTCTTGCTAGTATTTTAATCACCTTCAAATTTATACACCATAACAAAAATATTTATGAATTAAATAATTTATTAATAAAAAACTTTTGTTAAAAAAAAAATATTTGAATTGCTTATGATTAAATTACAAAAATTAAATTACTTAAAAATTTACCACTAGACATACCGTTAAAATACTAAATCTTTTATCTACTTTCAAATGGGACATCAGAATTTGTAAGACACATGCACATATTTCTTGTAAAGTACATTGAAGATCTATGTGTATTTAAATTTAAATTATGTACAAGGGTGGGTTATTGCTAGCCATTATGGGACAAGATAGACATATTGTTTGAAAGGAACTTAATGAGTCTCAGTATTGGTTTTCTAAACCAGTAATAGTGCTTTTTATTTACTTTGTAGTTGTAAACCTACTGTTTCATACCCCTGGTGTTCTTCAATAGGTTCTTTTGTTTTAATAATATTTCTTTGTCTGTTAAAAAAAATGGTCCAAACAACAGCATACAGTGTAGATTGCTACACATCTGTTTTATTTATTGTACCTTTGACCAAACCTCATAATTGTAAGAAATGAGAAATTAATTAATTATGCATGACTGAATTAAAATCCCACCACCACTTCAAAAACTCCCTCCACAGTTGAGAAGAAAAGTTACAGTGAAAAAACAAAGGTGCGAAAGTCTCCTTTCCCTTTTTCATCCCAAACGTGATTCTACTGTTATCAAAACTAAAAAGCCACTTAACTAGAAATTAAATTTGTTTGGCTTTTGATTAAATTTAAATTGGGATGATTTGCAAAGGTAGGGGAAAGGGTAAGTGGAGGAAGAAAGGGAAGTAAGCATAAAATTATTTCCAGAATAATAACTAGAGATGAGAATAAATTAGAAGGGTATTTTGGAGAAGATATTAAAAAAGAGAGAAGGGAGGTATGTATTTATTAAACAGGGGAGGTATATATTTATTCCCAGCAATGGAATGGCCCAATTTTTGTTCAGGCCCAATACTCTCACCCAACAAAAACAAAAAGAAACCATAACCTAATTTTCCTTCTCCATCAGCCGTCAGTCACCTCTTACTTCAACACAATCACTTGCTTCTTCAACAACGGCACATGGTGGCGCATGTCGGGGATAAGGGAATTGCAAACAAAGGAAAGCCTCATGCTCATATATACAGCTGTCAAAAGCCCGGCCCAGCCTGACCGGACCCTAGCCTGTGCGGACCAAGGCAAAGAAGACCCAGCAATTGTTAAATTTACCTTCCTTAATTTTAAAATATACCTTTTGGTAAAAAAAAAAAAAAAAAATTTAAATATACCTCATTTTTTTTTAGAAGTATAAGAATTTTTTAGTGTTATTACTATTGCTTTTTGCACTTCCAGTTTTTATAAGTTGACCTTTGTCTTTCATTTTTTTTGGACTTAATACCCATTTAGATTTTGTAATTCGTGGTCAATTAAGTCATAATATTATTTGTCTCAACAATTAGGTCTTGTTATTTGGTTTTTGTTCTCAATTAAGTCCTAATATTTGTTAAAAATGTTCAATTAGGTTATGTCCGTCATCTCTTTTAACATCGTTCCCTTAAAGGGGTTGATAGACATGACCTAATTGAATATTTTTAACAAATATTAAAACTCAATTGAATACAAAAACCAAATAACATAACTTAATTGATTACACAAATAATATCAAAACTCAATTGAGCATAAAAAATAAATAAGAAAACTTAATTAACTAGACAAATAATATCAAGATCCAATTTAACACAAAAAACAAATAATAGGACTTAAATGGGTATTAAGACTTTTTTTTAGATTTATCAATTTTTACTTGATTTTTTATGTTTTATTCTTTTTACACTTTATTTGGTTAAAAAGTTTATTCTGTTTTATATATTTTTTTTTTCATATTTATGATAATAAATATTATAATTTTTTTTTAAAATAATTTGCCCTCACTAGGGATGGCAATATGAACGCAAACCCTACGAATACTTGCAAAAATATTTATATGTGAGTATGATAATTACTCACACATTGGTGATAAGGATGAGGCGAGTATTTACCCATAGGAGTGGTAAAACAAGTCAACCCACAAAAACTGGGGTGGGGTGGGCTAACCCGTCTATGGCTAACATGAATTAGAAGGGCCAACCCGCCCCTCCATCAAGCGAGTTAGCAATTTGGCCCGCCAACTTTAACTTTTTTTTTTAAATTATATCTACATATTTTTTATTTTCAATTATTCAATTCAAATTTATTATAACAGAAAGATTAAATAGTATATACAAAGTAATTTTTTTGTTAAAAGACTATGTTGTTTTTCAGCTTTCACTTCATTTTAATTAATTACTTTTTTTTTTTACAATAAAGATTATTAATATGTTTATTTTTTTAGACGATTTTTTACCATGTTATTATTTGGTTCGTCATTCATACATAACTTCAATTCCTATGTGATGATTTATTTATTATCTATTGACACTCTTAATTAAATAATTATGAACATAATATACTAAAAAAGAAGTTTAAGAGTTAGGCGAGTTGGCGGGTCATGAGCACTCCCTAGCCTCGTCATTTTTTAGTGGGTTGACAGGCTGACCCACGGGCCGTAACCCGTTTTGCCACCCCTAGTTACCTGTAAAATCTTACGGGGATGAGTTCGGGTATGGGTTATACTACCTACCTCACCCCGCCCCACACCTTATATATATACATATTAATTAATATAATTATAATTTTATTATTTAAATTATTCAATTAAAGTTGTTTAATTATCTATTTGTTATTTTAATTATTCTTTTTATATGCTAATTTTGATATTGTGTCATATTTTAATTTCTATTTATAAACTACATAGATAAGCGTTTGCAAAATATGGAGAAATTGATTCGGATGACGAAGTCAAAATATTATATCTATTTGTGTTTTATTTTTATTTTTTAATATATAATTATAAACTAATTAGTTTCAATATATTATTTTTTTCTCGTATAATTATAGTTTTTGTTAAGATTAGAACATTTGTAATTTTTATGTTGGATGATTATTTTTGTAATGTTATTTATTTATGACTTAATTTTGGATAAATCAATGTTTGTTTGATTTTAATATTATATATGAGTTTTTTTTTATGATTTTCAATTTTATATATATGGAAAGTGCGGGTATGAATATATAAGTACCTAAAGAGTATGAGGATGGTGATTGAAGTTGTTACCCACACAAGTATAGGGCTAAAGATAGGTACTTTTTTCAAATACGGGTATGAGGACACGTACTATAGTACTCTACCCATTACCATCCCTAGCCTCCACTGGCCCTAGGTCCTAGATCCACCACTGGTCGTCACTGTCACCACCACTACATTGTCGTTGCCACCGACACCACCACCACCACACCACACATTTGTCGTTGCCGCCATCAACATTAGGGGTGGCAAAACGGGCCAACCTGCCTAAAACGGGGAGGGGCAGGTTGGACTCACCAAAAATGAGGCGGGGCAAGTCGACCCACCTATGGTCGGCGTGGGTTAGAAGGGTTAACCCGCCCCGCCTACTTCAAGTTTTTTTTTTTTTGTAAAAAAAGGAACATACTTATGTCTACATATATTTTATTCTCAATTATTTAATTTCAAATTATTATAACAACAAAAAAGATTAAATAGTAAATATAAAGTAATTTGTTTGTTAAAGAAATATGTCACTTTTCAACTTTTGCTTCATTTTAATTAATTACTTTTTCTTTTTACAATAAAGATTATTAATATGTTTATTTCTTTAGACGATTTTTTATTATGTTATTATTTGGTTCATCATTCATGCATCACTTCAATCTCTACGTGATGATTTGTTTATTATCTATTGACACTCTTAATTAAATAATTATAAACATAATATATTAGAAAAGAATTTTAAGGGTTAGGCGGGTTGGTGGGCCAACCCACCAACCTGATGGGTTGACCCACACGAGTTGGTGGGTGAGGAACACTCCCCACCCCATCATTTTTTGGCGAGTTGGCAGACTGACCTGCAGGCCGCAACCCATTTTGCCACCCCTAGATGGGAGAAGTCATTAGGTAAAATAGAACACTTTATGAGATTTTTCCTTTTTTTCTTTTTGGTGAAAAAATTCACAAAACTTTCATGTCTTTGAAACAAAAGAACAGACCCAAATATAGTAACTTTGGGAAGCATGTGCACTATTGTTAGCCTCTTTTTGGGCATTCCTTTTGCAAATATAAAAAGATGGATTAAGGTTTCTTGAGGGCTTCAAACTTCTACTCTAACATTGCTGAGAGGAATCACTGTTGTTGATAAGGTCTCTCTCTTAATTTTTCTTTATTATTTAAATGAGATGATTTTTGGGTAGACTAGGTTTCTTGATCTTTTTCCTCATCCACTTACCCTCCCTTACGGAAACAAAGTGTAGAAATTGAATGTTACTGTTATTGTTCCCAGTGAGTTGGGGTTTGATGGTTTGGGTTTGAGAGTAAAACTTTTGATTTAAGAATTGAATGTTATTGTTATTGGTTTGTTTTTTGTATTTTATCTACTAATTTATTTTAAAGATAGTTAGTTAGGACTTTAATCCATTTACTTGCCGTGTGTAAATTGATTATTGTCATTGTGATTAGCATTTGACTTATTGTTTTGTATTTTTTTTTTCTACTATTACTTCTAACAATATTTAGTTAGTATTAATTTGGATAATTTTCTAATTCTTACATAAAGGTTTGACTTATTTATTGTGGTAATTTTGTTTGTTTGGCCCACCCTTAATAGGATGAAATGTGATCTTGGTATCTAGGGATTTTTTTAATCTCTTTCTTGTTTAAAGCAATGGCTGCCTTATAAAGGTTGAAGTAGATAATTTAAATGGGGATCATGATCCTCCTAAGTAAGTTTATGTAAAATGTAATTTTTATAGTTATAATTTTTATTTTATTTTATCAATTTTAATTTTAAAATAATAATATAATAGTAATGTTTAAGTGTTGGCTTATAAATATTTTATTCCCTTTTTATAGTTTTTATTATAAAGAAAATGTGATCTTTTAAAAATAATTATTATTTTATTTTATTTTTTTATATTAAGGATAATGATATTTTTTGTGTTTAGATAAATATTATATTTTCCTTTTTATAATTTTTGTTGTTGAAAATGTAATAGACAAAAGGATTAGTTGGATATTAAGAAGAGGTTTTCCATGGAAGACGTTGATGGCGACAAGAGGTATTTTCTCATTTGTGCTGACGATGCAAGACGATTTATAATAAATAAATTAGGCCTCATTGCGGATAAGGTAAATAGAGGGGTTGAAATCATCCTCATGCATGCGAACAAAGGAAAAGAATACAGGAGGACCATTCAAGAAAATATTGGACTGTGAAAATGTGAGTTCACATGTGATAACTGATTGTTGGATGAGGATTGTAAGAGATAGGGAGCTAGGTTATGGAGGCGTAGTAGGTATCACGATTACTTTGGGCACATAAAATGTTTTTAATTTCTCTATTGCACGTCGAAGTATGCGTTCTTTTAACTAGCTACACTTGGGGTTAGGTTGTGGAGGTGTAGTAGGTATCACGGTCACTTTGGGCACACCAAATGATTTTAATTTCTCTATTGCACATTGAAGTATGCGTTCTTTTGGTTCTTTTGACTAGCTACACTTGGGGTTAAGTTATGGAGGCATAGTAGGTATGATAGTCACTCTAGGCACACCAAATGTTTTTAATTTCTCTATTGCACACCAAAGTATGGATTCTCTTGACTAGCTATACTTGTGCATAAGGGTGGCAAAACAGGCTAACCCGCTAAAAATGGGGTGGGCGGGGCTGATCCGCCTATGGTCGATGCGGGTTAGAAGGATCAACTCGCCCCGCCATCAAGTGGGCTCGAGTTGGCAGGTTGGCCCGCCAACTTCAAGTTTTGTTTTTGTTTTTTTTTTTTTTGTAAAAAAAGAACATATTTATATCTACATATTTTTTTCTTCTTAATTATTCAATTCTAAATTATTATAACAATAAAGAGAGATTAAATAGTAAATATAAAGTAATTTGTTTGTTAAAGGACTATATTGCTTTTTGACTTTTACTTCATTTTAATTACTTACTTTTTCTTTTTATAATAAAAATTATTAATATGTTTATTTCTTTAGACGATTTTTTATCATGTTATTTTTGGTTCATTATTCATGCATCACTTCAATCTCTACGTGATGATTTGTTTATTATTTATTGACACTCTTAATTAAATAATTATAAACATAATATATTAGAAAATAATTTTAGGGGTTAGGCGGGTTGGCGGTGAGGAACACTCCCTCACCTCACCATTTTTTGACAGGTTGGCGGGCCGCAACCCGTTTTGCCACCCCTAACTAGCACACCACTGCCACTACATCTGCCACCATCACACCACCACCCCTACCATTATGGTTGTCTTTGTTATCACTATTCAATCACCATTGTTATCATAACCATCATTTCATTGCGACGTCACTGTCGTCGTCGTTGTTACCATTGTCACCACCACACTATTAACGTCGTCACCACTGTCATTGTCTTTGTTACTACCATTTCACCACTGTCAACGTCATCGTTTTTATTTAAACATATTTTATTTGTCGTTATTTTTTTTTATGGATTTATTGACCTCCAATTTGTAAAAACTTTTTAGAAATTATAAACAAAAATAAATTAAAATTAAAAACTCAAAACAAAAATGATTTTAGATTTTTAAAATTTTCAAAATTAAAAACTATAAACAACCCCGAACGGACCTTAAAAAGTTATGTTTTTTTAGGCTTAATTATACACTTGCTCCTCAATTATTCCTAAGAATTCAATTGAGTCCTTAAATTATTAAAATGTTTAATTATGTCACCTAATTGTTTAAAATGGTTCAATTGCATCTCTAACTTTTAAAAGTTCCAATTAGGTTCTTTATTTTTCTAAACATGTTCAATTTGGTATCATTTATAGACTTAATTACATTTTTGGTTCTATATTTTTACAAATTCGTGATTTTTGTCTCTCTAGTTTTTAATTCAAACACTTGATCTCCCTATTTTTGAAATTTTGGTTCAACTTTTAAATTAAAATAGTTGACTGTCAAATATAACGTTAGATTTTTTTTAACTTTTAAAAAAAAGTTTATCTATTTTTTTATAATACTCACAAAATTTATTTTTTAATTTAAAGTTGACTAAGTAGGAGATCAGGATCAAAATATCATATTTGTGAAAAAAATATAGGGATCAAAAACACAATTAAGCCTAAATAAAAAAATTACGGGTGTAAGGAGTAAAATGATAAGGGTAAAATTCGCAAAATTTTAAAGAATTTAATGTAAAATATGCTAACCTAATTTGTTGGAATAAAATTCACAAAAAAAATTAGAGAATAAGGGTAGTATATTAGAGGGTAACATAGTTTTACATTGTTAGACAGCCACAACCCTTAACAATTAATTTTTATAAAACTATTTTTAAAAGTCATATAAATGGATGAGTATGATTGACTAATAGTGTAAAACTATGTTATATTGTCAGTACACTACCTTATTAAAAAAAAACTAAAAGTTTGCACTAAAATTTGTTAAAAAAAAGTTGGAAGTAAAATTTGCAATTATGTAAGGGATAAAATGATAGGGATAAAATTCACAAAAAATTAAAGAATTCAATGTAAAATATGCTAAACTAATTTAATGTAAAAAATTCAAAATATGCCTTGAAGTTTTACTAATAATTGATGAAGGGCTAAATGTCACTTTTAGTTATTCATGTTTTAGTTTTTTTTGGTTTGTTCCTTTATCTTTTAGAAGCCTCATTTTGACTTATATTTTTTAAATGAGTCAAAATGCTCCTTATGAAACAAAATTTGTTTTTGATTTTGAATTTTTTTTTTAATGATTTTGATACGTAAAAATCATTTCATTATATTTATTTATATGAAAATTGTGAAACTCAATTGATATACGAATTAAAAGATGGTCAAATATAATGAAAATTATGTAAAAAATGAGTCTAATGAAATAAAAAAAATGTGAGAAGTAAAAAATATACATCCCTTTTGGAGATAAAATATGCAATGTGAGGAGTAAAATTATAAGGTATAATTTTAAAAAGTTTAGGATAAAATAAAAAATAAAAAAAATGGAGGAAAACAAAACATAATTAAGCCAAAATTAAAATTAGGACTGCAAAGAAATAGAAGAGGGCAAAAATGTAATATAGGCAAAACTCAAGGGCTTATGTATAATTTACTCTTTTATTTTTTTTACTTGTTTAAAATCTCTTGCATAGCACGAACCCTTAAACCCTGTCCCCCTCCGTCTCCAGTTCGTATTTAGCTTCCTGCCGCCTCCCACCACTTCGCCCGCCTCACAGAATCTGCACACTCTCTTCCGTCATACGCCGCCGTTTTACCGTCACTCTCTGGTATCTCTCTCTCTTCTTCTTCAAAATTTCACTTTCTCTATCTTTCGCTCTCTCTCTTCAATTTTATTGCATGCATTGTTATTATTAATTGCTACCATTTATTTTTGTGCGGGCGTGTGTCTAGAATCTCTGTTGATATTGCTACCAAATGGGGAAGTTGGGGAAGAAGGCAAGGAAGTTTGCAAAAAAGAATTTGCAGTCAGTTTTGAAGAACAAGAGGAAGTTGAATTCCAAGTTCAAAAGGAAAGCTTCAAAAAGTAAGGGTTTTATATTGTTACAAATATAATTATTATCTATCTGTTTATTCTATAACACTTGCTTTCGTGTTGTCTTTCGTATTATTTTAGCACACTTCGGTTTATCCCTACTTGCTGTGCACTTATTGGGATTTTGGTTTTGGTTTATTTTAGTGGTTGTATTGTGTTGTCTCTGAATGCAGTTTTCTTGTAAACCAGGTTGCTTTTGTGTTGTCTTCCATATTAATTTAGCACACTTCGGTTTATCCCTACTTTCTGTGCACTTAGGGCCAGTTTGGTTAAGCTTTTCTAGAAACACAAGAAAATTTGAAGAAAAAATGAAATTAGCTTTTCCAAAAACTAAAATTAGCTTTTCCAATAGTTAATCTGTAGAAATTCTACGTCTTTAGAGAAGTTATATGAGAGAGCTTTTATGAATTAGCCATTGTAGAAGCCAATTTTAGCTTATGGAGAAGTCATTTCATTTTTTCTTCATATTTTCTTCTATCTAGAGAAACTTACCCAAACAGACCTTTATTAGGATTAGGATTTTGGTTTATTCAGTGGTTGTATGGTCTCTGAATGCAGTTTGGTTGTAAACCAGGTTGGTGTCTTGGAGGGGGGAGATATATTTTAGAAATGATGGAAAATGCCCACTTAGCTTCTTGAAATTAGACCAGGGGTGGTAAACATTCCTTATGATTTTGAGAAATTCTTGTTTGGACATATGTCCCAAACCCCACAATGAATGAAGTGAGGAAATGGATAACCAAGTACTTCAATATGAAAAATCTAAGCTTCCAACCTTTTCAAAAGCTGCAGGATTGAAATGACTAACTATATTTTTGGTTTACTTCTGTTGGAATGCATTATGCACAAGTAGTATTTCTCATATTTTATGGTTTGCTCTTCATCTATTTTTCCTATTTTTGACTTTTTTTTGTTCAGTACTAGTTTTTCTTATTCTTTTTACTTGTTAGAATTTAGATAGCCTTATTTTTTATGAGCCTAGTCAATCTCAGTGCATTTATTCTTTTGGGAGTGCTTCTCCTGTACACTATTAGTTATTTAGTTATGTGCTGGACTAATTGAAACTAGTGATATGTTTGACAAATATTTCATGTTGGGACTGAAATTGGGAAATTTAAATCAAATGCAAATGCATCATGTTTGTATTGGTCCAGTGTATGGACTATGGGGTGATACACCATGTGACCTGACAGTTTTCCTTCTATTGGGAAGAATTTGTCAGGAAGTGCCTGTTGAGGGGAATTGAGAAAGAGCCATATATGCTGGGAAATATAATAACTGACCGAACAATACTATTGTTTAGTCTTTATTTGATTGTTTCTTTTTACTCAGTCTTGTACTGAATGGTTTACATGCAGTGTTGTCAATTGTGAATGGAAGCAAAGAAAAGTTGGCCTTAGATTTATGTTAGATGACAATGTATATAGAATAATAAATAGATAGACTGAGTTTCAGAATCTAAATTCAAAATGGAGAGAAGAATATAAGGATCGTGATTTAATTAGAGGATAGATTTACATCAGGGCTCAATCTTAAGTCATTACTTGTTTAATGTTTACTGGGGACACAGTATCACTAAATGCATGCTTTTTGTGAATGATATAATTCTAAGTGAGGAACCAAGGGAAGAGGAGGTTAACTCTAAACTTGGGTGTTGGAGCAAAGGTTTTTTGATTTAGTAGGAGCAAGACAAAGTACAATCATTGTAATTTTAGCAAATCATTGTAATTTTAGCAAGAAACAAGAGAAAAATGATTTTGATATAACATTAGAGAATATGCCATGGCCCTGCCAGTCTGCCATAAGCCACCATTTGACAGTACTGATGTCTGATACATTTATTTTAATATTACATTTATTTTTATAATGAAATCTTTGAAATACTCTAGTTGGCTAGTAGTATGGGGCACTTGATCAGTATGGATTATTGACTTAGTTTAGTTATTGAAAAGCACCTGACTTGACTTAGTTTAGATATTGAAAAGCACCAGACTCGGTTCATTTCAGAATTCAAACATTCTTTTGCAATTTTTGGATAGCTCTAGGAAGCAGATAATTGCTTTATGGCATTCTAGTTTTTGTTTTCCAATTAATGTATTAATTCTTTGTGGCTTCTCATCAATTTAAATTTTTAATTTTCTGGAAAATTTGACTGCAACAGGAGATAATCAGGGTATTGAAGAAAACTCAGAGAATGATACAACAAATCTATCAAATGAAAGGTAAAATGGTAACCTAAATACAGTCTGATAATTCTCATCACATATCCTTGTTTCTATTACTACTATACTAATTCTGATGTCACTGTTTTTATACAATCTTTTCCTTTGGGCAAAAAAAAAACCATCTTTTCCTTTGACAACCTTTCTCCCTGTCTCTCTCCTCTGACAAAGCTTCCCTCTCATTTGTTATTTACAAATATTGGCTGATGGCTCTACATGGTCCTGTTTTAATAATTAACAATTCACTTTTTGTTGTCAGGAACATAGTCGTTGAAGAATTTCAAGACACTTCTCTTGATGCTCCATTCAGTGAAGATGACAGTGAGGTGCTTGGAGATGATTCAGGCAGTGATGGATTTCTTTCAGAGGTTTAAATTTTAATTTACTGCTAATACTCTTGTTAATTTATTTTTCCATTTGCTTTAGCTATTGTATATTTGGTTTATTGATTTCTTGAGTTTGTGGCCAGGACTCAAGCTTTTCACATGTTATTGGAAGTGACAGTGAAAATGAAAATTATATTGGAGGTAAGGACATTTCTAGCTTTTTAGTTTAAACTACATTCTATTTCCCTCTTTGCTTGTGTTTCATTAGACTTTAAAGCAAGTTATTTTTTTCAGACAGCAACGGTGCTAGTTCCTTATCAGTGCAAAACAAAGATATCTGTGCAGAACTTCTGAAGAAAGCAAAAAAGTTGAACAAATTGAAAGAAAAGGTGGGTTTTCTTGTGTTTTATGGTTTTATGATGATTTTCTCTATTTAAAATTTATTCTGTTAAATGGATAGAGGTTTATTGTTCAATAATTTCATATGGATGCAAACCTTTTTATTTGATTAATACTTTTTTTGAATAATTATTCCCCATGCTAGTGTACTTTTTTCATTTTTATAGTCAAATAATTTTCATTTGAAAGAAAGAAGAGTACAACAGTGAACAAGCCTAACAATATTACAAGGCGCTGTCAAGATAACATTAACATAAAGCATCTTGTGTTTGATTGAGCATGTAAGCTTTTGCTGTTCTGTTCTACTTGAGACTTATCGAGTTTAATAGGGTAGTTGATGCTGGCCTCAAATTCTTTACAGTAAATCGTGGACTTGTTAGCTCTGCAAGAACTAATTACTAAGCATATAAGATAGACAAAGGAAAGAAAAGCTTTAGTTGTTACTATTTTCAATGAATTTGGACTTGTATGCTTAGCTTCTAAATTTTATGCAGTGGCACATTATATCATTTTTCATTTTGCTTATACTTATAACAAATGAAGTATTTGCTTCTGTTTATTTGCCATTCAATGTTTCTTGCACAAATATCTAACTTAGCTTTCTTTTTGAAATCTCCAGAATCCAGGGTTTTCTAAATTCCTAGAAAGTTATGATATGAAGATTGAACAAACCAAAGATGAAGAAATTGTGAGTAGATTTATGTCTCATTTAATAAGAATGTGGAAAATTTCCAGTGAATAATTCACTAACATATTCCAACTAACTGAATGATTCTTCTCACTTTTTACCTATGCTCCACCAAATGAGTGCATTAAAAAGGGAAAAATAGTTTAATACCCACGAAGGGAGGAGTAGCTTGTATTTTGGGAATTCAATAGAAGGGAGAGTTCCAGGTCTCTTGAATACCTAGAGTATAGAGAGGAGATTTATTCTATTGTACATTCTTGATCACTTCCCTGTATCAGATTGACACTTGTCATTTGGGCATTCTTTCTGTAATAAAAACTGGCTGCTTTCACTAATTTGGAATATCTGTCACATTAGTAAAATGACACCTTATAAATTCAATATAGTGCTTTTAATGTTTCTTGGAATTTTTAAGAATCATATTGCAGGGCAAGCATGCTCGGATTAGAGCTTTACACAATAATTAGGCTTAATACTCATTTAGGTCTTGTTGTTTGTTTTTTGTGTCAATTGAGTCCTGATATTATTTGTCTAATCAATTAAGTCATGTTATTTGTTTTTTGTGCTCAATTGAGTTTTAATATTTGTTAAAAATACCCAATTGGGTCCTGTTCGTCTACTCCTTTAACGTCGTCCAATTGAGTATTTTTAACAAGTATTAGGACCCCCAATTGAGCACAAAAAACAAATAACAAAACCTAATTGATTAGACAAATAATATCAGGACTCAATTGAGCATAGAAAACAAATAACACAACTTAATTGATTAGACAAATAATATCAAGATCCAATTGAGCACAAAAAATAAATAACATGACCTAAATGAGTATTAAGCCCAATAATTAATACTAAATATAGTACAGCTAGTCAGCTACTATTTCACCGGATATGTTATTATTTCATGTTCTCTAAATTTGAACTTTTGACCCAACTAGCACTTCTGTTAATGAAAATTGACTTTGTTTTTCTTATTAATTGACTCAGAGTTCGGATGATGAAAAAAGTTTAGATAGGGTGCAGCCAGTGGATAACAACAATACATGTTCTCATGTGGGTAAACTGTTGACAAGTGCATCTGTTGATTCATTGTGTAAACTGGTCAAAGAACAGTGCAGTGTTCCTGCCCTTACTTGTCTCATAAATGCTTATAGGGCAGTATGCCACAATGATTCTGAAGCAACCAGTGTCCGTGGTTGTGTCTTTACTCATGGCATTCAGAAGAGTGAAACTTTCTGCAAGATATTAATGTTCATGCTACATGAGGCTGATTCTACATTTAGGAGTTTATTGGGAATATCAAGCACAAGTTCCAGGAAGGAAATTGTTTTGGACCTAAAGAATACAACAAAGTGGTTGTCTCTTAGACCACTTATTAAGTCGTACATAAGGAGTACTGTGTTTCTCCTGAACCAGATAACTGACTCTGAAATATTGGCATTCTCAATTTGTCGGCTCAGAGCTTCAATCATTTTTCTCTTTGCATTTCCATCTTTACTGTGCAGTCTTCTCAAGGTATTCTTAAATTCAATATTGGTAAAAAATTCTTGAAATCATCCTTGTTTTATTTAATAGATGATGGTCAAGACAGTCTAAGAGAGAAGATTCTTGTATTCTCATTTTCATTATTCCAAGTGATTGTTCTCATGATTCTTATATCATGCAATTTCTTTTAGCTACTTACTGTTGGTCAGTTGGTATGAAATATCTCCACTTGGAAATTACATTCATAGATATGTGTATACCTCGCAGCTTTCTTACAAGAATTCATAAACTGCTTATAATTTTATCAAAAAAGAGTTTATGCAGTCAATTTTAGGATCTACATTTTTTATTTGAAGAGGAATCAAATGTTTTTCCATTATACAGACTGTCATGACATTAGTTTCTAATAGCAGCAATGTATTTAATTCAAATTGGTTGATGACTTGATAACCATGATTTGATTCTGTTGATACTTTAGTTGTGGTTTGTGTTTAAATTAAGATCTTATATATTTTCTTAGCCTTTTGACTAAGATGTGTATAATGTTTATCTCATGCCGTGTAAAATCTTCCTTACCTTGCACTCAAATTTATTGCAGATTTCTGTTCATCTCTGGGCAACAGGTCATGGGTCTCTATCGTCACACTCCTTTCTCATTATACAAGATATAGTTTCTCTGTCTAGCTCTAATTGGTTTGACTTCTGCTTTGTCAAAACATACAAGGCCTTCATTAATCACTCTCAATTTGTTGAGCGAAAGTTTGAACATTTACATTTTCTAAGGAACTCCTTTGTGGAGCTATGTTGTTTAGATGTGCAGAAGTCATCTAACAAAGCAATGACATGTATATTGCATCTCGGTAAGATATTACAGAAAGGGTGGCAAACCAAAAACAATGTAAGCTTTAATCAATTTTAATATTGATTGCCACCTTTTATTGATATTAAGTTTAAGGAACAGTCCATCAAAGAATTGAATAACATGTACAAGTTTCTATATAAACATAGTATTATATTACCATGCTGAGGAAAAATTTCTGATATATACTGCCTTATATTTTATGAAAACAGGAGGTGGTTAAGACAATTTGCAATTGGCAGTACATCAATTGCATTGATCTCTGGGTTAGATTTATATCATCAAACATACATGACTATGATCTTCAGCCATTGCTGTACATGATGGTACAGATTATAAATGGAGTTGCTCTCCTGTTTCCTGGCGCTAGATATTTACCACTGAGACTCAGATGTATCCAATGGCTTAATAATCTGTCTGCTTCTAGTGAGGTTTTCATTCCTGTTACATCATTGGTTCTGGATGTTTTGGAATACAAAATTACCAAGGATGGTGGGAAACCTGGAAAAGTCTTGCAACCTATGTCTACTATAAAGGTCAGAGATGAATTTGACAAGGAAGATTCCCCACAATTTGTTAATTTTTTTAGTTTATAAATTTATATTGCCTAATATCACATGGCCTCTTAAATTAGCACATATTTGGATTAAAGCATTTACTCAATTGGTGTAGTTGACATTTTAAATATTGCAGCTTCCAAAGCATTGGTTAAAATCACGTGGCTTCCAAGAAGAGTGTGTCTCATCTGCCATTGAACTCCTTTCAGAGCACTTTGCACAATGGAGCTACCATATATCTTTTCCTGAGCTGGCAACAGCTCCACTTATACACCTCAGAAAGGTCTTGGAGAGAACTTCTCTTGAGAGTTTAAGACGTGTTATCAAGCGGTTCATTGATCAGGTATAAGTTCTAATGAAAGTGATCCTGCTTTCCTGTCTCTCTCTTTAGAGTATATTACATGCAATCTTGAACTTTGACATTTTAATGAATGTCCGTCTGACACTGTATGACAAGTTGAACCTTTAAACCACAACCACATAGCAAACTGCCTATTTTTGCTGTAAGTTCTGTCAGGAGCTTAGATCAACTTGTTATGTCATCTCTTGGAAGCCTTTCCCTGCTTGATGTTTAAGCATTTTTTGCGTTTCCCTTGTCTTTTGTTAAAACAAAATTTGAATATAGCCACCTCATCCAACTCTTTTTGCCTTTCCCTTTTGGGGGTGGGGGAATTCAGGTGGAGGTGAATATTAACTTTGTGCAAAGGAAAAGAGAAGAGGTGCCTTTCTCACCAAAGGATCAGCAGTCTGTTGAAACATTTCTTCAGGTTATCTCTCACTTACATCCATCTCTGGATAAGTCTTCCTGTCGTATTGGTGTAACTAAACTAGTTAAACATCTGATTTGGCAGGTTGAAAAACGTAATGGTAGCACTCCCTTTACACAATACTATAAAAGCATCACAAGCAAGGCTGCTTCTAGGAAATCAATAAAGGTATGTTTGACGTAATCACTTTCCTCTTCCAAGTTTCTTTTTGTGTGGTCTCATTCATGATATGTTGAGTCCTTACACTCTTGGGATACCTCATCCTTTAGTGTCTGATTGAGGGATGCCACCCTTTTATTTCTTGAGGCATACCTCATGCCTCACTCTTTTGCATGAATTGAATAATGTGGTTTCTTGCCATTTGTTATTTAGTCAAAATAGGGATTTGCAATTGAGGGATACCTCATACTTCACCCTCTTGCAAATTTTTATCATCATCCCTAGTGATATCTCACTCTTTTCTTTCTTGAGGAATACCTCATACCTTGTTCTTAATGTGGCAATCAATTATGGTAATTGATTTACATATGGTTTTTTAAAACTTGGTCAATTACTCTTTAGCTTAAATTGTGAATTTGCTTAGTAGTCGCTACTTGCTTGGTAATTGACATTGTTTAAATTCTTGGGAAAATTAATATAAAATTCTAAGTGAGTGGAATTTTAAGAGGTGCATTCCAAGAGGTAGTGAAATGTATTTTGACTATTGGAGAACTCCACTACAATAATGGGAGGAGAGGGTAGGTGGAGAGATGAGACAATTAAAGTCCACAAAGGATTAATTTTCTAGTTATCAATTTACTTAGGAGAAAGAGAAGACAAATTTGAATATATATATTTTTTTAAGTTCAAATCGTTGAAGTGTTGTGTTTCTGACATTATTCATGATCTATGTTGTTGCAGTCTCCAGGCAAAGGAAAGAAGAAAAAGCCACATTCAAATGGAAAGAAGAAAAAGCCACATTCAAATGGCAACATCGACGTGGTTGCTACTAATTCTTGAAAAATTCGTTTTTTTTTTCTTGATCCGATTCTACATGAGGTTGAAGAAACCAGATTTTACTTTTCTTAGTATGATTACATGTACTTTAGTTTTAGAGATTATCCCGTCAAGTGTTTACGTTCATTACAAATGCAGCTTCATTCATCACTGGGGTCAATTTTTGAAATATTGGCTCTAGATTTTGAATTTTTGATGAGTCCCAAGGCTTCAAATTGCATTTTTGTGGGAGATGGTAATGTTATATGTTAGTGTGCTGAGCTGGGGTTCATTTTATAGACAAAACAATATGAGCATGTAAAAAAAAAAATGGTAAATTCTAAGGTGTCCTTATTAGTGGAAGGATTTTTTTAAGTAAAAAATAGACATGTTAATGCATGGTAAATATTTATACATAGATATAGAGATATAACCTTATTTTTTTTAAGAGTATATAGATATAAATTTTAAAAAATATATATATTTTTAATTACAATTTTTGTTTTAATTTAACGTTAGATTGTATGTTTTAAAATTTAGTGAAAATTATTTTAACAAAACTTAAAAATTTAGTGAGAAATATGAGTGTGCACTTTTTTACTTTATGCTTAAATATGTTTTTAGTGTTTCAAATATGAGTTATTTTTTCTAGTCTTCCAAATAAAAAATTGTTTTTTTAGTCTTTGAAAATAAAAAAAATCTTTTTTTAGTCATTCCCTTAATAAATGACAAACAAGGAATAAGAGGTTTATAATTTATGAACATTTTTAACTGTCATAAATATACAAAAGTATTGCAAATAAAATTGTGGTGGTTAAATAGCCGTCACAAATTGTAAATCTCATAGTCCTTGTTTGACACTTATTAGGAGGACTAAAAAAATAATTTTTTGATTTGGAAGGACTAAAAAAACATGTCATGTAGAGGACTAAAAAAAATAACTCATATTTGAAAGACTAAAAATATATTTAAAATTTTATTTTATTTTGTTGAATATTATAAAGATGTACATATAAATTATATAGTATTAAAATTGATTGTTTTTTTTTTAAATTTATCGTTTACTAAAAATAAAAAATTATATGACTCATAATAAAGTATTTCAATCAAATATTTAATTATTATTATTTTAAAAAGACAATAGATTAATTGAAATTAAATTGATGTTACATAAGAGATATACAAACCTAAACACATTATTTTTAGGCACAACCAATAAGAATTTTATAACTAATAAAATACAATAAATTAAATCATTTTTAGATATTTTTTCTATTTTTTTCTAATATTTTTTTCTCGATTCTTTGCTAAATTGCATTAAAAATTTAAATACATAAAAGATTCAAATTTAAGAAATATTATTTGAATTTCAAAATAATATATTTTTGTTGTTTATTTTATTTTAAATAATAATTTTATTAATGCAAATAAAAGACTTTAATTTCTTGTAATTCAAGACTCTGTAATGTGTATAATTTTAAATTTTAAAATTTAATTTTGATTAGTATTGATAAATTTTACTATAATATTAAAATTCAGTATATTTAAAAAAGAAAAAAAAATACTCTATAGTCTTCAATTAAAACTATAATATAAAAATGATATCAATTCTTTGTCTACTTCAAAATCTGATTTGTTAATCTATTTAATTTTATTAGATGTAAAATTTTTATTGGTTGTGTCTAATAATGATTTGTTAGGTTTGTGCTTAATTAAGTGGTTCTCGTTACAAAATATTGGTCCCTGTTTAATATTTAAATATGATGATAAAAATTAATATTAATATTTATTTGGTATTTTAATTTTAATTATTGTAACATTTTTTTTTATGAATTATGAAATTACTTATTAGTCTTGAAACTTTTGAAGAAAAACTTATTTTCAATGTATGTTCTTTAAGCAATAAAGGATCAATATTAATTTTAATTTTACATAAAAGTGTTCATTTGTAAAATATATATAAAAAAAACACGATGAAGGTACCGTATCCATTGATTAATAATGATACCAAAGCAAACACAAAAAATATATACAATATTAGTTCATAATTTTTTTAATCCGTATATTTGTTTTTTTTAATGATTTACATAATATATATTTGTAACTAATGTTTTTTTTTTTTGAAAATTTAATACAACAATAAATTAGGCACTCAAAAATAAAAAAAAATGCTACCAAATAGACCTTAATGGAGTACTTAAGTGGCAAAAAAAAAAAAAAGAAATTAATTTCATAACCATTTTTGAAGAATTAAGAAAAGGAAAATTTTGACAAATGATGCCCCTCTTGAGATAACATCAAATAGTTTTAAGGGTAATTAGTTAATTTCGTCTTTTGAAAGTGTAATGTGTTGACAGATTTTTTCGTGAAAGATAATAAATTAAAATTAAAATTTAGTTACTAAATATATAAAAAGCGTGACAAATTAGTCATGCGGTTAAATTTCGTTCATTAAGTCTAATGTTTGTGCCTATGTGACATATGTCTCTAGGACTAATTTGTCACGCGAAAGAGTTGTGTTGTTAACTCACATGACTAATTTGTCGGCAAAATATCAATGGACTAATTTGTCATTTTGAAAAATGATTTTTTTACTAAACTATATTGGTGTAGGGGTTGATTGTATTTTGGTTCGTGGACTATATTGACAATAATTGTATCATTCAAAGACTATAATGACATTAAATGACTTTGTTCATGGATTTATTTGTTAGTAAATTATAAATTTTTCAAGCGTCAATCTTACTTGGTTGCACTTGTAGGCATAAAACATTATACAAATGACTAATGAAAATTATAAAAGATCAATATAATCAAGGCTTAATCTCACTTTTGGTCCCAAATTATTTTTTTCATCACATTTGGTCTACAGAATTATTTTTTTAGCAGTTTTGTACCTCCGTTAAAATTGTTGCATTGACTGTTAATTTTAGACGCTGACTATGCTTATGTGTTGATGGGGGCCAAAATCACAAAAAATTAAAAAAAAATTAGGGATTAAAAGTGAAATTAAGAGTAAAAAGAATAAAATTTCATGAAATAAAATGATCATATTAAGTGTAAAAAGAATAAAATCTCATTTGAAGAAAATGGTGTGGCAAGCTGCAAGTGCAAGGGCTAGTACTGTTTCAAAATGGAAGAGGATTATGTAAAAAATAAAGGAGATTGATGAGAGTGCATGGAAAGAACAAGATAACATGCAAGCTTCATCATAGACCAAGTCAGCTTATCAGACAAACATAGTGTGATTGATTTGCGGGTTAACAATATGTGTGAGGCAGCAAAGAAAAAGAATGAACTTGGAAGCTCAAGATGAAGCTCTCCTTCGTGCCTCGGTCTAGGTGAGTGTTCTTCCCCTTTGTCTTCCCCATCCTCTCTTGGTAGTGAGTTCACCCACTCCTATTCTTCCCTTTTGCAACCCTAAGTATAGATTTGAGATTTTCTTTGGGTGATTAAGAGAAATTGAGGCTTGGGTGTTTTAATTAGTTGATTGGATTGTAATGGTTGAAGTGTCATTTCGTTTTGTTCCTCTTTGGTGTTATTGAGAATTAGGGATTGACACTTGATGATTTGAGGATCTTGTTATTGATGATGAAATTGTATGAATTTGTGATCATAATGTGTTGTCTTTGCATTGGGAGAGTCTTATAAGTGTTAGGTATTGCTCATAAGTTTTTGGAGCTTGATTATAATGTAAGAGATCCATTGGGAGGCTCTAGATTTTACATAAGAGTCATTTTCAATGTTTTGCAGAATTTTCTGTCTACTTGGAGTAAACTGATGAGAGTTGACTGTCTACTTGAGAGTTGACTATCTATTTGAGAGTTGATTGTTCGTTGACTTTGTTCAACTTTGGTCAACTTTGATGTTTTTCTTTAGAAAATGTCTAGAACCTATATTTTGTTGTGCAAATGTTTAATAGTCATTTCGTATGCAAATGCTTACTTTAAATGGATGATTTACATATTGTGGGGTGTTTTATATGAATGCTAAGATGTGAATATATAGTGCATGAGTATGTGATATGAGGTGTCGTTGGATGCTAATGAGACAGGTGACCTAGCCTATGAGTTGGCAAGGATGGGCTTGGGTGGTATTATAACCATGAGTAACCTAGACTACGAGAGGCGAGGATGGACTCACTAGTGCATGATGTGAGGTTTCAGGGAATCGTTGTCTGTTTGAATGTTTGAACATGCATTATAACATTTGAGAGTTGTTGAATAGTTGCGAACCAAGAAGGTGGGGGTCACGATAGGTGTAGCTTGGATCTTAGGGGTTACCTAGTGTGGAAACTCTGTGAGCTCATGTTGATTCCATGAGTTGGAGTGTACTTGCAAAGTTGGGTAGCCCTAACTGTCACATATAGATCATTCTAGGTGTTGTAGTCTATGCCAAAGGCATTGACGTCGATGACACTTCTGGGTAGATTGCACTCCTATACTATTCTCTTAAGCTAGATATGGTACCACATGAGCATTGAATATAAAGTTAGGGCATGTCATGCACGTGCATAAAGTTGTGGTGCTGTGCATTGAATTGTGTTGCTTGAGATTGTGTGGAACATGCTTGTACTTTCCATTTGATGCCATTGTATTAAATGAGAATTGTAATGGTGAGTGGTGATATAAATAATGGAATGCTATATGTATTGAGTGTGTTGTCAATTATATAATATTAACATGTCATGCTTAAATTACACGGGAACAGGATAGGTGGCAACCTTTTTATGATTGAGTGGACTGATACGATAATAGTAATAAGGCATGTGAGTTAAGATGTTTGCGTAGAACGTTCAAGAGCATTGATGACATCATGTTGACTTGGTTCAAGGTTATCAAGACTAGAATGAGGAGATTGGTATAATTTCAAGAGTGTTAAGTACATCAGATAAGAGATGTCATCGTTGGGGATGAAAGCTTGTAGGGTGATAACTACCTATAAATCTATAAATAGAGAGAGAGAGAGAAAGGGAAAGAGAGAGAGAGGTAGTGAGTGTGCATGAGGGTATTGAATGGAGTCCATGAATGATATCCATATTGGGAAGCGTAAACCTTGAGATAGTAATGGAAGAATTGATAAAGGCCAAGTAAGGATATATCCTTGTAAGATTGATGAAATGGTTGTCTAGGTATAAGAGTTTAACTTGAACCATAGAGTCCTTAGAGTACTTATTGAGACATTATTTCTAACCCCTTTAAGTTCCTTTCTTTTCAGGAAATAAGTCTTAGGAAAAAACCAATGAAGCGTGGAACTTTATCTTGGAAGACGTGGCTTAGTTATGCTTTATATTTCTATATATTGCTTTTGTGTTTCGTATGATGCCAATGTTGCTGGAATAAAATGTACTTAATTGTATTGGATGTAGTATGTAATACTTTTTAAATTATTAGCTTCCGCATGAGATTTTGTGTGAATCTATTTAATTATTGCGTCTCGTTTGTAAATAGTAAGTGTAGTTACAGTAATATTTCTTAGAGTGTTACACACAATTGCTTTTGTTGCATGCACATATGCACCAACTACATCATCAACAGTTCTTATTCCAAAACCAGTTATTGTAACAACACGACCAGCTACATGAGCATTAGAATGACTAGCCATACGACCAACAACATGAGCACCATTTCTACCATCTACACCAATTGCACTTAGTCAAGTGGCATTAGGAAGTATTGTATAAGAATTGTCTCCATCAAGCCAAATGTCTTCTTTTCTGGCCTCTACTTGACTAACACAACAATCTAAAGTCTTACCAATTGTAATTTGGAGAAAGAAACACCGATGGGTTTAAATTTAACTTTTTGGAATAGTTACTATTACTAGTGGAGAAATATAGGGAATATTTTGTAATTTGGTCTACCAAACAATTATAGTAGATATTATATGTTCTATTTAACTACAAGGGACCACTTTTGTTTTGTATTAACTATTTTGAATTATGTTTATAACCACTGGTGTAATGAACTTAATGCATATGAATGGTGTTAAGGATGCCAAAAGTCAATTCTTATACAAGTATTGGTGATTGGTTGCAATGCTTAATATGATAATTTTATTTCATGAAATTGTATTCTTTTTATCATTAGTTTCACTTTTAGTCCCCTAAATTTTAATTTTTCACGATTTTGGTCCCTCGTCAACACAAGCATAGTTAACATCCAAAATTATCAGTCAATGTAAAAATTTTAACAGAGGTACCAAAACTGTTGAAAAAAATGTAAGTTTTGAGAAAGGAAACATGTAAGTTTTGAGAAATGTGACATTACATCATTACAAAGCTTAGTAGTAACATTGGGATGAAGCAAAATATATTGATATTAATATATTGTTAAGGATATTTGGTCGATGCGGGTATCAATGAATTTTTTTTCCTAACCCGCTCCCACTTGTAGTTAACTATATGAAACCAAAATTAATTTTTTAAAAACTGAGATTTTAAATTGACAGCTTGACAACCAATTTTTTCATGCGATTTTAGCGAATTTTTAACAGGTGGTGGTTTCTTGTTCACCCTTAGGTGCATCCCATATGAACTTATGGAATAGTCAATCTGTAAATATTTTAAAACTACTATGGAGTATGTAGTTTGTATCATATGGATTGTTGTATCTGTAATAACTAAAATATGAATAAGGATTGTTTAATCTGTAATGCTTTTAAATTGTACACCTCTTTAGGAAGCTACAAAATCATCAATCCAAAAATTTGTTGAACCTACTACGGATTAAGTATTTCGTAACTTATGAATAGCCTAATCCATAATAGTAGAAATATTATTACAGATTGGTTAATCTATAATGAGCTCTCACCCCCTTAGACATTACGAGTCAGGTTATTTGTATTTTTTTTATGTACAAATTAGTTGTTTCGTAATGTACGAATAACATTATCCACAATAGAAAAAAAATCATTATAGATTGATTGACCTGTAATAGTCGAAAAGCACCTCACATGACATGATACATAGTAAGTTATTCATAATTTGTTTTTGTATTACAGAACAAGTCTCTTGTAAGGGTGGGTATATATGTTGAAATCTTGATAGATTATTTTGAAAGTATGGGTATATAAGTTGCATAGATGACTAAGTTGAAAGGTTTTGTAAGTATCTTCTTTTGAAATATTAATGAAGAAAACAAATCATTTCAAATTCTACTGTTGGAATTATTTAGATTTTCTCACAGGGTTCTGTCTTTCAAAATGGTTGGTTAAGAAGAAGACAAAAGTTGAAGAGATGAAGGTAGGTGCATTTTTTTTTTTTCATTAAGGATATTTTTGTTTGACTGATTTTTTATTTTATTTTTATGGGGTACACAAACAATATGTGAGGTGCGTTAAAATAACTCCATCAATT
The DNA here is from genome assembly GCA_014843725.1 of Amphicarpaea edgeworthii. Classification (NCBI taxonomy): domain Eukaryota; kingdom Viridiplantae; phylum Streptophyta; class Magnoliopsida; order Fabales; family Fabaceae; genus Amphicarpaea; species Amphicarpaea edgeworthii. Next base: position 9,789,040 of record CM026324.1, read on the forward strand.
TATGAGTTTATTCAATTTGGGCATAATTTAGTCCATTTTTTTTTTACCCAAATCAATATTTTTAATAACTTTTAAACAACTTAAAACAATCAAATTTGAGCCCATTTTAATTTTTAGACTTAAGACAAAATTTGAATAGTACAACTCTTATAAGAGAATACAATTGCTTTAGATTGTAATCAGGTTCAGCCCTAAGCATAGTTCAGAGGTGCCTTGGCACTAGATCCATGAATTTAGGGGTCCTTGACAAAATATTACCTTTGATATTTAAGAAAAAAAATCATTTGAACTTTATAATTTACATATAATTTGGGGGCCTCATTGTTTTAGCTCCTCTTATGCTCCCCATATCGATTTAGCTTTTCAATTCTAAAATTCAAAACATTTAATTTCTGTCATATTATTCAACATTCACCATTAATTTATTTTGAAAAAGTAAAATAATTCAATTAAACAAAAAATAGAATGGCCACAAGAAGTGACCACCTTATAAAAATATTTTCAAGTATAATACAAGTATAAAATTTAGCACCCCCAACCTGAAAACCTTGCACCATTTCTAACTTTGTTATAACCAAAATATTTTCTTTTTATGAAAAATGACATGTAAACAAGGAACTTAAACTAATTTTTTTTTATAAATTGTGACGGTTAAAAAACATAACTAGCTATGATTACAACCGTTGCAAAAAACATGTTCTAACGGTTGCTTAACTATCACAATATTGGTTGTCAGGAGTTAATATTGCAACGGTTAATAAAATTGATGCGTAAACTATTGCAGTTTGTTTATTGAGATGGTTCATTAAATAGTTACAATGTTTATTGAGACGGTTTGTCAACATTTGCAATGTTTTATAAATAATTAAAAATAATCTTATGATGGTTGCCTAATTGTTGTAGTGTATTTATTGCAACGGTTAAATAGTTGTCACAATGTTTTTTTTTTTTTTTTGAAAAATGTTTTTAGAATCCTTTTGCAACTATTTCATGAATACATAATCAAAGCAAAGATATTGTCATATGTAGAAGTAGTTTTAAAGTCACTTAACAAAAAATAAATAGTTTTGACATGTTTGAACATTGTATGAATTTAAACAAACACAATTAAAATTCTTAAAGTTAACAAAATAAAAACAACTTAAATAGTTCTTAGTGGTGACGTTGGTTCATAATGTTCAAGCATATGACTTCACTCCAAGGAGTGTTTCATATCTCTTGGTGACTCCATGTCATTGGGTGGCTGAATTGAAAAGAAAACATAAATTAAATTATTAATATTTTAAAAAAATCATACTGTAAATGTATAACAATTGAAACAAAGAAATACACTTACTTGTGTGATATAATTATCCTTACCCAATTAATCAATATACTATACAAAGACTATATATGTATACATCCATTTTACATTACATATATATACCAACACACAAGCTTTCTTGAATTGATATCACTTGCATATATATACTAGCACATAAGCTTTCTTGCATGAACAAGAGATAATATAGAATAACATTATTGTTATGAAGTTTACAAGTATCAACACGAAACAAGTAACCTTGGGAAGAAAAGGATCAACAAACAAGGTTTGACTATTGACTACTATGCCATAAAACAACCATAACTGATATCCTTGAGTGACAATGTTGTGACCGTTTTCATCATTGTAATATACTTTTTTTTTTCATTTCTCAAGCATCCACTATTTCATACCTTTGTAAAACAAACCATAGATTATAATTTAATACCAAGATAAAATAACAAATGGATTAACTTGTGCAAATTATATGTGGATACCTGATTTCTGTTCAAATTTTGCTCAAGAAATGCAAGTTTCTCCTTTAAGGTATCAACTTATGCAACCTGTGCTTCAATTTTAGCTTGCATTTGTTCCATTTTCTCATTATATTTTAAAGAAGTTATTGATGTTGCAAAACGAGAAGTAGATCCAATCAATTGAGATGGTGTTACTCCAAGTCCCATGCCATGAATAGGGCCAGCCTTGAGTTTCTAGTGCCCTGAGCGAACTGAAAAAATGATATCCACTTAGTTATTTAAATGCATTAGGAAAACAACTAAATATCTTCAAAGAACTTAATATCATAAAGCTTGATTTTGATTCAATAGTTAAAACTTCTCTAATGACTTTTAATTCTTCAAATAAAATTTCACCATCAAGATCATTATAATTATCATGTTTTAGAAAAGTTTCAAGGTGTTTGCAACGTAATTTCAAGTCCTAATATGAGAATAATTTAACTCTTTCAATACTAAAAAAAAATCCAAAAAAATCCTCATGTGTCATATTGCTCAAATCTTCTTTTAAGTGAGCCAATTGCTTGATCTACAATATATAAAAAATAATGGATCCTAAAACACTCTTCAACAGAATCAAGGCTTGATTGTGTGTGTTCAAAGAGATTTTCGTCAAATTGTTTTTTCTTATGAATTTGTCATTTTTTTAACAAACTCATTTAATCTCCATTTCATTTGCAATTTTTTTGGCACTAACTGTTGGATATTTAGATTAACCAAATGAACAGAAAAGATCAGATTACGTCAGATTATTAGAGAAGGGTTTTTTAGGAATACTTGACTCCATTAAACAATTCTGATTGAGACGCAGCAGAAACTTTATTGATCAAGAACTATTGATTCAATGATCTTCCTCAACCAAATTGTCTTGCTCCTTATGCGACCTTTGTTTTCTCTTCAGACGGGAAGAGGAGAAAAAACTGTTTTTAACTTGGTGTATTGGAGACCATAACCATGCTTTACTTTTTTAACCCATTAGAGTTTCCATTATACCCCAATGGGTAAAACTGATAATCCACTCATTAATTCCATATTATTTTCTGTTGGCAGTCTAAGAGCTCTCTAAATTATATCACTTAAATTGAGCCCCTCTAAATGTAAATAACTAATATAAATGTTATAAATTAATACTTAGTCCATATTAATTAATTATGAACAAATAAATTCTTAACAATCTCCCACTTGAACTTCATATTAACCTTAAACATTTATACCACAAAGTTCTTTAGGCATGCAACCGTATGTTATTCACTTTTAGACTCCCCTTTAACAATCTGGTTCATCTCATATATCAACAAGGAACTACTGTTGTTTTAATCACAAACTCAATGTGACTAAGCCACAATGATCACCATTGTTACTTATACTTGATAGCATAGATCAAATATGGATAAGTGGTATGAAAATAACATGTCATGTGATCTTAATCATGTTTATTTTCAATTAGTCCAAATTTTATTCTTTATAGAGATAAATCCAAATGCAACAAAAATTGCATATTGGTTGAGGCCGCATACCAACCAAATAAAAACAATTAAATGTAGTAACTAGGAAGAGATCCTAGGTCGTCTCCCAAGTGAGCAGTGATCAAACAAACGTTCATAACACTTAACAACAATAAAACAAGTAACAAATGGGGGGGGTTTCTTTGTTTTAATAATTTAAACAGCAAGCAACTTGAATTAAAAATAAAAAAACTAAACCGTGTTGTTTCCCCTTGATTCAAAAGCAAGCCTCTTATCCTAGGTTACGAGAATCTATCCCTAATCAATTTAGCCACTTAATCCAACCCGGAATTAATTTACTAAGCGAAAATTAATACAAGGTTTTCATTATGTGATTAAGCAACACATACACCAATTAATTCCTCTCACTGGTCCATTACAGAATAATTGGTGAAGGGGAAAAATTGATCAGAAATTAACATTAATAACAAAACCTCAAAGAGAGCTAGTGCTTAGTCCTCAAGAGAAAACAACACTGGAGATTTAACCCTCCATTCAAATTAAACAGCAACTGGAAACGTAAATAGCAAACTGAAAACGAAACATGGGACAAAATGCAGAACCAAAAACGAAACTGGAAATGGAAATTGAAAATGAACCAACAATGAAGAACGAAAATGGAAACAGAAACAGAAAAATGAAATTGCAATTGAAAACGAAGCTGGAAAAACAGAAAATGAAGAAAACTCTCTCTACATGAGCAAAAGCATGCTGGGGACGTGAACCCCTTTTCTCCATAGCCAAAATGAAACTAACCTAGCAGCCAGCTCTCAATGACGGTTGGGCCTTCAATTTGTCTCACTAAAAGTCACTTACACAAAACCCTAGGCTACTAATCTGATTTGGGCCCATAAAAATCTAATGCGGTCCAATTACAAAATACAGTAATAAAATGAAATAAAATAAAACTGGACGACAAATAAAACTAAAATAGTCTCCTCTCTTCAAGTCCAAGCTGGTTCAGCCTAATTCCAGATCCAAACCCAATTGCTTATAATTCTCTTGAAATCAAATTAAAATACAGAATTAGTCAAAAAGGCCCAAATGATACAACTGCATAATTAATTTGACAATTAAGGCTAATCAGTAATTAAAATGATGACAAAAAGGGGTAAGAAATAGGAGAAAATAATGACACATCACATATAAAACATAACACAAATTCATAATAAGATAATAAACATCGACTTTATTTATGCAGAAAATCCAAACAATAAAATGTTTGAAAACCATAATATATAGAACATAAGCAAGACTCCTACTAAACTAAGGTATTATAAGGAATTACACCTATATGAGTAGTGTGCTCATGAAAAACTTTAGGTACTAGAACTTTAGTAAGTGGATCAGCTAGCATGGAATGAGTCCCTATATGTTCTATACAAATTTGTTTATTCTAAACTCTTTCCTTAACAACTAGAAACTTGATGCCAATGAATTTTGACTTGGTTGCACTTCTATTATTGTTGGAGTAATGAACTGTTGAGTTGTTGTTATAGTAAATTTTAAATGGTCTCTCAATGTGATCGACCACTCGTAGACTAGCAACAAAGTTTTGCAGCCATATTCTGTGGTTGGATGCCTCAAAACAAGCAACAAACTTTGCAGCCATCTTTGAAGAAGTTATTAAAGTCGTCTTAACAGACTTCCAAGAGATAGCTCATTTAGCCAACATAAATATGTATCCAGATGTGGAGCGATTGCTATCTTGACATCTAACAAAATCATAGTCTGAGTACTCGATGATCTCTAGATTATCAGACTTCTGATAGGTAAGCATGTAACCTTTTGTTCTCTTTAAGTAATGCATCACGTGTTTTGCTGCTTTCTAGTGCTATATTCTAGGATTATTCAAGTATTTGCCCAAGACTCCCATGACAAATGCTATGTCGGGACAAGTATAAACTTGAGTGTACATCAGACTTCCCATAGCTGATGAGTAGGAAATCTTTTGCATCTCAGTTCTTTCAGGTCATTATTGGGGCATTGTTTGAGATTGAATTTGTCTCCTTTAATTATAGGGGTATCTCTTGGATTACTATCTTTCATGCCGAATCTTTCTAGAACCTTATCGATATAACTCTCTTGTGATAGCCTTAGGATACCGTGAGAGTGATCTCTTAGTATCTTGATGCCTAACACAAAAGAGGCTTTCCCAAGATATTTTATTTTGAAATTTTTTGTTAGAAATCTCTTGGTCTCATGTAAGAAGCCTATATTACTGCTAGCAAGAAGTATATCATTGACATATAATACCAAGAATGTGTATTTATTCTCACTGAACTTACGATATATACAATCATCAACCACATTTGCCTCAAAACCATATGAGGTAATGACTTGATGGAACTTGTAATACCATTGACGGGAAGCCTATTTGAAACCATAAATGGATTTCTTTAGTTTGTACACCATAGACTTTTGGTCACTTGACATAGTTTTTTGGTTGCACCATATAAGTTGTTTCTTTATTGTTACCATTTAGAAACATAGTTTTAACATCCATATGATGTAGCTCTAGATCAAAATGAGCTGTTAGTGCCATTATTATCCTAAAAGAATCCTTTAAAGATACCAGAGAAAAGGTTTCTTTATAGTCAATGCCTTCCTTTTGAGTAAAGCTTTTAGCGATTAGATGAGCCTTATGTGTCTCGATATTACCCTTTGAATCCTTCTTGGTTTTAAATATCTATTTATAACCAATAGGTTTCACACCTTTAGGTAATTCGATGAGATTTCAAACGTCATTGTCTTGCATAGACTTCATCTCATCCTTCATGGCATCAATCCATTTTTTAGAGTTAGAACTGTGTATAGCTTGACAGAAGTTGATTGGATTATCCTTTGTTAAATCAACACCATCTTCATGTTCTTGAAGAAAGATAATATAATCATTTGGGATTGTACTTCTCCTCTCTTTAATGGATCTTCTTAATGACACTTTTTGAGGTTGCTCTATAGGTATTGGAGGGAGATACTCGTTGTTGTCTTGTTCTAAAACAATGTTATCAACAACAATTTGAACATTGTCTTCTATTACTGGAGTGGTGTCTTGAACAGTAATATGTATGAGGACTTGATCACTGTCAATGACAGGTTCTTCCTCAAAGACAACATTCCTTATGTTCCTTTCCTTCCCAAACTCAACTTCCTCAAGAAATCTCGCATTTCCCATTTCGAAAAATGATCTTGAAGTAAGATTGAAAAACTTATTGCCTTGAGAGCATTCAACATAGCCAACAAAATAGCAACTAACCGTTCTTGCATCCAGCTTTCTTTCATGTGCCTTATAAGGTCGTGCCTCAGTTGGACAACCACAAATGTGAAGTGTCTGATGCTTGGCTTTTTTCCAATCTAAAGTTCATAAGGGGTTTTGTTAACTACTTTACTTGACATCCTATTAAGGATGTAAACTGCAGTCTTTAAGGCTTCTCCTTAAAGTGATTCTAGCAAAGATGAATGACTAATCATACTTCTCACCATATCTTTAAGAGTCTGGTTTCTTCGTTCTGTTATACCATTTATGTTAGGTTTGCTTGACATAGTGTATTGCGGAACAATTCCACATTCTTTGAGAAAAAGCGCAAAAGGTCTTGGATGTTGTTCCCCTGATCTGTCATATCTACCATAGTATTCACCACCACGGTCAGATTTAACAACTTTAATTTTCTTTCCAAGTTGAAGTTCAACTTTAGCCTTGAAAGCCTTAAAAATATCTAGGGATTGAGACTTCTCATGTATTAAATATAGGTAATTGTATCTAGAAAAGTCATCTATGAACGTAATACAATATTGTTGTCCATTCCAAGAAACTGAAGGGAATAGACCACAAATATTAGTATATATTAGTTTTAAGACGTCTTTAGCTCTTTCAGCACTTAATTTCCTTATATTTGTTTGTTTTCCCTTTATGCATTTGACACAAACATCAAAGTTTGATAAATCCAATGGATCGAGAATTTTATCCAACACAAGTCTTTGATTTCTTTGTTTGGAGATATGGCCTAAACGCTTGTGCCATAAAGTGGCCGAATTCTCAATTAATTTTTGTTTTGTACCATGTGTTGTATGCATTATTTCATTTTAGGAACTAACAACATCAAGCATGTAAAAATTATCAATTAAAGAACCAGAACCAACAATATTTGAATTTTGGTAAAGACTAACTTTATTATTTCCAAATAAACAAGAAAACCAAAATTTGTCCAAACTAGAAATATAAATCAAATTCTGCCTAAAAGATGGTACAACAAATGTCAAACAAATCCAAATAAAATTAAGTTTTTAACTGTAATTTGAAAGTTTCAATAACCTTTACTGCAACCTTTTGTCCATCACCCACAAAGATGAATCTTTCATCATCACTTGGCGGTCGACTCCACAGGCAACCCTATATAGTTATACTTATGTGAGTAGTAGCACCAGAATCTACCCACCAAGTATCCATAGGTACAAAAGCCAAATTAATTTCAGAACAAACAAAAGTAAAAAATTTACCTTTCTTTACACACTAAGCGGCATACTTGGGACACTCTTTTTGTATGTGTCCTGACTTAGTAAATTCTTCAACTTTCTTTGGTTTCTTTTGCTGAAAAGACCCTTTTGCAGCATCCTTAGTATTTTTCCTCTTTTTATTCTGAGAGGTCAAATTCATATGAGCACTTTTAGTTTTATCCCTCCACAACCTCTCTTCCTCTTGCCCACATTAAGATATAAGCTCATTTAGGGACCATTTGTCCTTCTAAGTGTTATAGATCACTTTGAATTGCCCAAAGTGTGCAGGAAGTGAGATCAAAATCAAGTGCATGAGCAGGTCTTCACCAAGCTCTAACTTTAGTGCCTTAAGTTTTGATGCAAGATTAGATATTTCTATAATGTACTCTTTGACATTTCTTTTGCCCTTATACCTCATGGAGATGAGTTTAGCCAAAAGGTTGCTCATCTCTGCCTTTTCATTCTAGGCAAAGTACTGTTTAATTTTTGGAAGAAAATTCTTTACACTTTGACCCTCAACAAGCCTCGAAACGCCTCTAGTATAGAGCGCTTCATGATCATAAGACACATTCGGTTGGATCATTCCCATTTCTCAATTTTTGCCTCATTAGAGACTTCTGGAGTGGAAATGGGTGGTTCCTCCCTCAGTGCTAGATCCAAATCCATACAACTGAGAACAATTTCTATGGTTTCCTTCTAGACCTTAAAATTCGTCCTATTTAGCATTGGGATGGAATTCACTTGAGCAAAAACATTCACAGCAATGACAACTAAAATAGAGAACAAAAAATTAAATTAATAACGTGTTTATAAATCTCCAAATAGTTCATATATATAAAAATTATATATATAAAACAAAACATACAAATATTTCACACAATGGGTTCATAACAAGATACCCAGCACAACATTAATTCATAGTCTTTGGACAAAAAAATTAATTTGTAGATGGTACTCTCTACGCAATGATCAAATATTAACAATTAGCTCTGTAAAATAATAGCATTTCTTTGGACCGACTGTTATTCACATGAAAATATTACTTTATGATTGTCACATACTTATCATCATAGGTATGTTATTATTTAGCCAAATTGTGTCTTCCTTTGGGTCGAGCACAATTCGCATAAATAATCTCATACAAACATCTATGTAATTTTAATCAAATCAGTTTACACAATAGGGATTACTTTGGCAATATATTGTTTCAACCAACTAAATTAAAAATTACCAAACATACAATAAATAGAAAGAGTCCATAACATTTGTAGCTAAACTGATGGCAACAATTATATGAAAGCAATCATCACTATAAGTAAATGACTGTATGAAAAATTCATATACAGTACTATCACAAAATTAATTTAGCATGTACTGTACGAGAACAACTCCCTTGCATAAAGTCATCAGCTTGCATACAATGCATTACTATAAGCCATGCCCATTTCTAAAAAGCAAACTCATCTTGTGTACAGTACATGATATGATGCAAGGAAAAGGTTCATGATACTGAAATGAAATGAAGCACTGCCACACTAAAAAAAAAACTTCTCCCATGACGCCGAAATAAAACATCATGAATCAATCGTTTGTCAAATTACAACTTAGAAGATCCAATAATAACAATGTAGAAATTCACGTATCCTAAAGAAAAAAAAAAGAATCAAATACTGGAAAATTCTTAATAAAAAAGAACATGTAATCATTTTCCCCAAAATTAATTTAGGGTTCATAAAATTAAAAGAGGGATTCATGTAAAAATATAATTTATACTATAATCCCAATAATCTAACAGTAATGGAGGCTCTGATATCACTTGTTGGATATTTAAATTAACCAAATAAAATAACCAAATGAATAAAGAAGATCACATCACGTTAGATTATTAGAGATGAGATTTTTAGGAATACTTCACTCCATAAAGCAATTCTGATTGAGATGCAGCAAAAACTTTATTGATCAAGAACTATTGGTTCAATGATCTTCCTCAATCAAATCGTCTTGCTCCTTATGGGACCTTTGTTTTCTCTATAGATGGGGAGAGGAGAAAAATTGTTTCTAATTTGGTGTATTTGAAACCATAATCGTGCTTTACGTTTTTAACTCATTAGAGTTTCCGTTATGTCCCAATGGATAAAACTGGTAATCCACTTATTAATTTCATATTATTTTCTATTGGCAGTCTAGGGGCTCTCTAAATTAAATCACTTAAATTGAGCCCCTCTAAATGTAAATAACTAATATAAATGTTATAAATTAATACGTAGTCCATGTTAATTAATTAGGAATAAATTAATTCCTAACACTAACAATAGAATTTGTGAAACCTGATTCTTTATATTTTTCTAAGTAACTAATCAAACCTTTTACTAGGTCTATAGCCACATCAATACGCATGTATTTTGTTTGTAAACTTTTGCTAATTCCATTTACAGAAGATAACAACTCAAACCAAATAATCATAGCTACTAAAAACTCAGTTTCCATTTCCATGACTTGCTAAAGATTTAACTTTACTCTTAATTTTTGGATCATTATCTTGTTCAGCTAGTTGAAGTAAAGCTTCTCTTATGTCTAAAGTTTGAGTTTTAATTGCACATACACTATTCACATGACTTTCCCAATGTGTTTGTGACAAAGGCTTAATAGTTAAACCTCTAACATTATCTGTTAAAATTTTCCAACGATTTGTTGAATGAGAAAATGCAGTTTACATACATTGTAGCACTCCAAAAAAATCTTTAGCTTTAGTGCAAGAATTTGCAATATCATAGTGTCAAGTTAAGACTATGACAACCACATGGTGTGTATAATCCTTTAGGATTTATATCTAATAATTTTTTTTGTACACCTTGGTGTTTACCTTTCATATTTGATTCATTATCATATCCTTGTCCTCTCACATTATTAACATCAAGTCCAAGATTTTTTAAAACATTTTGTAATTCTTCAAACAATCCTTGACTTGTTGTATCATAAACTTTCAAAAATTAAAAAAAAAAACTCTTATACTCTTATTGGACTTGTAGAAACATCTATACAACGTAGTATGAAAGTCATTTGCTCTTGATGACTCACATCAGGAGTGCTATCAAGAATCACAAAAAAGTATTATGCTTCTTTAATTTTTCGTACTATTGCACTTATAACTTCATTACCTAACACATCAATCAACTCATTTTGGATCTAATGACTATGATAATGAATTTCATTATTCTAGATGCGATCAAAATCTTTTTGCATGACAAGATCCCATTCATCAATCATCTTAATAAGAGAAAAAAAAGTTCCCATTATTTTTTACATTAATCCTTTCAATTTTTCCACGGAAAACCTTCATTTGCTAAGTAATTTATGACTAATATCAAATAACTTACAACAAAAGCAAAAAGTTCTATCCAATTCTTTTGAATAAACTAGCCAACTTTATCTTGTACCTCTCCATTAGAAAAGTGACGAATGAAATGTGATGATGAGATGTGCCTACCAAAAGTATCCTTAGGACCATTCACAATTGACATATCCCTTTTAGGACCATTTTTAGTAATTCATCTCGTAAGTCACTTATAAGATTATTTCATGTTCTTGGATCATAAATGTTTAATGGAATGGACTAACCAGGTTGTTCATCTACAAAAGTAGGGATATGTTCATTCTCATTACAACCTATGTCATCAAAATATTTAGTTTCATTATGATAATCATCTTGATTTTCATTGTTTTTAACTAAAATGTCTTGTTCTTCATTATTCATATCTAGTTTTAGTTCTTCATTCTCTAAATTTTCAACTAAGGTGTCTATATTTTCTAAATTTGAATGACTGTGAATATAAATTGTAGGATGTTTGACCAAAATTTTTTCAAGAGCACCTTTTTAAGATTCATTATAAGTTTCAATTTCTTTCTTTAGTTTCCATTTTAAATTATTAGAAAATTGGTTTCTAGGCAAGATCTTCAACAATTGAACAAATATAAACAAAATCACAAAATTATAATATATAAATAAAATAAAGAACTAATGAAAAGACGATTAGAAAACTTATAATGATACTGTCAAGAACACCATTTAGAACACATGAAAAGACGATTAGAAAACTTACGATTCTTTAATCACATTGTGTAATGAAAGAAAGAGATTTAGCTTTAACAATAAATGAAAAGAGATTAAAAATGAACTGGGGCAACAGTGGACGATAAGGGAAGGTTAAAGAGAACAATAAAGAAAGATGAGGAAAGAGGAATACAAAAGGTCTAACGTTTGAAGTGAAACAAATTCATCCCAATTCAAATAATATATTCACACTTACCTATTTTATCCTTAAATATTAAGGAGACATAATTATATTGTTCATTTCCAAAAATCATGCATTAAGTAATGAAAATATGATCACAAATTAACAAATTATTGGCTAATTGTTGTGTAGTTAATATATATTTGATTTCTTAAAATAAAAATCATATAATACTAATTATATGATTGTAACATATTTAATTTTAATATTTATATATACTTAATAATTTTTTTTATAACAAAAATAAATAAATTTGGTGCCTCTTAAAAAATGGGGTCTTGGGAAATCGCTCACCTCAACCATGCTTAAGGCTATTACTGCATGAACACATCTAGGATGTTCCTTTCCAAAAATTATCATAAAGGCCTTATTTTTGGAACAATTTTTCATTTCATTTTGCATATCTTCCTGTATGTAGCATTTAGTACACAAATATTTAAACACCAGTAGACCATTAATAATAAAGTTGTACAAATATATTTAATTTACACGTAAACATTTAGCCTTTTCGTTACAAAGATTCCATCTTCCTTTTTATGAGAAACTAGAAACATTTTAGCTCTACTAAATTTTCTTCCATGTTACAATTCTTAAAATTGGACATCATATAATAAGTATATATAATCATTAAATTAACATATTGTTTTAGAACACACTATATCTATTAGTAAACTAGACCAACTCATCTCTTTTCCTTACAAGTGTTTTAAAACCTAGTATGTGGGGGGTTACTAACTTTTTCACGATTCACAACATTTTTGGTTCTCATATCCTACATCAATAAAGAAATGAAAAGTTAATATCACCATATTAATCAAAGTAACAAAAAGTTCAATATATAGTGATTACAATAGCTTTAGCACTCCGTTTGTAACGCACAAAAATAATCCAATGGTCTTGGTTAAATGTGGTGGATGATGTTGGATATTTTCCACTAAAGAAAGTTCACAATCATGATATTTATCAAACAACTTGCAATGATTGTCCTTCAATTTCTTTGCAAGACTCCATAAGATATATTCTTTGTATTTTTCATCATTGACATAAAATTTTCCTTGAAGACAACATAATAAAATATTTCACTAAATAATAATACACAAAATAAATCAAACATATTAAAATTGCATTAAATTATACCTGAGTTGTGTTAGCATAAATATTATTTTTGTACTTTGCTGGAACTTGATGTCAATCCTCATACAAGATGGGAAAGTTTCCAAAGTTGGATGCAACTTGGCCTAAAAATCCTAATAATAAAAAAGAAGAATCTCCTACAGGCTGGTTGTCTTTATTCCACTTTGTCACTACTTTTGTTAGACTATTAGTAAATGCAAACACATCTTTCACCCTTATATTTGTTTGTGTAATATGACTCTCCCCATCTAATAAATTAAATTACACTTACTAATAACATTCATAGTCCTATAATGAGAATCCTTTTTTGAGTTGCATTTTCAATCACAACAGTTTCAGGAGATAGATTAACTTCCATATCTTTTTTAGCTAATTGATTGTTAGGTACATTCTCACTATGTTGATGAATATGTTGATTAGATTCACTAACATGCATTTTAGGGATTTGATGTGGATCTACACCTAGAACCAACTTGTCTTCTACGAGTTATATCTACATTTTACATTATGTAAACCTTTTAATATAATAGAACAACTTGATAAAAGGATACAAAATAAAAAAATAATTTAGTTTAATATAATTAGATACAAATAAGAGTAAGTATTCAACATATATTGTACCCCTTCACAATATGCATATTATAAATCCATATCTTAATAATCATCTATGGCTTTTCTTATTAATTGTATTTGAGTGGTATGATCCAAGGAAATTTGTTTCAAATTTGTGATGGATATGCATCAATGAATTCCATAACTCCATCTTCACCCGTGTTGTACATTTCTCTTGGCTTGACATGAATGGGTATGCTCCAACCTTATTCTTTCTCATCATCTGCACAATAAACCATTTAAGGTTTGAAACTTTAATGTATGGTTCATGACTTGCATATTCTCATATATGTATTAGTCTTGCAAAGTTAATAGAAACAAAACCTAACTTATCTATCTTCATGCCTCTTGAATTTTTGGTACTTGTCCATTCACATTTAAACATAGCTATTGTGAAGTCATTATAACAAAGTTCAATGATGTCTATTAATCTTTCATAGTAAGACACCCCTTCAAAACTCATTTGGACATCATTATTGCTTGAGTAACTCTTAGTTCCAAACATACCAAAAACTCAACTATTTTGAGTATTTAAAAGTTGGTCTCATGCTAATATCTAAAATTTAAGTCCATTAACATTAAATGCAATGAACCTTCTAACTTTGTCCATAAGACCTTGTGGAGGACTTAGGAAAACATCTTTATTGGGGTCATTAAGGCTATCAAGATTATTGCGGAACTACATGCTGTAAAATATAATATAAGTCTATATGAACCAAGAAACAAACTCATTAAAAAATTGTAAATAAAATATAGACACAAGATTTGTTATGTGACACTAACACAATTGGTAAACTAAGAAACAAACTCTCTATGAACCTTCTTGTCTACTTTATAAGTATTCCTTGCACCACTACTTAGTTGCCTTGTATATTACTTCTATATTGCTTATTTATTTATATAAAATTAGATCTATGATAAAAAAAAACTTAACTCAACTAAATGATAAGAGTAACTTACTAGATATAGGAGTAGACTAAAGGACAATTTGTTAACACATGCTGATGAGTTTGTAACTTTTCTATTGGTATAAGCATGTAATATGAAAGACTACCATATAGAATTATGTAATGATGAATCAACACTCATAAAGTTAATATGATGACAATTACATATGTTCAAAAAGATACAGTTTAGAATGCTATACTCAAAAGGAAAAAGCATTTTGATATATGATATTTTGATGCTCATAATGGTGATGTAGTATATATGATAATGAAATAACATAATGTAAAAGGAATGGAAGATGAGATTTGACACAAATATTTTATATTGGTTTGCCACAAACAAAGGGCTACATCTAGTTCTCATCCTCTTGGTGAGATTTTCACTAATCACATTCAGCAACTTACTAAAAATCAAACACATGCACCAACTACCTGAATTTTGACATACAAACACTAGCAACCTATTAGACCAACCACTTGTTGGGTTTCAACAACTAGCCTACTGCTCCAACTTGAGGAAATAAGTCAACAATTCATGAGCAAGATTGTATATTATTAGTAAGCTTAACATTTACACGACCAAGTCGATTCCATCTAGTCTCAATCTAGATACCTTGAACAATATGTCAAAATCTCTTGTATAAGGTATCCTTTTGCAATGGACCCTTCTGGTCATGCTTTATTGTGTACATAGGATTTCATGTTTTCTAAGTACTTTATACAAGAGATTATTTAAAACAAGCTTGTACATATTTCCAAATTTAAAAAATAAACTAGAAGAAATGTTTTAAGTCATTTACCTTCATATAGGATACATCTTGAAACACCCTTCATCCTCGAGACACATATACTAATAATATATTTAAAATATATTTAGTTCTAATAAAAAAAACATTTAATTATCAAAAGTCTTTCTCATGGTCAAAGAGCATCCCATCATGTTTCCTAGACCTTAAAGCCTTTCATAAAAATAAATACAAACCGGTTCAAATATCTCTTGTCGCTACAAAGGCCATACAAAACTATTTAATCAAATATAAATAAAATAATAGAAACAAAAATATAATTTGCAGGCTAAAAACTCATGTCTTGGTGTTACATAGTTTTAGAGCAAACAAAATCATAAACAATCATACTAAATAAAATATAGTAGCAAAGATAATTTGCTACAATCAACTCACACTACAACTATAGCAATAACAACATAAACAAGATATGCTGAAGTTTGTTGCTTCAGAATAATCCTTGCTATGCAAAGGTGTTAAGCATGATGAAGTGGAGCTACCTACAAAGTAATATCATCAGGAGTTCATAAGAAGGAACCTACATTAGAATATATGTCTTCCCTCAGCACATCAAAATGCAAAATGCAATTCTAATGTACCTTTAGAAGACTGATTAGATTTGAGCTTTAGAATGAAAAGTTCAAAACCAAATTCAAATATGTTATGTTAGGTACGACTAGCATGTTTCAACTTCTTTAAGTTGTTGCAGAGCTAAGGATCCCACTTCCAACGACTATTTTCTTAGGGACATTTTAGACTTTGTGTTGACATGAAGAATGAAGACTTATTCTTCTTGTTTTCATTTTAATTTTGCATGCCAAACATGTAATGGATGTGGCATTGTGTTGATTATTTTAGATTAGGCTTTGCTTGATATGTGCTATATGCAAAATGATTTAAACCTTTTCAAAAATTTTATCTTGGTATCTTAAGATGATTTATATTTTCAAAGTATGCATTCTAAGCATTCATATTGATTACCATATCATGCAATTGACTACAAGTGAGTATATTTGAATCAGAATACTTTTTGCCTTTGGGATAATCAATTACATGATTTATCAATCAATTGCAATGACTTTTTTATTTCTCAGAATTGACTCTGTCTCAAATGTAATCTATTACCAAGCTATTACAATCGATTATAATTGATGACAACAACTTAGAATCATCTTCTGATATACGAGATAATCGATTACTTCTATATTAAATTGATTACATCTGGTATAATGGTCACTTTTAAAGATATCATATCTGATCTTTTTTAAATCATTTCCATATCTTTTTATGACCCAATTATATCTTTTAATCCTAAATCATATATTTGATTAATTGAGTCGTTCTCTTCATCTTATCTTATATCCTCAATCATATCTATTAAATTCAATCATATCTTTGATTGATTGATTTGTTCTCTTTTAATCTTATCTTTTATCTTTTACCCAATCTTATATTCAATTGGAAGATAAGATTTTGTTTTTTATACAAAGCAACACAAAGTATTACACTTTCTATTATGTTCAAGCTTCTTCTTATGATCTTCATTGGTTAAATCCTCTTTTAAGAAGAAAGTTCTTTTCCATCTATATCTGCACATTAAGGTGCTTTCGTTCTAAACTTCTCTACAATTATATTTGCACATTAAGGTGTTTTCTTTCTAAATTTTTCTCCAACTAAATTTGCACACACAAGGTGCTCTTGTTCCTTATTCTATTTTCTTTGCTTGGTTGTTATTGACATTCTAGAATAGGGTTTCCTAGGTGCTTGGTATGCTAGGATAGAGTTTCCTAGGTACTTGATATTTTAGGATAGGGTTTCCTAGAGTAGGTGCTTAAATGGTGATAATGTTTCACACTCTTGCATAGTTTCTTGTTTGGGTTATGAACAAGAATAGATTGCTGTGATTTGGATGTGTTATTGTGTTTGTAACCTTTGTAGATCATAGTGGAACTCCTCGGGGTGGGGAAGAACTAGATGTAGATCGGGTTGTGATCGAACCAGTATAAAAATCGTGTTATCTTTCTTTTCCCTACACTCTTTATCATTCAGTTTTTACAATATATCTTTTGTAATTGAATCTTTAATTATGAATTGGATAAAGTTTGATAATCTAATCTTATATGCTTAATTTGATTCCTCTTGTGCCTTCCTATATACAAAATGACCCCCCATAAATTTCAACACTTTGAAGGAAGCTTGGAGAAGGAGACAACAACAAAGTTGTTACATAATGGCTAGTTTATCAAAGCTTGGAGAAAGGAAAAACAACCTAACTATCCCATAACATCCAGTTTGGCCTGATGAGTCTATAAATTAACAAAAGACAACAATAGAGAGAGAGGGAAGGTAGGAAAGCCTACATGTGTAGAAACAAGATTCACATCCTCTTCCCACTCCAATGTCATTTTGAGTGTAGTACAGTAGAGAGCAACAATGAAAATCCACCATATGAGTATTGTAAAGTTGTGAAATCCACTCATACACTTATTCCTTACTTGTAATATGTTTTATTCCAAATTAAAAAAATAGTTCCCCTTTTAAAAATTAAAAACAATTCAACCACTCCCTTTGAAGTTTTTCACAAAGTTTATAAAAGAATGTTGATGATAGAATCACAATTCAGAAACAAAAGTAAAACAATCTTGTTTATAAAGCTTTTCAAAACCAAGTTTTCTAAGAAAGTAAAGAAGAATGTAAATGAGAGAAGAAGGGATAAGAAGAAAGACTTAAGCTTTATATATTGGTTCGATCATAATCCGATTTAGATCCAATTTTCCTCAAACCCGAGGAATTCCACTATGATTTGCAACATTTACAAACACAATAACACATTCAAATCATAGAAACTTATCTTGTTCACAACCCGAGCAAGAACCTACACATGTGTGTGGAAACCTATCACAACCTCATGCAACTACCCAAGAAAACCTACCTTGGAATACCAATTAAAATAAGCAAGAGAATAAGGAACAAAAGCACCTGAATGTACAGATATAGCTAGAAAAAGCTTTCTTCTTCAAAGAGAAAATATGATAATTAAAAGCTCAAAGAGAAGTTTCAACACATAGAGATTTAGAAAATAAGAATTGTGTGAATTCTATGATGCTGAAAACATTCTCAAAAGGGTCTCTTATAGTGTTCTAAAAGATAGAAATTTTATCTTGAAAACGAATATAAGATTGGATCTCAAAAGATATGATTTAACATATAAAACAAATTAGATCAAATATCTTTAAGATGACCATTATAACAAGTATAATCGATTGTCTCAAGATGTAATCAATTATCTCGTATCTCAAAAGATAAATATTTCTTACTATCATTAATTGTAATCGATTGCATTCAACTTGTAATTGATTAAATCAAGTCAAAAGGAATTCTAATATTGAAAAATACACATTGTGATCAATTGCATCAAACATGTAATCAATTATTTCGAGTCAAAGAGAAATCAGATTCTAACTCAGCCAATTATAACCGATTGCATGTCTTATAATTCATAAAATAAGTTCACAGTTCATCTTAAGTGAACAAGATAAAAGTTTTCTGAGTGTTAAAACATTTTGTAGATAGCACACAAGTGCATATAAGGCTTAAGTCTAAAACAATCAATAAAAAGCTAACATCCATTCATGTTTTGACTTAAAGGAAAAGACTAACTTAGAAAGACTAAGAGAAGAATATGAAATACCAAAAACAAATGAAGTCTTCAATCTTCATCTCCCATAACCAAGAGTGGGTGTTGTGGTTTGAGATAAGTTATCTCCAAACCAAGACCAAGTATGGTGCTATGGTGAAGGAGATGTGGAAACCCAGGAGGTGGTTGGTCTAATAGTTGGCTAGTTGTTGAAACCTAACAAGTGGCTAGTCTAGCAGGTTGCTAGTGTTTGTATTTCGAAATTCAACAAGTAACTAATGCATGTGTTTGATTTTCAGTAAGTTGTTGAATGTAATTAGTGGAAATCTCATCAATAGGGTGAGGACTGGATGTAGCCCTTTGTTTAGAGTGAACCAGTATAAAATATCTATGTCAAATCTCATCTTCCATTTCTTTTATATTATGCTATTTCACTGTCATACATACTGCATCAACAACCATTTTGAGCATCATATATGTAATTGGCGTCATATTAACTTTATGAGTGTTGATTCATCATTACATAATCTAAGCTTTCACAATAACTGTATTATGAGAAATACATTTAATTATGCAATGTCATCTGAACATAAGCTATGTACATTAGGTTCTTATAATCACATCAAAACATTAGATAACAAATCTAGTAACTAACCACTTAGAAAGCCTAGCTCTTTAAGGGCTTAAATCTTTGTGTCAAAACTTTTTGAACACCAATGTAATCTTAAGTAAAAGTTTAGAAAGGTTAAAGTTTTAGGAAAAATTGACATAGTCACAATTCAACTCCCCTTTTTGTGAGGTTATGTTTACTTCAATTATAACTATAACTATAACTAATTTTGTAAAACTAGTTATAATTTGGAATAACTAATTAATCTTTTTAAAAACTGATCATAAATATATAACCACTTATTATATTTAAAACAAGTTATAGAACTAGTTATAGACAAATAATTGGCTATAGCTAATTATTTCTTGTTTGAGTATTTGATAAATAAGTTATTAGAAAATAACCATAACTAGTTTTAAATAAAAACAAGTTATTTGAAATAACTATAACTATAAAACTAGTTATAGTTTTATAACAACTTTTATATAATTAGTTATTATTAGTTATAGTTATTTTTTTCATAATTAATGTTTTTTTAGCACCCCTAACTGTTATGCCTCTTATGTGCTATTCTATATGTATTTTATTATTTTCTTTTAGCTCTCTCAATTAGGTTATATATCTCCTTTGTATCCTTTGAACAATCATATCAATGAATGAGATTGTCTTCCTATTTACATTCTGGTTTGTCATTTTTCTCATCCAAGGTCCCCAATTTTCTAAGTTTGGTAAGGGAGGGGAGGAATAGGTTTGACATTTGGTGGACTAATACTACTATTACGCTCTACTTTAATATTTTTTTTCATTTCTTTATTTCTATGGTGATTTAAAGAGTTTTTGACATTCATGTATTGCCTTTAAACTTATTTAGAAATATATTAGGAGCATGTTTAGACACTATTTTAGAAGGAATTTTAGGAAAAAATATGAAAAAAATAAATTAATTTCTCTATAAATTAAAATTTTCTTCTATAATTAATTTGTAGAAGTTGCACATATTTTTAAAATAAGTTATATGGGAAATTTTTTACTAATTGACTATTGAATAAGACAATTTTAACTTCTCGAGAAATTAATTTAATTTTTTATTCATATTTTCTTTTCCTATAAGTTCTTCTTGAGTAGTGTGTCCAAACAAAGCCTAGATCTATTTTGGATTTGCACAATTTAATTTATAAATTTAATATTGTTCTAAAAAAAATTTTAAATAATGTTTTATATAATATGATATTTTATATATATATATATATATAAATATTAATATATTTTTTTATATTTCAAAATATATAGTGAATACTCTAATAATATACTATTATGTCCACAAATCAAGTTAAATAATTATTGTCACAAACATTTTGGGATGATTAGGTCAATTTTGGCTTAAGTAGTTGATTATAACAAAAGTTTGGTTCTGGTAGAAATAATGAGATACTGATAAACTCATCTAATATGTAATCTTAACAAAAATCAGGGAGTTGTATTTTATTAATATTAAATAATGATATTTTTTCTTGTAACTAGATCCTGTCTGAAGATATAAGATTTAATTCAGAACCATTCAAGTGTCTCAATGTAACTTGTTAGGCTGAATGATACTGATTTCTCAATAACTATATACTAAAATGAGACAACATGAATTTAAATTTAACAACATCAAGCCAATAGTATTTTATTCATATTCCATGTAATCTTAGCTGAATGGAAATTTAATTACATCAACCCCATTATTCTAGTCCTTATTATTTTTTTATTTTTTACACAAGTAATTAAATTAACAACAAACATCATTGAGAGGCGCTTATAACAAACAGACTAACGGAATAATTAATTAATACTAGTAATTAAGTATTATTTGTAATATGTTTCCCTTGATTAGTGCATATTTAACTTAGAGTTCTGAATTTTTAACACCCAACAATAACAAAACCTATTTCACACCTTTATATTTTCTCTATCTCTCTCTTTCTATTAAATCATATAACCTATCATATTTATATTTCTTCTCTCTTATCCCTTTCTCTCTTAAGTTGTTAAATAACATAGGGGTGTAGACGAAACTTTATTTTTTTAACTTCATTCCTTTCTAATAAATATGAACTTTGGTGTCATAAGTAGCTCCATGCTTCCAATTAGCAGGGATAGGATTATTTGAATGCAGCCAATATCCATAGCCAACTTGAAACCTCAATAGAATTGCACCACTGGGTGGGTTTGCATAGTCAAATACTGCACCCATAAACCTTGCGTAGTGGCTCCCATCGTTTCTGCCCTCTCTACAACTTACACAAGGAAGATTAAATAATCAAGTTATTAGAATGGTTTGTAAATTGTAATGATTGTCATCCAAAAATCCGAATCCAACTCACATAACACAAATTATATAATCAAGTTAGTGTGTGTTTGAATATGTGTAAACAAAATTATTTCTCAATAGAATTGATTTTGGTTATAAATTATTTTAAAATGATGTGATAATTATGTTTAGATGATTTTTGTTAGAATGGATTTTTAAGTAAAAGCATAAGTTACTATCACAATTCTAGCCTAAAATCAATTATGAATTCTTCTTCAACATAAAACCAACATATTAAAAATTACCTAAAATCAATTTTTCAACATTAAACCAAACATACACTTAGATTATTAGAAGTTTAGCACCTTCTAAAAGTATTTTTCGACCAAGTTGGGTTCAAACAAAATGTGCCAAAAATTATAAATTATGCATGAAACGCAAGAATGGGTTATGATCTTGCGTGTTTATCCAAATAAAACTTCAAACCGTAGACTTTGCTTTACAAAATCAGTTCACATTTCACATTACAAAATCAGTTCACATTCACATTTCACAGAACCCGAAATATTAGTTAACTAATTTAGGTCCATTAATTACGAGTTTTCGAATTATGATTTTGGAATACAATTTAAAAATAAAAAGTGTTCGATAAAAAATGAAATTGAATTGGTTTTTAACTTAATTTAAAAACAATTTTGCATTATTTTCAAAACAATATAAAAAAAGTTTTGTTAATTTAAAAAAAACATATTTTCATTACCATCAAACCTCTCACTCTACTGTCATCGCCAACACACCATTGGCGTCGTCATCACCATCACTTCATTGTTGCCTCCATCGCCATCGCCACTGCCACACCATCATCACTACCATCGTCATTGTTTTTGTAACCACTATTGTCACAACCATCATTCCACCACCACTACCATCGTCATTGTCTTTATAACCACTGTTATTATCACAACCATCATTCCAACACTACCATCACCAACAAGGATGAAGCCAACCTCAACTTCTTGGGAGGGCAACAATTAAAAAAAATAGTATATATATGCATTAATTTTTGTATACATTTTTTTTTTGTTTTTTTTTGTGAAACAAATTCTTATAATTTGATATTAAAATAATTTAAGATTGAAAAAAAATAGAATTTAAAAAAGAATGTTATTTATGTATTTATTATTTACTTAATGTCATTTTTAGTCCATTAAATTTCACATTTTTTACGTTTTGATACATAATATTTTAAATTTTCCATTTTTGTACTTTAAACTATGTTTTAGTCACAAACACAAACAAAAACAAATTAGCAACCTTGAAATATACTAAATTAATTTTAGTAGTATAAAGGTTTAATGTTATTTTTAGTTCATTAAGTTTCATTTTTTTTGCATTTTGGTACATAATGTTTTAAAAGTTTCATTTTGGTACTTTAAACCATGTTATAGTTATATTTTGGTACTTTAAATTATGTTTTAGTCACATTTCAAAGTTGTTGATTTGTTTTTGTTTATGTTTGTGACCAGGGACAGATCTAGGAAGTTGATTAGGGAGGGGCTAGATTTTTTTTAGGTATTTAAATATATAATTTCTAAAAAAATATATTTATTAAATATATAATTCTTAAAAAAATATTTATTAAATAATAAATTTTATAAAATTATTTATGATTTTTAACCATAAAATTAAAATTATTTTTTTATTTAAAATGATAGAAGAAGAAAATACATGCATTTATAATTTTAATTTTTTTATTTTATCTCAAATACATTAATAATAATAATTTCACACTTAAAAAACAAACTCATTAGATTTTATAACAATTATAATATATATATATATATATATATATATATATATATATAGAAAGATAGATAGATAGATAAAAAGGTAATAATTCACAAAATATAATTAGTCTAAATAATAATAATAATTAATAAAATTAAAATCATGAAATATTTGTATTATATCTATTAATTAATATATTATATATTTTTGAGTTAGATTATATATTAAAATATATTATTTAAAATATTATTAATATATAAATAATAATAATAATATATTTTTATTTTTTATTTTTTATTTTTTTACTAAAAATAATTTTATATATATATTATAAAAAGAAGAGGGATTGGGGAGGGGGGGCTGAAGCCCCTGCTTGCCCCCCCGTGGATCCGTCTCTGTTTGTGACTAAAACATTATGTATCAAAATATAACTAAAACGTAATTTAAAGTATCAAAATGAAACTTTTAAAACATTATGTACCTAAATATAGTTAAAATTTAGTTTAAAGTACCAAAATGAAATTTTTAAAACATTATGTATCAAAATGTAAAAAATGTGAAACTTAATAAACTAAAAGCAACATTAAGCCTAGTTTAAACTATGTTTGAATTATATTTTGGTGTTTTAAACTATTTTTTTTATTGAAAGCAAATTAGTTTTGATGCAACTAACTCACAACAAAGATGATGAATTTTTTTTAATATAAAATAATAGGATAAAATCTTATTTATTGAATAAAATTTAATAAAAATATAAATTTGTTATTTAAAATATAAAAGTAAATAAAAAAAATTATAAGATAAAATTATTATTAGTATTGCTTATCTTTCTTATTTGAAGTAGATAAAAATGATATTATATCTTTTTAATTTCCCTATAATATCTATCCTTATCATAATTTTTTTAAGTTCTTAGATATAATTTATTTATATTCTTTAAAATAATGTAAATATTTTAAATAATTATATATTAATTACATATATAATAAAATAAAAATTTTCAAAAAGTCAAGGGGCCTTGGCCTCCCCCCCCCCCCCACAGAGCAACGTGGCTCCGTCCTTGACCACCAATGTCGTTACCACCATTGTCAATTGTCATTGCTGCCATCACCATCATCCCACAAACACCACACCACCACTACACCACACATTTGTCATCACTGTCACCACCACACTACCATCACCTTCGTTGTCACCACTATCACTACTGCCGCTGCCGCCGCCGCTATCACCATGGTTGTATTCACCACCACCATTCAACCACCATTATCATCATAACCAGCATTTCATCGTCAACGTCACCATCGTCATTACAACTATCACTGCCACCTCATTGTTGTTGTCGCCATCACCACCACACTATTTTCATCATCACCACTATTATGGTCATTGTTTTTGCCACTCTGTTTCATCACCACCAAGGTTACCATATTCGTTTAAGCGTGTTTTATTTGTCTTTAATTTTTTATTTATGAATTTATTTACATCTAATTTGTAGCAACTTTTTAGAAATTAAAAACAAGAATAAACTGAAACTCAAAACAAAAACTGATTTTGATATTTTAAAATTTCAAAACTAAAAACTAAAAACAATAAACAACCCCAAATGGAGCCTTAAATAAGAAACGTACACCAACTCAAAACAAAGGAAACAAGATGTAGAGTATAAGACCAGAGGTTGTATTATAAATAGGGCAAAATAGGTTTTTGTCAGTATTGAGCATTTTCGTTTGTAGTTGTTTCATTTGACTGATCTTAATCCTTAAAATATTTTTTTCATTTGTTTGTTTTTAGGTGTCTCTATTAGTAAGTGATCTGACTCTAAAAGATACAACATGTCTCATTAGTTAACTTACACGTGTTTTATTATAAATTTATTTTTTAAATACTTTAAAAAAAAATCAACGTCAACAATATGACATGCAGTGGTGGACCTAGGATCCCAAGTCAACGAAGGCAAATTACAAAAAATAATTCAGTGAGTTCAAATATATAAAATCATATGAAATGAAAATAAAAATATAAAACTTTTCTTGTAATTTTTTTGTTAAAAATAATTTTTATTAATGAATTTTAAAAAATGAGGGGATGCACACTTGGGAATAATTAACTTGTGTTCGCTACTGATGACACGTGGCTTAACATGATAAGTTTATGAGGTGCAAACTTGATCCTCTAACAAAGCTATGGAATGACAAAAAAATAAATGAAAAAATACTTAAATCCTAAATCCTAAATCCTAAACCTTAAAGATCAAGATCCATTTAATGAAACATTAAAAATTATAAACACGAAAATGCTCAATAATAACAAAAAAATAAATGAAAAAATACTTAAATCCTAAATCTTAAACCTTAAAGATCAAGATCCATTTAATGAAACATTAAAAATTATAAACACGAAAATGCTCAATAATAACATAGGGACAAAAAAATATTTTGACGACTCCAAATCTTTGCTTCCAATCCAATCTTGATCATTAAACCTTCTCTTTATCGCATTGGTCACTATCTCGAAATTGCTTCTGATATTTCTATCATATCTTCACTGCTTAAAATTTGCCATATGTGGAACTCGGTTTTAGGCACAAACTTGGAATTGTTTGTCATATTGCTCTTCCCTGCACTGTGCAACTGCCAAGAATATTTCACGAAATCAAGAGCAACCTATCATGGTAACCCTGATGGCTACGGGACTTCAAGTATGTGCTTCTAAAACTCAATTGTTATGAATACTACTAAATTAGCTAGGGTGTGTGCTCATGTTTAAACTAAGGGTATATTTGAATAAGCTACTTTAGAAGTATTGTTAGCAAAAAAAAAATATAAATAAAATAATGAAATTAACTTCTTTAGAAATTAACATTATTTTTTTTAATAATTAATTTGTAAAAGTCTCATATATTTTAAATAAAATTATATGAGAGAATTTTCACTAATTGATTATTGAAAAATATAATTTTAAATTATAAAGAAACTAATTTTATTTTTTCTTCAAATTTTTCTCTCCTAAAAATTCTTTTAAAATATTGTATCCAAACATACGCTTGCAAGGATGGGAACCACTATAGAGGTCCTACGGGCAGTGTTTGACTTTGCAAACCCACTTAGTGGTGAGATCCTCAAGAGGTTTAAAGTGGGCTTTAATTGGAAACCGGTTAAGAAATCATTTTCTCAGCCTTGTGTTTCATTTTGTGTCTTAATTTGACATCTCATCTAAGTTAAGAGTATTATTAAAAATGTATAAAAATTTTAAAAAAAATAATTATTTTTAATGACTTGTCAGATTTCTATTAATAAAATACAAAATAAGACAAAAAAGAATGGAGCAAGTGATTTGAATAATGTCAATGTTACTAATATAAAGGGGATCCACCTATTTTCCCTCTAAGATTACATGCAATAATATGAAAAAATAAAATTGTTTGCATGAAATGTTTGAAGTTTTTAATCAAACTGATTGTGACGCATTTGGCAATCGGCAAATGATCGACTACATTTTTTTTTGTTTAGATAAGAATTGAAATAAAGAGGAATGAAATAAAGAAAAAAAAAAAAGGTGAAATTTAAAGTTGAATTGGACACGATAAAAAAAAGAAAAAAAAATGTAATGTAATGTAATAGAAGTGATTAAAAATTGTTTGGTATGGTTTGAGTTTGTTTGGAGGTCATGAATGACTATTGAGAATGTGGATTTGCAATCCTCATAGATTGTAGATCGTAGGCTAAGGTTGTGATTAGATAGGGCACGCAAGACTAGTATTAGGAGTAAAAAAAACCTTGATTTACTTTAAGTTTGTTGTCAAGCTTATTTTGAGGTTTTTGTGTCGATTTAATTGGTGTCGAAGTTCAATCCTCTGTGGGTGCTTTTAACAATTGAAGTTATCATCACAGACAAGAGAACCAACTAATAACTCTAATCGAAGCTGAATACATAGTAACCAAATTCAAACCAAGAGAAAAGATGCAAAAGATGGTTTTGAATTGGGTGCTTTTAACAATTAAAGTTCAAAAACGCCTTATCATTCAAGCACTTCATTTCCAAAATTCCAAGCTACATAATGGAGGATGGTAAATGGACTAAATATCTGAAAGTAATGAGAATAAAAACGGGTGTAAAAAAAGTCTCAATGTAGCTATTATTTTCAACTCCTAATTGGCCTTAGTTTGAAGGCCAAATCCAAAGGGAAAAAGTGGATCATAATGAGAATCTCCCACATTCATTGGCAACTGATCAACAGTCTTGAACCACGTCCTTGGAAGCTTGCCACGGAAACCATAGTCGCCGAACAACACATCGGTCACGCCGTGGCCCTCGGAACCCGGTAGCCAAGCCGCGACGAGTGCTTCAATCATGTCGAGATACGGCTGTATAACCACGGGACGGCCGGAGATTATCACGACAACACATCTTACTCCTCCACACACGTTCTGTATGGTGTCCGGCCCGGGTTTGGATATCGTCAAGTTCATGCTGTCCCCTGCTGTTTCAGCATATGGTGTCTCTCCGACCACCACGATGGCGTAGGAGAAATTGTTGGACTTGACGTAGTCTAGATCGGGGTTCTCCTTGTAGACTACCTCGGTGTCTTTGTCAACGGTGTTCTTAATTGCACTGAGAATTGTCGTACCTATAGATCACATATATAGGCCTTGTAAATAACATTGTATCTTTGGGAAAGAAGTTGAGAAGGAGTCTATAGTTTAAGACTTGAAATACTCAAGAATTTTGTTATGGGTATATGATATATATCAAAATTTTTGTTGGAAGTACATGTTAGCAAGACAATCCAAGGATAAGGCAATAAAGTCCTGTTTTAGGTCTATTAATAAAAAAAATGCCTGATATATTAATAAAATAACCTCATGTTTTTATAAAAAAAAAAAAAAACCACATTTCATTTAAAGTTATTTCATCTTTGACGATCTTTTCCACGTGAGATAATGTTACGTTGTTACTTAATGACAAAGATGTAAAATTTTGTTTAATATATCATTAATTCAAAAAACATTTTTATGAGCAAAATTAAGATAACATACCTTTGGTGAGGTTGTTGCCACCGAGTCCTTGCCATGCGATGGTCCAGCCACCACACTGATATCCTAGATTATCAGCATGGCTTCCAGCAACAAGTATTTTCGAAGCCTTTTTAGGAAGGGGAAGCAGTGGCTGATCAGCATCTTCACCATTCTTTAATAGAACCAGTGATTTCCTCACAGCTTCCCGCGCCAAATTTCTATGCTTCTGTTATCGCGTTAATTACATTGTCAATACAGTTTTATCAGCACGCTGAAAAAATACTACCTCTGATCCTTATTATAAGCAAGAGTCGATAGATAAACGGAATATGATTAACTAACCTGAGAGCCGAGCTGCTTCACTAGGCTGTAATCAGCCAACGGATCCTCAAACAGGCCCATGACGAACTTCACCCTCAAAATTCTCTTCACTGCATCATCAATTCGGCTGATGGGTATGAGATTATTTTTCACCTGTGAGGTTAGGTCATCTATGAATTCTGTGTAGTTATAGGGAACCATTACCTGCAGCATTGATACCAGAGCAAAAAGTATTCGAAGATCATACATGTTATGTGGATTGGAATATCAGTTAAGTTTATGTATAGTTTTTTTACCATGTCAACTCCAGCAGTGATTGCAGCATAAATGGAATATGTGTAGTTAGCATGAATTGGGGTAGTAATCTTATCAATTCCTAGCCAATCTGATATGACAAAACCCTGCAAGAAACCAAATGATTCAGGACTCATGATTTTGAATTGATTTAAATATGATTTTAATTCTTTAAATATATATGATATTTTTTTTTTCAAAGTTATTTTTTAAGTTTTCCATAATAAAAAATATTTTTTAGTCCTCTAATAATAAGTTTTAAACAAAAAATAATAAATTTATAATCTGTAACGATTTTTAATTATTATAAATATAGCAAAATGTCATAAAATCAATTTTGACAGGTAAAAATCATAAAAAAAAAATTAAAAAGATTAATTTTATTTGGAGGATAAAAAAAAAAAATTTCATGAAGCACTTATAAGTTAGTTTGAGTAGTGTTACCCTGAAGCGTAGTGTGTTCTTCAGAAAGTCTGTGACTAGATTATGATTAGCATGCATCTTTTGGCCATTCAAGCTTGAGTAAGAGACCATGATCGTTGAAACGCCCTTGATGATTGAGTTATAATAGGCTGGCATGTGAATGCTAAGTAATTCATGCTTGCTTACTACTGTGTTGTTCTCATTTATTCCCTTTGTGGTTCCACCGTCACCAACATAGTGTTTGGCGCATGCTGCGACGTTCTTCCTGTGCAACCACCAAACAAGTATCACTTATGTCAAACAACACCAAAACAAGTTGATACAGAAAGCTTAAATGTTTTTGGTTTCGAAATTTGTGTTTGGTCCAAAAAGGCTTTTCCTTGGCATTTGGGTCCGTCATTTTTATTTGTTTTTCCCGTGTTTATGTTAACTGTTATGGAAAACATACACATAATTGTCATATATAAAAAAATCATGGACCGAAAGAAAAATACAAAAAATAATGAGAGACAAAATACAAAAAATTTAATAAATTATAGTTGCACCCCTAAATTTTATACATGTAATTTTAATTTTTTTTTACATTTAATATCTCTTTAAATTTGAAATCATTATATTAACATCTATATATATTTTAAAACATTATATATAAAAAGTCATAAATACTTTATAATTATTAGAAAGTAAAATTTTTTTTTAGATAAGATACAAAATTCATAATTTTTTTATGGAAAAAAAAAATATATTTAAGTCTTTCAAAAAATTCAGTTTCCAGTGAAATAATTTGAATAATATAAAGAAAAATGGAATTTGAGTAGGAAAGATCCAAAATCAAGAATAAAATCAAAAGAAATTAAGAGCTTTGAAAGTAAATATTTTACATGATAAATTCTCTTTAAGTAATAATAAGATAGAAACCAATGTCATAATAAAAATAATGGAACAGGGTGAGTTCTTACTTTCCAGCTACAAATGGAACACCCTTTGGTGAGTTTGCAGGGATATCACCTTGCAGTCCTGGAATGATCTCAGTCATAGCTTGAACTACTTTATGATCTTCACTATAACTTTCATAGCATCGACCCCACCTTGGATCTCTACAAACCTATACCATAGATTATGTTCTAAGAGGTTAAGACTATGATGCCAAACAGGTACTCTCTTTGGATACAAGACTAGTTAGAAGTGATTTTAACGATTTCGGTTAAAAAATGTTTTATATTCTTATAGTGTAATTCTCGAGAGTGCTTCTGACTGATCCAAAGCAGACTTATTGTATAATTAATAATTAGGATGATGTTCTCGGTTACCGCTATGGTAGGTGCAAAGGTATATTGAATTCCAGTAGCTCTAACTTCAAGAGCAGTTGCTTCTCCGATTTTCTTCATTAGTTTAGGGTCCCTGCTTGTTCAGAGATAAACATCATCAAGATACAGAAGCATGGTAAATTAAATGTTGAAAACAAAATTGTCTGATTTACCTATAATTAACACAGGCATGCTTGTAACTAAATTTCATTCAATCAAAATTTGTAAGAGATTTAGAGTATAAAGTAGGTTACAGCATCACAAAAAATAAAACCGGAGAAAGGAATAACAAAAGAGAGAGAAAGAGGACAACCAAAGAAGAATGATCACAACGTTGATCTAAAATCGAAATGTATAAATTGTTATTATTATTATTATCATCATAACACAGTAAAATCATGAGAACGTATATATTTTAGTAAATTAAATATGTTTGATGACAATAATGTATAATAACGTCTTGGATTTGAGTAACACATGTTCCTAAACAACAGATACTCAAACATGCAAATATAGCAATGGGTCAATGTGGTTGAATATGAGAATCTTTGTCATGAGTTATCAAATTCGAATATATAATTACCTGGTAGCTCCTAGGCCAACGTTGTGAGGAAAAATTGTTGCATTAATGACATTGTTATGGCCATGAACTGCATCGATTCCATATATCATTGGAATTCCCAATCTAGACGACAAAGCACCCTTTTGAAAATCATTCACCATGTCAATCCAATCCTCTGCAGAAGCCTGTGGCTTTGGAAAACTGCCACCTCCACTTAGCACACTTCCTAGAAAAAAAAAAAAGGACAAGTTATAGAAATTATAGACAAGATTAGATGAGTTTCTATATAATTGATTTTTGGATTAAAATGATTTTGAAATCATGTAAATCATGTTTTGATGATTTATTTAGGATTGATTTCAAGTAAAATTCTGAATTATAATGAACTCTGAATTTTCCTCCCACATGAAAAAATGATCTAAAATCAACTTTACATTCAAAATCAGTTCATAAGGTTAAACTAAACATACACTAAAAAAACACAAAGAAGCCTTAATTACCAATATAATAGTTTTTCATGACTTCTGCAGAAGCAACCTTGCGATCAATCTGCACCATTTGGCCGATTTTTTCCTCTAAAGTCATCCTTTCCATAAGATCCTTGATTCGAACATTCAGTGGCTGTTTTGGATCTTTGTATTTCAAGTACTTTGCCTCATCTGTCGACTTGGCTATCCAACAGCAAAGCAAGAGCATTAGCCCCACAAAAAAGACGGGAACTTTGGCCATTTCTTTTCTTCTCCACGACGCAACTTCCTAACGAGAGAGGTCAGGAGTTATAAAATTAGCTTGGTTATGAGTTCAAATCCCACAACAAATTAACAAGACAATGCGAGAAAAGAAAACGTAACAACAATGAACGACCTTGTGATTATGTCACTATTATCAATTGAAATATGGAACTGAATACTTTGTGAGATGAAAAGACTGTACTCCTTTATATACACAATTAGTTAAGATTTAACAGAAAATTAAAAATTAAATAATAGATATATAATAATAAACTAATCTAATTAATTCTAATTTATATCTATCATACCAAAAAACTATAATTTGAAATTTTGATAATAATAAATTATAATTTGAATATTCTGTAACAGTTTAACCACAATATCCCCCTCAAGTTGAAGAGTATATGCTGATTATTCTCAACTTGAAAATGAAAGTGGAAAAGGAAGTATAGACATGAATCAACTTTAGGAGTTTAGCAATATTATCATTCATGTTGTTTAACAGTTAAAAGAGAAAACATAAAACTGGATGACATGCATCGGAAAGTGAAAAAGTGAAAAGAAAGTAACGATATACGTCACCCACAACAGAGTAAGAGAATCCGTACTCCTTAATGTGCTACTGCTACTGGTGTATGAATATATGGAGAGTGACAGTGGAAAAGTAAAAACAAAAGAAGGAGTAATCTCAATCAGATTCTTTTGGACATAATTCATTTGATGTGAGATTACAAAAAAAAAAATTGTTGATTTTGAATAAATTGTTGATTACAAAATGCTTCTGAACAATTTTGGATATTTCTGAAAGTAGTTTGAAGTGTAAGCACTCATAGTTAACACAACAATTATAATGAGATTGAGTAGAAGAGAAGGAGATAGAAGATTTATATTGGTTCACCCTTAACCTTAGGTTACGTCCAGTCTTCACTTGACCAAGTGAGATTTCCACTAAATCCAATAATAGTCTTAGCAAAGACAGTACACCATTTTCAACACTTTGCTGATTTTGTTTCTCTCACAAAATTAGTCACCAATTGATTCAGTACCAATTGCTTATTGGGTCTAAACTTAAACACACAGCAACACACCCAAGCACACTTGTTGGGTTTCAATACAGCAGCACCAGTCCACTAAATTGGGTTTCAAAAATCATATCAAAGTCCTCAACAATGACTTTATCTTTACAAAATAATACAATAATGATTTTGTCCAACAAAGGATTTTCCTAACAAGAAATATAATTCTCGAAGCTATTTAGAATTTAATTTGAAGTATTTAAGAACAACTAAGGATCTCTCTTGATTGAAGAGGTGAAGAAAACTTGGATCTATTTGGAATAATCTCTTTTGTAGTTGTATCATAGTTAGATGATCCGAGAAGGAGAGAAGAAGCTTCTATTTATAGACTTGTCCTTGGGAAGCAACATGGTTCACACATGAGCTGTAAAGAAAAGGGACA
Organism: Amphicarpaea edgeworthii; assembly: GCA_014843725.1. Taxonomy (NCBI): domain Eukaryota; kingdom Viridiplantae; phylum Streptophyta; class Magnoliopsida; order Fabales; family Fabaceae; genus Amphicarpaea; species Amphicarpaea edgeworthii. Next base: position 9,823,069 of record CM026324.1, read on the forward strand.
GCTGTAAAAGTAAAACAAGACTACTGTAAATTCTATTCTAAACACAACTTCTGAATATGTTCTAAACATTACTTTTGAACAATGCTTCTGAATATTGTTTCTAAACATGTTTCTGAGCACTACTTCTGAACATGCTTCTGAGCATTGCTTCTGAATAGCCTTCTGAACACATGCTTCTGATCATCTTTGATATTCTATCTGCAATACTTTATAAGACATACTAAAAGATTTTGTCAAAATTAAAATCAGGGTTTTGGATCTTATAGGTGCTTCCAAATATTCATCCAAATTGGAACATTAAAAGAAATATTAATGCCTTGGAACATTTGAGGAGATTCCAAAACATAATTATAGACTACTATCAATCTATGGCTAGTATCATGATTGTCCCTTTAATATCCTAACCAAATAAGGAGTATTGGTTTTTTCATTTCTTGACACATGCATATTGTAAGATCCAAAACCTTGATTTTAATTTTGACAAAACCTTTTAGTGTATTGTTAAGTGTGTTGCAAGTAGAATACCATAAGTAAAATAGAAGAATATCATAAGCAATAAAGTGATGATCAAAAGTTGTGCTTAAAAGTATGTTTAGAAGCAATGCTCAAAAACATGTTCAAAAGAAGTGCTCAAAAGGATTGTTCAGAAGCATGTTCAGAACAAATGTTCAAGAGCTATGTTCAGAACAAAGGGTCATGAGGACCTCCAATTGTCTTTATTCTCTTTCCTCTATAGCTCATGATAGCTTATCAAAGGGAAGGACCCACTGCTCCTTAAACGTCAAGTCTATAAATAAAAGCTTCTCTTGACCTTCTTGGATCATCCAACAATGAAGCAATTACCAAAGAGATTAAAATTGTCTGATCAAAGTGTGCTTCACCTCTTGAAATAAGAGAGATCCATAATTGTCATACACATTTTAGATCATATCCTAAACAGCTCTGAGAAGTGTGTTTCCTTGTGAGGAAAATTCTTTTGTTGGAGAAAAACCATTACTGTATAATCCTGTAAAGATCTAGCTACTATTAAAAGCTAAGATCTGGTTCTTGAAACCTAGTCCTATGAACTGGTCGTGTTATACCCAAAAGTTTGAAACCTAACAAGATTGTTTATTTTGTTGTTTGAGAGAAAGATTGGACCCAGTAGATATTTGGACAAGAATTAGTAGGTAACTAATTATATGAAAATCAAAATAATAAGGTTTTGGAAGTTGGTGTACACTGTCTCAACTGAGATTGTTGATTGATTTAGTGGAAAAACTTACTTGGATAAGTAAGGATTGGATGTAGTTTAAAGTTAAAGGTAAACTAGCATAAATTGTCTATCCCTATCTCTCTTACTTTATCTCATTGTGTTTGCTTGCTATTAATTGCTAAAAACTTCATAACAAATCTGGTTGTGAAAACATTCAGAACTGTTCAAAAGTATGACGAGTGTGCGTCAAACATGCCGTTAAAAGCAACTAAGTTCCCCAATTAATTTTGTAATATAAGTTAATTCAAGTCATTTTCTCGAAGATACAATTCATAAAACACCTTGCATTCAATTCAAAATAGGGGGGATTTTGTGTAATTTTTAGGAAATTAAAGCAAATAGAGCAACTTAAATCAATAAATGAAAACAGAATCAGAGAGATACAACTAAAGAATTTATGTTTATGGAGAAATAATCACAGTTCCAGCAAAGATGGGTCAAATTCACACTCATGAAATTCAAAATAATATGAAAATTGAGGCAATCGCCTCACATTCATTCAAAAAAATTTGGATCACTATCGCGTTCCTAATTTCCCTAAATTCATGCACGTTATGTATTAAATCACAATCAATCGATTATAATTAACCTTAATTCATATTTTAATTCTCTAATCTAATCATTATCATACATTAAATAAGGAAATTGAAAATTAGAAAAAGGGGAAAGGGGAAATCACAAGCACAATTCGAAATTGGGAATAGAGAATTCATATTACCCGCAAACACGTTGATCCTTGAGTTGCAAACGGATTTAGCCGTCTGTGAAAATCTTCATGGGATCTCTAATGGAGATGCATGAAAATGAAGAAGAAAGGGGAGAAAAGAGAAGAAAGAGAGGAGAGAGAAGATAGCACTTTGAATTCTAAAGCTGGAAATTTACAAAATGAAGTAGTGTGTCTATTTTTACAAAGCAGAAAAACTATATATATGATGGTATAAAAATATGGGCCTCCAAAGGAGGATTGAAACCCCCTAAATAAAGTCCTACATTAACTAATTAAAATTACCAAAAGGTCCCTAATTACACAGTAAAATGAAATTATGTAAGTGTAGGGCTGAAACATTAAATCCTTGATTTGACCTCTGAATCGTCTAAATTGGCTAATCCTTGTGAGATATGAAATTTTAGCTCTCCTTCTTAACTTTCAAAAAATATATAAATCATCAAAATCAGAGACTTGTGTCAAAAATTATGGGCTTCACAAGGGACAATGTCAAAAACACCAATAAAATATGACAAATAGCAATATTAGACACTTAAACACAAAACAAACCAATCTCACAAAACTCAACTAAAAAGGGTCAAAGTGAGGTATAAAAACATGTCTAAATATGTCAAATACAACTCTAAACTATGCTAAAATACACTCTACCAAATATCCCCACAGTTGAACAATTGCACTCCTGGGCAAAATTAAATTATTGAGCCGAAACCAAAAGAGGAAAAAGATACTTAAAAAACAAAAGCAAAGCAAAGATCAATTTCCAATGAATCCCAAAAATGCGCAAAAATGAGAAAGAAGACAAGCACTCTAGGAATCAAGGGATCAAACAATTAATGAACACACTTCCAACACCCAAAGTAAACAAGAAACAAGGAAAAATAGAAAATGAACCAAAAGTGATAGAATCCTCTCAAGATACACACTTACAAGATATGATGATATGAAATGAACTCTCATGTGTATGAACTTGTGTCTACCCTCAATACATCATGCAAATAGCACACCAAAATCTTAACAAGTCCCTAATTTTCGTACTTGAAACACATGCAATTTAAGATCAAAAGGACTTTATTAAGGGATGTAATGGGGCAAAGGTGAAGGGTAGATGAGACAAGGAATTTTAGGTTAAAAACTAAAGAGAAAAGAGGAGCAATGAGGAATGAATCAATAAGCATAAGAAGAGTATCCCAAACCAAAGAACCAAAACCACTTCAATTCTCTCCTTTTCTCCATGTTTTTTTTTATGTTTCTATTTCTTTTCTTTTTTTTATTTTTGTTGCATATGTGTATGTATATGTATTTTTATCACTCCCCAAGATCAAAATTTTCAACCTAACCAACTACTTAATCAAAAGTCAAAATTCATGGTTTAGAATACAAACACTTTAGACACCCTCCCACACTTATTTATGAACCATTCCCAAAACAATTCCAAAGTTCCTCAAATCCCTAAGGAAATGGGTGAATCATGGTTTTTCAAACTAAGACCTGTAATGAGCTACAAAAAGAAATAAAGGGCAAATGGCACAAAGGGGGAAACAAGTGGAAAGTAGACAAAGTGGGTCTATTTGGCTAGTAACTAAAAGAAATAAACCCAAATAGACATGTGGTTATATGTGAAAAAAACCCAAATAGGCAGGTTGATAAAAAAAAAAAAAGACAATTGCTCTCAGAAAAGAATGTGAGAGTGATGCTAATAATATTAGTATGAAGCTTGTTCAATTCAATTAAGAATGAGCTCTTTTAGCACTTGCAAAAATGATAATTATTGATGAACTTGCTTTTAAGTTTGTTGAAAATGAAGGGTTTAGGAAGTTTATGGAAGATGCTTAACCTTATTTTAAAATTCTTTCTCATGTCACTATTGTTAGATATTGCATACTTGTGTTTAATGGTGAAAAGGAGAAGTTGAAATGCTTGTTGTCGGGAAATAAACAAATGGTTTCACTTACAACTGATACATGGACATCAATACAAAAAGTGAATTACATATGTGTGACAGCTCATTACATTGATGAGGCATTTAGATTGCATAATAAAATATTGAAATTTTGTATGATTGCTTACCACAAAGGTGAATCCATAGGAATAACCTTAGAGAATTGCTTTAAAGAATGGGGGATTCAAAAAATTTGTTGTGCAATTGTGGATAATGTCGATGTTAACAATGTGGTCATTTCATATTTAAATAGTGATCTTAGTGCTTGGAATGGTCAAACTTTATTAAATGGAGAGTTCATGCATATGCGATGTTTTGTTCACATCTTGAATTTGATTGTTAGTGATGGGTTGAAGAAAAATGACTCTTCAATTTGTAAAATAAGGGTTGCATGTAAGTTTGTGAGGTTTTCTCCAAATAGATTGACAACTTTTAAGAGGTGTGCAAAGGAAGTTAGTGTAAATGCTAAGGCAATGTTAACACTTGAAGTATCCACTAGGTGGAACTCCACTTATTCGATATTAGATGTTGCTGAAAAATATGAACAAGCTTTTTATCGCTTTAAGTATGTTGATCTTGCATATGCACTCACTCTTCTTACTAGTGAAGGAGGATGCCCTAAAGAGGAAGATTGGAAATGTGCTCGTGTTTTTGTGAGTTTTTTTTTTAAGATTTTCTATGATGCAACTCTTTCTTTTTATGGGTCTTGCATGTTACAACTAACACTTTCTTTAAGAAACTAGTTAGTATTCAAAAATCCCTGAATAAGTGGAGGCAAAATGATGATATAGTGTTGCAAAAAATGATAGCAAATATGCAAGTGAAGTTTAAGAAGTATTGGGAAAGTGGTGGGATCAACTATCTTTTGCTTATTGTTGTTTTTCTTGTCTCTGTTGTAAGTTTAATTATGTTGAATTTTGTTTTAATAAAATGTATGGTATTGAGAAATGTAGAGAGATGATGAAAAAATTGAAAGATCTCATCAAAAAATTATTTGAGGATTTTGCAATAAAACATCCTGCTTTCATTGATAGTAGTGCATCTAGTACTTTAGCTTCAAACATTGCCTCTTAATCTAATATGGACATGGGTTCAAGGTGGGGTGCAAAAGAATGAGTTGGATAGGTATGTGGGTGAAGATGTTGAAGATGATAGTCCTCGATTTGACATTTTGAGTTAGTGAAAAATGAAAGAAAACAAATATCATGTTCTTTCTTTCATGGCTAGAGATATATTGGTCATTCTTGTGTCTACTATGTCATTTAAGTCTACATTACTAGAGGTCGAGTACTTGATCAATTTTGTAGTTCATTGAGTTCCGTTACGATTGAAACTTTGATTTGTGGTCAAAATTGACTCAAATCTCAAAAGCAAGATGTCAATGATTTGCAAGTTGAGCTAGATGAAGCAGAAAAGATTGAATCAAGTGAGAAGTTTGATTTTTTTTTTCACATTTGTTTACAATATGAATATGAATTGATACTGTGTTCTAATGAGATTTTATTTAAATTTTTAGAGTTGTTTGGTTTGGCTTTAAATACTGCTATTGTTGGGACTGCTAGTGTTGCAAGTTGGGATCATTACTAATATAGTAATATACTAATATTTATAAATTAGTTTATGATGTAATTTTGGGTTCACTTTTTTAGGCATATTTCTTCTTTCTACATTATTTATAATAGACTAATGGTTCTTGTCCTTTGGCTTGTAGTGCTTCAACAATGAAGCTTATAGCTGTCTAACAATGGAACTTACAACTAGTCAACTATATAAGAAAATACAAATTTATTTTCAGTTTATTTTGTATCAATGTTACAATGTTAATTGAACTTTGTTATTTGGGTTGATAACAATTTTATTTGAACTTTTCGAATTAAGTGAACTAAGGTTGAAGAGATCAACAATTAAGTTTGAAAGTTGAAAGTGCTATTATATCTTGCTTATTTTGTACATTAATATATAATTATGTGTATTTGTGATTGAAAATGATTTTATTATAAAAAAAATGAGTAAAATTTGGAAATCTATCCTAATTTTTTAGAAAATTTTAATTTAAAAAAAATACATCATTGACCTTGGATTGAATTTGAAAATAAAATCACATAAACTCAATCCAATCCATTAAAAATTGATGACATCAATTTTTTAAAACTAATTTATCTAATAACAAAAAAAAAAAAACTTCATCAAAATGACATAAGCCCATAAGCTATGAGCCTGTGAAATTAGACATCTCACCACTAACAGACTTAGCTAACACGGATGATAGAAAAAAAAAAAAATACATTAGAAACAAGACGAATCAAGTTTAATCGAGGACTATATTTTGTCTCTTTTTTTTTTTTTTTATCTTGAAATCAGAATCATTGATTTAATCCAACGGCTGATGCTTGTGATAGAAAATGCACCACGCTGGATCCGATCCGGATCCGTAACCTTACTTACCCGTGTCTCTTATTTTCTTTGCTTCCTTCGTTCTCTCATCTTCCCGCCGCCGCACGCTCTCTTTACCCTGTCGCGTGTGTTTTTCTCTTTCTTCTCTTCTTATTTTGTATTCAACAGAGAACAGAACGGTGCACTCTGTGCAGAGTGAAAAGTTGCATTTTGTTTGAGAGAGAGAGAGAGAGTATATTGAATTGAAAATGCTGCGTAGAAACATCCGTTTGAGGAGAGAGTATTTGTACCGTAAGAGCTTAGAAGGCAAAGAACGCTTGCTCTACGAAAAGAAGCGCAAAATCAGAGAAGCTCTTCAAGGTATATATATCCTCTTCTTCCTTCATTCTTATTATTATTCATTTTTATTTTTATTATTTTTTCTCATATATATTTATTTTTGCAGAAGGGAAACCCATACCCACTGAACTCAGAAACGAGGAAGCTGCGCTTCGCCGCGAAATCGACCTCGAAGATGAAAACACCGCTGGTATCATAAGCACTTATTTTAATAAAATAAACTATTACTATATGTTTTCTTAAGTACTTCAAGAAAATACGAAAGAAAAAATAAAATTAACTTATGTGGAAGTTAATATTGTCTTAACTAAGAGCGTAGAAGTTTAACGTCTTTTAGAAAAAAATGAGAGAGCTGGTAGTAATTTACATTTTTTTTCATATTTTCTTCTCTGCAAATATTCTAAAGTAGTTTGTTCAAAACATACACTAGTTGTTTGTCTAACCTATTTCGATTTCAGCTTGTTTTAAGCAGTTTTCTATATATTTAAAGAAACATGGCTTTTTCCTTATGAAATAACCACTTATTTCATGAACATTTATTTTAATTTTAAACAAACTGTTTGATTTAACTGATTTTCACCAAAATTGACAATTTTCAATAAACTTCTAAAAGAGTCACAGAGTGTCGCCAGTACTTGTAAAAGAGGGTGTCATAGAGAGTGTCGTCAGCACTTCTCTACTTTATATTTCTTCCTCTTTTATGTTGAGAATTTTGTAATAACTTGAAATGGATTCTATTTCCCTTTTCTGCATTATATTAGTTTTTTGTTTTGCTTGTTTCACTTAGTCGTGTGTTTCAACTGTGGTTTGTGATTGAATTCAGTTCCGAGAACACACATTGATGATGAGTATGCTTATGCTGCGGAGAAGGATCCTAAAATTTTGCTGACTACTTCTAGGGATCCAAGTGCTCCTCTTCAGCAGTTTGTTAAGGTTTGCTTGCTTTGGTTTGTGTTTTCTCTTTGTTTGTTTGGTGTTTCGTGGATGTCTCATTGTTGTTTATTGTTATATTCAATTCTTGTGCAGGAGTTGAGTTTTGTGTTTCCCAATGCACAGAGAATGAACCGTGGTGGTCAGGTTGGTGCCTTTACCATCCAGTGTCTTGTCTTTTGTGTGTTTGTGGTGTGAAGATTTGATTATCGGGTGTTTTCTTTGTTTATATTTTTTAGATAAGAGTGTGTGTTTGTAATTAAAAATAAGAGGAGAACTATGGGAAGAGGATAATGGGTCAACGTGGCATGAACACAATCCGTTAGTATAGCATATGCAAAGCCCCTTGATCTTTCAGTGTGTTGCTCAAATGGTCCAGATGAATATACTCATGTACTGAAGAAGAGCCTCATAAAATGAACATCACGACGAGTTTTTCTTGTCCTTATTTGTGCCAAAACATTTTGTAATAACACCCTTAGCAATCAGCAATCCAATAACTTCAAATTAAATTAATTATTCCATAAATAGGTGCTCAATTTGCGATGCAGTTTTGGAAATCGATGTGCACATAACACATTAGATTAGAGAATTTTGCTATCCAAACAAATACAGGACCTTGGAGGGAATTTTAGATTTCTGAATTCTTGATGGTGTTGAAGGAAGAGTTATGTGGAAAAGCAAGAAAATGACAGCAAGAGTTGCTAGAAGTAAACACACCAAAAGAATTGAGTCCAAATCCTCAATGGGTTAGAGTAAATATGGGAAGAACCTCAATATAAAAATATCAGAATGGGTTCTTAGTTCTTACTGTTATTTCCTCTTTTGTTACTTTCTCTGTCATTCAGGCCATGTGAAGTTAATATAATTTCATTTTCAATAGTATGTATGCTTATGGTCTTCCAATGAGATTCTATATACTACTCTTGCTTCTTGTTAAAGAAATTGATATCACACAACCACAGATTGAAGGCATTGCATGAAAAACACCTGGACCACTAGGCTTCATTATTCTAACTCCTACATTTCTTAAATCATAATGTAACTCATCTATTGTTTGACATGAAAACCATAGTTCTCTGTCTTCTTAGCTGTACCTCATCTTGTAGGGATTTCTAAATTTTATTTGCAAGTAATCTAGGTGGAATAATTGTCTGCCTCAGTGCATCTGAGCTTCAATATAGATGCATTCATTAAGCTGTTTTTTTCCATCTCATAGTGTCAGGTTGATGTATTTAGTGCTTATATGGAGAGGATGCAAAGGAATTTCCTGAATGAGTTTTATTTTCAACTCTATCCTGTTACTTGGTGCTGTTTAAAACATATTTTCCTCATATATGTTTGACAATAATTTTTGTTGTGGCTTTAACTTGATTTGAGTATTTGTAGTTTTCTATGTTTTTTTTCCCTGTATGGTCAAAATCTTTTCTTTGTTTGTTCAACACTTCGTTGATTAAGCATGATTATAAATATAATGAGTTGCTAATTCTAGACACCTTGAACTGATTGACTACAATTGGGCCTGGTCTTTCCTCTACCCAAATGTTTATGCTTTTGCAATCTTCCTTTTCATTTCAGGTTATCTCAGAAATTATAGAATCTTGTCGTGCACACGACTATTCAGATGTTATTTTGGTTCACGAACATCGTGGTGTGCCAGATGGTTTAATTGTTTGCCATCTACCTTTTGGTCCAACTGCATACTTTGGATTACTCAACGTGGCAAGTATTAGTCCAACAGTATTTCTTATTGATTTTAGGGGACAATATGCTAATTTGTTGTTTCTTGTAGGTTACAAGGCATGAAATTAAAGACAGGAAAACCATTGGAACAATGCCTGAGGCTTATCCCCATCTGATTCTTGATAATTTCTCAACTAAGGTACTCATAATTAAGTATGAGATTAATTATCTTTATGTGTACTAAATTTCACTGGTAATGGCCTGTTGCCTTCAATTATCATAAGCTGAAAAACTTAGATTATTTCAATAACCGATTATATGTATAATCAATTATAATCAAAATCAGTTTTTGTTTGGGTAAGTATGCTGAAAAGTGGTTTGATAATAATTAATTTGGTTTGGATGCAACAAAAAAACAGTTTTTACATAGTAAAAGAGTGTAAAAACAGCTGAAAGAAAAAATAAGCTGTTGAAAAATAATCATAAGCTATAAATTTTTAGCTTCATTAAAACAACTTATTTTTAAAAAAAATAATCTTTTTTCAAATTTAATCTTTTGTCGCAAACATTGATGCTTTTTTTTTAAAACAACTTAGATTATGTAAAACAACTTATTATACAATCCCAAACATGCTCGTAAATTGTAATTCTCAGTATTTTTAAACAGAGTGGTTAACCAGCAGGCAGTCCTCTGGCTAATCTGGCCTGGCTTTTGGAACCAAAGTGGTATGAACCAGGTTTAGCCTTGGAGAATGTGTTTCTAACCAGTCAAGTGTGAAAACATGCAATCTGGTTTTGGTTTTAGTATTTGGTAGGGGTTAGGTTGTGGTTTGAGCATTTGACAGGTTAATCAAGTTCAACTGTTCAAATTTCATATCTCTCTATTAAGTGCCATCAATAGCATAAGGCGTTGCAGAAATGAGAATGTTGTGGTGCATGAGTGAACTTATAAGAAAAGATAAGATCAGGAGTGAATATAATAAGAGAGAGAATAGGAATAACATCTACTGAGAAAAGGATGATAGAATCATGCTCAAGATGTTAGGAGCAGTACTTGAACATGAATTGGAACTGAGAGGGTGTGCTGTCAATCAACTTGAGCACTGATCTGTGCAACTACTATAGTTGAATTTTTTAATTATATCCCTTATAGGTCTTTGAAATAAGAAATTATATAGCCGAGATTCTGATAGGAATACACCTATTAGGTGGGTTTATGAGAGGAGGCGCAAAGCAGCTGAAGAGGATCACAAACCTTAATGGGTCAGTTTCATTGTACACAACTGACAATTAGAAGTTTGTTAGTTTGATGGGGCAGGGTAGATTAGTTGCTTGTAGAGTATATAGAACTAGGAATAGGGTTGAGGGGGATTGTATAATTGGGGATTGAGGGAGAGCTATGGCTCTGAGACTCTTATTACTCGCATTCTTGTATCATACTGTATATTCTTTTGGGTCCAGATCCAGATTGGGACAGATCAAGAAATCAAATTTCTTGCAATATCTTCAATCTTTCTCTGTTTTGTACCAGTTTTCTATCCACTGGTATCAGAGCTCTGATCTTGGAGTCATGGGTATCACAGATGATAGGGGACAAGAGGGAAGGAAGCGTTGATTCATTGAAGAGATGGATGAAGTCTCTGAATAGAGAATGTGACAAGGATATGTGAATTCTGTTACAATGTTTTTAAAACCCACTAGATCTCAGATTCCAGTGATGAAAAGTATTCATGAAGAATATTATTCAGAGGATTCCTGCAAACCACAATGCAGGGGAAGTTCTGTACAACTTTGATTGTGTAGGAGCAGGAGACAAATTGGGAGCGGACAAATCTGGGGAAGAATCGGCAGAAAAATGGAGGAAATTAGTTAAGCCACTAATCTTGGGGAAGATGCTTATGGCTGGATTCCGAAGTTTGAAATTTCTGAATTAAGAGTGGTCACAGGGAGGGACAGAATGTAGGCGGTAATTGTTGCTCTTGTAATGGTGGGAAGGATGTAAATCCATTCCTTTGTGGGAGACCTTCAAGATTGCAGTGATTGAAAGATTCCAACCAACGATGGTCAACAATCCTATTGCATATCAGATTCAAACTTAGTTCAATTTAGAAAATGAAAGTGTTCAATCACTGGGCTATTGTTGATTTTTGATCAATAAGTTATTTCTTACAATATATTGCATATTTTTTCTATGAAAAAGTTAGAGAGTATGCCAAGTACCAGCTACATTTAAAGCATGGTTAATTTGTTGGCATATAAGGTCATGATCTATTTATAATGACCTTTTTCCCATGTACTTTTCTGGTGTATCCTGTGTATCTTAAGAAAATATGCTTTGGGAAACTCAACTTTTAACAAAATTACCATTTACTACAATAATTACACTGCTGTGTGCTGACTGCTCATCTTGTTTGGATTTTCTTTTGGACATTAAACAGTTAGGTGACAGAACAGCAAACATTCTGAAACATCTTTTTCCGGTGCCAAAACCAGACACAAAACGTATAGTCACCCTTTCCAACCAGTCTGACTATATCTCATTCAGGTTGGGTCAATGTATTTTGTTTACAATAATTTGTTCAAGTTCTATTAACTTTCTGTGGTTAGAGTTTGCTATTCATTTTGAAACATGTCTCTTACATACAGGCATCATATTTATGAAAAGCATGGGGGCCCTAAATCTGTAGAACTGAAGGAAATCGGTCCACGGTTTGAGTTACGGCTTTATCAGGTTTGCATCACAATTAAGCTCACTATTGGTTGCTCTGTTATTAGGGATGTAGTGAAGAAGGGGATGACTTCCAGTTGGAAGAAAATAACTACATGCCCATAAAATTAAGAAAAAGACTACAATTTCCTTTTACACTTGAACACATTGTCGCAACTAGGATTTAAGATTTTGCTTAAATCTGTGTAGTTTAGTGATTGTTTTGCATGGGTTATTTGATATATTTCCAATATTAATATTGCTCATAAACTTAATTTTGATTTGATTTTGTATTGATTTTTTTTTTTCATTTTAAATTTAAATTTCTTGGTTTTGTAACTTCCACCAAATTTTGTAAATCATGATTGCATCTGCTTGACAGAATCTAGACTAATTCAATTAGTATCACTTTAACTTGTGATCAAGCATTGGGCACTGGCTATTTAAGTCTGGTATCATAGCCGCTTAAAGTGGATATTTTGCATCCTAACTTGCAAAATTAAGAGTCTTTGCATATCAGGTTAGAAGTGCTTTTGACAACTTCTCTATTGGCAAATGCTCTATATTTTCATTAGAGAAATTCTCAAAAATACTTCTAACTTATCAAAACAGGCTCTTAATAGGGCGATAGTACTTCATACTTTAGTTCTATTGCTTTTATACGTGTGGTATTCACTGGTTTACCTTAAACTCCATTATTCTTCCTAAGTCGATCAAAACTGGGCCTATTCTTCATGCCACAACTCTGTTAAACAAGTACACAATTAGTTCCTAATTTTTCAAAAACTTTGTTGCAGATAAAGTTGGGAACGGTGGATCAAGCTGAAGCTCAAATAGAATGGGTCATCAGACCTTACATGAACACAACAAAAAAGCGGAAATTTCTCAGTAATTGATGCAAACATAGTGTTCGTGCAGCTAAACCATGTGTTAAGTTGATTAGGTTGATAAGCAAGCTAGAAAATTTTGAAGGAAAATTATTTAACACTTTTTGACACAGCAAAGTTATGGGCAAATGAAAATCGAAATGCACTTGCTTTTGGATCCTAAGATATTTTTTAGAATTTAGTTTTTATACTTGTGTGCTCTTATTATATCGTCTACTGAGCTTGATATTTTATATTGGTAGTTGAATTCGTTAAATGTCATATTAACCAACCAAAGGCAAAAAAGAAGACCTTCGGCTAAAACATCTTGCTTACTACACCATCCACTTTTGGTGTTGACAACATTGCCTTTCATTAATGACTCAGCATTTCCAATCCTTTTGGAAATCATTTTTTTGTGTTATGGAAAACCTGTTTCATTAACATTTTTTAAAAAAATTTATGGAATGAGTGTTTTGAAAAACATTTTTTTATGTTATGGAATGTTCCATAATGCATTTTTTTTATATTTGTGTGGAATGGGTGTTCTGGAAGGCATTTGGTGACGTTATGGGACACAGGTTTCATACACTTTTAAAAAAATGTGTTACGGAACGGGTGTTCCATAATATCACAAAATGGTTTTCAAAACATTCATTCTATACACTTTTTAAAAAGAATGCATTATGGAATGGGTGTTCCATAACACCAAAAAAGGCTTTCGGGAAGGGTTGTGGATGCTAGTGATTAATGAAGGACAATCTTGTCAATACATACAAAATTGGGAGGTGCAGGAAGCAAATTTCAAAAGAATTTAAGTTTCTTTCCCAGAAAAGCCCATCAGCTGTTTTTACTTCATACAAGATTTTGTGTCCATCATTTTGAATCTGGCAATTTCGTACGTAAGAAAAATCATGGCTGCTGAGTTTGTTGGTGGAGGATTTCTGTGGAATAATCTTCATGTGGATTTTAGTGTGTTTGGATGAGCGTTTTTAAAATTGATTATGAATAGAATTGATTTTGCAAAATTGATTTCTTATAATTTTTTTTGCAAAATTAAATAATCAGTTGGCAACTTAACTATTTTCTTAGAACTTAAGTCAATGATGAATTGCTGAAAAAACTAGAGAACCGAACTTGCTTGAAAACTTTGCTCAGGCAAGCCACTTTACCTATTATTTTTTAGGGTAAAATATATTTTTCGTTCATATGTGAAGTATTGAGAATTTTCGTTTATAATCCATAAAGTTTAGTTTTACCGGTCTTTGTCTTTAATATATTTTTTCATTTGACTTTTCATCTATCTATTAGTGAAGTCTGTTAGTTAGTGAGGTATCCACTTTAACTATTTTCTAAAAATTAATTTCTTTAATTAAAAAAAATACATCATCAAAATAACACGAAAGGGTGAAAGACAAAATTGAAAAATATATTAAGGATGAAGACCAATCAAACTAAACTTAAAAAGAACTATAAACGAAAATCTCCCATATTTCAAATACGAAACACATATTTTGCTTATCTTTTTATTAGGTTATATATCTCAAAATTGTGACATGAAGCTAGAGTATTGACATAATATTTTAACCTAATATGTTTTTAATTCTTTAAATATAATAAGTTGTTTCTACTTTAGTTTTTCAAATTAGAAGTTGTTTTTTATAATCCTCAAAATTCTTAAAATGTTTTTTTAATTTATCTGCATATATGTTATTAGTTGTGTCAAACATAGAATATTCATTATGTAATTTGTGGTAGTTTTTTATTGTCAAAATCAAATTATGGCAATAAAAACCAATCAAAAATTGCAAAATCCATATTTCTTTTTATCAAATTTTAGACAAACAAACTAAAAAAATATTCATCATATTTAAATGACAGAAAATCAAACTTTAATTTTGAGACTACAAAAAATAATTTCCCGATCTGAGAAACTAAAACCATATTTAATTCTTCCAATATTTCATTTCATCAATTCAACTTTTTACATGAGTTATCATGTAAATTATTCTTAATTTTCATTTATGTTAATTTCTTTAATATATTTCTTTTTAAGTAATTTTCACTTATTACAAGTTTTACTTCAAACAAAAACAAAATGGGTAGGGATAAAAATTGAATAAATATAAAAATCTAGAAGGTGGTGTTTTAAAAAAAATGCTATTTGAGGTAGCATTTCAAAAGATGTTAAGAAGCTCATAAAAAAACTCGTTTACCGAATACTCAAATAAGCTAAAAAACTAGAAGCTAGTTAAAATCAGCAGTGGTCCTGAGCATGATTGAGGTGGACGACCTCCCAAGATCTAGAGGTGTACGGGGATCAGACCCAATCCACAAATCCGTCCAATCCAACCTAATCCGATTAGATTTTTACAGGTTGGATTGGGTCTGGGTTAGATTGATATTGTTTTGGTAAACCCAATTCTAATTGGATTGGGTGATGAGTTTGATGCTTTAAAATTGATTAAAACTTAATCCAGCTCGTATATACTAACAAACATATAATAAAATATTAATTGCACATTATTACTAATATTGAAACACTAAAAACACTAACATATAGTGTAAGACTTTTATGTTTATGTTCTTATGATTACTAATTACTATTGAATTGATATTTTCATATGGAAAACAATCTTATTAATAGTACAATATTTTATGAACATTAACTTTTCAAATTATCCTTTACTATTTATTAGTTTTGAAGATTTTTTTATAATTTTTTCATGATTTAAAAAAGAGGACAATTTTTTTAATAGGTCAACCCGATAACTAACCCAGTCCAATCAAAGTTGGATTGGGTTGCAAACAAAAAAAAGGTAAACTCAATCCAATCCAATTAAGTTTAATTGGAATGAATTGAAAAATACGCAAAACTCAATCCAACCCGAGTCACTTACACCCCTACCAAGATCCCATTTTTATAGGGGCACCAATTTTTTTTTATTTAGTGTATATAGATATTAAAATTAAAAATTATATAATTATAATTAATATTATATAAATTAGTTGAGATTTTAGGGCATAATATTTAGTGAAAAGTTGAGTTCACAAAAACACTCAGCTAAAGCTATATATATATATATATATATATATATATATATATATCAAGGTAACAAAAAGTTACAGTAAAAAGACAAAGGTTCTAGAATAGACTAGAACCTTTCATTACAAGTATAGGAAAAACATATTAATCTAACACACTAATCTAACATTCCCCCTTATGTTGGAGCATATAAATGATAAATCATATGCTCTAAGTTTGGAACATATAAATTGAATCCGAGGCCCCCTTAAAGATTCAGTCAAAACATTTGCAAGTTGATCATTTGAGTTGACAAACTCTGTACAAATCTCCTTGGCCAATAACTTCTCTCTCACAAAATGACAATCAATTTATATATGTTTAGTTCTCTCATGAAACACAAGATTCAAAGCAATATGGAAAGTTACTTGATTGTCACAATACAACTTCATTGGTTGAACTTCACAGAACTTTAGCTCTTTAATGAGTTGTTTGATCCACACTAATTCACATGTGAGTGAAGCCATAGCCCTATATTTCGCTTCTACACTAGATCTAGCAACATCACTCTACTTTTTACTCTTCCAAGAGATAACATTTCCTCCAATAAATACACAATATCCTATAGTAGAGCGCCTATCTATAGAAGATCCTGCCCAATCAGCATCATAATATCTAGAGATTTCAGTGTCTCCTTTGTCTTCATACAACAATCCTTGTCTGGGAGTTTTCTTGATGTACTTGAGAATGCGAATAACAACATTCCAATGATTAACATAAGGAGCTTGCATAAACTGACTAACAACTCCCACTGCAAATGAAATCTTAGGTCTGGTAATTGTAAGATAAATAAGTTTTCCAACTAGTCTTCTATACTTTTTTGAATTTGAATATGGCTCACCATGTTCTGCCATTAACTTTTGATTTGGATCCATGGGACTATCAATGGGTCTATAATTAATCATGCCTGTCTCTTCCAAAATATCTAAAGCATACTTTCTTTGTGAGATAACAATGCCTTCCTTGGATTGAGCTACCTCTATACCAAGGAAATACTTCAGATGGCCAAGATCCTTGGTTTGAAAGTGATTGAACAAATGTTGTTTCAATTGGGAGATTCTAGTGTCATCATTCCCTGTAATTACTATATCATCAACATAAATGACTAAGTAAACACATTTTTCAGGAGAAGTGTGACAATAAAAAACAGAGTGATCAGCTTCACTCCATGTCATCCCAAAACTCTACACAACATGACTAAACTTTCTAAACCAAGCTTTTGGAGATTGTTTAAGCCAATAAAGAAATCTATGGAGTTTGCAAACCAAACCAGATTCCCCCTGAGCAACAAACCCAAGAGGTTGCTCCATGTAAATCTCCCCTTCCAACTCACCATGAAGAAAAGCATTTTCAATGTCTAATTGATAAAGGGGCCAATGACGAATGGCAGCCATGACAAGAAGGAGACGAATAGTCGTGATTTTGGCCATAGGAGAAAAGGTATCCCATAATCAAGACCATATATCTGAGTGTAGCCTTTAGATACCAATCGAGCCTTAAGATGATCAATTTCACCATTAGGACCAACCTTGATAATATATACCCATCAACAACCAACAGCCTTCTTCCCAGGAGGAAGGGGAACTAATTGTCATGCACCACTATGTTCAAGAACCTACATTGCAGCAATCATGGCTTGTCGCCATCCAGGGTGAGCAAGTGCTTCCCAAACAGTCTTAGGAATGGAAATGGAAGATAAGGAGGAAACAAAAGAGAAGTATAAAGGAGACAAATGGTGATAACACAAAAAATTGTAAATAGGATGAGGGTTTTGAGTAGAACGAATACCTTTTCTAAGAGCAATAGGCCAACCTAAATTTGAATCATCAGAAGGTGATGATGGAACATGATTCGTTGTAGGGGCAACTGAGGAAGAAGGACATGAATCAAGAGGATCTTCATGCACTACAGAATCAACTCTTTGTGCCCGACTTTGATAAGTAGAAATAAAAGACGGAGATGATTCAGCTTGACTATTGACTGGAAAGGGGGGCTGAATTTCTCCTGGATTAGATGTTGCATGAGTAGAAGAGACCTTTGGGCTGAAGGAAGGAATAGGTAATACTTGTTGTATAGAGTTGGAATCTTGTGTGGAGAAGAACATGGTTTCTTTAAAGAAGGTAACATCTGCAGACATGTAGTATTTTCTGGTGGTTGGAGAATAACATCTATATCCCTTTTGAAGACGTGAATATCCAAGAAACACACATTTGATAGCTCTTGCTGAAAGTTTATCAAGACCCGGAGAGACATCATGAACAAAACAAGTACAACCAAAGACCTTGGAAGGAACATGATACAAGAGGTCATTAGGAAAAATAATTGAATGAGGAATTTTATTTTCAAGAGATGAAGAAGGAATCCTATTTATTAAAAAACAGGCAGTGAGAACTGCATCACCCCAATGGTGAATAGGAACATTTGCATTAAGCAACAAAGTTCGTGCAGTCTCAACAAGGTATTTATTTTTTCTTTCAGCTATTCCATTTTGTTATGGTGTGTAAGGGCATGTAGATTGATGTAGGACTCCTTGTGAGGACAAAAAAGAAGAAAGTTCTGAAGAAAAATATTCCTTAACATTGTCACTTCTAAGAATTTTAATAATTTTACCAAATTGATTTTTAATCTCATTAAAGAAGGACATGAAAATAGACAAAAGTTTATATCTATCTTTTATTAAATAAATCCAAGTACATCAAGAATATTCATCAATGAAGGTAACAAAATATCTTAAACCATAAGATGTTACACAGCTTGGTCCCCAAATATCTGAATGAATGATAGAAAAAATCGAGTTACATCTTTTTCAATTTTCTTGGGAAAAGAGATCTAACATGTTTTCCTAATTGACAAGATTCACAATCTAACATTTGTAATTTGCTAAGACTTGGAACCATTTTCTTCAATTTTGCTAAACTTGGGTGACCTAGACGATTGTGCAAAAGCTTTGGAGATGAAGCTGTAAAACATGACAAAAAAGGGTTGGTTTCCAAGTAGTAAAGACCTCGTGATTCATGTCCTACACCAATCAGGCGACCCGTACCACAATCCTGTATAACAAAGGAATCAGCATCAAATGTTATGGAGCAATTTAAGGAACGGGTCAATTGGCTTAGTGAAATTAGGTTGTAAGGACAATTAAGGATATACAAAATAGAATTTAAATTTAAGGAAGGAAAAAGAGAGACTTGACCGACTCCTTGGGATGCAACTTTTGACCCATTGACTAGTGTAACAAGGTGAGGAAATTTAGGTGAAGAGAGAGAAGAGAACAAGGAATCATTACTAGAAATATGATCAAAAGCACCTGAGTCAACTATCCATGGACCTTGACCTCCCATAGATTGAAAAATGCAGGCTGTTGAAACACTTGGTGGTACTAAGGAAGATTGAGTTTGGCTGCTGGATTGCAGCCTTAGATACTCTTGATATTCTTCATCAGAAAACTTAGAATCAATTTTTTCAGAGGTGGAGACATTTGCTGCCTTGTCAAGAAAGCCAACCAAAGAGAAACATCTATCTTGAGTGTGACCCTCTTTTCTACAGTATGAGCACATGTACTTAGAATGACCACCTCTACCACTACGTCCTCTTCCTCTACTACCACGAGATGCTACCATGGCTGAATTCTCAACAACAACGGTTGAATTCTCACTCTTCACCAAGGTAGGAACACGACGAAGTCTAGTGACTAAGCTATTCATTGAGGGAAGTTGATCCCTAGACAGAATTTGATCACGCAAATGATCATAATCTGGATGCAAGCTCCGCAAGATTAGAACCATAAATAGTTTATCAAGTCTCTTCTTCATGTCCTCGGTGGAATCACATACAAGAAATTTTTTTAACTCTTCAACTATAGCTTTAGCTTTAGCCATGTGTGAGACCATGTCATGATTGGTCTGTTGGAGAGAAACCACCTTTTGGGTTGAATCAAATAGCCGCTGAATGTCATTAGCAAAAATATCCTGGGCATTTTTCCAAAAGGAACAACAAGTTTTGAATGACCTAAGTGATTCTAGCAAGTCAGGGTCTATAGATTCCCATAGAACAGAGCATAGTTGGAAGTCTAGTTTCTGCCATTGAGTTCTAATTTCAGCTAGAACTTCACTCACATCCTTCTCCAAATGATCATGGTGCCCTTGGCCAATGAACCATAACTCAACAAAATTAGCCCAAGACCGGTAATTTTTCCAGTTAAGTTTCTCGGTTGTGATAGTGAAGGTTTTAGAAAAGGGAAATATAGGGACTACGGAGGAAGGAGCTGCAGAAGACTCCATTTTCCTAACTACAACACAAATACCAAACAAAAGAAGAAACCAAACAAGGAACCCTAAGCTATAGTAGACCCACTTTTAAAAAGTGATAAATGAACCCAAACAAGGACAGATATGGGTCCAGAGTAGGCCAATGAAGGCAGAGGAGGAGTCGCGATAGAATTTCAACAACTAGAAAGCGGCGCATGGGGTGTACACGCGAAACAAGAGCGTTGATTCTCTTGGCGCGTGAGAAAGCGTAAGAGACATTTTGCTCTTGAAACCTATTGGGGTGGGTCGCACTCGGCAAGGTGCACCAAACCCTAAGTTCACCGAAAAATTTCCTAGTGGTCAACGGCAACAGATGGCGATGAACAGCGACGGAAGTAAAGAATGGGACTGTTCCCCGCTCTGATGCTAAGTTGAGATTTTAGGGCACAATATTTAGTAAAAAGCTGAGTTCACAAAATCACTCAGCTAAAGCTATTTCTATCTATATATCTTAAGGTAACAAAAAAGTTACAGCAAAAAGACAAAGGTTCTAAAATGGACTAGAATCTTTCATTACAAGTATAGGAAAAACATATTAATCTAACACACTAATCTAACAAAATTAAATAATCTCATTTTGATTTCTATAGAAAATATTTTTTTAAAGAGTGTTGATTACGAAAGAATTATTGATAATTTTACAATAAAAAAAATACAAAAAGAACAACATTTACGAGATTAAAATGACATATTTTTTTATATTTGTTCAAGGCACAAAAAAAAAATCTCATACCTTAACTGAAATGCCTTGCAATCTATAGAACATAGGCATAATAAATAATAGATAAATGCTAAAAACACAATCTCTTGGACACACTCCATCTGATTAGTTAAAATTTATAGAAAATCATAAAATTTGGTGGTCCCCACATTAAATTGGGTGGACCCCACAAGACTTTTTCTCATAATTTTAAAGTTTTCAATGAATTTCAACCAATCGAATAAA
The DNA here is from genome assembly GCA_014843725.1 of Amphicarpaea edgeworthii. Lineage (NCBI taxonomy): Eukaryota > Viridiplantae > Streptophyta > Magnoliopsida > Fabales > Fabaceae > Amphicarpaea > Amphicarpaea edgeworthii. The sequence goes on from CM026324.1 coordinate 9,844,247, forward strand.
GTGTATCCAAAAAAGTGTGTTTGAAAGTGTGACCATAGCACACCTCTAAATAATATGAAAAGAAAATTACCCCCAAGTATAATAAGTGTAACATCCACTTTCGTTACATAACTAATCAAAGAAAGATTGAATTTTATTTTAATTTAAAAACTTTTTCATTAAATTATTTATGAAAAATGTTGTGAACTTTGCTTGATTTCTAAAATCAATATTGTTCAAAGCTTAAAGTATAAACTATGAGTTTATAAAACCAAGCTGAATCATTTACAATGCCTCATGGTACTTCACTCTTTTTAAAAGAAATACAACTTCAATAATGTAAAACTCTTGCAACAAAAGCTTAACATAAACCTAAGCTATCCATACATAAAACGAAGCCAAAGAAAAGAATGAGGAAATGCAACTTCAAACTTGTGCGCATTCCATCTATAATGACTCCAAGAGAACTCCACTTGAACCCATCTGCTCCCCCGTACGTCAAGGTCGGGATCATCATAGTCACAACCACACGTGCCACACGCAAGGGTAAGATTATCATAATAAATACATATACAAATAAGACAATTTTGTTAGGATCAGCCGGGATATCAATCAAGAGGGGGTGGGTGAATTGATTTAACATAAAGTGATAGATTCTTTTCCTTAAAAAGATTTTTCACCACCGCTCTTGAGGTTTTAATAAAAGTATTTTCAGAGAATGTTATATTGATTGAATAAACCAGAAAAACAATCTCAGCTTATGATAGAAATGATTTAGAACAAATTATCTTGATAAAGATCAAATACTAAATTGAAATAGATTAAGGGATAGAGAGATTGAGCCTGTTGATTTATACTAGTTCGATCAACCACCGATCTACATCTAGTTCTCCCTTTCACCAAAGGGTTCTACTATGAATTTGATTACATACACCATGCACACACAATTCACAACAAATCCTAATTTTACAACCTGAAACAGGAACCTAGAAGATTGAATGTGAAAACACCATTCACCATCTAATTTCTAAACACAATACTACAAACAAAATTAGAAATATCATCTAATTTCAACACAGCATTTAGGAATGAAATTCCCACAATGCTAATCAGACAAGATCAATGAAAAAGATTAAAGAATGAAAACACCTTGATGTGCTGATATAGCTTATATGAGATCAGTTCAAGAAACTCCAATATGAGCAAATTTAGTAGTCAAGAACAGATGTTGAATCACCTTAGTTCATGAAAGAACAAGAGAGGAATATAGTTGTATGGGCTCAGAGGTTCAATCTCAAATGGGTATAGCAGTAAAAGCAATATTGAGTTTTTCTGAAAAACTCAAGAGATTAGAGAATGTGCAGAAGAAAGAAGAGAATGTTTAAAGAAATATCAAATCTGAAAATCAAATCAAAGATTTGGATTTTGACAATTTTGAAGGAATGAAAAGATATTGTGAAAATTGGTTGTTTTGCACAGAATGATATGGGTTCAAATATATAGCATGGGTCAAAAAGATTCGGAGTTAGTTAGACAAAAAAAAAAATGAGTCTTAGAGATCTTTAAAAATGACTATTATACCAGATATAATCGATTGCAATAAGGTGTAATCGATTATCCCGTGTATCAGAATATGATTTACACTTGTTGTCAACTATTGTAATCAATTGCAGTAGACTTGTAATCGATTGCAAACAAGACAAAGCCAATTTTGAATATTAGAGATCATCTGGTAATCAATTGCCACAATATGGTAATCAATTGCAAATGAAACAAAGTAATTTCTGCATTTCAGAGATTGTCTTGTAATCGATTGCAGCTCGATGATAATCGATTGCAATTGAAATAGAGCAATTTCTGAAATCTGAAATCAGCATTGTAATCGATTAACCAGATACCAAAGATGGTTCAAAATAGATTTGGCCATCTGGTAATCGATTCCTACAACTTATAATCAGTTGTAATCACTCAGAATTAGTTTCCTAAGTAAGTAAATCATCTAATGATGCTAAAGATAATAGAAAACAGGGCAAATCAAGCATCAAGCGAGAATAGTATGACTTAGTCTATAACAAACAATACATTGCCATCATCCATGCATGTTATGGCATAAAAAGAAAATACTAGACTAAGAGAACAGAGAAAACTTAAGGTATGAGGATACCAAAAATCTAAAAGAAGAGGCGAGGCATCAATCTTCAAATTTAAATTATGGAAAAGAGAAAACTAACTAACAATTTCATGACACAACCATCTCAACCAAATAATACAACATAGTTATAAAATAAATCCACAGCCATCAACAACAACATAATTCTACTACAACATAAACCATCACATCTTATTACATCTAGTCATCAAATATTATAATCTTCATAGATCATCAAAAGTCATTAGACACAATCATTCATCATAACTCAACACCATAAGCCATTAGTCAACCTCAATACTAGACATTGACTCTGCTCCATGGAGACTCAACACAATATGAGCAACCCCCCATAAGCCTCATCCCATAACATAGTCTCACTTTTTTACCATTCAAGGGGCCCCTTGGGCTGATCTTGTGGGGGAAGTGTGGTTTTATCGAAAATAAACAAGTATATATATATTGACTTACCTCTTTAGGTTTGTAAGACCTTATATCTATAGGGATTCGCCCACTTGTCTATTCTATAGGCTCATTCCCATTAGCCACCACGAAAACCCCCAGCACTAGGTTGAGAGCCTACCTAGCACTCCCAACTTACATGCTTACTCATATGCCCGTGCACCAATTGTTCACACCTATGCACCAATTATGCATACATGATATATTTCTGTGCACTAATTATGCACCTAATGTATACCAACGACAACACATATTTGAAATCCTCTATAGTCTTAGATACGACAACTCCGTACCCGCCATCTCCAATGTCCTGACTTAAGGATTCAAATACATCTTAACAATCCACATAACAACAAATAGACTTGGATTACTTGAGGTTTGAGATACAACACCATTATACCTCTCAAGTATCCAAGTTTCACACCATCACCACCATAACAACATTCTATCTCCTATACGCTAAAGGGTCACTAAGTCTCTTGGGAAGTGGTTCTCAACACTCAAACATGTCATCCAAAGTCAAAACACAGGGGTGGTACTTGAGAAGATACCTCATTAGACAAGTTCACATATAGGGATGGTTTCAAAACAAGTTCACATTCACATCACATACATCATCATCTCATCAACAGTCAATTTTAATTTCTAAAAACATAATAATCTTTTTAACAATACATTCAACAAAATCACAATTATATTTCCTCACATACATATATTATAAATACCTTGAATTCTTATAATCACCAAATACACCTATGAATATGAATTACATAATCTTAACTTAAAATCAACTTTAACATAATTATAAAGATTCATAAAACCACATGATATCCACTTGGAAACTCTTAAGAAGTATTAAAAGTAAAATAAAACATTATCCTCCATTTAGCTTAAGCATGAAAATTTAGCTTAGCCAAACATTTATCTTGGGCTAGAAATTCTAGCTTGAGTTAAAATCATGCTAACCTAGTTTTATTGAAATTTTTAACTAAGTGTAAAATTTCTAGCCTAGTTAAAATTGCAGATTTTACAACTAAAGTTCTTCAAAAATCTTAGTTTTTAACCCCATTAATGGCTATCCAAGCATTCAAACTCACAACAAGCACATCAATAATCATTCCTTAAGCTTATAAACACTAAACCCTAGCAAGAACACACAAGATTCAAACAAATCAAACCTAAAATCATCATAAAACAAGAAAGATAGGTTAGCTTCCCTTACTTATCACTATTTCCAACCTAGATTTTGAGAAGAAAAGGGGATCTTGAGCTCCACCAAGGGTTTACCTCCAATCATCAACTCCACCACATCAAACTCATGGACAACCCAAAACAACACTCAAAAATGGGTTTTACATCAAAATACATAATGAGTCACTCCAACAAAAAGGTAAAGAGAAAAAGAATGGAACAAGAAGGTCAAGGGAGGAAGAAGGAAACAAGTTTACCACTCCTACAAACAACCAAGAAGCTCTGATTGATAAAAGGAAAAATCTCCAATTGTGTGGGTGCCAAAGTCATAGGTTGAAGGAAAGCTTCGGGGAAGATGAAGAAGTGAAGAATTTGTGAAAAAGAGAAAGCTTGTGCATTTTAAGCTTTGGAGATATTAAAGTTTTGTTATATGATAAACCCCTTTTTATAACTACAACCCATTTTAATTTTTATTTAAAATAATTACCAAGTCTTACACTCTTACAACTAACAATCTAAACACACTATAACACATCAAACACTAAAAGCATAATATTTGTAATCAATCAACATATCAAATAACATAATTTTAATTTAATTTCACTAATATCTCCAATCAAATATTTAATCATTCATTAAGTAAGGAGGCTTATAGGATTTGGTATTGTTTCTTTTTAACCCATGCTCTCAATTTGAAAGAAAAGAGAGAAAGGTTAAAATTGTAGCACAACTTCGCATGAACTCAAAAAGAATAATGCTATTCTCATTCATGATTTTCACAACAATTTATGTATATAAATAGTTTTTACTCTGTAGTTAAATCACATGTTATTAATTTTATGCTAATTTATTTAATTATATAATAATTATTTTTAAAATTATATTAACAATGATTTTTTATTGATTGAAAATATAAAACTTATTACATTGATAGAGTGTAAAAAATAATATATATTTGTTTATCACTCATTTTGTTGTTTACTTTTCTCTTTTTTCTTCTTATATCTCTCCCCATATTGTAAGAAGTGTTGTAAAAAAAAAGTTTTGGATTAAAAAAAAGAAGAAGAATGTGATTATTTTTCATAAAATTGGTAAGACTGGCGTAATGAAAAAAAAAAAAAAGCAACGTTAGGAAATTATCTTTTGACTTGCAAAAGTCTGGGAAGAACATAAAAGAATGATTCATTTGAGATATTGGAAAGGAAGCAACAGCATTTCATCCTTCCCATACTCTTTATGGCCATCCTCCCCACAACACAAATATTCAATTATTTGTCTAAATAGGTTATTCTAATATGTATTGGAAAAACGTCAATTTATTAAACATTAATCAAGTATCTTTCATTTTCTAATTTATAAATTTTAAAAATAAATATATTTTTCCTATTTATATTAATATTTTTCAAATTACTATCTAATTTATTTTTTTTGTCTTAAAATTTTTATTTTCATACCATTATTACTAATTGTTATTAAGTGATGACACGACTGAAAAAGTATTACTTCAACATCAATCACGGTATCATTTATAAAATAAGTTTAGAAGATGCATGAAGTAAAGTATGGGACATAAATAGTAAATTCCAAAAAATGAGGGATGCAAGATGCAAAATTATAGGTGCAAAAAGTAAAAACTATTTTATAAGTAATTATGTTACACCACTTACGTGATAATCCTAGGCTAATAAAAAAATGTTTAATGGTAATTTTCATCATAAAAAATTAAGTGAATTTTTGACAAAGTTAGGATTCAAACTTAGCTCTTTTTAATTTTTAAATATTAGTATAACCACTAAACGAATTATCTAATCAATAATTATTACGAAACATTTATATATATAAATATTTCACATAAAATTTATTTATTATCATATATTTATTTATTGTTTCCTGTGTTCTCAACAAGGATTTAGTATTTTGAATAAAAGTAAAATAAATAGAGTAATTTATAAAATAAAAAGTAAAATATATAAAAAAAAAATTACAACTAATAATCGGAGATATTAAAATATAATGGAAGAATAAATTTAATAATTTTTAATAATATTAAAAATTAATTAAATAAAATACAAATTTTTAATAATATTAAAATGGAGTCAATTATTGATCAATTGGTTCACATGACCGATCTATATTGAAAAAAAATAAAAATATTTATTATATACAAATTTTAAATTTATAAAATTTTATTTAATTAATTTTTAATATTATTAAAAATTATTTAATTTATTTTTCATTTATATTTTAACATATCCAATTATTAGTTATAATTTTTTTTTATATATTTTACTTTTTATTTTATAAATCACTCCATATATTTTACTTTTATTCAAAATATTAAATTCTTGTTGAAAATACGAGAAATAATAAATAAATAAATATATGATAATAAATAAATTTTATGTTAAATATTTATATATGTAAATGTTTCATAATAATTATAGATTAGATCATTGACTTAGTGGTTATGCTAACATTTAAAAATTAAAGAGAGCTAATTTTGAATCCTAACTTTGCTAAAATTTACTTAATTTTTTATTTAAATTAATTACTTAAATCAAATGATAAATTAAAAATAAAAAAGGATAATTATGTCATTAGTAAAAAAAAATTATCTAAACTAACGTTAAAAAGTAACGGTCAAAATTAATAAAAAAAATTGTTTGATTTTAAAAATAGGGGATCAAAACTAGAGGGATGAAAATCACCCTTTCATGAAAATTGCAATTAAGCCTAAAAAAAATTAAAAAATATAGTTTGGGTAATAATAAAAAAAAAAGATATTACTGACATGAAAAATATATTTATGTGTATTTACATTAGAAAAAATTACTGACATGAACTTCTTCGGCTTTGCGTTTTGGTCTAACGACAATTCTTGAGCCCTTTGAGGTGAAATTTGAGTCATGGTCGTGTTCGTGGAACTCGAGGAAGAAGCACATGATGAGCACGTGAGGTTACCACAAGTAAACTTTTTTCTTGTGTTGTTTTTTCCAGTGACCACGTGATATGGCATCAACATGTAGAAAAAAATAATGTTTATGGTACAAGAGATTCAGAGCTATCATTAATTTACAATTTATGTCAAGCTCGTTTTACGTAACAGGTAAAAAACAAAAAAAAAAATAGTTGGGTCAAGATCAGAAACAAATCAATTGCGCTGTCAAGGATTTTTTTTTCTTTCTTTCTCATGAAATAATTATCAATTACTAAATTTAGTTTGGTTTTTTTTGTTTTTTGAGATCTTACGTTTTAATGTATATACATGTAACAATTATTATAATACAATTAGGTTTTGTGGTTTTGTATGGTGGAGTTAAGTTCATTATTCTCAATTCTAAAATAGTATCAAAGTCTATTTTAATAATATAGTGCATATTTGGATACCCATTAAAAATTCATCCAACTTAAAAAAACATACTTTCTTAGGCCACAATTCAGAAGTAACCTTATGTACGTACGTCATGTTCGACGTAACGTTTTTGTAAACACATTCATATTATTTAACATATTATGTTACTCGCTATCGGACCATCGATAGACATTCGGTCAAGTAAATTGTAAAACTTCACATTCGAACAGAGTCGATCTTGACATTTATGGGTTTATGACGATAGAATATAGTTTATGTTATTATTTTTTTCTCTCCCAAATTTTATTTTATACCCATCAATTTTTATTTATTTATTCTAAGATAAAAAAAAAACTCACAAATTATACATCTAAATTGCCAAAGAAAAAACAATCCAGAGAAATTAAAAAGATATTTTTTTTAAACCGAAAGACTAAGAAAATAAATTTAAATTTAGGTAACCTAAAACAACTTTTATCAAACATGGAGTAAATTAAAATTTTATTACTTTTTTTTAATCCATGAGAATCAAAAACACTACAAATGAGTTTACACCACTCATTCACTCTACTCACCTAACTAGGCTAGATTCCTTTAATGTTATCTTTAATTCTTGGATTAGTTGATAATTGAAAAAAAAAAAAAAGAATTTTTGAAAAGGCAGACAAGATTAAATTATTACTAAAAATGTAATTATTTTTTTCCTCACATTAATTTTTATTCTTTGAGCCCTTTCAATCATGGATTCAGTATCGTCTCACCTCAAAACAACTTTCAGGATCGGATCTGTGCTCAGGATGTTCAATTCTCAATTTGAGGGACGTGTGTTGGAAACCTCTTTGTATTGTGATGAAATCAATTAATACAGTATATACAAGTGAGAATAACCTTCACCCAACAAGTCACTTTTGTTGTGTTGAGATCGTTTCTTAATCCAACGTTCTAAGATTGATGAATGAAAAAGAGTCTCTTATGCACAATATATTACAACTTAAACGGATTTATTAACCACAAATGCAATGGCAATATAGCATAATGGGTATGGATAGAACCCCAAAGTCCCAACATCAATCATCTATGTGTACTGAATAAGAAATTATCCTTTCTTGATGTAATGTAACATTGCGGTTTTTCTACGTTACTTGTGAGGCCAATTAATGGTTAATCACGCACGCAACTATAAGACGTCAATGGTTACGACTTAATGATTTCGATATTCACGAAATAATGATGTGATTTCAGTTGAGTTGGACGGCCCATTTACTTAAGTTAATGATGAAGGAAAGTATTAAACATCACTAACAATTACCTAGAGAATTAACAAATTACTAAAAAGAGGAAGACTCTATCTGTCAAAAAAAAAAAAAAGTCTCAACTGTGAAGAAGATTTTGTGTCTTCAATAATTGCAAAAATTAGGTTATTTTAATATTTAATTATTTGTATAATTAATTATTGTTATAATCAATCAATTATAATTAAAATCATTTTTTTTGTCGGGGATAAATTTATTGAAAAAAAACAGTTACATAGTAAAAAGGTATAAAATAGCTTAAAGGAAAAATGAGTTAATGTTGTTAAAAAATAATAATAAATGAGTCTCTTATATATAAATATTTAAAAACTTAAACATATATTTTGTAAAAAGAATAAATGTGTATTTTTATTTATTTATTAAAATTAGTATGTTTTATTACATTCTCTAATCTAAATATGAAACAAAATGTATTTTATCGATGAGAAAATTAGTTCATAAATTTTAAAATTTATTTTAACTATATATAAAATAAACTACTCAAGTCTAAAATACATAACAGTAGATTTTGTATAAGTTATTAAATCGATATGTGTCTAACAGTCTCAATCACAATTGAAATCAAAGTTATAACTATCCAAGAAGAAAAAAAAATTGTTTCATTGAAAGAGTTAGAAACCACTTAATTAAGGGATCCTCTTCTTCTATTCTTTTTCTTTGATTTAAGATAGAAAAATATTATAGTTATCACACTCATAGAGAACGGTTTAGGTTCTTTTAATATGTTGATAAAAATTGATTGTTATTATTATTGAAAGTTCAAATTTAGATTGAATAAAAAATAAACTTGAGAAATTAAAGGAATTAACGTAATTTTTTTAATTTTTAAAAAATTAAATTTTAAAATAATACCAAAACTAACCATATATTTGAACCCTCTCCACTAAAGACCAGAGGAGATCGCCCCTCTTTTCAACCCTCAGAATGGGACCTGGGGAGAGAGAACAAGACTAAGAAACTTGAATATGAAAAATAATGTTTAATACTCATTAACTCTTTTTTTTTTCTCAATTAAGTCTTAATATTATTTTTTTAATTAATTAAGTTTTATTATTTATTTTTTGTATTCAATTGAATGTTTTTTGTCATTTTCTTTTAACGTCGTCCCTTTAAAGAAATTGATAAACATGATCCAATGAATATTTTTAATAAATATTATAACTCAATTGAACATAAAAAAATAAATAACCAGACTTAATTGATTACACAAAAATAATATGATGACTCAATTGAGCATAAAAATAAATAAAAAAATTTAATTGATTAGACAAATAATATCAAGATCCAATTCAGTAAAAAAACAAATAATTGGACCTAAACGAATATTAAACCGAAAAAGAATATAAGAAAGAAAAAAAATAGAGTTATTTGTATTTTAAAAAATAAAATAAAGTGAAAGTACATAATAACCTTTTTAATTGGTATTGATATAAAATTAAAGAAGATTGGTTTTTTTTCCAACCGAAAATATGTTGGGTGTTAAGTGCTAACCTAGCCCTTCTAATTTTCTAAACAGTCAAAAAAAAAAATTCTACACAATACTTTATTAATATATTAAATAATATAATTGATCATATTATGATTAATTTTGTGGAGGATTTTTGGTTAAACATTATTACTAATATATTGACATGTTATAATTAAAATGAAAAAATGTGTCCAATGGTACAATTTAAGCAATCAATTTTGAGTTTCTTTATCACTAATTAATTGACGACCATAACGTAACATCATATTTAAGTACATACACATTTCAGCCTAACAAATTAGAAGCCATCGTTTTAAAAAATGGTACTGAAGTAGTGTTTCAAAAACATAAACATCTATCAAGTCTCACTCTCTAATGTTTTTTTTTTTTTTTTCTCAGGCTTAAATACATTTTTACTTTGTTAAATATAGTAATATATTTTTTTAGTTCTTTAAATTAAAAATTAATTATTTTAGTCCTTCAAGTGTAAAATTCGTTTTTTATCCTTTTGGTAAGACTCTATTAACTAAGTTCATGACATGACAAGCAATAATGCAATTTAAAACACACTAATATAGACGAATTAAAATCGCAAATTCATTGTCATCAAGAACAAATAAAACCCCAAAATTAATTTCAAGAACAACTAAACAAATCAAAAATCAAAATCCCATAACAATGGTAGCATTGATCACGATGCCATCGATTTTGATTCCTCCAAAGAAGAACAACTAAACAACCCATCAAAAACAAGAGTGAAGAAAGAAATCACCCAAATCAACATACAACTTCGTCTTATTCTTCTACTTTCACAACTTCGTCTTCCTCAAAACAAAACCTTAAGTGCAAGAGACCCAACAACCATCATCCTTCACCATGACATACAATAATGGCCACAGGGGCAGTGGGCCGTCGAGATCCACAACCCTAGCAGCCGAAAACGCCTTTGGCTCGGAACCTTCAACAAGGTAGAGGAAGCTTCCATTGAGCATGACGAAGTCGCTTAGAAACTCAGACCCAATGCTGTCACTAACTCCTCCTCACGCTTGCGGAGTCTCCGATAGTCACCATCAACAATCCCAACTTTGTGATCTCGCGTCGCACTCCAAGTTAGTGGCCCCATCGATGTCCGTTTTGGCTTACGAGTACTACTTGTAAGAATAATAGCTGAAAATAGAAATTTTTTGAGGCATGCAATGCACTATTCTTAAGAACTTATTTGTGCTACTTGCGCAAGTTCCCAAGATTCAACAGGAACTTCTCAAATGATGCTCTAAGGCTACAAAACTAGCAACAAACAAGAATCCAAGAAGAGGAGAGAATGAAAATGAAGAGAAAATGTTCTTTTCTGGTGAAATAATGAGAGGGGAAGCATTATATATAGGTTCAGGATGGAAGTAGGTAGGTTGTGAGGATTTTAGTGGTAATAAAAGAAATTAAATCAAATTTAATTTCGTGCAACAACCAAAAATGAATTTAAATGTAATTAATGGTAATGAATATCTGTAACAGTCAGAAAATGTCTTTGTAATAAATTCAAAAACACAACAATCCCCCACTTATTACAAAAGACAAAGAAGAAAGAATTCCTGGGCTCACATGAGATGTATTGCGCTGGATCTGGTGTAGCAAGCTATATGAACCAGACCTAGATTGGTAGTACTTAACACAGTGTAGTTGGTGTAGCAAGCTATATGAACCAAAGACACTTGTTGTATGTTAGTGGTCTACCAATCACAATACACACCCACAAGTTGTTGTTAATCGTTGTGTTGTGCCTTTAAGCCATGTGCGTGCTCGGTTATTCATAAGTGCTCAAAAGATCCTGCCAAGGTCTCATACAAGCGGCCCCACTTGACAATCATAAGTGATTTTTATCAAATATATGTTGCAATTTCATACACCACCCATAAGGGATATAAAAATCATTAAAAGTTTTATATGTTAAGCTTTTCCAAAATTCACATAAAGCTTAACTATAAAACTTAACCTCCATATTTGCAACATCTAGCACTTTCATCATACCATAGAATAAGACCGAAATTGATTGAAATCAATTTAAGTGCTACTAAAACTAACAAGTGACTTATTTTTACCTATATGAACCTTTTTCATGGAATCTCCAATCACGAAGGTTGGGTTACTATCACTTATTTGTTTTCTAGTGGCTTAATAAAGTCTCATTTCCCTTAATGTTTCAATAATTTCCTCCTTAAAGGTTTAAGTTAAAGGATCGGGCGAATCCATTAATGACTTCACATAATCAAAAGATTTCCATCTTTTAAGCAATTGCTTTACCATAATACCTCTTTATTTTTTAATTATAAGATCTTGTTGTTGCCTTTTAGCAATCACACCATATAGAATATGTACTTTCCCATAAAGGGACACATTTGCTAAGACATTTTCTTAGCTAATCAAGCTCATATTCCAGTAAGCCAAAGCTTAGTCTCCATAGTAGATCAAACTATGCATGTCTGCTTGGTTGAATTCCAAATGACCACATTTTTTAAAATAAAATTAATTATCTCAAAGATTTATTCTCATATATGAATCGAAGATTCAATTAACATCATAGTGCCCTTGTAACATAGTAAGAAATCTACTATGATACATTTAACACATGTACCATGTTTAATAGTACTTGTTGGAAGATTTTATAATTGTGTACCAAAATGTACAGTTTGCATATGAAACAATAAGCACTATTTCAAAAGAAATAATGTCTAAATTTATATTCTAAAAGAATATTTGCTTATGTGATTTCTCAACCACTAAGCCTCGTAATCAACCAGCTTTAGAGAATTCTCAAGTATCTCATGAGTTTAAGAAGTGCATCTCAATGGTCCTCAATAGGACTATGGTATATATATGCAATCTACTTACTACATAAGCAATATTTGATCTAGAGAAATTCACCAAATGCAGTAAGCTCCCAAAATTAAATATGGGCATATCGAGTTTGATCAATAGATTCTTCTCTATTTTTCCTTAATTGAGAATTAACATCATAAGGGATACTCATTGACTTAGAGTCATAATATCCAAACTTCTTAAGAATCTTCTTGACATAATGTGCTTGGGATAGTAATATACTATCTTCCATCCTTATGATTTTAATTCTCAATGTTACACATGTTTCTCTCATGTCAATTTTAGATGCAAAAGTATTAAAACTATATCAATACATGTATCAAAAATTAAAATGTCATCCACATATATACATATAATAACACAATCACCAGATTTTGTGTATATGCATCTAACAACATCATCATAATAAAACCATTATCAAACAAAGTTATTAAATATTTCATGACTAGAAACAACAAAATAATCATATATGTTGGTTGATACATATATAAAAGTGGAACCTCCAACTGTTTTTCAATTTAAAGGAAAATAGTCTTATAACAAATTTCTTTTTATTCAAAACCATTTTTGAAATTATGTCAATACATTATGATAAAACATCATTAGAAATTATCATATATGTATACGAAACATAAAGATTCAATGTATTCATTTTTCTAATTTCAAAAATATGATGCCACATCATAATCAAAATCTCAATAAAAATTCATTTTACAAATTTATACATGAAAGACTATTCACGAATTATCATATAGTTACTGTCAATTTTTTTTTCTCATAATAGTATAAAATAATAGTCTTTATTATAACTATTTCAACATTATTCTACATTCTTGTTCTCAAACATTCCATTTTTCTCACCATAAAGGCATGGTATATAAAACCATTTAAAATCACAATCAATAGTTGACGTTACAAAACAAATAATGTGTACCTTTTTGGAGTTGGTTTATCAATACTGATGACTCTCCCTAGAGTGGTAGCTATGAACACTACCCTAAGCATGCGAAGCAGTGCGGTGACGTGCTAACAATGGTGGCAACATCCCAACGAAGGTGGGCAGTGGTATCAGAGGGACAAGAACACCACCATTAGTCTTTTCAACAATAAGTTCTTAAGATTGTAGGCATAATAACTAAAAATAGAAACTTCTCGAGACGTGTAATACACTATCTTTAAGAACTTATCCGCGCTACCCACACAAGTTTCCCAAATTCAAGAGGAACTTAATGGAAGTAGGTAGGTTGTACATATATGGGACAGGATTTTAATGGTAATAAAATAAATTAAATCAAATTTAATTTTATGCAACAACCAAAAACGAATTTAAATATAATGAATGATAATAAATTTTTATAACAGTAAAAAAAAAACTGTCTTTTGAAATAAATTAAAAAACATAACACTACTCAACACTCGTATAGGCATGGAGCTCTTTGTCGGGAAGCTTTTAGGAATTTAAGAATAATGAGTTTTGATATTCAAAGTTTGAGAGACTACATCTTTTTTTGTTTTTTGTTTTTTTTTAATTTTTACATATTGGGGGTTTAGCCGTGGCAAATTGTATCACCGTTTACCACGTCATGGACTCTATTAACAAAGTTTTAACGGAATGACTAAAAAAGAATTTCACACTTTTGAAGAATTAAATTAAACAATTTTTAACTTAAAAAACTAAAAAAATATATCGTTATATTTAAAAAAATTAAAAATATATTTAAACATTTTTTTCATGCACAGAACTGAAAGTCAAACATTATTTAAAGAAATCAAACCGATACGAGTTGGACAAAAGTAATTATTTGTAGTCTTATGTTTGATTAAGATCAGATAGATTGTAAGTCCACGTTAAAACTTAGTAGGCCCATTGCTGGGTTTTATCGAAATGGAAGAAAAAAAGGAATGTTTTCTTTTCTAGTACATTAGAAGGAAGAAAGAGATAAAACATAAAAAAATATATATAGAATGTGATACATGTGAACTAATAAAAAAGAAAGCAAATGAAATAGTATGAATCACAGGAAAAAAGAAGTTCTAACTTCTATGATTCTATCCCACACTAATTACATTGATCTACACATTTAGCATTTTTTAAATTATTTATGTTAATAATAAATAACTCCAATTGATAGTATTATATCATAGATTCGTAGGTAACATTTATTTGGTTACATAACAGAAAATTAAAATGCAGTTAATATCAATTAAATTACTTAATATTTTTTTTTTGACATCTTAAATTACTTAATGTATAAAAATGGTATTAATTTATTAATTTAATTATAATAAAATGTGACCTAAAATATATGCAAGATTTTAAATCTCTTTTTTGATTTTTAAATTACTTTTGAGAGAGTTTCACTTAACCATCATTTTTAATCTTAAGATTATTTTCGCACTTATATTCAGGAGGATATATCCGAACAAAGACAATAAAAAAGAAGAAGAAGAAAAATGCTTGATAGTACGAAACTAATTGAGGATTTTGTATTTTTTTTACTTAATTATTATTTATCTTAAAACAAGTAATAGTATGGCAAATATGTGCTTCATAAGTTTCGTGCAAGAGGCTATTCGTCCAGAATAACACTCCTAAAAAGAACATAATATAATATCGATAAATTTATTCAATCTGAGCTTGCATAACTAGGGTTCAAAAATTTACTCAAAAAGGATAATTTCATATTTTTATTTTCATGTATAAAAAAATTATTAATAATATTTCCAATTATTTTTTTGATAAAATCAAAATATTTAAACATTAAATATTACTCTTATCCTAATATGTAAAAAACAAATAATTCACTCGACCCAATAAGAACCTAAAAAAATTAGATGTATCTCAAATAAGTTTCATATACCTCTATTTTATTTTATTTTATTTTTATGCTTAATACCTCTGTATTTGAGAGAGGTAGATTAAGTTGTCTTGACGAAACATGCCAGATCTATTTTTGCTCGGTATTAAATTGACACAAAAAGGATGATGCATTTACTACTGAGTTAATTTCAATATAATTTACTAGTTAATTAATTTTTATAAAATTATTTTAATTAACGGGTAAAAGTTCTTAAATTTTTTCTATTAAGGTTTTTAGTCCTAATTTTTTTTTATTAGTCAAAGTCTCTAAAACTTTTTTCAGTTAAAGAATTTAGTTCCTAAAATTTTTAAAAATATAATTTTTAGTAACTCAAAATCCATTAAATAAATAGAAAACGAGATTCAAATTTTTATTTAAGGACTAAAACTAAATTTTAAAAAATTTAAGAACTTTAACCCATTATATAAAAGTTTAAAGACTAAAAATTTAAAGAAGTAATCAAATAAAAGTTTAAGATGTAAAAATCAAAATTTAAAAAAGTATAATGACTAAAAACGTATTTAATCATAAATTTATTATTTTGTGCCAGGTTTTATTTGTAATGCTGCAGCTGATTTATCTCAAATTTGTTTCCTATATGGATAGACATGACATTCACAAAATAAAATAAAAAATTCCCCAGATTAAAATAAATAAATAAATAAAACTACATCTGACTGCACCCAAAAAAGTATTGAAAGTTAGTTAATTTTGTATTAAATTATTGATATATAATGCATTTACACAGAAAGTACATTTCTGTCAAACTAAAGAAATACTATATCGGCAGCATTTCTTTCTCTCTTTCTTTCATGTCTATGCTACTTTTTATGTGCAACTGTCGTTCTTTGTTTTGTTTAGTTTGTCTATTATCTAACGTTAAAATCAGTAAACACCCCAACAAAATTGGGACCCACTTGGCATGTGGATATTGTTATTGTTATGTTACATTTCCGTTAGTTGAAGTTTCCTTCAAGACAAGATCTGGTCCCTCTCATTCTCTCTCTCACCAAGTGTACCTTTGAATTTGATTTGCAGGATTCTGGGATTCTCATGCACTTGCAAAGGTCTTGGAATGTTTTGTTTTCCACTTCATTTTTTGGGTCTCATTCTCATGCATTTTTTTCCATTTTTGTCCTAGTTTTTTTTTTTAATTTGACCTTTAAAATTGGAAGTTTTGTACTGGATTCATGGTTTTGTTTTTGGATTATAGTATATTTTGTTCTGATTCCTAAGAATTACCAATCAAATACAGTATCAATCTACAACATTCGCATATCTTATTCAATCAACTTAATTAGACCTTATCGTCTCCATTTGTCCATTGCGTAGTAAATCTGCATTCTTCTTTTGCAGTTTTTCTCTTTCAAAGTTGGAAATTATGACATGGGTTTTCAAAGTTTTTCTTCTTCATTTGACCACACCACACCAAATTCTTACATTTTTTTTTTTAGTTTTATTTGAAACAAGGCCTTTTTTAGATGGAGATTCAGAAAAAGGGTTCTTATCCATTTATTCTCACTCACCACATTAACACAAACTTGATGAAAGAAAGCCTTATACTTTTCTTTCTAGTTTCGGTTTCTGGTTCTTTTCAGTTATTACTGTTTTTTTTTTCTTTTTATTTAATCAAACACGTTAGTCATAGATCTTTTTCCAGCTCTTAAAGTTACGGTTTTGAGCCTGTGTTAACGTTTTCTTTAACGGTTTTGCTTTTTATTCAAAGCACATTAATAGAAACATGAGGTTTTTTTTAACCTTGTCGAATTTAATTACTTTCAACAGAAGTTTGTTTTTGTTTGGGTTGTTATTAAGATCTGATTTGCCTTTCCTTTGTGGTCAAAGTAACAGGAATCGCAGCAAATGGGGAAAAAAGGGAGCTGGTTTTCTGCAGTAAAGAAAGTTTTCAGTCCAGATTCCAAAAAAGACAAGGTTTAATTTAATTACTATTTTCATTGAACAAGGACAAAAGTGTTAGCATTACTAGCAATATATTCTTTAACACTTTTTCTTATATACTCTCTATGGTATCCAGAGAAATTTATTTGTTTTGGTATACCACTTAAAAAAAATTCAACCAACTTAGAAAAACACATCAGCTTTAAGAAAAAAGTTTCTCTCACATAATTTTTGAGTTCTTGACTTAAAATGCATAATTTCTCTATTAACATTAAATTCAACCGATTTTTAAATACACTAATAATTATTGTTTGGATTAATATCTGAATGAGTTTGAACACATTACATATGCACATTTGAAAATCAGGTGAAAAAATATGTTTGAAACAACTAATGAAGACCTTGAAGACCTTGCTTTTGCTTTTGCATTTACCGGTTCAATATACATTTAAATCAAACATGCACAAAATTTCTCCAAATCACGGGTTAAGCTTATTAAATAAGAGACCAGACCCACAATTATTTTTATTTTAAATAAATTTAGGATTAAAGTGTATTCAAAAGTGTGTTGTTGTATTTGTCAAAGAATTTTGTTTTCTTTTATTATTGATTTTCATGAGCAGTCTCTAACTCAAACAACCCTTTTAACTTTTGTGCATAAAAAGAAAAAACAGAAAAGCCACAAGTTAAAGAAAGCAAGCAGTGACGACGACGACAACAAGGATGGGAAAGCAGCACTAGCACCAATAGAAGCTGTTAAACCAATTGAGGCAGAGAAGAAGGAACAACAGAGCAAGCAGCATCATGCTGCTTCTTTGGCTTTTGCCACTGCTGTTGCAGCAGAGGCTGCTGTTGCTGCTGCTCATGCTGCTGCAGAGGTTGTTCGTCTCACAACTATGCCACATTACACTGGAAAGACTGTGGAAGAAATTGCAGCCATCAAGATTCAGACTGCATTCCGTGGATACATGGTATTCACATTCTTTTTCCTATTTATTTGGACCTGCAACAACTACATGTTTACATGTTAGAAAGTCTCACATCACCATCCTCATGTCTCTAGGTGTAGCTTATATATCTATTGAACA
The DNA here is from genome assembly GCA_014843725.1 of Amphicarpaea edgeworthii. Taxonomy (NCBI): domain Eukaryota; kingdom Viridiplantae; phylum Streptophyta; class Magnoliopsida; order Fabales; family Fabaceae; genus Amphicarpaea; species Amphicarpaea edgeworthii. The sequence goes on from CM026324.1 coordinate 9,862,883, forward strand.
ATTTTCCTTAATGTCAAATTGATTTTAAGCGAAAATCTAAATAAGTGAAAGATATTTTATAAAAATTGAAATACATAAAAGTTGGTTTTAAGTTATGGGAAAAACTAATTCATTTTTTTTTCATCAAATAAGATAAATGATTTTCCTGTTTTCCATGAAGAGAATGTTCCGTGGATTTGGAGAATTTTTTGTTGTATTCATTTACACATGATGTTTAATTGTTTCATTTTCCTTTTGTACCACTTGACTTAGAGTCTAGAACACGTCTTAAGTATTTTTTAGAGTTTTTTGACTGAAAATATCGAGTTTTTTCTAATAAAAAAGCTATAAAAAAACATTTCTAGTCTTTTATCTAAACAGGTTCATAATTGCATGGTTATGAATGGTTCTTGCTTTGGGACTTATAGGCAAGAAGGGCATTGTGTGCGTTGAGAGGTTTGGTGAGGTTGAAAACATTAGTACAAGGGCAATCTGTTAAACGGCAAGGTGTTAGCACCCTACGAAGCATGCAAACACTAGCAAGATTACAGTCTCAGATTCGCGAAAGGAGAATTAGAATGTCTGAAGAGAATCAAGCTCTTCAGCACCAACTACAGCAGAAACATGAAAAGGAGCTTGAGAAGTTGCGCGCTGCAGTAAGCATTCTATGCATATTTTCCTCTTCCGCTGTGACTCAGGAAGCAGTGTTATTGATGTGCTATCTAACAGTGACACACTTTTATTAACACATTCTTTCTCATCAGTTAAACATAGTTGAAAATTATAAAATCATGAGAGATTTTTTAAATAATGTGTGGGACCTATAATTTTATGTGATTTTTAATAGATTTCAACTAATAAGATGAAGTATGAGTAAAATAATGTGTTTGAAAGTATTTTCATAATATTTTTTTTTTATAAATTGTTTAAGATTCGTGAATGGGATTTTTTTAATGATTTAAATATATTTTTAATTTTTTAAATATGAATCATATTTATTTTGTCTTTCAAATGAAAAGTTATTTTTTTAGTCCTTCAAAATCGAAAAATATTTTTTTAATCTTTTTTACAAAAGATGTCAAATAAGAAATAAGAGATTTGTAATTTATAACGGTTTTTTAATCACCACAATTTGATTTGTGATATTTTTTAATATTTGTGACGACTAAAAAATGACCATAAATTACAAATCTCTTATTTATTGTTTGGTATCTTTTTTAAAAAGGATTAAACAAAAATTTTTTGATTTTGAATGACTAAAACAAATATAACTCATAATTAAATGACTAAAAACATGTTTAAACCTTTCTTAATTGAACTTAAGCTTAATGTTTTCTTGGGTTAATTTAGATGTAAATATGCCGATTCTCTATTCATTGGCAGGTGATTGTAAGAAAAGTTTATCGGGAAAAAAAACATGATTTAGTGGAATTTACTTCTGCCAAAGGCTTGTTGATCAGTGATTTTGAGTCCTTTTTTGGATAAGAATGTGCAGTTTTTCAGTTTTTGAGTGATTCTTTTTGAATATGTATTGAAGTGGAAAATGCTTTTACAGCAGGTTGGAGAAGAATGGGATCATAGCTTGCAATCAAAGGAGCAAATTGAAGCAAAATTGTTGCACAGGCAAGAAGCTGCTTTTAGAAGAGAGAGAGCTTTGGCCTATTCATTCTCACATCAGGTGCGAAGGCTATCTCATTTATTTATGGTTTTGATTTTTAATTTCTGTTTTGCATTTTAGTGGATATATCATAGCAAACATAAATCCATTCTCACATTCCATTCTCACATTAGTGTATTTGGAGTCAAAAATGTAAGTTTGGAATTAAAAACTCAGTTAAAATTAAGAGCAACAATTTGATCTTTTGAAGTAAAAATATATTTAATTTATATATTTACGATAAAATTATGAAGTAGAAGTACTTTCAATTGAATTTTCAGATAAAATTTATTTTATCAACGTATTTTTTATAAATAAAAAAAAATCCAAAAACATAAATAATGTTAAACTAAGTTCGTTTTTATCAAACTTGAGTTTGAAATCTACTTTTAAGCTAAATGAGTTGAGTGGTCCATTGTTATTCACAAAATAGCCGAAGAAGAAGAAACATAACATAACATTTGTGTATGAAAAATTGTAGAACAAAAATAGAGTTAAAACAGGTAAGATTTATCGGTTTCTTTAAAAAAAAAAAAAAGTGCATTATGAATCAGCTTGATTAAAAAAGAGTCATTGAAAGACCATGTTTCTTGTGATTTGCTATGGGAAATAAAAATTACATTGGTACAGTTCTATAATATTTATTACACTGCCTATTAATGCATTTCTGAAGGATCTATGTGCAATTCCAGATAAAAGATATCCAATTAATTAAACCATATAGTATAAGAATGCTATTGTACCTTACATTCTCTGGCTTTTTTTTACGAAATAGGGATTATCGAAATAGGTCTTTTAAATAAATTACGCTGTACGGATAAAACACAACTTCAAATAAAGATGTTGTGTTTTACAACTTACCCACCCGTATACGATCATTTATTTAAAATCTATCCATTTGGATAATTTTTTGAAAAAAAAAAAAAACCAACTGACATTAGTTATATCGTTTTAGATGCACTTGTATATGTATGTTTATGAATCTGTTTGGATGCTTACAAATTGTGATCAACAAAACTCGTTTTTTTCACAATGTAAAACTACCAACTAATTATTTTCTGAAACAGCAAACATGGAAGGGCTCTTCAAGATCATTAAATCCCACATTTATGGATCCAAACAACCCCCAATGGGGGTGGAGTTGGTTAGAGAGGTGGATGGCTACAAAGCCATGTGATAATTGCCATAACAATAGCACTATGGATCACAACAACAACAACAATCATGCATCATCATCTGTAGGGGAAATCACCAAACTCTCTCTCCAAGACAAAAGACCTTCCCCACTTGGCCGAAAACTGCCAAGAAGACTTGCGCTGCAAGTTTCCCCTTCGAAGGCACTGCCATTATCTACGAACGGAAAGGCAAGGCTGTCAGGCTCAAAGGGCAGTGGCGGAGTAGACGAGGACTCGAGAAGCATGTTTAGTGTCCAGTCGGAGCTCTACTGCCGACGACATAGCATTGCAGGGTCATCGGTGAGAGACGACGACAGCCTTGCAAGCTCACCTGCCGTAATTCCAAGCTACATGGCTTCCACAAGCTCAGCAAAGGCCAGGTCCAAAATCATAACTGAAAAAGGTGCTGCTGCTGCTGTTTCTTCTTCTGCAAGGAAGCGTCTTTCTTTCTCTCCTTCTTCTTCAAGAAGGCATTCTGATCCTCCTAAGATGGAAATGGTTTCTAATAAAGATGCTATTACTTCCTCTGTAAGCAATGGAAGGGGAAGGTAGTGCTTGTTGGGGATGTCATTGCCACTTGAGCAAAATTCTTCTAGGAACACGATAATCTGTTTGGATAATTTGTTTCATAATCACTTATTAACTAAGAGAAGAAAAAATAAATAAAAATACAGTGTGAATTAAACTTCTTTCCTCATTAAAATGTTAACTATGTTTTTATTCTATGTTTTTAGTTTTTGGAATTTCGATTTTTAGTTACTAAATTTTTATTTTATTGGTCAAATTTCTTAAATTTTTTTTAAGGATTTTGATCTTAAACTTTTGTTTGATTATTCAAAAGTTTCTAAATTTTTTAAAAAATTAATTTTTAGTTTCTAAACAAAAATTTAAATTCCATATTTTTATTTACTTAATGGATTTTCAGGATTAAAATCTAAATTTTTTTAAAAAAATTGGGAATAAAAGATTAGAGAAAGTTTAAATCATGTGCCATGGGTATACTTATCTCTCTTTTAGCATTAAACATCATTTTGTTTTTAGGGCAACGTTAAACATCATTGATCACCCATTAATTATAAACCGTTGACTAATTATTATTTTGTTGATAATTGCTTTATTTCTTAAAATAAAAAAGTAATTATATAATACTAATGATAATTATATATTTTTAATTTTAATATTTATATACAATAAATAAACTTTTATTTTGATGTCCCTATAAAAATGAGATCTTGCATATCCTTTTATATCTTGTATAAGAAACAGACCCTAAATTTCTGTAATTTATATTACCGGGTAGTGTGACCAAATCCTTGGTAGAAAGTCCGAGAGCATTGAATCTGGAGATGAGTTAGTTAAGCTTTGAAGTGGGTCGTTGGATGTCAGTGTTGGTAGCAGAATCGGGTTGCGTTCCTCAGGCATTTACTTCTTGCACTTCGAATTTGTGTCCTGCACCCCCCAAAACACACTAATTTGGGGGTGCAGGAGACATTGTGAGGTTCAAAAAATAAATGCCCGTCCTCTAGTATCTTCAATTCCAAGTTTTATATCCCAACCCAAGCTCATGCATGTGTTAGTAGTGTTGTGTGTATATAGGAAACTTATATATAGTTGCAAGCTGCTTAGGCAAAATTAAGTGTTAAATATGATTTTTAGTCTCTTAACTTAAATATGGGTTATATTTTTTTTTCGTCTTTTAAATAAAAAGTTATTATTTTTAATCCTTCAAAATTGATAGATACTTACTTTGGTTCTTTTTACAATAGATATCAAATAAAGAATAGAAAATTTTCAAAAATACCACAAAATCAAATTCAAATTGTGACATTTAAAAAATATCACAAATTATAAATATCTTATTCTTGTTTAACATATTTTGTGAGAAGAATTTAAAAAAACATATTTTGATTTTGAAGACTACAAACACGACTTTTTATTTGAAGGAAAAATAATAATAAACTATATTTAAATTAAATCACTAAAACATATTTAAATCAAGAATTAATCATGCATGTACTATGTAACTTATCTTATTGTTATTATTGGTGTGAACAAGAAAAGGCAAAGAATGAAACTGACAAAAAAAAATTGTTTTCTCAAAAGAAAGTACAATAGATAAATGAAACTTTAAGGACACATTATTGGATATGTCTGGTCTTTCCTTTAAGTAAAAAATAATAAATTCGTAACAAATGAGAAATTAAAAATATAACATAAAAGATCAAAGTAATTAAAAGATTAAAAAAAATGAATTCTTTTAAACCGGAGGAACAAAATTTTAAAGTTATATGATATTTTATAGAATAAAATAATGTAATTTTAAAAAATGAGAAAGGATTCACTTAATCCAACACTAAAGTATAAGAAAATTACTCTTCATATCTCCCATTCATTTTATTTTTTTATATTTAATGATTGTAATGAATAGTTAAGATTAATCATTAGATTTTAACAAAATGAATGATAAAAATTAAGAGTAACTTAAGTCTCTTATACTTAGGGTATGTTTGACTCAACTTTTTTTTACTTAAAAATTATTTTTAAGTTAATGTTAAAAAAAACTTAAAAATATAAGTAGAAATTGTTTTTCATTTTGTTTAGCTTAAAAGAAACTCTTAAGTAAAAAGTTGTTTGGTAAATATTTAAATTTTTTTATTTAAAATTAATTATTTTTTCAAGTTAAAAAACATATTCATAAAAAAAAGACTATGTAAAATAATTTTATTTTCAAAAATTATTTTAATAATAAATAAAAGTATTGAAGTACAAATACTTAAAAAGTAATTTTAAAAATTTAGCAAAAATAAAAATAAAAATACAGATAATATATATATAGTGTTTCAAGTGAGAACAGATTCTAATATAAGAATATAAGAATAAACAATAATAACCATTGAATTAAAATTAACAATAATAAACACGTCAGATTAAAACTTTAAGTATATCATTATAAGATCTTCCCCTCCCTCTCTCTCTCAATTAGTTTTTTTTTTTCTCAATTATTGACAACACAACACAGCAAAAGCACAGAACCAGTAAGAGTTTCCCTCATCACCATGACCACCGCTGCCGTCGCCATCACCACCACTACCAATATGATTACTATCACCGTTCTTTCCACCGTCTAGGCCACCACTCCGCATTGCTTGTTAAGGTCGAGTTTCTTTTTGCTTGAGGACAAGCAAAGCTTCAATTTGGGAGATTTTGATAATCGCTTTGTAAATATAGTTTTTTTTAGCACAATTCGTAGTGATTATCTTCTTTTTCCTTATTGATAGCTTTATTTGAACTCATTTGTTCAATGTTTTTAAAGTTTTATAGTTAACTAACATTAGATAGTTAGTCTTTAGGAATTAGGCAAAAATTTCATATTTTGCAGGTGAATTTCATCATTCCGAGCTAGATTGGAGGTTTGGCCATTTTGGAGAGCTCACTTAGTGTGATTCAACGCTTAGCAAGAGCCCTAGGTGAAGTTAAGGACTGTGTGAAGACCTGGCACTAAGCCTACAGAGGTGCTAAGCCTGAAGACTTGAAAGCAAATGCTGAAGATTGAAGAGTCGTTTAGCTTGATTTGAGGCTTAGCAAATTTCCCTCTCAAAGAGGAAAATTCGCTAAGTGTGAAACCCATTTCTTGCTAAGCGCGAGTTGGTGCTTAATGCGAAGTCACTTATGCAGAAAAGATAAACATGAGATTCGCTGCTCTTAAGCAGAAAGGCCCAAATTAGGTCAGACAACTCATTATTGGAGAGCCTAGGGATTCGAGTGCCATCATACTATTCCATTGCATTTTTCATTTTTGTTTATTCTTCCCCATTACTCATGTACCCATTCTCCAGGGATCCTTCCTTCACCTTCATGCATAGCTAAACTCCTTTAGTTGGGGTTTGAGGAAGCCATTTAAATCTTATATAAACTTTTTCTGAGTTTTATACAAGTTTGAATTCGAATTTATTGCTTTATCTTCTTCTCTTAATGCTTTCTTAGGTGTGGCCTACCTTTAATTGTTTGTTGGGTGTATTAATTGTTGGGAAGCTTTTTTATACCTAGAAATGGAGATAGTAACTAATGACGTTTATGCCTAAGGATAAGATAAGGGTCATTAGCCAAATTTTTTGTAATCTCTGAGCTTCATGCAAGTAGCTTCATCAATTGAATCAATGGATTGATGAGTTGATGAAGCCACTTAGGCTCTCTCCATCTGAGGAATTAGGGTTAGAGTAATTTGTTAGATTTATGGTAAATTCATGAGTTCATCTTGTTTAATTGCTTGGTTGGTTTATATGGGAGGATGTAGGGATGACAATATGAACCTAGACCTTACGGGCACCCGCAAAAATACCCATACGCGGGTAGGGTAATAACCCGCACATTTGGGGATGGGGATGGGACGGGTATTTACCCGCAAAATCTCGCGGGGATGGGTGCGGGTACGGGTACTATAGTACCCACCCCGCCTCGCCCCGCACCTTGTATATATATATATATATATATATATATTAATTAATATAATTATAGTTTTATTATTTAAATTATTCAATTAAAATTATTTAATTATCTATTTGTTATTTTAATTATTCTTTTTATATGCTAATTTTAATATTCTATTATGTTTTAATTTCTATTTGTATTAGTAGTTCAAAGCAATATAGAAACTATGGAGATAAGCATTTGTAAAATATAGATAAATTAATTCAAATGATGAAGTCAAAATATTATATCTATTTGTCTTTTATTTTTAATTTTTAATATATAATTATAAACTAATTAGTTTTAAAAATATATTAGTTTTTCCCATTTAATTAGAGTTTTTGTTTAGATTTATGTTGGATGATTATTTTTGTAATGTTATTTATTTATATAAATCAATATTTGTTTGATTTTAATATTATATGAGTTTTTTTTATGATTTTTAATTTTATATATATGGAAAGTGCGGGTTACGGGTACGGGTATGGGCATACAGGTACCCAGAGGGTATGGGGATGGGGATTGAAATTGCTACCCGCACGGGTATGGGGCTGGGGATGAATACTTTTTTCAAACGCGGGTACGGGGACGGGTACTATAGTACCCTACCCATACCCTACCCATTGCCATCCCTAGGAGGATGATTGGGCGGAATTGAACCCCAACTGCTTCATATCATTGGACCTCCGTTTTTGCACACCAAGTGTTTGTTCTAAGTTCTGAACCAAAGTTACATTGTTACATTCTAGTTTTTAATTGAGTTCTATTGCTTTTCAAAGTTATTTTTTACAAACCCTCTTTTTGAGTTAAACAAATTGCATGGTTGAATACGTTATGTGAATCCCTGTGTTTGATACTTGGTTTCTTACCATTTTTATTTACTTGAACGATTTTTAGTACGCTTGCTGCAAACCTACCAAGCAACAGCAATAACGGGGATGATGACCATGATGATGGTAGTGACGATGGCCCTGGCAGTGATGACCATGTTGGTCGTCAAGAGTTGTTACCATCATTATGACCACTGCTACCACCATCAATATGGTTATCATCGCCAAGGCCATTGTCACTGTCATCATCATGGTCATTGTCCCTGTTATTGCTGTTAGATTGTTGTCTCAGTTCCAAAGTCTCACATCGTTTGGTTTGTAAAAACTTATGTCTCATTAGTGTTATATATAGAGACACTTTGTAAGCTTTAAGATGTACGAAATAAAAAAAAAAGTCTTTCTTAGTGTAGCCGTGGACGTAGGTACATACATTGTGCCGAACCACGTAAATACTTTGTGTCTTCTCTCTCCTCTCCTTATTCCTTTTTCTTTTTATTGCTCTATACCAACAACTGGTATTGGAGCTTTTGGTTACTCCACGGGATTTCCTTAGTTTAGAGGAATTAGTGGGAGTCTTCTCAGCTTAGAGGAGGCAGTGGGAGCAATGGCATTGGAAGAGGGGAAGGTGAAGATCGAGAAGTTCGATGGCAGAGATTTCAGCTTTTGGAAGATGCAGATAGAGGATTATCTATATCAGAAGAAGTTGTATCAACCCTTATCAGGGGATAAGCCAGACGACATGAAGCAAGAAGAATGGAACTTGCTAGACCGGCAGGCTCTTGGCGTGATCAGATTGACATTAGCCAAGAACGTCGTGTTCAACATCGTAAACAAGAAGACTACTGTAGGCCTGATGAAGGCGTTATCAGATATGTACGAGAAGCCGTCTGCAGCCAACAAAGTATACTTGATGCGTCGCTTGTTCAACCTCAAAATGGGAGAAGGTATCTCTGTAACTGATCATATTAATGAATTTAATACTATTCTTGCCCAATTGGAGTCAGTGCAGATTAAATTTGAGGATGAGGTGAAGGCATTGATTCTATTGTCATCACTACCAGATAAGCTGGGCTGCAACTGTTACTGCAGTTAGTAGTTCTGCAAGGGAGAACACATTAAAGCTTAGTGACATCCGTGACTTGATCTTAAGCGAAGATGTTCGCAAGAGAGATTCAGGAGAATTTTCTAGCCATGTTCTCAATTCAGCATTGAATACTGAAGGCAGAGGAAGGACTACCCAGAAGGGTCAGAATGGTCGAGACAGATCAAAGTCAAGAGGAAGAGGTCAGACAAAATTTTGAAGTGATATTATCTGTTGGAATTGTGACAAGAGAGGTCACTTTACCAATCAGTGCAAGGCACCAAAGAAGAACAAGACTCACAAAAATAAGAAGCACAATGATGATGAATCCGTAAATGCAGCAACTGATGAACTTGATGATGCATTAATTTGTAGCTTGGATAGTCCTGTTGATTCATGGGTTACGGACTCAGGTGCGTCGTTCCACACTACTCCCTCTAAAGATTTATTGTCTAACTATATTTTTGGAAGGTTTGGGAAAGTTTACCTTGCAAATGGAAAATCTCTTGACATTGTCGGAAGAGGTGATATTGACATCAAAACCTCCAGTGGAACCCTATGGACATTGCACAATGTCAGACATATTCCTGCCTTAAAGAGAAATTTAATATCTATAGGGCAGTTGGATGATGAAGGGCATTACACCACTTTTGGAGATGGAGCTTGGAAGGTAACAAAAGGCAATCTCGTTGTGGCTCGTGGAAAGAAGCGAGGATCTCTTTACATGATTGCAGATGAGGATATGGTAGCAGTTACTGAGGCAGTCAATAATTCAACCCTATGGCATCAAAGACTTGGACACATGAGTGGAAAAGGAATGAAGCTTATGGCGGCAAAGGGTAAGCTATCAAGCCTGAAGCATGTTGATGTTGGTGTTTGTGAACACTGTATCTTTGGAAAGCAGAAAAAGGTTAGCTTCTCAAGGGCAGGGAAGACTCCTAAAGTTGAAAAGCTAGAATTGGTGCATACAGATGTTTGAGGGCTAGCCCCAGTGAAATCTATTGGAAACTCACGCTATTATGTCACCTTTATCGACGACTCCACTAGAAAGGTATGGGTTTATTTTCTTAAAAATAAATTTGATGTGTTTTCTGTGTTTAAAAGGTGGAAAACAGAAGTTGAAAATTAGACAGGTCTAAAGGTTAAAAGTCTGAAATCTGACAATGGCGGGGAGTATGATAGTCAAGAGTTTAAGGACTTCTGTTCAAAACATGGGATCAGAATGATTAAGACAATACTAGGAACACCTGAGCAAAACGGTGTTGTAGAAAGGATGAATAGAACCTTGAATGAGAGAGCGAGGTGTATGCGGATCCAATCTGGCTTGCCTAAAGCATTCTGGGCAGAAGCAATAAGCACAGCAGCATATCTCATCAATAGAGGACCATCAGTTCCTTTGAATTATCAGCTGCCCGAAGAAGTATGGTCTGGAAAGGAGGTAAAACTCTCACATTTGAGAATTTTTGGTTGTGTTTCATATATACTGATAGACTTTAATAGTAGAGATAAATTGGATCCGAAGGCAAGGAAGTGTTATTTTATTGGTTATGGATCTGACATGTATGGCTACAGGTTTTGGGATGACCAAAACAAGAAAGTTATCAGAAGCAAGAACGTCACTTTTAATGATAATTTATTTTATAAGGACAAATTTTTTGCAGAATCTACATGTGCAGGTAAACTGTCAGAAATTCCTGAGAAAGCAACACTTGAAGAAATTTCAAAAAGTGATGTAGCCAATAGAAACCAGAGTACAGGCGTAGAGGTTGAGTCAGCACCAGAACCATCAACTCCTCCAAGAAGATCTAACAGAATTTCAGTACCACCAGATAGGTATTCCCCTTCATTGCATTATTTATTGTTAACTGATGCGGGTGAGCCAAAATGTTTCAGTGAGGCTACGCAGGGGAATGACTCTATTGAGTGGGAGCTAGCAATGAAAGATGAGATGGCATCCCTACAGAAGAATAAGACGTGGTCTTTAATTAAATTGCCAGAAGGAAAGAAAGCTCTACAGAATAAGTGGGTCTATAGGCTAAAGGAAGAATCTGACGGTAGAAGAAGATACAAGGCGAGACTTGTGGTGAAAGGGTTTCAGCAAAAACAAGGAATTGATTTCACAGAGATTTTCTCTCCAGTTGTAAAGATGACTACCATTAGAGTTATTCTGAGTATTGTAGCTGCAAAGAATCTTCACTTGGAGCAGTTAGATGTTAAAACTGCATTCTTGCATGGGGATCTAGAGGAAGACATTTATATGACCCAACCAGAAGGTTTTGAAGTGCCAGGCAAGGAGAATCTTGTGTGCAAGCTTCATAAAAGTTTATATGGTTTGAAACAAACACCGAGGTAGTGGTACAAGAAGTTTAATGAGTTTATGAGCAACTCAGGATTCAGCAGATGTAACATGGACCATTGTTGCTATGTTAAGAAATATACTAATAGTTATGTTATCCTTGCTGTGTATGTTGATGACATGTTGATTGCAGGGTCTAGTATGGCAGAAATTAACAGGTTGAAGCAGCAATTGGCAAAAAGCTTTGAAATGAAGGATCTTAGTCCAGCTAAACAAATCCTTGGTATGAGAATTCTTAGAAACAGATCAGAAGGAATTTTGAAGCTGTCTCAGGAGAAATACATACACAAGTTGCTTGACAGGTTTTACCTTGAAGATGCTAAGACCAGGAATACCCCTTTGGGATCTCATTTGAAGTTTTCAAAGGAGCAATCTTTGCAGATAGATGAAGAAAAATGTTACATGTCAAGAGTACCATATGCATCAACAGTCAGGAGTTTAATGTATGCTATGGTGTGTACCAGACCTGACATAGCAGTGGGAGTTGTCAGTAGATTCCTATCAAATCTAGCAAAGGAGCATTGGGAAGGTGTAAAGTGGATACTCAGATATCTAAAGGGTACTTTAGGGATGTGTTTGTGCTTTAGAAAAAGCGATCTCACTTTACAGGGATTCTCAGATGCAGACTTGGGAGGAGATTTTGATACCAAGAAAAGCACCACAGGCTACATTTTTACTTTGGGAGGTACTGCTGTGAGTTGGAAGTCCAAACTTCAACATAGAGTTGCTCTCTCAACCACCGAAGCCGAGTACATAGCTATCTCAGAAGCAGCTAAGGAGATGATTTGGCTAAAGAATTTTCTCAATGAATTAGGGAAAGAACAAGATAATGCTTCAATGTTCAATGACAATCAAAGTGCTATAAGTCTTGCTAAGAATCCAGTCTTCCATTCTAGATGCAAGCATATTCAATTAAGATACCATTTTATCAGGGAGTTGATAAATGATGGAGACTTATCTTTGTCTTTAAGATCTTAGGATCGGAGAATCCAAGCAGATATGTTGACTAAAGCTGTTACAACTGACAAGCTGAGGCTTTGCATTGCCTCAGTTGGCCTTCGAGGATAGTTGAAGATGAAGGCGCTACACTAGGTGAAGAGTTGATGAACTCATTGCTTACAAAGAGCTGCTACAATTTGGAACTTAGACCCCAAGTGGGAGAATTGTTAGATTGTTGTCTCAATTCCAAAGTCCCACATCGCTTGGTTTGTAAAAACTTATGTCTCATTAGTGTTATATATAGAGACACTTTGTAAGCTTTAAGATGTACGAAATAAAAAAAAAGTCTTTCTTAGTGTAGCCGTAGACGTAGGTACATACATTGTGTACCGAACCACGTAAATACTTTGTGTCTTCTCTCTCCTCTCCTTATTCCTTTTTCTTTTTATTGCTTTATACCAACAGTTGCTACCACCACTATCGCTGATAGTGGTGGCGGCAACAACGAGGACGATGACCATGATAATGACAGTAATGATAGCCCTGGCGGCGGCAAGAACGATGGTAGTAACCATATTAGTGGTGGTGATAGTGGTGGTCATGGTGATGAGGACAATTCTTGTTGTCTATGTGCTTGTGCTGTTAGGCAAAAAGACAGAGAAAAAAACTAATTGAGAGAGAGAGGAAGGGAGAAAAAAAGTAATTTAGAGAGAGGGAGGGGAAGAATCTCATAGTAATGCACTTAAAATTGGGGTTTTAATCTGATGCGTTTATTATTTTTAATTTTAATCCAAGGTTATTATTTTTTGTTCTTATGTTCACATATTAAAAGATGTTCTCATATGGATACTCTAATAACTACATTTTTATGTGAGAACGAGCATGAACATTCTTATTAAGTGGTTAGGTTTAGATCATTTATTTAAAAATTAACATACACATTTCTCACTTATCTCTTTGCTTTTCCTCTTTAGTGCACCTAAATTTTTTTAAAACAAAAATCTCACTCACGTTTTTTCTCTCATAAACGGCGGTGGTGACCAAACGCAATTGCTTTCATCACCATGACCATCACCCATACCATTAACATGATCACCATCACCGTTTTTGCTGTCATCATCAATAGGACTACTATCACCGCCATCAATATAATCACCACCATTATTATTTTTAAGTCATAAAAAAAAAGATTAAAATGATAGAAAATTACATTTTTAAAGTCATAAGTAATATTTTAATTAATTTAGGACCAAAATGATAGTTATTACCATCAGACTAATTTAGTAGTTTGTAATAATAGAATCATTATTCATGGGATCACATAACTAAACGAGTTTGATAGGTATGTTTGATTTATCATTTGAATAATACACATTTCAACGCAATGTTATGTGAGAAGTAATAAATTTTTTCTTCTCCTAAAGTTCATTGGACGGAAACGATAAATCAAACACTTCCTACCTAACGTAACTCAGATGACCTCTTCAGGGTAAACATTGAACCCCAAAATCAAAAGGAGAACGAGTCGAAGTCAAAAGGGTGATGCCCTGTTTTTTGCAACCGAGTAGCCAGCAGCAGATAGAGTCATAGTCATAGTCATCGTAATAACTTTTTACTCGGAAACCAAATTCGGAAACGTGGTACACATGCGGGTACACTGTACCGGGCGCATGCTCCTGGACCAAAAGCAGAAAGCATATACACATGTTCGTTTTCCACTACAACAGTCTAAACATTACATGACAAAAAACATTAATAAAAAATCAAAGGTTAACTACCAAATTGGTCTATGGAATTATAGTCAACTTTTATTCGAGTAATCGAAAATTAAAAATGTCACTTACATGTTTGAAAGTGTAATTTTTTTTTGTCAATTTTAATTCTTTTGTTAATTTTTTCATTAAAACATCAACTACTATACGTGTTATGTACTAAATTACTACATGTTATTTATGTATGTACCATGAACAAGAGCTCTTGAGATTTTGTATATTTACATAAGTGTTTTTTTTTACTTTTTTTAACCATAATTTGTCTCTTTTGATCTTTTGAGGAGATGTTAGTATGGTATTTTGAGGTGATTTTAATGTAATGTTTTGAAATATGTATAAAATATTAGTGTAATGATTTTAAATCAAAATGAGTATTAGTGTAGAAAAAAAAATATAATTTAATAAAATCTCACGAAAACAATATTTTTAATAAAAATTAACAAATTAATATTTAATGATAAAGAAAAAATTTAATTTGCTCAATTCTCTTTAGAACAAAAATAATATATTGTATAATAAAGTTTTACACTATTAATTAATTATAATTATAATTAATTTTTATAAAATTATTTTAAAAATAATATAAATAAGAAGTCATGATTTTCTAACCTTATAAAATTTTATTACATGCTTAAATACATTATCCATATTTTTTTTTCTTACAAAAGAATAAAATAAAATAAAATTTACACTTTTATAAATTTAAATGATTTTTTTATTCCCCAAAAATCAACTACCGTTTCAAGTCAACAACGACATGCTTTCGACTTTGGAGAAGAACAGAGTAAGCAACTATTATTCTCTCTCTCTCACTTTGCATCTCCAACACATCCTTTTCTGGAAGTTGCGTCTATAAATCGAAAATCTCCACACAACCACAACACAAGCCAATTATTTTTCTTTCTTTGACACACATGGCTTTGTTGCTTCTTCTTCTTCTTCTCTGACTACAAAAAAAATAAAAATAATCAACACTCGAAAAACTTTGTTGTTGTGAAAGGGGGCATGAAGCTGCCAATTGGGTTCAGGTTTTGTCCCACCGATGAGGAGCTTCTCCTTCACTACCTCAAGAAGAAGGCCTTTGCTCAACAGTTACCCGCTTCAGTCATTTCTGAGTTTGACGTGTTTCAGACTCAGCCATGGAGCCTTCCAGGTTGGTTCAAAATTTCTTTCTTTCATTCCAACTTCAAGCAGAAGAAAATAGAAAGAAATTATGAACTCAATGATAATTATTAACACAGACTTGATATTATATTAAAATTTGGATCTCAATCTAACTCAATATCAAAACTAGTTCTCAGAAGAGTTATTTCTCGATTATACACACTATTTTATTGTGGCTTGTTTCTTAGTTTGGATTTTCATGTGAAGAAAGTGTTAGAATTTGAATTTAGGAGTAATTCAATCTAAAAGCTAGCTAATTTTGTAGTGGTGTTGTCATAAGGGTCCAATATCTTAAAAGTTGAATTTAGAACTCGGTTTTAAAAGCTAACCCCTGGGGTTGAAAATTACTCCTAACTTAGACACACTATTTTGTTGTTGGTAGTTTTTTAGGTTGCAATTCAATTCAGGCATAAAAGAAGTTTTAGAATTTAAGTTTAAGTTAGATTCAATCTCAAAAGTTATCTTATTTGCAATGTTTTGGTAATAGCTCGATATACTATAGGCTTACAACAATTATAAGATAGAAATTGATATTTAGAATTTAGATTTATGTCGGGACTACTTGCACACATTTCTCTAAAAATTAATAAAAACTATCTTATATATTTTGTTATAAAAGATGTGCGTAAATAAAATAATTTTAACTTTAGAAAAATTAATTTTATTTTTTTAAATATTTTTTCTCTTAAAAATGCTTTTAAGATAGGGTGTACAAGCGTATTCATTTTAAAACACAACTTATACTTAGTTTGATTTTAAAACACAACTTATTAAATTTCATATATTTTTTTATTCTAGTATATAATATAAAATTTCATTTTGATATTTTAAGTTGCTTAAGTGGTATTTTGATACATAGTATTTTAAAAATTTCATTTTAGTACTTTTAATTATATTATGGTATATTTTAAGGTTGTTGATTTACTTTATGTTTATAATCAAAATATTATGTATTAAAATATTATTTAAAATACAAAAATAAAATTTTTAAAATATTATATATTAAAATATAATCTAAACTAATGTATCATCATAAAACTTTTAAAATATTATATATAAAAATACAAAAAATTGAAATTTAATAATAAAAAAAATTAAACATAAAAAACAGAATTTCTTATAAAAGAATGGAAAAACAAAGAAAAATTTGTTTCTTCGAATGCTTATCTCTGTTTTCTGTTCTTGGTAGTAGACTCAGTTGAAACAAGATGGTCCGTCATTGAAAATGTTCTCTTTGCTTACTCTTACTTTTAGGTGAACTGAGTGAAAATAGATACTTTTTTAGCAATAGAAATGGAAACATCAACAACAACCAGAAAAAGAGACCAACTGGTTCTGGGTGTTGGAAATCTATAGGCAAAGAGAAACAAATCATGAGTTCTTCTGAGAGCAATCAAGTAATTGGGATGAAGAAAACACTGATTTTTTGCAAAGGGTCCCATGAGGCAAGAACTCGGTGGGTTATGCACGAATTGCGTCTGGAAACTTCCAACACGTGTCAGGTAATTATTAAAACTAGAGATTTTGATAATATATTTTTAAATACACTCTTTTAATTATTTATTTTTATTTACTGAAATTCATTAAATTTACAAAATGTTGTACTTTCTAGATCTTATTTCTTATTTACTACTATGTTCTTTATATTACATGGAATAATTTTGAAAAAAAATCTTGTCCTTTTTATAAAGCATTTTAAAATTTTCATAAAACATTTATTTTTTCTTTCCACTAATTGTCCTTATTAAATGCTTTAAGTATTTGTACTTTTATTAATAGTGATGCATAATAATAATTATTAATAAGGGTATAATTAATATAAGAGTAAAAAATTCATTAAAATCAACAAAAATAATTACTCTTTATTGATTTATGTAATTGATATCTAAAATGTTTTATAATAAGAATCATAAAGAATAATAAATTTCATCTAAAAATTGTAATAAATTTTAATTAATAATAAAGAGTATGTTAATCGAAGTGAGTAGAATTAAAGAATAACCATAAACTATTTCTAAACTATTGTATAACTTGGTTAAACATATGCATGTTTATGAGTTGTTATCCGCTTAAATATATTTTTACTCTTTCAATATGAATTTTTCTGTTTTATTTATTCAAATAAAAAATTATTTTTTTAATCTTTACACTAAATGTTATTTTTAGTTTTTTTTTTCATAATTTATATACATTGTTTAATATTTTTGGATAAAAAAAATTAAAAATAACATTTATCATATTTAAAAGACAAAAAAAAAAAAATACTCTCTCTAGACTCATATAAACAAAAAAAGTAATTTGTTTGTTGGACTTAAATATAAACAAATCCAATTAATTTTGACTTATTTAATGTTATCATTCTTAAAACACATTTTCTTTAATTACAACTCTCCTTCTAATGATTTTTTTTTATGCATGATACCAAATTTTTCAATGAAGGACATTTTAGAAATAAACATATTTTTCTCTTTGAAATTTGTAAAATTAAAAGATGTTAACTAACTTTCTTAATCAGTGTAAAAATAATTTATATGAGTTTAGATGGAGTAACTTTTAATTTAAAAAATTAAAATAATTAAAATTTAAAGTACTAAAATCATATTTAAACCTAAATCTTCTCATTTTGTCAAAAAAATATGCATTGTACAAATTTTGTTCCTTGAGAGAGTTGTGCCAAAGCTGCATTATTTTTGTTCTACTTTCAAGTAGTTTACATCCTAAGAATTTTTCTCAATTCTAAGCAGATGCCAGTGGCAGATTTTGCTGTATACCGCATATTTCAGAAAGAGAAGAGGAAGACAAAAAGATCTCATGGGAAGCCCTCTAATAGCAGCAAACTTCAGAGACTTGATGATGATGTTAAAGCCAGTTTCATAGACTTTGCTGCGGATTTTGATCATGATGATATAGGGCCTCCCCCACCTTGTTCTCCATGTCTAAGTGAAGATTGTAGTGAAATCTCCTCTAGTAAGTTAGATTAGGACTTAGGAGTAGAACAATGCTTGCTTCTATTTTTCTCAATTGTATGAGATATCACTGAGAAGCTTTAAAGCTCAAAGTACCGGTATGAGATATGATGTGGCCATTAAAAAATTAACGGTTTAAATAATTTTTTGTTCCTATAACTTACATCTTTTTTTTACTTTTTGATTCTTATAAAATTTTTGATATGTTTTGGATTTAATAATTTTTTTATTATTTTGGATTCTTACATCATTAGTTAAATGATGACGTAATACCATCTCAACATATATCAATGATCGTGATGATGTGATGTAATTGATAAGATCTAAAATATAAAAAAAAAATTATAGGAATCAAAATGAAAAATATATATTCTATAAAAACCTAAAATTTATTTAAAATTAAAAAATAATTTGTGATCATTTTTAAAACCCTCCATATCTTTTTCAAACAACCACAAATAAATATAGATGTTTTTAGAAATTGTAACAAATTATTTCTTAAAAAAATATTGACAATTTTAACGAATTATTTTTTAATATTTTTAATGCAAAAGAAAAATTTATGAGGGACTTAAGAAAATTCGATCAATTATTAGAAATTTAAAACATATTTTAACCTTAAAAAATATGATTATCAATTTCTTGTGCCCCGGAGAACTTTTGTAAATTTTATAATAAAAAATAATACTAATACTTACATTAATCATAAAAATTTTGGAAAATATCTTATTAATTATGTTTCAAAAGACCTTATTTACGTGTATGAATATAAGTGTAATTAAATATTATTTAACTGTAGTGTAATCAGGAGTGGTATTAAATTTACAGTCTTACCCTTGCATATGTAAAGAAACTGCTCCTGGATTCGGCCCCACGACTAATCGATTATCGGGGCTCAACACAAAAACAGTCAACACACTTCTCCCATGGAACATACACAGTATTCATTACCACTCATTATTGCAATATTTGACAGCAACTAAATATCTAGCAGCTTTGAGAAGTCTGAATTTGCAATGCACATACAAGGGGGAAAGAAATCACTGGCACGCAACAATATTTTAAAAAAAAATAAAATATTATGAACATATTTATTAACACACTTTCATTAATCGATTGAAATCTATTGGAAATTACAAAATTTTATGGGTCTCGTATCTTATTTAATGATTTTCTCTCTTCAATAAATTTTAACCATGAGGAAGAGTGATAATCACTTTATAGATATAGTTCTTTGAGCATAATTTGTAGCGATTGTCTTCTTTTTCCTTATTGATAATTTTATTTGAACTCATTTGTTCAGTGTTTGTAGAGTTTTATAGTTAACTAACATTAGATAGTTAGTCTCTAGGAATTAGGCAAAAATTTAATGTTTTGCAGGTGAATTTCATCATTTCGAGTTAGATTGAAGATTTGACCATTTTGAAGAACTCGCTTAGTGTGATTCAACGCTTAGCAAGAGCCCTAGGTGAAGTCAAGGAGTGTGTGAAGACCTGGTGCTAAGTCTAAAGACTTGAGAGCAAATGCTGAAAATTGAAGAGTTACTAAGCTTGATTTGATGCTTAGTGAATTTCTCTCTCTGATTGAGGAATTTGCTGAGTGTGATTTGGTGCTAAGCGTGAAGCCCATTTATTGCTAAGCACGAATTGACGCTTAGTGCAAAGCCACTTATGTAGAAAAGACAAACCCAAGATTTGTTGCTTTTAAGCGGAAGAACTCATTATTGCAGAGTTTAAGGATTCGAGCACCGTCACTGTTCCATTGCATTTTGCATTTTTCATTTTTGCTTATTCTTCCCCATTACTCATGTACCCATTCTCCATAGATTCTTCCTCCACCTTCATGTATAACTAAACTCCTCTAGTTGGGGTTTGAGAAAACCATCTGAATCTCATGTAAACTTCTCTTGAGTTTTATACAAGTTTGAATTCGAATTTATTACTTTATCTTCTTCTCTTAATGCTTTCTTGGGTGTGGCCTACCTTTGATTGTTGCTTAGGTGTATTAATTGTTGGGAAGCTTTTCTATACCTAGAAATGGAGATAGTAACTAATAACGTTTATGCCTAGGGATAGGATAAGGGTCATTAGCCATATTTTTCTAATCTCTAAGCTTCATGCAAGTAGCTTCATCAATTGAATCAAGGGATTGAGTTGATGAAACCACTTAGGCTCTCTCTATCTAAGGAATTAGGGTTAGAGTAATTTGTTAGATTTATGGTAAATTCATGAGTTCATCTTGTATAATTGCTTGGTTGGTTTATATCGGAGGATAATTGGACAGAATTGAACCCCAACTGCTTCATATCATTGCATCTCCATTTTTGCACACCAAGTTTCTAAGTTCTAAACCAAATTTACATTGTTACACTCTAGTTTTTAATTGAGTTCTATTGCTTTTTAAAGTATTTTTCACACACCGTCTGTTCTAGTAATACGAATTGCATAGTTGAATACGTTACGTGAGTCCTTGTGTTTGATACTTGGTTTCTTACCATTTTTATTTACTTGAACGATTTTTGGTACGTTTGCTAAAAACCTATCAAGCAAATTGATGTTGTTGCTGGGGACTCGTGTGTCTACGTTAAGCAATTGTGCAGTTTGTGTTCACTTAACGGAGTTTAAATTTTGCTTTATTTTTCTTTCCAATTCTATTTTAGTTTAGAGAAATTCTGCAGCAAGTGCATCAGCTACAAAGATTGAAATTTCTTGCATAAAAATTCTACATAATTCTGCAGAATTTTTTGCATAATTCTGCAGAAATCCTGATTTGTTGCTGTAGAATTTTTAATTGTTTGCTTTCCTTGTGTCTAACTTGGATTCTAATGTGACTTCTCTTTACTACCTTTCGATGAAATTGAGAAGACTTGTCGGAAAAACAACGCAAAAAAGAACAAGAAAAAGCTAGAAGCCAAGAAGAGCAAACAAGGATTCTACATCCCCTAGGCCTCAACCCACTCTAGTTGCAACGCCTTTGGTTTTTTTTGAAACCATATTTGAGTTCGGGAGTCCATTACGTGTAGGGAAGGTATTAGCACCCTACAACATTCGTCACAAAGACGGTTACCTTTAATTAATTAAGCGAAAATCTTTTATAATTTTTAGACATTTATCTCACCAAAACATTACTAGAAAAGAATAATTAATTTTACTAAAGGAAAGAAAGAGACATTTTTATTCTTTTTTTATTTTTTAATTTAGGACTCTTGAGTTGTCGCAACTCATTTATCCTAAAAAACACTTTGAAAAATTGACAGAGGTGTACACCCAAGCCAATTCATCTTTATTATTTATTTTTTAAAATGATTTTAATTTAAACAACTATTGATAATTAAAGAAAGTGCAACTTAGTAAAACGGAGGTGTAGACATAAATATGGCCCCAAAACAAGAAGTTGTAATTTAATAAAATGGAGGTGTAAATAGAAATATAGCCCAAAAATGAGAAGCTGTAATTTAGTAATTCCAGAGGGTGTAAATAGCAAAATGGCCTAAAACGCGAAATTAAATTTAGGGGTTTCTATTTTCTCATTCATTCAGTTGCTTGCACGACCTAGGGTTCTAGGGTTCGAGAGAGAGGAAGGGGCGAGATTGGGAGTGTTCGCGGACGAGGGAGGTCGCGGTGGCGACGCGAGGATGGTGGTTGGGTGTTTGGCGGAGGGCTTGGTGAGGATGAGGTCGTGGTCGTGGCTGGCGCGGAAGGGCGTGGTGGCAGCGAGGGTTGGCGACGACCTCTTCAAGGTTGCCGTAGATGGAGAGGAGGGGACGGAGGCTGTCGGCGCGAGGGAAGGAGGTCGAAGCGGCGAAGGCTGGGCGATGGGACATCACGGCGCGCGGAGGTGGCAATGGCGACGCGAGGTCGCGGGGAGGGATGGCATGCGAGCACGGTGGCGACGAGGGTGTTTGGCGAGTAGCGCGGTGGTGGCGAGGGTGTTTGGCGCCGAAGTGGGAGAAGGGGAAAGGGAGGTCGTGGCGGTGGCCGGAGTCCAAGTGTATCTTTCCTTTTTCTCTCTATTCCTGTTTCTGATTTCTTTTTCCCTCTCTATGTTTCTCTTTGGCCTTGGACCAATTGCTCTGTTTGTTTGTTGGGTTGGTTTATCTGATTGGTTGGGTTCTATGATTTGCTCATGCTTTGCTTTGTGGGTCTGTTTGTGTTGGGATTCTGTTTGGGATTGAAGGTTTTGGTGTTCTGGGTATTCGTTATGTCTCTGATTATGCCTGATTTTGTCTCTGCTTATGCTCCTGGCTCTGTTTATGCTTTGGATTTTACCATGAATGTCCTGTCCTTGATTCTGATTCTGAATTTTATTATAAGGCCAGGCTCATATCTTTGATAAGTTTGATTAATTTAAATTTAAACATGGTATTTTCTCCTCAAATTCATATCTCTTTATCATTCTGAGCAAATAGATTGCAAGATATTTCAATGCTTACAATCAAACATAGAAAAAGCTAATACATGATGAAGATTACATGAAGATTGAAAGGAAAGAAACCTGTTTGCTGTATTGCTTTGCTTTTCTGATATTTTCTTTTCTCTGTTCTTGCTCTTGCTGTTCTGTCTTTCTTTTTATGTATATGTTTTCTCTGATCTTCTTTCCTTCTTTTGTGTTTGTGGTCCCCCCCTCCCTTTCTTTCCAGCATTCTCTATTGCTATATATAGTGAAATTTTCTGAACCTTTTTTTCTTTATCCTCTTTTTCTTTCTTGCAGCTGAAATCTTTGACCAAATCCCTTAGTGCTCTGCTTCCATCCTGATGAAGCGGTTGATGCTGTGCTTGATGATGATGAAGCGGCTGAGTGGTACCTGATGATGGAGCCGCTTGGATTTGCTAGTGGATTGATGAAGCTGCTGGGTGCTATCTGATGATGGAGCTGCTTAGGGATTTGCTAGTGGATTGATGAAGCTGCTGATGAAAATCTCCAATCTTCTTCTCTTCTTTTTCCTGTTGCTTCTTTTCCTTTTTCTTCTTCTTGTGCTTGATTTGGGCACTTACTGTAAGCTGTACTTCAATTTTTTAAAGAAACTTGTAGCATTGTAGTAGTGTAACTTGGAGGAAAATGAGAAAAAAAAAAATGGGTTTCTTGCTTATTATATTATTGTGTGTTCTCCTTCATTTTTTCTTTCTCCTTTCATTCTTTCATTTTTTTTTTTTTTTATGTAACAAGATAAACTTGTGGGATAATAATAATAATAATAATACTAATAATAATAACAATAACAACAATAATAATAATAATTATGGGATAATAATAATAATACTAATAATAATACCAATAATAATAACAACAATTATGAAAGATAATTAGACGGACAAAATTGGGTGTTGACAGTGAGGCCAATGTATGGTTGAATTCTTTCAAAGAGAATAGTTTGCAAACATGGAAGGATGTAGTATCCAAATTTCTTGGGAAATACTTCCCTCAATCAAAAATCACTCAAGGGAAGACTGAGATTTCAACATTCAAGCAAAAGGAAGGAGAGTCACTTGGCGAAGCTTGGATCGTTTTCGAGCTCTTTTGAGAAAGACCCTAACTCATGGGTTTAGTGAGCCTATGCAGTTGAATATATTTCTTGATGGTTTGAGGCCACACACTAAGTTGTTGCTAGATGCCTCAGTTGGAGGGAGAATTAAAGCTATGCTAGTTGAACCGATGATTGAATTAATTGAGAATATGACAACTAATGATCATGCCATTCTTCTTGATAGGGGTGAACCGAATAAAGGAATTCTAGAGCTTGGTACACAGGATGCAATACTAGCCCAGAACAAAATTATGACTTAACAAATGGAAACTCTTATCAAGCAACTGAGCATGTTACCTCAGCAACTCAAGAGCATTCAATTGACAAGACAATCTTCTCATTAGAATACATTGTGTTGCAGTGTATATAGCGGCAATCATGAAGATGGCTATTGCTTAAGTCCTGAAGGAGCTAATGAGGAAATAAATTATATGGGCAACACCAACAACCACTTAGAGCAGTATGGTGGTTATGGCAACACTTTAGAGTATCAACGTTGGAAAGACCATCTAGGAAATAATGTGAGGAATGATTAAGGAGGGCCTCAAAACTGAATGAAGTGGTATGAGCGGTAGATCAAGCTGGAAGACTCTCTAACTTAGTTCATAAATGTTGTTTTGTCTAATCAGAAGAATACAAATGCATCGATCAAGAACTTGGAAACGCAGGTTGGACAATTGGCTAGACAATTAGCTGAGCAGTCAGGTGCTGGTTTCTCTGGGAACACTATGACTAACCCCAAGTAAAATTGTAATGCTATGTATACAAGAGGGGGCAAGCAATTCGGGGTGATAGAAGATGAGAAAAAGACTGAAGAGGAGACTGGGAAAGAAGGAGAGAAAAAGGGTGAAGAGATGAAGTTGGATGAAGAGGGAAGTAATTCAGTGAAAGAAAAAGAGGAAGTGGTCAAGAAGCTGCCTTATTCTCCTAATCCCTCCAAGAAAGATAAGGAAAGGTACTTAGCAAGATTCCTGGACATCTTCAAACAACTTGAGATCAAAATTCCTTTGGCGAGGCTCTTTAACAAATGCCATTGTACGCAAAATTTATGAAAGAATTGTTGACAAAGAAGCGGAAGTACATTGAAGAAGAAACAATAAATGTCAATGGAAACTGCAGTACCATCATTCATAGAATTCTTCCTCCCAAATTCAAAGATCCAAGAAGCTTCACCATACCTTGCACCATAGGTGACCTTTCTATTGGGAAAGCATTGATTGACTTAGGGGCAAGCATCAATTTGTGCCCCTCTCCTTGTTAAAAAGAATTGGGAGCTTGGAGGTTAAGCCCACAAGGATGACCTTACAACTAGTTGACCGCTTTGTCAAGTGTCCATTTGGAGTTGTGGAGGACGTTTTGGTGAATGTGGGAAGGTTCACTTTTCCAGTTGATTTTGTGATTCTAGATATGGAGGAGGACTGTGAAGTTCTAGTTATTCTAGGAAGGTCTTTCATGATGACTGCTCAAGTAGTAGTGGACATGGGCGAAGGACATCTTCAGTTGAAGTTGGAAGATGAAGTGCTGACATTCAATATCTTCGAAGCCATGCAACATCCAAATGATCAGAAAGAATGCTTCAGAGTAGATGTTATTGATGAGGTCGTGGAGGATGTGTCCAAACAATTCATGATTCACTCTCCTCTTGAAAGTGTCTTGACCAAAACTCATAGTACTCTCACTACTCAAGAGGAGAAAGACATGGTGAATGTTCTTACACAGTTGGAGGCACCTAAGGAAATTCCACCAGGAAGTGAACTTGTTGAAAACTTGAGGAAGCATGAGGCAATTTCAAAGGCTAATGTTGAGCTTAAATTGTTACCCAAAAATCTGAAGTATGCTTTTCTTGAGGAAAATGGAGAGAAACTAGTGATAATTAGTAGTGAGTTGTCCTAAAATGAAGAGGAGAAGCTATTGGGGATTCTTCAGCGCCATAAGGAGGCGATAGGATGGACTATTTTTTATCTTAAAGGAATAAGTCCATCTTATTGCATGCATTCCATCATGTTGGATAGTGATTTCAAGCCGATCCGTTAGCCACAAAGGCGTCTAAATCCTACTATGAAGGAAGAGGTGCATAAGGAAGTTTTGAAATTCCTGGAAGCTGGAATGATCTACCTTATCTCAAATAGCTCTTGGGTGAGTCATGTGCATGTGGTGCCGAAAAAAGGGGGTATGACAGTCATTTGGAATTAAAAGAATGATCTTATTCCAACAAGGACAGTTACTGGTTGGTGTATGTGTATTGATTATAGAAAACTAAATGATGCTACAAGGAAGGATCACTTCCCTCTCCCATTCATGGATCAGATGCTGGAGCGGTTGTCAAGACAAGCCTACTACTATTTTCTGGATGGTTACTCCGGCTACAATCAAATTACTATCAATCTTAAAGATCAAGAAAAGACTTCTTTTACTTTCCCTTTTGGTGTGTATGCTTATCAGAGAATGCCATTTGGTCTGTGCAATGCCTCTGCCACCTTCCAAAGATGCATGTTGACTAATATTTTTAGATTTGGTCGAGAAGTGTATAGAGGTCTTTATGGACAATTTCTCAATCTTTGGCCCTTCATTTGATGCATACCTTGCAAATTCGGACATAGTGTTGAAGCGATGTGTTGAGTCGAATCTAGTTCTGAATTGGGAAAAATGCCCTTTTATGGTGACTGAAGGAATAGTATTGGGTCATAAGATCTCATTCAGAGGAATTGAAGTAGATGGCGCAAAGCTTGATGTAATCAAAAAATTTCCACCACCTAATAATGTGAAAGGAATTAGGAGCTTTTCTGGGGCATGCTGAATTTTACAAGCGATTCATCAAAGATTTCTCTAAGATAGCTAGACCCCTCTCCAATCTTCTTAACAAAGATGTTGAATTCATTTTTGGGAATGAATGTTTGACTACATTTAACTTGATCAAGCCAAAACTTGTAACAACACTTGTTATAGTGGCTCCTGACTAGGATAAGAAATTTGAGCTAATGTGTGATGCAAGCGACTATGTAGTCGAAGTTGTGCTGGGGCAAAGGAGAGACAAGAATTTCCATTCTATTTTCTACGCTAGCAAGGTGTTGCATGAGGCCTAAGTGAATTATGCGACGATAGAGAAAGAGCTGTTAGCTATTGTATAAGCACTTGAGAAGTTTAAATCTTATTTGATAGGATCGAAGGTCATAGTCTACATTGATCATGTTGCAATCAAATACCTTCTTACTAAGCTTGATTCAAAACCTCAACTCATCCGTTGGATTCTACTGTTGCAAGAGTTTGACTTGGAAATCAAGGACAAGAAGGGAAGTGAAAACTTAGTAGCAGATCATTTTTCTCGGTTAATAAATGAAGAAGTTACATCTAAGGAGAAAGAAGTAAGAGAAGAGTTTCTTGATGAGATGTTACTTTTGGTTAGTGAGTGACCATGGTTTGCTGATTTAGCAAATTTTAAAGCAACAGGCATTATCCCAGAGGATTTGAGTTGGCCACAAAAGAAGAAGTTTCTCAGAGATGCTAAGTTCTATGTTTGGGATGACCCATATCTGTTTAAGGTGGGGGTGGATAATTTACTCAGGAGGTGTGTGCCATCTAAGGAAGCCAAAAGCATTCTTTGGCACTCCACAATTCACCTTGTGGAGGGCATTATAGTGGAGAAAAGACTGCAGCCAAAGTTCTCCAACCCAGTTTTTACTAGCCTACTTTATTCAGGGACACACATGAGCATGCCAAGAGATGTGACAGTTGTTAGAGGACTGGAAACATATCCAAGCGACATGAAATGCCTTTACAAAATGTGTTTGAAGTCGAGGTGTTTGACTATTGGGGAATAGATTTTGTTGGCCTCTTCCTTCTTCATTTTCTAATGAATATATACTGGTTGCGGTTGATTATCTGTCAAAGTGGGTGGAATTAAAAGCCGTATCAAAGGACGATGCTAAAACTATGGTGAAGTTTCTGAAGACGAATATTTTCTCAAGATTTGGAGTGCTTAAGGTGCTAATCAGCGATGGAGGCACTTGTTTTTGCAACGCTCAGTTGAAAAAGGTGCTCGAACATTACAATGTTAAGCATAAGATTGCTTCTTCATACCATCTGTAGACCAATGGGCAAGCTGAAGTCTCAAATTGTGAAATCAAGTGGATACTTGAGAAAACAGTAGCATCGTCCAGGAAGGATTGGTCCGCAAAATTGGATGACACCTTATGGGCTTACAAAACATCATTCAAGACTCTCATAGGACTTTCTTTGTACCAGATGGTTTATGGCAAGGCTTGTCACCTTTTAATTGAGATGAAGCACAAAGCGCATTGGGCGCTCAAATTTCTAAATTTTGACCCATCATTATCAAACGACAAAAGAAAGTAGCAACTATTTGAGCTAGAAGAAATGAGGTTGAATGCTTATGAATCCTCACGGATTTACAAGCAAAAGACCAAGGCATGGCATGACGGGAAGATTTTTAAAAGAGAGTTCAAGGCAAGTCAACAATTGCTCATGTATTCTCACTTGAAGTTGTTTGTAGGTAAATTGAAATCCAAATGGAGTGGCCCTTTCAACATCAAGGAGGTTAGACCATATGGAGTGGTGGTGGTTGAGGACCCTGGATCTCAAAGAAGTTAGGTGGTGAATGACCAGTGCATTAAGCGCTACCTTGGTGGTGAAATTGAATGCCTCACCAATGTCATTCATCTTCTGGAACCGTCTCATTGACCCCATCACCCATCAAGCTAGTGACGTTAAAGAAACACTTTTTGGGAGGCAACCCAGGTTCTTACCCTTCTTCCTTTATTTTCTTTTTAGCACCATGAATACTTTGAAAATTTCCAAGTGTGGGCGCTTAGCTTCATCTAGCGCTAAGCGTGATGCTCCTTTAAATTTGCAGTTAGTGGATAGCTCGCTTAGTGCGATTTCTTGCTAAGCATGCTTATGCCATTGACTTACTTCATTTTAAAAAATTTGAGTATTTCACTAAGCGCCATTTCTTGCTAAGCGCGCTTATGCCACTAACTTGCTTCAATTTTGAAAATTTGAGGAATTCGCTAAGCAAGATGTCCCGCTTAGCAATGTTATTCCTCTGACTTGGGAATTTTTCAAAGTTTTGAGGAATTTGCTAAGCCTGATTTCAGGCTAAGCAAATTTTCTCCACTAACTTTATAAATTCGCTAAGCGTGGTTTCTGGCTTAGTGCGAGTTGTAATACCTTGCACCTTTCACTTAGCGTACAATCCCACTTAGCCTGAACAAAAAAAAATTGGGAATTTGATCAGGCTATCTATGCTAAGTGCGGTCTGCATAATTGCACTTAATAGTTTTGGGTAATTGTTCTTCCCTCATTAAACCTTTTAATTTCTCTCTCTCTTAACCCTACTCTTCTTCCCCTATTTCTTTCTTTCCCTCCTCCCTTTAGCCATCACACTCAACCAACCCCATTTTCTCTTCTCTCAAGCATTCCACTTGCACCCTTGCACACCTCCTCCTTCTTCTTCCTTTCTTCTTCTTTTTCATTCCGCACCCATGTAAGTGCTTTTCTTTCTAATTTTCATTTTCGTTAGGTGTTTGGGCTTCTTTGTCATTAATAGATTAAGGATTATGTTGCACTATTTTGGGAGTGGGTATGTGCGAGTTGATTTCTATGGGTGATTTTTTGTTTGGTTAGTTGTTTATGGGTTTCGCAATTTGGAGATTTTTCTGGAAATTAGAGCGCGCACTTAGCGTGATTGCACGCTAAGTGCTTACTTGAATTTCTAGGTTTTGGGTTTTGTATTCTTGATTTGCAGATTGGGCTTCTCTTGTTGTTCTGTGTTTCTCAGATCTGGGCATTGTGCTGTCATGGCGCGCTAAGCAAGTTATCTCGCTAAGTGCAAATTCTCTTTTCTCTGTGTGTTGCTAAGCGCTTCATCACGCTAAGCGACTTTCTTTTTTTGTCTTCAATTATAACATTAATTCGCTAAGAGTGTTTTTGCGTTAAGCGGCATGCTCTTTTCTCTACCTATGTTTTCTAGTTGCACTGAGCCTTCTTGGAAGCTTAGCACGTAGTTTTCATCTTTGGTTGTTGTTGGGAGCTCGCTAAGCCTTCTATGAGGCTAGGTGTGACTTTCGTTCACTAACATGCTTTTGTTGTTTCTTATTTTCTTTTGCTTTTATCACAGATGGCTCCTAAACCTAGATCACAATCCAAGCGCTTTGCCGCTTTCTCGAGTACTGCACCTTTACAAGCAGCTACTGCTAATGCTGGATCCTATGATGCTAGCAGATTTGCATCCGAGGTGGCTGAGTACCTTTTCCTCACTAATCTTTCCAAAAGAGGTTTGATCCCTGAGAGGAAGGTCATATTGGCCCCTACTGATTATCCCGTGTTCAGTGACAAGTTGGACTGTAGAGGATAGATGCTGCGACTTTGCTCTCTCTCTGACTTTTCCATTGATAAGACTTTGGTAAAGGAGTTTTATGCAAACATCTACTGCCCGAATGACACTTACCCAAAGGACCAACGAAAGTGCAAGGTTAGAGGGAAAACCATCTACTGGCATGGTAAAGCTATCAACTGATATCTCTAAGTCACTTCGATTTCGGAACCGGACTCGAATCTTACAGCTTTTGATTGTTACATGCACGACCCATGGCTCCTTTCTGAGGTTATGGCCAAACTGTGTGTTCCTAGAGCCAGGTTCGTTATGTCTCCAACAGACGACATTCCTTGGAAGATAGTGAGGAAGGATCTGGTTACCTTTGCTTAGGCTTGGAGCGTCTTCACCTTTTTCAACCTTGCTCCAACATCTCACACCTCTGACATTGTCGTGCAACGAGCTCAGTGGGTCTATGCGCTCATGATGGGCTTCAATATGGATGTGGGCTCTTTCATATCCAACCAAATTGCTACCATAGCGTCGGCCAAAGGAACCAAACTAGGTTTTCCAGCTCTCATCTCCGCCTTATGCGATGCCAAGGATGTGCCTTTAGAAACGATTGTCTTCCAACGATTGAGTCCTCTGATCAACAAAGCATTCATCTTCACTCACTACTACAATGAGAAAGATCTCGACAGGCTAGAGTGTCCTCCCAACATTAAGTGGAAAACTCGGACCAGAGCAACAACCTAGCAGTCATATGCTACAGAGGCAATTACCCCGATCATGCTGTAAGAAGCTTTGGATGGGTTGCATCATCAACTTTCTCAACAAGCTAATGAGATTCATTTTTAGACAAAGAGGCGTACTAATGCCCTTTATCGAGGGCAGTGCATGCTCATGGAAAACCTTCATCGCCTCTCACTCCAACAGCCGCTTAACTCTCTACCAGAGTTCCATGAAGAAGTTGATTGGCCTGAGGACAGGCCAGTTTTTGCTAAAGGGGTGGCTTTGCTGAAGAGGAAGATGAAGCCAATGACATGGAGGGCAAGAAGACAACCCTATGGACACAGAGATCAGAGGAAGTGGCTTGGATTGAGGAGCAAGTGATTTTTTTTTTTTAATTCTGAACAATTTAATTTTCTTGTTATTTTGAGTAATTTTGTCAATTATATCTGTGTGGTTTTCTTTTATATCATTCTTAGATAGCATTAGTTGTTCTCTTTTTAGTGTTTAACTTGGAATGCTCGGATGTTGGTTATTGATTGTTTAGGCAATTAGTTTTTCATTTTCTCAATAAACCTTTGGCACAAAATTTTATTGTCCTTTAATTTTAAGTAGAGCAATGTGTTAAAATGCAGATCAACTTCCCTTTCCCTTACCAAGCATAACATCTTTGGCTTCATTTATTTTGGAAGCAAGATAATGGCTTCCACCAGCATCAGGATGGTTTGACCATAACCCTTATATGTGCTTCCTTCACCTTGTCTGCAGTCGCATTTTCCCTGATGAGTCATGGAACAATATAAATTTAGAAAAGCTTTACCACAAAGACAAGATCAACATTCTTGTCTAGTAATGGGTTTATTTTAGGCTAAATATATTTTTGGTCCTTGTATATGACCCAATTTTGCATTTGTTCTCTAATAAATATTTTTTGTGGCTGCTTTCTAATTTATAATTATTTTTGTTTTAGGTTTTTGTTGTTAGTTAAATAATAATGTATCTCTTAAATATTTTGAAACCGTCACAAAATTATTTTCTTTCAATTGATTATGACAATCGTCACAAATCTTGTTTCAAAATATTTATCAGAAGACAAAGACTTAAAAGATAATTTTTTTTTTATAAAGGAACAAGTGAAATGGAAAAATTTATTAGAAAACAAATACAAAATTGAAGGATATATTAAAAACATAAAACATATTTTAGTCTTTATTTTACAAATTTTGCTTGTAGATGTAGTTGAAAAACATATTTATAAGAGGAATGAGGGTATATTGCATAACAAAGCTTCTCATTCATAAAAAAAAAAGACACTTGCAAATCTTTTCTTTGTATGACCCTCCTCCACCTGGGTTAGGAGGGATCACCGCCATTTTCAGACGACTGTGTGCTATCTATTAAGATGTACCCATATACTTGTATCCATCCTGCTACCTGAAATATATAATTCAGCTTTTTCTAGATGCATGATTTAAACAGCTCAAACTTACATAAATTTTAAACATCATATCATATTACAATGCAAAAAAAAAATATCAGTTAATTTTTAAATTATACAAAATTTTGTAGAGTTTTCCACCAATGGTTATATAAGATTGATATAATAAAATGTTATTCAGGATTTTATTTTTTATTTTTTATCGGTGAATGTTAGTCGTTATTTACCTATCTCCACTGCATGCACAGAGAGAAATGACTTTGCTTGCTCAAAAAATGTTATGCCTTGATGAATCATAGTAGTTAGGTAGGTAATATGTAATGTACGGAGTTAGTTAGGTAAGTCAATGTTGATGATTGAATAAATTCACTTACCTGTATACAAGAACCCTGATGCTGGAATTAACAAGTGGCCCTAGAAGAGAAATTGTTAGTATCTCTAGATTCCGAAGGTCATAATTAAGAACACTGTAACACAAGATAGAAGTTTTATATATCAACATTTCTAAATCTAAATGCACTAGTTTATGTGTCAGTGTATGTGAATGCTTTATCATCCACACAAACATCTATCTCCTGTGTCTCTTGCTACATCATACACGAAAGCAAATAAATAGAAAATGAATAGAACAACAACTACCAGAAAAAAACAACTAAAATATGCTTTTAAGTCCCTTATATAAATATTTCAATTTTATATTTGTTTCCTGAGAAATTTTTCTGTGATTGGTACTAATATATCGAAAAATTTCTTTTAAGTCCTTATCATCGGTTAAATGATGACATCGTTAAATATTTCTAAATCTTCACGATTGTAGGTTTTTAACTGAACATTCAGAATTTAATACCCGCAACAAATGTGTGTTTTTTCAAAATATTAAAGACCAATCATAATTGTGGAACAGTTGCAGACTCTGGTGAAATACCCGCAACAAATGTGTGTCTCCTCTCCTAATTGTGGAATAGTTGCAGACTCTGGTGAAGACGTCGTATGTTGAATCTGAAATCAGTCCGTGAGACCATAGGTATTCAGCTTTGGAGTTGAAATCAGTATCAAATTCCACAAGAGGATTCCCTATCTGCAAATATCAAGACATTATACTTATCAAATAAACCAAATGATTTCTAATGTTATAATTGTTCAAAATTTTCCATTTAATTTGTACTTACTGCTACCCCCTTAAGATTGAAGTTGGTCTTTGTTTGAACAATAAGTTGTGCAAGTTGTGGAGCATAGTGACCTGAAAAACAAGTTTGTATTACTTCATTGCAATTTCAAAAATGAATATATTATAAGCTACTGACTTATTTTAATTATTTCTTTGTACCTGCATAACTCTCCCCTGTAATGAAGAAATCGTTATGTGAGTACTCAGGGAATTCAGTGAACCAGCGCTGCAGGAAAACAAGATTGTCTCTAGCTGTAATTTCATCTGTCACTAAGGTATAGAAAGATGTATTGCTAGAGTACGAAAATCCAACACCAGCTGATGATTCCAAATATAGCACATTTTCCTCTGAAAAATATACAAAAAAATTAATAAGCAATATTGGTTGCAATAAAAGAGACAAACCATTGGATTTACGAAGTTGTTGGGTTGTTGGTTCACCTTTGTTCCAACTATAATCATTATTCAGAAGAACATTGTTGTCACCCGGTTTGAAAGGGCCATTCTCAGTTAAAGCTCCAACACCAACAGATGAACAACCAGGACCTTCAGTTGTCAAATCCAAGAAAACACCTTAATTTCTTTTATTATTTTAAGTAGTTTAATCCTATGCCAAAATATACATAACAAGAAAAATGGTGATGTCGTCAATCATAATCATCCTTTAAACAGTGGATTGTAACCAGAATACTGCTGAAATTCTACCTCTGGCTGCCCCGGCAATTTGGTTATTTTATCAGCTTCAGGAACTGAATTCACCACCACAACAAGTGTTTGTGCGATAACAACAATAGTTATTATTGTTGCAATCATAGTAAATGAATGAGATAACATGGTCATATCACATATGCAGATGTTGTTGGTTTAGTTGTGGGGATCAAGGTGAAATATGCAAAGGTTTATTTATACTAACAAATAGTAAGGAATAATTCATTAATTGTCCTGTTAATATATACTAACGTTCATGTTTGTAGTCCAAGTCTGAAACAAATGGTGGCGGTTACACCTATGTGGAATCAGCTGTTGAAAACTTCAAGTGGTTCGCCTGTTGTCTTTTATGTTTGACTTGTAAGAATAATAATGCATTAGGAAAATTAGTGCAATTTAAATTTAAAAAATAGAATTTAATTTAAATATACTGTGTAAAACTTTTTTTATATTGTTGATTGGTGACCAACAATATATGAGTGGTAATGAACTTATGCTACTTAAGCAAGTTTTCAGTTTGAATAATTATTTAAAAGTTTCACATAATTATCTAAGTTTTTTTTTAATTAATATACAATGTAATAAAATTTACACTGAAACTTAAAGGTTAAATTATTCTGTAAGTCCCTAAATTATTTGTCAATTTTTAGTTAGGTCACAACATGGATCTTATTAAAAAATAAATAGAAGTTAAAAGACTCCATTGAAAAAATAAATAGTTATAAGTAAAAACTATCAAATCGTTCAAGAACCTATAAATTAATAAAACTAAAATTAAACTAAAAAAAAATGAATTGTGATATTTGTACCATTTTAGGATGGGTTGGGATTGAAATAACTAATAAGAATGAGATAAGAAGAAAAGGAAAAAAGTAGAAAGAGACAATAATGAAGGTGATAAAAGAGGAAGAGATGAATGAAGAAAAAAATGAGGTGTGGAAGTGAGTTGGAAAAGAAAGTAGATGGATGTACAACATTTTTGTAAAGTTGGTCCTCGACTTATTACTTTTATTTGTTAGATATGTAGCACGTGTAAAGTAGAGTTGGGTATGTGATGTAATACATTTTTGGATTGGGTTAGTTTATGACCATTGCACTTATACAATGACAATTTGTTAGAAGAGTTCCCATATTCTGTCCCAATTTAATCTACCTTTCCATGTGTCATTTTTATATATATTTTTAATTAATTATATTAAAATAAAAAATTAAAATATCCAAAGATATTAATAATTTAACGTTGTCTTCTTATTCATTTTCTTCTTCATTGTGTCGTGTGTGTAGCAACAACATTATCGTCGTCACCACCATCGCTCCTCTATAACCACCTAGCTGTCCTAAAACCAAACACCTCAGTAATCGCAAACCACATGTTAGCTTGCCAACACCTCTGTTACGTATCCTTTCTTCGAACCAAACACTGTCGTCTAGCACCACCACGAACCACCATCACGCGCTGCCACAACCGTGTGCGCGTTCTTCTTCAACTGCGCTGCTAGTCACCCGATCCACCACCACTGTGCATTCTTCTCCTTTTCTCCGAACCAAACACCTCCGTTGCAACCAAACTATCCTCCCTCTCCACTTTAGTGAGACAGGCTCATCATCTACTTTGTATTTTAGGATTCATGTTTACATTTGTTGCATTGCATTTAAATTTAGCATTTGCATTGTTATAATTTGAAATGACACATTACAAGGAATGCTTATTGGTTTTGGAATAAATTAAATGTGTCACTTTTATATATTTGTGAAGTTTAAATTTTTTCTGGATGTAGTTTTAATCGCAATCCTCCGCACGCTTCTCCTTCTTTCCCCTTTCCTCCATCAAGTTTCATCCACTAAGAAATGTATGTTTAGTAGATGCTTCCACTTTATCCCTTTCCCCTTTTTTCCTCAATTTTTTTTTTGTAGTATGGGCCCACTCACTTAAGTGAGTTAACAATTTTAATATTAAAATATGGGTGTTGGATGGGTGTAGAAGAAAATGGAATGTAGACCAAATATTTTCCTTGTTAGAATAATCCATCCATTACAGATTGCAATTAACTAAGCAAGCCTTGTGCTGCATATTTAAAATAAAATAAAATATATAGAATAATATTAAATTATTTTATTTTAAATTCACCCAAAAAAAAGGGTTGAAAATTGACAAAAAAAAAACTGCACAACTGAGAGCTACTTGAGTTTTTTCGAGCAGACTTACTTTTTAATACCCCATACAATAAATGAAATTTGTGACAAACCTAAACAAGTCTAACACATGTACGTGTGTGTCTATAGTATAAACACATTCAAATACTGGTGAAAACAAGCATGGTAAACTTTAGAAAGAGCAAAGATTCATAAAAAAAATTAGAAGAAGAAGAAGAAAGAACGTGGATGTTATTATATGCATAAATATGAAATTTGATGCCTTATATTAATGTTGCTTACTAATTGTTCTTAGTGTGTTTTTCTTATTAATTTTTTTTTCCATAGCTAATATGAGCTCAAATTTATAGAGATTAATGTTCATACATCATCAATATAAAATTATTTTACACTTGTCGATTAATCATAATCCATCATTATAATGATTTTTAAAATAATTTTATAAAAGAAAGTCAATTATTTTATCATAATTTTACATATGCATCACCTTTTTCTCAATTTTATAATGAACTCCATTATACTGAGAAAACCATTGATTGTAAACTTTTAATCCTTATACTTTCCTCATCCTGTGCACCTTTAGCAGTTTGAAAAGAAAGTAAAGCATAGAAATGTAGAGAACAGAACAGAACAAATCATAAGATCAGATGATCCAATAGCAATAATCAGTTTCTGCGTAAATTTTGGAAGCATTTCTTCTTATTGCAGTAAATAAGAACGCCTAGTGTTAACTAAATCGGTTCATTTTTACACAACAGCAGGTAGTGGTTTTCCTTCCAGAAATGCTTTAAGTAACACCAGTGATCTCTGCGGTTGAGAAAATGGAGCTTCATGAGATGCTCCTCTTATAGTGGCATATGATAAGACGTCCCCATATACTTGTGTCCACCCTGCTACCTGAAATTTTATATAACAAATCAATTTAGAGTTAAATGGTAATGCATAGAGGCATTGAATTTTCTTGCATTACAAGTATTAATATTAACCTGTTTTTTCTCAAACCAAGTTCTATAGGCCACTGTTGTATCTAGTCCAATTTCCTTGGCTAATTTGTACACTAGAGATCGCGAACCTATTAATGGAAGCACTGAATCTTGATCTCCACTGCATAGAGAAAAATGACTTTGCTTGCTTAAAAAATTGTTATTCACTGATGTAAGGAGTTAGCTAAATGTCAGTGACTAAACAAATTCAATTACCTGTATACTAGAACCTTGATGCCAGACTTAACAAGTGACCCTAGAATAGGAATTGTTGGTATTTCTAGATTCTGATAGTCATAATGCAGAATTCTGTAACATAAAGAGAAGATATTGTTAGCAGGAGATGTAAGTCTCAGACAAAAAGTGACCAATTGTGCTTGAGAATGCTGAACAGGGAAATTAGATAGAAAATTGGTGGAAAAATGACCCTAAAATAAGATGGAAATACATATATAAGTTGTTTTGTTAAAATCAACTTTCTTGTGAAATGTTGCTTAATTATTATTAGCTAGGGTAAATCTCACATCTGAACTAGTTACTTTTCCATTTTTTTGTGAACATATATTTATATATATATTAGCATCTCTAAACCACTCAAGATGTGTCATGTTTGAAGCAACAGAACTTACGGGCTGCAAGTTGACCATTTTGTGACTTCAACAAGTTTAGCATGCAAAGCTTCTTGGACTTCTTTTCTGTTCAAGTATGTGATTGTTTTATCTCCAATACAAACATCTATCTTCTGTGTCTCTTGCTGAGTCCAAAACACAAGCAATTAAGCCAAAGAAATCAAGAGAATAACACAACCGTGAGATAAAAAAAAAATGGAAGAATTAACATGCCTATGCAGAAAGTATATGAAACTCACCAGTTTATTCAGCACATAGGCCTGTTGATTTACTGATGACAAACAAACATCGATAGTGACATCATATTCATCTACATTGTTGCTAATCTCAGTTTCCAATAGCTTACTTGCTTTTTCACAAACCCCTCTAAGATTCCCATTTTGAATTTCTCTCCTAATTGAGGAATAGTTGCATGCTTTAGTTAAGACTTCGTATGTTGAATCTGATATAAGTCCATGAGACCAAAAGTAATCAGATCTTGAGTTGAAATCAGTATTAAATTCGAGAAGAGGATTCCCTATCTGTAAATTTCAACATGTATATGAACCAGTTATATTTTGCAAAACAAAACAAATTATTCAGATTTTCCCTTCTCTACTCTCTACTTACTGCTATTCCCTTGAGATTGAAGTTGGTCTTGGTTTGAACAATAAGTTGTGCAAGTTGTGGAACATAGTGACCTACAAACAAGTGTGAATTGTGAATTATTTGACTACAGTTTCAAAATTCAAAGTGAATATATCATTCATTTATATCTGATTCTAACCTCCATAGCTCTCCCCTGTGATGAAGAACTCGTTGTTTGAGTACTCAGGGAATTCAGTGAACCAACGCTGTAGGAAAACAAGACTATCCCTAGCTGCACAAAACAAAACCAAGACCATAGTCAGCTTCTTGAGAAAATGTCTTAAACACAAGTAGTTGATAAAATTTTAAGCGTGTTAAAAAAACTATGATTCTTGTCTTTCTACTTAAATGCCATTGTGCACAAAAGTGAAGTGAAGAAGAAGAACAAGAACCTGTAATCTCATCTGTCACTAAGGCATAGAAAGATTTATTGTTAGAGTAAGAGAATCCAACACCAGCTGGTGACTCCAAGTATAGCACATTTGCCACTGTGATAATAAGTATAAAAAGTAAGTAATTTTGTTTTTTAAATAGCATATTAGGGAGTAGTTGGGTTTAAAAGGTTCACCTTTGTTCCAACTATAATAATTTTTCTCAAGAACATTGTTGTCACTTGGTCTGAAAGGACCATGCTCAGAAAAAGCTCCAACTCCAACCGATGAACAACCAGGCCCTTCAAAAATCAAAACCATGAAAGCATTAAGCATTAAGCATCTTAATTGCTTTGATCAGTCTTAAATGATTTAAGCCAGATTCCAAAACATGGAAATCAAGTGTATTTTCTTTTTGTTATCGTGTTATTGATACAAAATATCAACAAGAAATCATGTGTATATATATATATACCTCCATTCAACCAGAGGACTAATGGCTTGGAAGAAGGGTCTTCTTCAGCTTCAACAAAGTAGTAAAACAAAGCTCTTTGATGTTTATCATCCACAGTAACGTAACCAGAATATTGCTGAAAATTAACCTGTGGCTGCCCTGGCAAATTGGTTATTTTATCAGCTTCAGGAAGTGAATTCACCACCACAAGTGTTTGTGCAAGAACAAAGACTATTGTCGCAATCATAGTAAATGTCTGAGGTACCATGGTCATATGAGTCTGATGTTGGTTTAGTTAGGATGATATATCCTTTGCACTAGTGTTTCTGCACAAAGGATTATGATCAAACTTATTATAAGCATAATGGTTATAGATTTTGTTTGGACATATTTCTCTAAAAAAGATTTTAAAGAAAAAATGTTTTTCACACGCTATCAAGTCAGCTTTTACTTTTATCAAGTCAACTTTTACTTTTAAGCTACTTCAAAATCTAATATTTTTAGTTTCTTCTTTGTTGCCTGTCACTGTTTTCATCTTATCCGTGGATTTTTTTTTTCTTTTATTAATTACTCTTCTTAGTGACAGTATATTATGTAAAAAAAAAAAAAAATTCAATTAGCTACAAGATTATTAAATTTGAATAATCCGGAAAAAGTTGATAAAAAAATATTATTTTTTCTTATTAAATATTTTCTTTGGATATAAATTCCTCATCATTCTCTTGTGCTCAGCGTAGGAGCTGCCTAGGCATGCTTTTTCGGATCCAAACTTCTCTGTACGTGTTAATTTTGCAGCATTTAAAATTCAACATCTTTCACGTGATAATAATCAAGCATGACAATGAATATTATAGTTTAAAAAATCATAAAGTTCTGGATTAAGTAAAACCATAATATTCTAAAAAAAAAAAAAAAGTAAAACCATAATATTATTTTGTGTGAACGCGATAATAATACATTAGTAGTATTACGAATTATGATTTTATATTTATATTTCACTTATTATTTTATGTTCCAATAAGACACATTAATAAATGATTTTTAATTATTACTTCATGAAAGTGGAAATTTCGTGTTCATGTGTGGAGAAAATGGTGGTGTTTCACGCCTAAGTTTGAATTTCGAGGATTGATTAACGTGGCTGGATATTTCTGGTTCTGATTGTAAATGGTGCCGATTTTTCTTGTTTACTTTGTTATTGTAAATTTTTCTTGAGTTACTTTGTTATGATG
Organism: Amphicarpaea edgeworthii; assembly: GCA_014843725.1. NCBI lineage: Eukaryota > Viridiplantae > Streptophyta > Magnoliopsida > Fabales > Fabaceae > Amphicarpaea > Amphicarpaea edgeworthii. The sequence continues at coordinate 9,903,617 of CM026324.1, forward strand.
TGTTTCTCAATCATTCTAAAATTGCGTTACTTCGTTAAATTCAATGAAGATCATCTCATGTTTGTTCACATTTCTATTTCGTTATAAAAAAAAAATATAAAAGTATTTTTTAATAAATTATATACGAATAATAATGATATTTCCCTAAAAAGAAAATAATGATATAATTGGACCACACTTCAGGATAGTTAATTATAAAGCCAAGCATTGTTTGTTTGAATAAAAGCAAGAGACAAAGTTAGATTCTGAATATTCTTTTCATTTGGACGGCTATGCGATGGAAAAGTTCCTATTTAGGTTTAATTATTTTTTGCTCTTTGTAGTTTTAATAAAAAAGTTTAATAGTAATTTTTATCGATTGGTTTTATAAAATTACAATTTTCATCCATGTTTGTAAAATGAACAATTGGATCTCTAGTTTAAAAAACGTACAAATTTAGTCCATTCGTCTATTTTAAAGGCTTGATTGTTATATAGTAATGTTGACTCAGTCTATTTAATTTTTGAAATTAACAATAATGACTTATATTTGTTTGAATTAACAATAATGACCAAAACTATTTTTCTCTTCCTTTAAACCCTAAATTTTGAATTAACACTTGTCCTCCCCTCCTCCTCCAAGATGCACGACCTCTCACCCTTCTCCAAAATGTGTGAGCCATCAAAGTCGAATGAGAAGGCATCGCAAAGGAGTATAATGTCATGAAGGTTGAAGAAGGCATCACAGAAGAAGATTGCGAGGTCGTCGTGGATGACGCGCATGTTGTGGGGAGTGTAGAGGTCGTAAAGAAGAGGAGATGATGACTCGAGAAGAAGGGGAGAGTCTAGGTAAGTTAGGATTTATTAGGAGGAGGAGGGGGCGAGATCCTGTATCTCGGAGGAGAATGGGAGGGCTAGTGTGTTAATTCAAAATTTAGGTTTCACAAGAGGAAAAGAATAGTTGGGTCATTATTATTAATTCAAAAAAATATGAATCATTACTATTAATTCTAAAATTAAATAAACAGAATCAACATTAATATATAATGATCAATCCTTTAAAATAGATTGATGGACTAAATTTGTGTATTTTTTTAATTAGAAAATCCAATTATTAACTATAAAAATAAGGGATGAAAATCGTCATTTTAAAAAATTAAGGAATAAAAATTATAATTAAACCTAATAAAAGAAATTAAAAGAAATAGCTTTTATTTAAACCGGTGTGTCCGTGTGATGAGGAACGCAATAATGAGTGTACAATTTGGAACTAGTCATTTGCATTGAAAAAAGCCAAAAACACCCTTATGCGATGTTGCCTACTGCCATTTTACCTACATATTCTCTTGCGATAAGGTTGGAATCTGATTTTGTTTCCAACTCAATCATGGTGTGATGTGATTCTAAGTTAAAGATGATGCCAAAATTTGTAGACAAAATAGCTTCTTTCTTTCACAAGAAAAAATCCAAGAAAGAGTTGAAGTTTGCAAGTGTCCATAATCAAATCGTGACTTCAGAATCACGTCATCTAAGAATAAGATATTGCAACCAAAATTAATACCTCAAACCAAACCCGTTTAACAATTAATTAAATTGGTTCATTGTTAATTTTTTAATCAAGCTTGAATAGCGCACCTTTAACATGATTAGATTGTTCAATCGGGCCAAATTAATTATGAGTTCAAGTGTAAGTGTAACATAATTTTATATACGGTTAGTTAATCGGATTTTTTTAATGATAATTTAATTAATTTTTATAAAATTATTTTAAAATTTCTTTTTTTTTCTATCTTTAAACTCATTAATTATTATGAATTGGTGTATCAACTTTTATTTTATTTAATTTAAAAAAAGAGTAGTTTATCAAATCATTTAGTCCAATCAAACTCGATATGTTGAAAACCACTAATTATGAACATCCCACTAAACAATAAAAGAGACAAAGAGTAGTTACCACTTGGACAAGTACATTAACGCTGGTCTAGTCCTGATATTTTATGGATTCGAGGCAAAATCATTGTTAAGGGCTCTTACATATAGTATATATATAAAAAATGTCTAGAAATGTTATCCAAATGAAAAACAAAAGGTTCATTTTCAATTAAAATATTTATTTGTTTATTATCAAAATTACCCTAGTTTTCTAAGATCATGAATATCTAAAGGAAGATTTGATTGTTCTTTGTCAATGTAAAAAATTTCAATATTAGATTTATTTGATACAATATTAGGTTTACTTGAATCATTAACCTCATCATTCTCACTTACATGGTTTTCATTATGTAAATTTTCATTTGATTGATCCAAATTTTCATAAGAACTTACTTTAAAAATAAATTTATCAAAAACTTGTTGTAATTTTATTAATTCTTCCTCTCATTTTCTCTTATTTCTTTTTTCACTTCCAAATAAAATATTTTCTACGAAACATACTATATAAATGATAAATTAAATAGTCAATTGACACAAGAAAAAAAAAACATAACTTATAAAATTAATACACAAAGAACAATAACACCTAAAAGTAGAAGTCAAAGTTGAATACTTAGTTCACACGTTTACTAATTTTAGTAGTTAAATTAGAACGATGTAAACATATAAATTAATAAATTAGTATAAAATAAATAAATATTGAATTTGACTCAATTACATAATTAAATTTAACTATAAATATTCACAAGTGAGAGTTATATACATATCAATTGATCTTAGTTTCGTTCCAATAACAAATCAATTATAAACAAGTTGAACTGTTGGACTCCGAACCTTTTTACTCCCTTTGGATAGACTCAGAGTGTAATTAGTAGAAAGAAAGTTTATAAGTGTATAGAACATAAAGTAATTTAATATAATATTCTTTTAATTTTCATCATTTCTTTTTATATATATATAATAAATTTATATATGTTGTACAAAAATATGAAAAATATAATTATTTTTTTAACTATTAGTTGTAACAAATAAGTTTTTACACATAGAAGATTTTTTGAAAAAAATATAATGGAAGAAAATTAAGCTGTATAGCCATTATAAGTTATTGGTGCTTTAAGAATAAAATATTTTATTTTAATGTTTTAGAAATATTATAATTAGTTAACTTCTATTTCCATTTAAATTGCTTATACATGGAAGATAATTAAAGATGAATAAGAAATAATTAAGGATGAATGGAAAAATAATAGATAAAAAAAAGTCAAATTACATTTTTTCTGGACAGACTAAAATTAATTAAAATATATTTTTTTATTAAAATAAATTATTTTTTTGAAACCCCAAAAGATAATGGGCCTGGGCGGTGGCCCTTCCTTCGCACCCTAGGGCCGGCCCTGATTAACGCATAATACAAGACCTAATACTTTATAAACGTGCGGATTCCACTGTGAACCCCTATAGCAAGTGTGGTTCACGGGTGTTGAAGCAAAACAAGTGCCACAGATCAAAATATAATTATTTAAGCCGTTGGATCAATACAGGATCAGATTTCAAATTTGTCAGCGCCCCATTTCAAAAAAAGACTTCATCGGAGGGACACTGAAGGTGTGGGAAGATGCTATAGGGCGGCACCTTTGGAATGTGTTCTATGAATTTCAAAGAAGGATATAATTGTCATTTCCCATTAAAAAATTCTTATTTAGTTAAATATATTAATAGATCAATGTTCATGTACCGTGTAAAAATTTTACACCGTCAAATAATCATAATCTATCATTTTAATGATTTTTGAAATAATTTTATAAAAATTAATTGTTTAACCATGATTAATAGTATAAAATATTTACATTGCTAATACATCACCCTTTTTCTTATATATTAATATTGACTAATGTAACACCCATTTTGCTTCTCCACCCATGAATCACTTTCTATATGAGATACGAGAAGCTGCCGCAGAAACAAATGAGGAATAGGGTTGAAATAAGTGGACGAGTTCAAATTCCTTCCATTAATATTTTTAATGAAATTAATATTTATTGATAAAAAAAAATTTACAAAAGTTAACTAATTATAATAATTGTAGACAGGTTAAAGTGAAGAAAATCAAACTCCATTATAATTAAGATGCCAAAGCCCTAGGTCAGTTCAACAACCTCTGTCTTGGCACTCTACTAATGTTAATGGTCGCCTAACCAGGAACAATTATTTTTTTTCATCGTTAATTATTTGCATCCTAACGCATGATTAATAAACAAGTGTTAGTTAATTGTCGTGTAGATTAAGTGGTGTTTGGATAATCGCAACCTCAGTTTTTTAATTGCATCATCTTTCTTGCTTCTGTGGTGAATAACATTCCTTCCTTGCTTCGACAAACATGCACACCGCTTCCATTGAAGGATGCATTTGGCCGATGAACAATAAATATCCATTTTGTTGTGAAGTAGAGTTTGATTACTTCATGAATGAAGAGACATATCGATCCCTTCAATATTTATAAACAAGGAGGTGAAGAATTCCAATCCTCTTCCTCATTCCATCTATTCAAGAAATCTTCTTTGATAGAGAAAGTGAAAGAGTTCTTGTATTTCTCTTTTGAGAGAAAGAGAGTTGTGCTTCCACTATACTTGGTGAGAATTAAGAGGTAACCATTCAATTGGAGTAGGAAAAATAAATTGGTTCTGACTAAATCGGTTTGGTTCCAATAAACTGAATTGATTTTTACTCAAATCAATTTTGAAAATGAAACTAGCATCTTTAAAAAAAAAAAAAAAATTGGTTAGGTTAACTAAACTTATTTTCAAAACCAATTCAATTAAAAAAATCAATTTGAAACCTATTTGGAATTTAAAAATCAATTTGAATTATTTTAAACCAATTTAGTTTTTTTTAAAATTACTTCAATCCTGAACCGGTTTGAAAAAAAAAATATTTTTTACTAAATTGGTTTAACTAATTTAAAAAATCGATTCGATTTGATTTTTGAATCGAACCAGTTTTGCACATCCGATCATTTTAAGATGGTTGGAATTCTTTGGATGACCATCTTAAAAAAAAAAAGATAAATTTTGAAATTCTACATTTATAGTGAAAATCTTTTACGGAACTAGTTTCTCATTCATGATTTTTCCTTACTCTCATTGAAAATGTTTTTTTCATACATAAATTTTGTATGTCATTTTTCTATTCTATACACTTATATTTGCTTAAATTCTCTCATTATTTTAGTTTTAACTTTTTAGTCAAATTCCAAAAAAATAATATCTTATTTTTTAGTCAACGAAAAAAAGAGAGTTAAACAACAGAATTTTACTAAACAAGTATTATTTAATATGAAATGATTAAGTTATAATTAAGAATTTAAGATATATAGTATTAAAAGGTTTAAATTATGTTCGTTTGACTTTATAATATTATATTATTGGTTTACCAATAGTAAATGTATGTGCATTTTTACCACCGAATATGTGATCAATCTAAGTGAGGTTGTACTAGTATGTGTTTTGAAAATTGGACCAAACTGGTAGATAAAAATAATTAGTGAATCGATCAAGTGACTTATCCAAATAAACCACATAACTGACTTCTAAAAAAATGGGTCAAAGAATTATAAAATCAGTAAAAAAACTGACAAAAAAAAGTTTATTATGGGTCAAACAAAAATCTTAATATAACACTATCTTGATTTCTTTCCTTAAAAAATGAAATGAAACTAAAATATTTATCATTTTCTTTTTTATTTTATTTTAAATGAATATTGTAATTATTTTGATTAACAATTCATTTTTTCTATTTTTTCCTCAATTTCAAAGGTTTAATATTTTTAATATATTCTTACTTAATCATATCATTGACTCTTGATTTTCCCTTGACTTTTGGTCAAAATTTTTAGTAAAGAGTTACTTCATTTCATACTTACATTCTTTTGATGAACTGATGGATCGAAAAATGATGATAGTGACGAATTCAAATAAACACAAAATTAAATTGAACAAAAATTAGTCTAAGAATTATAAAATGGGTCAAAATATTGATTTATTGTGGGTCAATAAAAAATGATTAATATAACATCACTTTAACTTTTTATCCTTTAAAAAAAATGAAAATCAATCTAAAATATTTTCTTTTCTTTTTATATATTCTAAATGAAACTTGTCATTATTTTGATTATAAATTTATTACTATTTTTTTTTAATTTCAAGGATTTAATTTATTCTTATTTAATCACATCTAAAGACTCTTATGAATAGTTACATCTCATAACTCTTGGTCATGTCTTTTAGTAAAAAGAGGCATTCTTTCATACTAACACATTTTCATTCATTTGTGAGTATATGAAAAACAACCATATCTTTTTATACAAACTCTCAAGTGAAAGGAAAAGAAAAATTCACCTTTATCCATTCTTCCTTTAGTTTTTGTTACCCACTTGACACCCTTCACTAATTTTCTCGAAGGTCATGTATTCCTTTACTCAATTGGTCACTACCAATCACAATTAGATCCAATTTTTGCTAGTTGTTTCAATTAGATTAAACCATGGCATCCATGCCATTCTATTTCGACGGCGGAGCACTTGGGGTTCGATGTGGGGATCGTGTGTTAATGGTGGTTTTGGAAGTGGAAGGGGTGAAGGGGTGATGGAGGAGAAGAGGCAGTAGGGTTTGATGTTGGAGGGTGTTGTTGGAGGCTTCACAGGTGGCAGTGGAGTATTGAGAAGGTGGGAGTGGCAAGGTTGATACCTTGCTTTGGGTTGGGTCTGAATTCATTTTGTGTGTGTGTGTTGTGATCAGTTATGTTTGGGTCTTATGTTATTGCTGCTTTTTTGTTTGATCTCTTCTAGTGACCTGTACGTTTTCATTTCATTTCATGTACTTATTGTTTTTGATTGTGTCTTGCGCGTTAATCATTATCAATGAAATTTTTGTATATAAAAAAAACTCATGTCATTTGGTTTCTCATGGGAAATTATTTGCGCCCCGAGGTCAATGTTAAGCAGCAACTTTTCTCTGCTACTCAAATACAACCACAAATACAATTTTCCTTTCAAAATTCTATATTCTTCCCCTAGTACATGCAAATGCACTTAACGCCCCAATCACTCCCAATGAGTTGATTCCTACAATGGTGCCCGTTTTGGTAACATAAGCCAAAGATGTTGTTCAAAGTCGTCATCATGCCTTTCATTATGAAAATGCCAATTTATGTGTTTTCAGTTTGCTATTGAATGTTTTTGTTTGAGTTATATGTTGAGTGCGATGTTGACATTTACAACTCGATTGTGATGGAAAAGATGAAACAGTTCCGATTCCTGCATCAAGGCCCTTGAATCCCTCAAGAAAATAAAGTTAGAAGATGATGTTGTGATGGAAAAGTGCAAGTATTTGTTTAGATGAGTTCCAAAAAAACATAGAGGTTACATGTAAGCATTTGTTTTATCAAGAATGCAACACTACATGGCAAAGAATAAATCAAATCTGTTCTATATTTTCAGCACGTAGTGATGAATTCTTAGTGAAACAAATGCTTACATGGCATTAATGTAACCTCCATGTTTTTTTTGGAACTCATCTAAACAAATACTGCACTTTTTCATCACAACATCATATTCTAATTTCACTTTCTCGAGACTTTCAATGGCCGTGTTTGATGCAAAACCAGAGCCGTTTCATCTTGTCTCATGGTCTCCATCACGATGATGGAGTTCTAGATGTCAACATCGCATTTTTGAACAAAAACATTCAAAGGCAAATTGAAAACACACATATTGACACTTTCGTAATGAAAGCTAGAACGATGATTTTGAACAACATCTTTGGCATATGTTACCGCATCGGGCACTGTGAGAATCAGCTTATTGGGAATGATTAAGTGTGGAAAGTGCATTTGCATGTATGATGGACCCGGTCGTTTTCCAATAACTAGTTTCTGCATCTTCTTTGATAACTCTCTTATTTCTGGTTCCTTCTTTCGATAGAGTATAGAGCTCTTGCCTCCACTATTGAGCTCCAACTCATGGCCGAACCCAACCCCTCTCCAAAGACTCATTAAGAATTATTGACAAAATATTTAAAAGCGTGGATGTTGCATGCTCAGCGCACAGAAAAAGAATAGGTATCAATCGCCCCATGTCTTTCAAAACAACCTGACGCAAACATTGGATCCTTTGGCTTATATAATAAAATAGGAGCTTCTTCCGTACCAATGTCTTGCTTGGTTACTTGACCGCGAAGATTCCAATGAGTTACAGGAGAACAACAATCAGAGGAGGTACTAGATGGCCTGCACCATGAAAATATGCTATTTCTTTTGAATCAATAGCGATTTGTTAGATTTCTCTTGGATTCTTGGTTATTTACTGACTGAACACAACTTGTGATTAAATTCACCTTGATCCTTCTCTTTTTTCATTTGAGCATGAAGCATGAATTATATTAGTTTTTCTACAGATCTGTTATATTAGATTTTGTACAGATTTGTTATATTAGTTTTCTATACAAATTTCTCTTGTATCTTTTCATCCTTTGAGACGGTTTTATAATATTAGTTAATCACAATTCACAATTTAAATGAATTTTTAAATAATTTTATAAAATTCTAACTTATTTAGTATATTCTATTGTTAATGATTAATAATTAGTTACTATTCGTTCTATTCGGTGGATGATGCAATGCTACATAGTCATTTCATGATTACAATATGTAAATGAAGATCCAAAATTATGTTAATTGTTAGATGAAAAATTAATTGTGATTGGGAGTTATGTCTTGTTTTTGTTTCAAATTAAACAAGATCCCTTTGCTTTGGTATCGCATGTGATCAGAATGATTTGTTTTTTGACAAATATATTGCTTCCACGGTAATCGAGAGTTATGATTTTTTTTAAATTTTGGTGTAGGATGGCTTCAAACCAATCAAGAGATTTTTCTGAGAGCATGATGCACTACTACAAAAACACTTTTTAGATTAGTTGAAAAAAACTTTTTAGATCGTTTAAGCGATTATCTATGTGAGAGATATAGAAAGTCGTGACTTTTTAGATCAGATAATATACTGATTAAAAAACTATCTTTAGATCATTTTTCTAAAGTAACTGATCTAAAAGGTCCACTTTTTAGATCATCTATCGTTATATGTGTGATCTAAAATGTGATATTTTGAGATCATCTATGCTGTTGTCGTATTTGAAATCTTAAAATTTACATCGGTTTCAATAATAACCGATCTTAAAATATTTATTTATAGATTATAGCTACACATCGTGCTCTCAAAGTACTACGATTTTATCAACCTCCACAAACCTAATGATGAGGTGGAGCTAGTCCGGGAACCTAACAACCCACACAATTCAAATGCCATCTAAGTCACTACGTAACGCGCTCCATCGTCTTTGATAAGCCTTCTATCTTTGATAGCCGTTGAGACGAAGCACTTGAATTACCAAGGAGAATCAAACAAACGCAACTTTAGTAATCTGTTCTCCTTCTAGTCTGCCAATGTGAACAAAGCACTTGAAGGGAACATACACTACAGGGTTCGCTGAACTCATACATGTGTTATACTGAAAAAAAAAAACCGTTCGAATATGGAGACCAACTTGGTTACTTTTGGCCACCCACCTTACTTTGACACGTAGAAAAGTACTGAGGGAAATGGAGTGGTAGAGAATTGTACTGGATGACTGGATGGTCATCAAAGGTCTACAAGCTGAGGCCGTGGCAAACCTGAATGGTCAGTATAGGTGGGCCATCATAGAGGAACCCATTGATGAGAAATTATCCACTTTTTTTCTATAATTGCATTTTTGCGATTTGCACCATTTTTTTTAGAGAACGTATTGGGAAGATCTTGTGCAAACATGGACCTCTCATGTTTACTGCATATTCAGGTCTCTCATTTTATGTTTGCAATCTATATTTAAAGGTTTCATAAATTAAACCATGAATCAAAACACTAAATATTTGAGGTTTCATAAATGTAATCTTAAATTGAAATCCTAATCATATATGATTTCATAAATGAAACCATAAATTGAAACTTTAAATGTTTAGGCTTTCAATAATAAAACCTTAAATATTTTGGATTTTATCAAAGAAATGATAAATTACACCCTAAATATATGATTTCAAAAATAACCATAAATCAAAACCCTAAATATTTGGATTTCATTAATGAAACCTTAAATTAAAACCATAAATATTTAGAGTTTCATAAATAAAATCTTAAATTGAAACCCTAAATATTGAAGGTTTCATTATGAAACCTTAAATTTCACACTAAATATTTATGATTTCATAAATGAAATCCTAAATTGAAACCCTAAATCTTAAACCACTAACGAAGCTTTAAATTTCACCCTAAATTAAAACCCTACATATATAGAGTTTCATAAATAAAATCATAAATTAAAAACCTAATTATTTAGGATTTTATAAATGAAACCCTAAATTTCATCATAAATATTTAGAGTTTTATAACTGAAATCTTAAATATTTAGGATCATATAAATGAAACCCTAAATTATTAGGGTTTCATAATTGAAACAATATATCAAAACCCTAAATATTTTGGTTTTCATAAATGAAATCTTATTTATTTAGGGTTTTGATAAATTGAAACCTTATATTTTACCCTAAATTGAAACCTCAATATTTAAGGTTTCAATAAGAAAACTTTAAATATTTATTGTTTTGTTAATGAAACCTTAAATATTTAGAGTTCCTTAAATAAAACTATAAATTGAAACCCTAAATATTTGAGGTTTCATAAATGAAACCATAAAATAAAACCTTAAATAATTATGTTTTCATTTATGAAATCCTAAATTTCACCATAAATCCTAAACCATTGATGAAACCCTAAATACAAAACAAAAATATTTAAGATTTCACAAATGAAACCCTAAATTTTACCTTAAATATTTAGGGTTTTATAAATGAAATCATAAATCAAAACTCTAAACAATTATGTTTTCATTTTATGAAACCCTAAATTTCACCCAAAAAAAATAGAATTTCATAAATGAAATCACAAATTTAAATCTTAAATCCTAAACCATAATGAAACCCTAATTGAAACCGTATATATTTAGAGTTTCGTAAATAAAACCCTAAATTAAAAACCTAATTATTAAGGATTTCATAAATGAAACTTGAAATTTCACCATAAATATTTAGGGTTTCATAAGTGAAATCTTAAATATTTAGAGTTATATAAATGAAACCCTAAATTTCATCTTAAATATTTAGGGTTTCATAAATAAAATATTAAATTGAAATCCTAAATATTTAAGGTTTCATAATTGAAACAATAAATCAAAACCCTAAATATTTAAGGTTTTATAAATGAAATCTTATTTTTTTAGGGTTTTATTAATGAAACCCCAAATTTCCTAAATTAAAACATAAATGTTTATGTTTTCAATAATAATACTTTAAGTATTTAGGGTTTCATTAATGAAACCTAAATTAAACCTTATATATTTAGGGTTTTATAAATAAAATCCTTAAATATTTGAATTTCATAAATGAAACCCTAAATATTGAGGGTTTGATAAATGAAACCGTAAATCAAAATCCCAAATCGTAAAACATTAATGATATCCTAAATATTTAAGGTTTCATAAATAAACCACAAACTTAAAATTTTAATATTTAGGATTTCATAAATGAAAACCTAAATTTCACCATAAATATTTAAGGTTTTATAAGTGAAACCTTAAATATTTAACGTCTCATAAATGAAACTCTAAATATTTAAGGTTTCATATATAAAACCTTAAATTGAAACCCTAAATATTTAAAGTTTCAGAAATGAAATTTTACTTATTTAGAGTTTCTTTAATGAAACCATAAATTTTACCATAAATTAAAACCTTTATATTTAGAGTTTCAATAATAAATTTTTAAATATTTAGGGTTTTATTAATGAAACTCTAAATTAAACCTTATATATTTAGGGTTTCATATATAAGACCTTAAATATTCCAGGTTTCATAATTGAAACCTTAAATACCTAGGGTTTGATAAATTAAATCATAAATCAAAACTCTAAATAATTATGTTTTCATTTATGAAACCCTAAAATGAAACCCCAAATCCAAATCATTAATGAAACACTATATACAAAACTTAAATATTTAAGATTTCATAAATAAAATTCTAAATATTACCTTGAATATTTAAGGTTTTATAAATGAAATCATAAATTAAAACTCTAAATAATTAGGTTTTCATTTATGAAACCTTAAATTTTACAAAAAATATTTAAAATTTCGTAACTGAAATCACAAATTCACACCTTAAATATTAAACCATTAATGAAACCATTACTCTTGTTTTCTTCATATTTTTTTTTAATTTTCAATTTCTTTTCATATTTAAAAACATTCCTCTTGATTTTTCAAAATTTTTAAAATTTTCACTTTTTTCAACTTTTTCAAGACATTACACTTCCTGTTTCATATTTTTCAACCTAAGACATTACTCTTGGTTTTATTTTTTTATTTATTTTATTTTATTTTTTTTCAATTTTTATAGACAATTGTCTTTCTTTTTCATATTTTTTCAAAATTTTAATTTTTTTTTCAACCTTTTCAAGATATTAGACTTGCTTTTTTATATTTCTCAAATTTTCATTTTTTAAAAACTTTTTCAAGACATTACTCTTTTTTTTCATTTAAAAAAAACCCCATTTTTTAAAAATCTCTCTAGAAATTTAACTTGATTTTTCATATTTTTCAAAACTTTTTTAAGATATTACTATTGCCTTTCCATATTTCTAAACATTTTCATTGATGAAACCCTTAATATTTAAGGGTTTCATTAATAAATTTTGTGTTTAATTAATAAAACCTTAAAATAATTATTTTCATATTCAAAACATTAAATAACGTGGGTTTCATTTATGAAACCTAAATATTTAAAGTTTCAATATAATTTTCATTTATGAAACCTTAAATAGTTAGTTTTTCGATTTATGATTTCATTGATGAAACCCTAAATATTTAGGATTAAATTTTAGGTTTCATTTATGAACCTCTTAATATTTAAGGTTCTGATTTATGGATTCATTTACGAAACCCAAAATATTTAGGGAGAATTTCATGGTTTCATTAATCAAAACATAAATATTTAGGGTGAGTTTTAGATTTTCATACATGAAATCCTAAATAGTTGAGGCTACGTTTAACAAACATTTAATATTTATGATTTTAATTAGGGTGAAGCTTAAGGTTTCATTAATGACACCTAAAATAATTAGGATTTAGGGTTTCATAAATGAAATTATAAAATAAAAACCTAATTATTTAGGGATTCATAAATAAAACAATATTCGAAATCCTAAATATTTAGGATTTCAATTAGGAAACCTTAAATATTCTTATCTTTTGATCTTTTGATGTTTTCATATTTTCAAAACATTTCATTTACTTTTGATTAATTTTCAACTCTTTCAAGACATTACTCTTGCTTTTTCATATATTTATTTTAATTTTAAATTTATTTCCATATATAAAGAAATTCCTCTTGATTTTTCAAATTTAAAAAACAAAATTTCAACTTTTTCAAGACATTACACTTCCTTTTTCATATTTTTTTTAACTTTTTTTAATTTTTTTCCAATTTTTCAAGATATTAGATTTATTTTTTTCATAATTTTCAAAATTTTATTTTTTTCAACTTTTTCAAGACATTACTCTTGCTTTTTCATTTTTTTAAATCTCTCTAGAAATTTAACTTCCTTTTTCATATTTTCAAAAAAAAAAAAAACTTTTTTAAGACATCACACTTACCTTTTCATATTTTTAAAAATTTTCATTAATGAAACAATTAATATTAGGGTTTCATTTATAAATTTAGTATTTATTTATTAAAACCTTAAAATAATTAGTTTTATATTTGAAACCTGAATTAATTTAGGTTTCAATCATGAAACCTAAATATTCAAGGTTTCATAATTGAAACAATAAATCGAAACCCTAAATATTTTGGGTTTCATAAATAAATTATTATTTATTTAGTGTTTCAATAAATTGAAACCCTATATTTCACCCTAAATTGAAACCTAAATATTTAGGTTTTCATTAATGAAACCTTAAATATTTAGAGTTCCATAAATAATAATTTAAATTGAAACCCTAAATATTTAAGGTTTCATAAATGAAATCATAAATTAAAACCCTAAATAATTACGTTTTCATTTATTAAACCGAAATTTTACCTTAAATTGAAACATTGAATACTAAACCACTAATGAAACCCTGAATACGAAACCTAAATATTTATGATTTCATATATAAAACTATAATTTTCACCAAATATATTTAGGGTTTTATAAGTAAAACATTAAATATATATAAGATCTCATAAATTTCATCCTAAATATTTAAGGTTTCGGAAATAAAACCCCTAAATTTCACCCTCAATATTTAGGTTTCAAAAATAAAAAACCTAAATTGAAAGTCAAAAGATTTAGGGTTTCATAATTGAAACAATACATCGAAATCCTAAATATGTAGGGTTTCATGATTGAAAGACTAAATTAAAACCCTAAATATTCAAGGTTTATAAATGAAATCTTATTTATTTAGGGTTTCATATATATTTAGGGTTTTATAAATAAAAAACTAAATATTTGAGGTTTCATAAATGAAACCCTAAATACATAGAGTTTGATAAATGAAACCATAAATCTTAACCCAAAATAATTATATTTTCAAACCCTAAAATGAAACCCTAAATCTAAAATCTTTATTGAAAACCTAAATATTTATGGTTTCATAAATAAAACCATAAACTCAAAATATAAATATTTAGGATTTTATAAATGAAACCCTAAATTTCACCATAAATATTTAGGGTTTTATAAGTGAAACATTGAATATTTAAGGTCTTATAAATGAATTCCTAAATTGAAACCCTAAATAGTTAGGGTTTCATAAATAAACCTTAAATTCAAACTCTAAATATTTAGGATTTCATAATTGAAATAATAAATTGAAACCTAAATATTTAGGGTTTCATAATAAAAGTCTTATTATTTAGGGTTTCACTATTGAAATCATAAATTTCACCCTAGATTAAAACCTAAATATTTAAGGTTTCAATAATAAAACTTTAAATATTTAGGGTTTTGTTAATAAAACCTAGAATTAAACCCTATATATTTAGGATAGAGTTACACAAATAAAACCCTAAATTGAAAACCAAAATATTGGAGGCTTAATACATGAAACCATAATTCAAAACCCTAAATAATTATGTTTTCATTTATGAAATCCTAAATTTCACCATAAATTGAAACCTAAAATCTTAAACCATTATTAAAACCCTAAAAACAAAACCTAAATATTTAAGATTTCATAAATGAAACCCTAAATTTAACCTTAAATATTTAGGGTTTTATAAATGAAATCATAAGTCAAAACACTAAATAATTATGTTTTCATTTATGAAACCCTAAATTTCACCCAAAACATTAAGAATTTCATAAATGAAATCACAAATTGAAACCTTTAATCCTAAACCATTAATGGAGCCCTAAATTGAAACTCCTATGTATTTAGAGTTTCATAAATAAAACCTTAAATTAAAAACTTAATTATTTAAGATTTCATAAATGAAACCTTAAATTTCACCCTAAATATTTAAGGTTTCATAAGCGAAATCTTAAATATTTAGAGTTATATAAATGAAACCCTAAATTTCATCTTAAATTGCTAGGGTTTCATAAATAAAACCTTAAATTGAAACCCTAAATATGTAAGGTTTCATAATTGAAGTAATAAATCAAAATCCTAAATATTTAGGGTTTCATAAACGAAATCTTATTTATTTAGGGTTTCATTAATGAAATCCAAAATGTCTTAAATTAAAACCTAAATATTTAGAGTTTTAGTTTAAATATTTGAAGTTTCATAAACAAAACCCTAAATATTTTACATTTCCTAGATGAAACCATAGATACTTGGGGTTTGATAAATGAAACCATATATCAAAACCCTAAATAATTATATTTCCATTTATGAAACCCTAAAATGAAACCCCAAATCTTAAAGCATGAAGAAATCCAAAATATTTAGTGTTTCATAAATAAAATTATAAATATAAATATTTAGGATTTCATAAATGAAATCACAAATTTCACCATTAATATTTAACATTTTATAAGTGAAACCCTATATGGAATCCCTTAATATTTAGGGTTTCATTTATAAAACTCTATGTATTTAAAGTTTCATAAATAAAGCCTTAAATTGAAACCTTAATTATTTAGGGTTTCATGATTGAAACAATAAATTGAAACCTTAAATATTTATGGTTTCATTAATGAAACCATAAATTTCACCCTAAATTAAAACCTAAATATTTAGGATTTCAATAATAAAATTTTAAATATTCTAGATTTCATTATTGAAATCTGAAATTAAACCCTATATATTTTGGGTAAGGTTTCATAAATAAAACCCTAAATTAAAAACCTAAATATTTGAGATTTCATTCATGAAACCATAAATTAAAACCTTATATATTTATTATTTTCATTTATGAAACCCCAAATTTTACCATAAATTGAAACCTTAAATCCTAAGCCATTAAAAAAACCCTAAATTTAAAACCTAAATATTGAAGATTTCATAAAGGAAATCCTAAATTTCACCATAAATTTTTAAGGTTTTGTAAATGAAATCATAAATCAAAACTCTAAATAATTATGTTTTCTTTTATGAAACCCTAAATTTCACAAAAAATATTTAGAATTTCATAAATGCAATCGCAAATAGAAACCCTTAATCTTAAACCATTAATGAAACCTTAAATTTTACCATAAACTAAAACCCTACATATTTAGAGTATCATAAATAAAACCCTAAATTTCATACTAAATATTTAGAGTTTCATAAGTAAAATCTTAAAATTAGAGTTATATAAATGAAACCCTAAATTTCACCCCAAATATTTAGGATTTTTTAAATATTAAATTTAAACCCCTAATATTCATCAATAAAACCTTAAATTAAAATCTTAAATAATTAAGGTTTCATATTTAAAATAATAAATCAAAACCCTAAATATTTTGCATTTCATAATGAAATATTATTTATTTAGGGTTTCATTAATGAAACCTTAAATTTCACCCTAAATTAAAATTGAAATATTTAGGATTTCAATAATAAAACTTTAAATATTTGGGATTTCACTAATGAAACCTGAAATTAAACCCTATATATTTAAGATTTCATAAATAAAACTCTAAATATTTTAAGTTTTATTTATCAAACCCTAATTCCAAAAGCATTGAAGCCCTAAATATTTAGGGTTTCATAAATAAAACCATAAAATCTAAATCTAAATATTTGGGATTTCATAAATGAAACCCTAAATATTTAAGATTTCATGAATGAAAACATAAATTAAAACCCTAAATAATTATGTTTTCATTTATGAAATTCTAAATTTCACCATAAATTGAAAACTTAAATCCTAAACCATTACCCTAAATATTTAGATTTTATAAATAAAACCCTAAATTGAAAACCTAAATATTTAAGATTTCATAAATAAAACACTCTATTTCAACTTAAATATTTAGAGTTTTATAAATGAAATCATAAATAAAAACACTAAATAATTATATTTTCATTTATGAAATCTAGTATTTCACCAAAAATATTTAGAATTTTATAAATAAATTCATAAATTAAAACCCTAAATCCTAAACTATCAATGAAACCATAAATTAAACTCTACATATTTAGAGTTTCTTAAATAAGACCTTAAATTAAAAACCTAATTATTTAGGATTTCGTACCCGAAACCCTAAATTTTACCATATTTAGCGTTTTATAAATTGAAGGTTTCGTAAATAAAATCTTATTTATTTAGGGTTTTATTAATGAAACTATATTTCATCGTAAATTAAAACCTAAATATTTAGGTTTCATAAATAAAAACCTAAATTGAAACCCAAAATATTTGAGATTTCATAAATGAAACCTTAAATACTTACGATTTGATAAATCAAATCAGAACCATAACTAATTATGTTTGCATTTATGAAACCTTAAATCCTACAACATTAATGAAAACTTAAATTAAAACCTTAAATAATTAAGGTTTCATAAAAAAATCATAAATTGAAAGTCTAAATATTTATGATTTCATAAATGAAACCTTAAGTTTCATCATAAATATTTAATGTTTTATAAGTAAAACTTTAAATATTTAGGGTCTTGTAAATGAAACCCTAAAAATTTAGGGTTTTATAAATGAAACTATAAATCAAAACACTAAATTTTTTAAATTGAACCCTGTTTTCATATATTAGAAATTGAAGTTGATATTTAAAAAACTACGTTTTAATACTATTTTTTCATTTCTTTATTATTTTAAGGACATTCATCTAGTTTTTTTTTTCATATATTTTATAATTTTCAAGGCATTGCTCTTATTTTTCAAATTTTTTTTTTATATATGTCTTGTTTTGTTTTCAAATTTTTTTAACCGTTTTCATTTTTTTTTCAAATTTTAAAGACACTTGTTTTTTCATATTTTTTCAAATGTTCATATTCTTTTCAAATTTTTGAGACAATACTCTTATTTTTTTCATTTTTAAAAACTTTACATTTTTTTTGAATTTTCAAAACATTTCTTTTGTTTTTTTATATTTTTAAAATTTTCATGTTTTTTCTAATTTTCAAGACATTCCTCTTGTTTTTCATTTTTGAAATATTTTCGAGACATTCCTCATGTTTTTTTTTTTAAAATTTTCAAAACAATATTCTTGTTTTTTTAAATTTTCAAAACAATATTCTTGTTATTGACAATGTTGTCTTGCATATGTTGTAACTCTAATTTAATATTGTTATTTTTTGGAGCTTACTTTGAATATTTTGTAGAGTATTATTATTATTTATTTTTCATTAAATTTCAGTTTTTAAATTTTTAATAAAGATGTAGTAAAGATATGCACTCTACATAAGTTTTTGAAAGTAATATATTGATTCCAGATGAAACAACACAAAAATATACTAATTTAAGATGTATTTATCCATTTGAATTGGAAATTTGACTCTAGAAATAAATTGGTAAAAAAAATGTTACTTTGGGTGATGCTTACATGATTTCACTTTAATTTTAAACACATTATTTTATTTTATTTTGCACGAATCTTTGGATGGCTGTTAGCATGAGATTTCTTTTTGGAAGTTTAAATGGATTACTTGGACTAACAAAGGTGTTTGTTGAGATATTTTGGCAACCGTATCAAATATTACACAAGTAATATAAAAGAGAAGATCCCAGTATTGAATCTACATGGATTTGACATATTGACTATTAGTAAGGTTATCAATTCCTAAACACTAGTTTGGTTTTAAAATGGTTTATGTTGCAGAACATAAGTAACAATAGAAAATAAACTAAAAACTAACAGATAACACTAAAGACAAATAATAAAATAAGGAATTTGATTCAAGACAAGGATCGAGCAAGTGGAATGCGTAGATGTGAAACGATAATGATGGATATGTTGAGGATTTTGTTCAACCTTTTTGCTTCCATGTAAACATACAAATATATTTTTTATTCAAAGCAATATTTTAGATTACCTTCAATCTAGAAGTGCTCAAAACGTGATGTCTCATTAAATCAAACTTAAACTGCTCAACCTCACTTTCGATGTCTCGGTAAGTTTAGTTGAGTGGTTTGATGAAGCTTGGAGATCTTTACGAAGCTAATGGAGTCTATCCTATGTCTAGAGTTACACTCCATTAGAGTTCAAACTCAGTTCTAAGTTCAAAAGCATTTGTCAACAACATTCAAACTCTAAAACATGCATATATAACTTATCAAATCATATAATAAGAGTAAAGATAGAGAGTGAACTTTAAAATGAATATTCAATTAATAGATATGAAGGAAAGCATTTACATGTTAGCTAAGTGCAACTAAGTGCTTAATGAATTTTTGAGTCTGAGATAACAATTTGTTTAGTGCAATTTTGCGCTCTTCATAAACCGCCTGTCTCATTCAGCCACAAGGTGGCACTCAGCGCTCAACACAAGGTAGTGCTCAACAAGAGTTGGTTATAATTGTTGTTGAACATAGGCTTGCAAACATGAATTTGAGTATATTTCTTACAAAATAGCTTCCTATGGTTAGAATTAGCAAAATTATACAAATCTAGATTAAATGAATTCAAACTAAGCTAAAAATTCTAAGAACATTGGATAATCGTTACAAAATATGATGCAATATTTACGTATATAAAGCGATTATCAGGGTTGTTCTCTCTTTATAACCCCATTTATTCAATCCAATTATAGGTTCCACTAATATAAGTTTGTCACAACCTTTTCTATTAATAGGTTTATGCCCCACTAACCTTTGTCAACTATCATTTTTTAGAAGCATGTGTCAATTATAATTACTAATTGTTGTTCCATATATTGACATGGAACTCTTGAAATGCAATGCTTTAATATCTTCTTCTTTTGGCTTTCTATATGAAGTTTTTATCTAATATTCATCCACTAGCACAACTATCAGTAAGCCAAAATTAAGCTAATGTTTACACTTAATGTAACTAATTCTGTTTCTTATTTATCATAAACAAAATGAATTTTGACTTGAATACTTTCTTTCATTTTGTAGGACACAAAAATAACTAAATCAGTGAAACATTAAACATAATAAAAAGTGGAGTGGTGAAATCATGATATCTCTATCACCATGGACTATAAATTAGATTCAAAAGTATATATATTTTATTGTGTCTTATCAATCATATAAAAATAAATTCTAATGCAATTGTATTTTAGGAAAATAAAACAAAAAAGCTTGTGTAAGTATGTTATTGATACATGTAGAATATGTTTGTAACACATTACACACATCAATTTTACCATTAATATTATATTTTAATGAGCATTACAAACTTTGTTACTATACATATCACTATGATCTACCAACATAACTAAGTTACTAGATCTTCTGGTATAACAAACATTTAACTAAAAAGATCAATGATTTTTTGTCCTCCATCCATGTTGTCTTTAAAACATAAATAGTATATTATGCAACTAAATATAATAAGATTATTCATCTAAATGTATTAAGCACACACATGGATTGGTAGGCCATTCTAATTGGTAGACCATTCATAATATGAAAATTTAACCCATTGATCTTGACACTCAACTTGGTAAGAATCATGTATTTTCTTTGAATATTATTTTACTTTTTATAAGATAGTTTCTTCTTGAACGTTACAAAGTTTAAAAAGATGGATCCACAAGTGTCTAAATCACTATATCATATTTATAACAAAAATAATTATCCAAATTATATGCTAATATCGAATAACAACCAATATATAATTAGGACCAAAACCATAAATTTCCCTTTAAAGACCTGTCTATCAAAAATTTAAGGACCCAAACCATAAATTTCAAAAAATTTAAGGACCAAAACCATCATTTACCCTTAAAATAATTGAAAGGTGTCAAGATTTATAGCTCCATGCGGGAGATGTGTGTTTTACTTCACACAGTGATAAATGAGATGAGTCATGTAATGGAAAATGAAGATAAAAAATCATGAAGGTTGGAGCACAACGTGAATGTGTTAGTTAGAGCTCTTTGCAAGAATGGAACTCGGCTCTTTTAGCTAACTGAAAATTAACTCTAAAAGATAAGCCTTCAAATTCGAGGTCCTAATTGCAACACATCATCAATTTTTGTACTAATACAATGCCACTGTACATCAAATGAAGCTCATACAAAAGAACAAGCAAAGAATACATAGCAATAATGGACAAGATCAAGAACACACAAAACAGGATGATTAGAGAACTTAAGCAAGCATGGACAGAATGACATCTAATAAAAAATGCATTTATTTATGGCAAAGAAGGAGAAGCCGCAGGAAGTGATGAGGGTTTCTCTTTTCTTAGTTCCTTGACAACAGCAGCAAGCGCTTCGGGATTGACTCCAAGATCACAAAGCGCAATAAGAACAGAAAGTGTGTGACGGTCTAGACCTGTATCAAGTATATTGGACATATGGAATGCCAGGTCAAGAGATTCCCGTGCAGTTCGTGCAGCCTCCGGATCCATGCTTGAAACTGAGAATTGGGCAGAGTATGCTCAATTCACTAGTATCACAAAAAAACCTGAACACAAGTCACACAGATTCAGATATTGAGCCAGTTTGTTTAAATTTATTTGATGAAATAAACATTTATTTTAATAAAATTAACAATTATCTGTTTTCTAAGTGTGTTTGTTTAAACTGCTTATACTTAAAATAAACAGTTTTTTTGCTTATTTAAACAAGCAAATCCCTATCTGCTTATGAAATAATCACTTATTATAATTTTAAATAAATTGGCCCATTACAGTTAAAGTGTTTGAAAAATGAATTACCTACTTTGTAAATCTTTTTGCTTGGATAAAAAAAAAAAGGTTTCTTTCTTTTACAAAATTTCTTGTAAGGGCATAGTCATAATTTCCTTCTTTTATAAAGTTCTCAACTTAGATGATAAAATTTGACAATAACCATGAAAATAAGAAGAGAAATTAGAGGTCAAATAATTTGAAATCTAACAATGCAAATACACACAATGACATACACACTAAAACTCTGTGAAATGCTTGGAGCACGATTGGAAACAAATCTTGAAATAGTGATGATCATCAAATCATAATATGTCAAAAAGTACACACTCCATTATTGCCTTAATTCTAAGTCAAGGCAATTTGTTATCTCCACAGGGCATGCAAAAAGACTTGACATCTAAAGTAACAATAGCAAAATCTAAACTAAGCTAAAGTGTGTTAAATCACTTCAAACAGATATGATCACATAAAAATCCCAATATCCCATACCTAGTACATTTATTTAAGTTTTCTTCAACCTAGAGTAACGAAATCTGTACTTTAGAGTAGTCTTGAGGTTGGTTTTCTACTTTTCTTCCATGTTGTAATCTATAAACTTTCACACTATTTGAAGTTCCTATAGAGAATCTGCCAGAACACTTTTCAAGTTTCAAGTTTCAAATTACTTATCTAAAATACCATTAAACTCAAGTACAAGTCCCTTTGAGGAAAATCATAATTTTTTAAAATACCATTAATAAGAAACAAAACTTGAACTATTTCACTAAATATCAATTGACTATTGATAAAAAAAATATATCAATTGACTATTGCTTCTTCTCTTGCTATTTGCATGCAATCTACTTTTAGTGAAATTTAAACACATTAATTAGAGATTGGAAACAGTAACTTCTGAAACTTTTTTTATTGAGCAACACAACCAATTTCTTCCTCATACCGTTGATTTTTTCATTTTAATACTGTGGAGGTGATGTGTATTAGTATTGGCCACATGAACCTGCTGCATTGTTTGAATCCCCGAACAGCATAGTAGGGGCCAAAAAAAAAAAATACAACAAGTATTGGCATCACTTTGGCCCTAAAGAAATATCATTGAATCTTGACTGTCTTGAATGGAATACATGAATCATCACTCTTGAAAAGTTCTTTTGCCACTATGGGGTAAATACTGAAAACTACATAGAATAGCCTAGGTTAATTGTTTTCATTATAAATTATAAAGAGAAGTTCAGTCTTCTAAGATAACTGTGTTTGGATTTGCATCGCTCAATCCATGTTTTCATGTCAAATCATGTAAAAGAGGCAGAAACAACTATCTGTTGCTTCAGAGTTGATGCACACATATGCTGGTGCCAAACACCCTAAGGGCCATGGGCTGAATGTCAAAGAGAAATCAATTCTGAATTCTGTCATAAGGGCACTTGGGTCTAGAGAAGTGGTTTGCTTAATTTAAAGTTTCCATCTTTAATTGTACAGTATTTAATCTGATGCACTGTGCTTAACAGAATCAAAACAGACAATACAATATCCCTAACCATCTTCAAATCCCCTCACCAATCTCAATATACTGCATCACTCAAATATCACTAAAACCTAACAATGTTTATCACTCAAACGTAGAGTAATCCCTAGAGCATGGCCTAACAACAAAAGATATTGGTAAATTCGAAATTCATTATATTTTAGGGTAGAAAACGATAATAAAATGACTTACCTTGTATGCAAAGAGAGAAATCAGTTAAGCTGAAACAATCAAAAGCCACTTAAATGGAAGAATCAAATGTGAGAAAGATTTAACATTGCAGAAAAAATCAACAAAATCGAAAGCATACCTAGAAAAGATCAATTGCGGTTGGGGAGAGCGAAAAGGGACTTCGATTTCAGACTAAAAAAATGAAATACTATTTTGTTTCTCAGAGAACAAAGCAGTACAGTACCAACTACCCAAGGCGAGAAATAAAATATATTAGGTTTTTGTGCATATATTATTGACTGCTTCTTACTCAGGATAATTTTTAAACTAAATTTAATTTCATAAAATTAATATTGTTTAAGTTAATTTTTTAAATGTGATTGGTTCTTAAAGAAATTTATTTAATTTGACAAAAACTATTTGAATTGAGCATAATTTTTTTAAAAAAATACATAAGATCTCAAATTAAAAACTATAATTTTGCTGAATCATAATAATAAATTTGGGTATCATTAAATTTTTTTTAAAATGAGTAATTTATTTTAGAAAATAAAATAATTAATATTAATTGACAATTAGATAATTAAGGATTAAATATTAAGCATTAGTGTGTCAATTTTGAGTATATACAATTAAGTTTCTATTTAAATTTTTTATTATAACATGATATTTTATAAATTAAACACTTTATAATCTTCTCCATATTATCATAAATTATCCACGGTTGTTTTTTTCCATTTACTCATCAACCTTACTCCTATTTTCCTTCTGCTTTATATTTTTATTCTTTTTATTTTTTCCTTCATTTGTCTCTCACTCTCATGTAGGGTGTTCGCAATGCGGTGCGGTTTGGTTCGGTTCTGCACTAAAAAGTCATCTGAACCAGACACAAAAAATATAAGCGGTGCGGTTTGTTTCGGTTTTATATTTATATATAATCCAAACCAAACCAAACTTTTGCGGTTTGATTTGGTTCAGTTTTTGTAAATTAAAAAAAAATAAAAAAATACAAACTCAGTCTCAAAACTCAGAAAACCCAATATCACAAAGAACCAATTAAGTTGCAAAAAGATCACAGAGAACATTTTCAGAACATAATACAATCTATTAATCTTAAAGTTATTCTCTTATTATCAAAGTAAACCAATAAAGATCAAAGTCATTTTCAAAACATAAACACAAGCACCATTATCTCACTCAGTCACTCTTCATCCTCAAAGTTGAAGCAGGGGAACATTAATGAGATAACATTTCCTATTTTTACTACTGCGACGAGGAGAGAATGTCTAATTCAACAAAACAAACAATGCACTCAGAAGACACCCATCAAAACCAGATGGTTTGAAGCAATTATTGTTGGAACTTTGGAGTAGAATTTGTAACATAGAATTGGTACATTACAGCGATATGCAAACAGAGATCCAAATCTTCAACGTGATTGAAGAATCAATAATAAGACGAATCAATAATAAGACAGCTGCATCAGCCATCGGGGAAACAGAAAAATAATCGCAATCGATGAAAAACCATAAAGTTTAGGATAAACACAATCTCACGTGTTAGGCAAATTGTAAGGGAAAAAACGATGTTAACCTGAACGATGTAGAGAACGCCGGTGGCGGCAGTGACGGATGGGGTCTCGCGTCGGCGTCGCGGATGGTGTGAGAGTGGCGCAAGGCAGAGGCGAGAGTGGCTCAGGGTCGACGGCGGCAGAGAGGACGCTTGCGTCTCGGATGGGGGCTCACGTCGGCGTCGCGGAGGGATTGGTTCACTTGCTCAGGATCGTGGGTTCTCGGCGGCAGCACAGGATTGAAGATGAAGATGGTTTCTAAATTAAGGTTTTTCTTCCCTCTATGCTCTCAGCCTCTCACTCTCTTGAATCAGTCTCACTAGTGTCATGTATGTTTCACTCTCTTCCCTCCTTTCATATTACTCTAAACTTTATTTCATAATTTTTTTCCTTTTTTTTTTTATATGAGTAAAATATTAATTGCATTCTAATATAAAATTATTTTACATTATCGATTAATTATAATTTATTATTATAATAATTTTTTGAAATAATTTTATAAAATTTAATTATTTTATTATAAATAAAAAATTATAATTAATTGATATTATAAAATAATTTTATGCCATTGAATAAGTCTTTTTCTCTTTTATATTAAATTTTTGTTATAATAATTAATTTTTTATTTATATTATATTGTTATAATTTTATCAATATGATATTTAATTTTTGTTGAAATATTTATTAAAGTTATTTGCTAAATATGATATAAAAACATGTTATTATTATATTAATTAAATGACAAATTTATATAATTACTTTTTAAAACTAAATATAATTAGATTAACTTTAAATTTACAAAAGGAAAATTATAAAATATAAAAATTTGAAGAGAAATTATAAAATTAAATAAAATAATGTAAAAAGAAAAAAAAAGTGATGATAAAAAGAAAAACATAAAATGAAAATAATTTTATGTTAAAGAAAAAACTGAAAAATAAGAAAGAAAAAATTGATAAAAGGAAACTTATTTTCTTATAGAAAATAGATATATAATGAAATAAAAGCAAATAAAAAACAGAGAAGAAGAAAAAACAGAACAACGTGAGATGGAACCTGGAAAAAAAACAAGGAAGGAAACGAGGAGAAGGAGGAGCGAGGAACCATTTATGTAGGTGAGACCAATGAAATTTAATAAAATGATATAATTTTTTGTAAATAAAAATAAGGTTATTTTGTAATCTGGTAAAATATCATATAATGCTTTTTTTTTACAGAATATCATATAATGCTGATGTATATTAATTAAATGACATGTAGTCGTTGATTTGTAAATGTGCACGAGTGTTGTTCAAATAAATAACTTAAAAAAGTTAGTATCTTCACTTTTTAACATACCAAATAAAAAGTAACTGTAACACAAACAAGTAATTGGAAATAATAAAAAAACTTGCACAGAATGAGAGCAATAGTAGGGATTATTTATGAGAGCTACTATCATAACTGCCATGCAAGATGGCTTAAAATGGATTGAATGAATTTGATAATTGATCTTTTGTCATAGGATCATTATCACCACTATATGGCAAACCTTGTTTTTCTGCATAGAAATAGTTAAGCCATTGGCCATCTTCTGATGGCATCATAAAGTTATTACTTGTAGGCTCCTCATCAGGATGATCATGGCTAGTAGTTGGCCCAGAAGCTATCAAATCAAATCTTCCAGCTTCTATGTTGTTTGTCAATTGCACCTCATTGATCTGTTGTTGTTGCACAGCCACCATCATTCCAGTAGATTTATTCAAATTCTGTCTATATTTCTGTCATCACAAAACATTGCAACAATATAATTAATTAGTATGCATAAGAAAACAATACTGTTTAGAACCACAAAACTTAAGTATCTCGGTTTGGATTGAAAACAAGCATGATGTTATATTCCAGCAATGTTCAAACCTTACTTAATACTAATTGACAATGGCAATTTATAGTACTGAATTATTCTAATGAATTTCAAATGCATATAGAAACCAACCTGCAAGTGACTAGCAACATGTTCTTTAGTCAAATCAGGAATGTTCATCACTTCAAGAATCCTCTTTGGTTGTGCCTCTGAAAATTAATCAAGAGAGAAAAATTATAAGATTAGGCCTTAGACCAACAAAGAAATATGAAAAGAGAAGAATAAATGGTGAAGAATGAATCATACTGTCAAGTCCAACTTGCATCACAGCCTTGACAAAATGTTGATGAAGTCCTCCTTTCCATGTCAAACGTGTCTTCTTTGCAGCAGGGAGTGCATAACAGTTATCAGATTCTTTGGAATTTGAACTGCTATCTTTTTGGTCCCTCACATTTTCATCCTCAAGAATAGAAGAACCAAATTCAGAATCATCTTTTTTCTGTATCTTCTTTTCATTCCATCTTTTCATAGCAAGATGCTTCCATATAGTCCTGAATTGTTTCTCATCCAAAGGCTTGATCCAATAATCACTTGCCCCGTGTGTAATTGCCTTCATCACAGCACTTGTAGAACCATCAAGAGACATCACTGCACTATGAATATGATGAGTAAAACAAGACCAGAACTTGAATAAGAATTAATCAATGAGAAAAAAGGCTTATGCACTGCATTTTACTCTTAATACATAGGGTGATAAGTTTACATACCTATAACAGGAACATTAGTTTCCTTAGTGACATGCAGAACAAATTCATAGCCATCCATATTTGGCAAGTGAGCTTCAATGAGTATCACATCAATGCAATCTTTCTTCTTCCGCACGTAATTCAAAGCAAGTGAGGCATCATAGCATGTAACAACTGTCACATAAAACAATAGTAATCAGCAAGAAAAGGAAAAAGATCAAATCTTTCTGTAAGAAAAGTAGTAACAATTCAATAATAAGTAATTAACTAACCACGATAATGGCATTGAAAACACATTCGCTTAACGATTTCAAGAATAGTGGGGTCAGCATCAATTGCAAGGACCCTAAGACCTCTTGGGAATTGAAAGGAAACATTCATCTCCTCACTGGAGAATTTGGCCATTGCTATTACGATAGATAGAATCGAGAAAGAACTTAGTGTTGTGGTTTATTATGTACCGTCTAATTTATTTAGATGAGAAAAGTGTTTAAACGGTCAGAAAAGTATCATAATTTGACAATAAGATAGAGAAGGGACAAACGTAATAAGAAAAACAAATAAATAAAAATTTAAATGGGGAATGAAAAAAAAAATAGAAGAGAGAGAATTTATTAAATATGATATGGTATGAAGAGACAAAAATAATAAATGTAATAGATAGAAACTAATAATAATTATGTATCAACAATAAATACCCATTAAAACATTAATAAAATTTTTTTACAAATCCTTGAAATTCTACAGAGACCAAATCTTTTTTTATTAATGACAGCAAATCTTATATATGCCGTTTATCAATCAATTACATCATCGAGAAGAATTAAAATTTTCGAGATTGCATTTTTTATTGTCAACAAATTAATTTAATATATTTTTATTTTTTCAATTTTACCCAACTTTTTATTTATTTGACATGCTTCTAATTTGTTTGGGGTCTGGTTTTTAAAAAAAAAAAAAAAATTTGGTCTGTCAGACAACCATGAGACCATCCCAGATAGTAGAAACCATCGGAGAACGATCCTCTACAGCCCAAGAAAGAACCCCTCCTCCAGTGAGAGGCACATCAAGGCCATTAATCACGCTCTGATCACACGGTCATGATTCATCCACCAGACATAGATTCCTGTCTCCTTAGAACTCAAGGACACAGATGTACGAGCCTATAGAACAGATCCTGTTCAAGTAAGGTCGTGTACAAAGGTCTCAGCGCCCATATATATAAAGTCTTGTGTTTTATTAAAAGTGTCCGATGTGGGACTAAAACAGAG
Source organism: Amphicarpaea edgeworthii (assembly GCA_014843725.1). Lineage (NCBI taxonomy): Eukaryota > Viridiplantae > Streptophyta > Magnoliopsida > Fabales > Fabaceae > Amphicarpaea > Amphicarpaea edgeworthii. The sequence continues at coordinate 9,933,052 of CM026324.1, forward strand.
TAACGTGATACGTGAACCATGGTGTTTTTACTTTTTAACACCATTTCAGTTTATATAACAATATTTCTAACTCTTATTGCATGAAAAGTATCAACTCTGGTGCCTGGTGGTAGTACTAGTGGAAATTTGGATGTTTTCCCAAAAAAAAAACTTCACATGTTAAAAAGTGTGTTAGCATTTCTTTTCAAATAATAGATCAACATACTCATATGGCATTTATTGACTAAGCATATGGTTTAGGGAGTGATTTCCCTTGAAGAAACGCATTAAACAAAACAAAAGATCTCTTTGGTTGAATAATTGGAGTGGCATGTGAAGCTCCTCTTACTGTGGCGTAGGTGAGGTGATTACCATAAACCTGTGTCCATCCTCCAACCTGCATGTAAAAATAACTTAAAAAATGTTAGCAAAATGATTCATTGCTATTATATATATCAAACGCAGTAAACAATGTTCAAGCAAGAAAATGAATAGAATATATTGACCTGTTTGTCCACAAACCAGGCACTGTAAGGCACCGTTGTTTTAAGTCCCAAGTGTCTTTGCTAGTCTATCAACCAATCTCCTCGTGCCCATGAATGGAATCACAGAATCTTGATCCCCACTATGGCACTATATATATAGATTTCATTCAAATTATCACAGCCAACACCCTTTTGTGATTAATAATACCTCATATATGTCAAACATAGATTAACCAATAATGTTGCTTAACTATAGTATGAATGAGTTTGGATAAGTTTTTTCAGAAGTACTTCTAATAAAAGAAAAATTAACTTATCAATAAGTTGAACTTAACTTCAACGAATGAGTTAATATAAAAGTTAATCCGAACACATGTATTATTACCTGTAAACGATGACTCGAAGACCTGATTTTACAAGGAAGCCGACAACATTAATTGTTGGTATCTCTTTGTTCAATGGGTCATAATTTGTTTGTACAATCCTGAAATTGGAAGAAGTGTCAGAAGGAGCAGGATTCCTCTATCTCCATTATTTCACCGTGTGTCTGCCTCCAATTATAAAAGAATTTAATAATTCAAATGTTCAGACAGTAAAATGTATGCTTTTACATTTGCGTCGCCAACAGTTTAAAACAGTTTTACTCCGTGATACATAAAATACCCTGTAAGTCGACAATGTATTCAGTGCTCCACTATTAAATCTCTAGTTAGCTGAGAGTATAGAATTCTTACAGTGAGACCATACCTGAAAACTAACTCAATTGTAAATTAGCAGAATGAAAACGGTGAAAAATAAATTGAAACATCCACAAACAGAAACATAATGGAATATTGAGAGACTTAAACAGTAATTTTACTTGCTGCACAAATGCTAATTGGTGGTTCCCACCAACCGAGCATGGAGAGCTTTCTGCACATCTTTCCTGTTCAAGTACATCTCTGAATATTTCAAAATACACTCATCAACTTGCTGCACCATCCAAATTGAAAACCAAAATTCTGATTAACAACACTACTCAGATTCAATCAGAATAAAATATTAACATTTTAAAGCTAAAAACATATGATACATACATAGCTGAAACTAAAAGCATATATATATATATATTGTAGTTTTAATCCCTATCGAGAGATTGTTAAGCTGGGGGACTAAAAAGATGCTAATTCATTTAAATGTAGGAATAGGCACAAAGAATGTTTGGATGACCGTTTAGCTTTTTTTTTTTTTTTTTTTCAATTTGTGGTTTGGAATTCTAATATTCTTTGTTTTTTATTTTTTTTTTACTTTTTAATTTTATAAAAAATCTTATATAAATATTATATTTGATCAAATTTATTATTAATATTATATTTTTTTTAAAATTACTTTTTCTCTAAATTATTAAATCAATATCAATCTTATTTTTTTTTTTTAGAAAATCTTATTTAAATATTAAATTTTAATTATTATATAATCAATTTTATCTTTAATTTTTTAAATGATAAAATTAATAGTAATTTTATATTTTTTTTAATAGAAATTTGAAGATTATATTAATATTTTATTAACTTAGTTATTATATCGTTATTTTTATCTTCTTTTTTTTCTAGACTATAAAATCATCATCATTTTTTTTAATGTTGTAAAGTATTAAATTTTAGTTATTATAAAATCAATTTTTAACTCACTTTTTAAATTATAAAAACAATAGTAATATTATTTTATTTTGTAAATAAATCTTATCTAAATATTATATTTGATTAATTTTGTTATTATATATAATTAGTTTTTTCTTGAGTTAAAATTATAATTGTCAAATTTTATTTGTCTTGCAAGTAAATAGTTTTTTTTTCCCTCAAATTGCACATCGACACAAGACGTTATAACTATGAGTTAACATTGTTGATGACTAATCTCCGTCGGGGTGACTTAGTTGACCACCTTTAGTGAGGTTCTCCCTTCCTAACCACACTTTTTCATTCACAAGACTCGAACGTGAGAACTTGCTTAAGGGGATTAAGTCCAATTACCACTTGGATTAACAACTTGTTGGTAGTATATTACATTTATATATATTATATAAAAAATATAGTTGACTAATTTTATATTAATATTTTTTTTTCGTCCGTATAGTAGATTTTAAATTGTCGATTTTGTTTGTTATTAAATATGAAATACCTAAATAATTTAGTTAAATCACTACTAAGCAATCTTTTTTAATTAAGATTGCACTTCGTAAGTTTATTAGTGTAGGTTGAAAAAAAAATTGCTAAAAAATTTAATGCACTTCATATTATTTTATAGTTGACCTCCCCTATTCTCCAAGTCTGGGCGATTATGGGAGTTCCTAAACTGAAACAACCTGAATTTAGAATCTCCCTGAGGAAACCTGCCTGAGAAACATTGTAAGAAAGACATTTGTCCCCAACAACATAATATGGATCAATGGAAGTTGTATAAGAATATTCTTCTGACTTTTTGAACTGCAACAAGACAATCGTTGGAAAGATGGCCACTGAAGTATTCTATTAATGCTCTAGACAAGTTACATAGAGAGGTACTGATTGTGTATGCATAATCAGATATAATTCCATGAGACCAGTAATACTCATCAACTGCGCTCATATCAGTGTCGAAATCCAGAAGAGGGTTTCCTAGCTGCAATGCAAATGCAACAATAACTCAAAATGCCACTGCATGAAAGTAACTAACAGAGAAAAGATAGAAGAATAAACCATCAATTTCATTCCTAAAGTATTACTTTCTTCCTAGATAGTCTCAAAGTAAACAAATAGTCCCTCAAATATTATAAATTATACTGCATAGTCTTCCAACTTCCAAGTATTAACAAATATTAATTCAATATGTTAGAGAATAACATAAGAGAAAGAGTAATATTGATAGGATCAAAACTCAAAAGGCCCATAATTTACTCACTGCTATTCCCTTTAGGTTGAAATTCACTTTACTCTTAATAATGAGTTCAGCAAGTTGAGGTACATAGTGACCTGCCACCAAAACCAATATTGTCAGTGTTAGTAAAGATTTTATATGCAAAGTTCAAGGTGAATAAATTATTGTGTCTTTACCTCCATAACTCTCTCCCATTATATAGAAATCTCTATTCTTGTAATCTGGAAACTTGGCAAACCAGCGCTGCAGGAAAACCAGACTGTCTCGGGCTAAAAAAAAAAATTAATATTATAAATAAAACTATAAATTCAAAACCTAAATTGAATAAATGAAACCTTAAATATTTAGAGTTAGATAAATGAAACCCTAAATATTTAGAGTTTGATAAATGAAACCTTTAATTAAACTAGCGCCGCAGAAATCCTAAATTTCATCATAAATTAAAAACTTAAATCATAAACTATTGAGGAAACCCTAAATATTTAGATTTTATAAATAAAACCCTAAATACAAAACCTAAATATTTAGAATTTCATAAATGAAACCATCAATTTCAGCTTAAATATTTAGGGTTTTATAAATAAAATCATAAATAAAAATCCAAAATAATTATATTTTCATTTTTGAAACCTTAAATTTCATAAAAAAATATTTAGAATTTCATAAATGAAATCACAAATTGAAACCCTAAATCCTAAATCATCAATGAAACCATAAATTTCACCCTAAATTAAACCCTACATATTTACAATTTCTTAAATAAAACCCTAAATTAAAAACCTAATTATTTAGGATTTCATAAATGAAACCCTAAATTTCACCATAAATATTTAGGGTTTCATAAGTGAAATCTTAAATATTTAGGATCATACAAATGAAATTCTAAATTTTACCTAAATATTTATGGTTTCATAAATAAAACATTAGATTCAAACCCTATATATTTAGGGTTTCATAATTGAAACCTTAAATATTTAGGGTTTCATAAATTAAATCATATTTATTTAGGGTTTCATTAATGAAACTTTATATTTTATCATAAATTAAAACCTAAATATTTAGGATTTCGTAAATAAAAACCTAAATTGAAATCTGAGATATTTGAGATTTCATAAATGAAACCCTAAATACTTACGATTTGATAAATGAAATCATACATCAGAATCCTAAATAATTATGTTTTCATTTATGAAATCCTAAACCAATAATGAAAACATAAATTAAAATCTTAAATAATTAAGATTTCATAAATAAAATTAGAATCCTAAATAATTATGTTTTCATTTATGAAATCCTAAACCATTAATGAAAACATAAATTAAAATCTTAAATAATTAGGGTTTCATAAATAAAATCATAAATTAAAAATCTAAATATTTAGGATTTTATAAATGAAACCCTAAGTTTCTCTATAAATATTTAGAGTTTTATAAGTGAAATTAATTAAAATCAAATTAGAATAATGTTTATAATTACAAATATTTAAATATGTATATTTATTTATTATATTTATGAATTTTAATTTTTAAAAATTAGGAGAAACTATCAAATTGGTTCTTGGAAGTGAAATGCATTGTTACTTATATCCCTAAAAGTATCAAAATGTCAATTAGGTCTCTAAAATTTTAATTTCTGTCATTTTAGTCATTCTGTTAAGAAAAAAACTTGAGCAAATTACAGCAACATCCCCTAAGGTTTACTTCAATTACACATGCACCCCCTCCTATTTCTACCCCTACACAAAACATTCTAACTTTTGGTATCTTATTACACCTACACACCCTTCACTGAAAACAGAGTTAACTCTGTTAACTTTTTATGTCATGTGATTAGTACATGACTTTTATAATATTTTTTTTTCTAAAAAATGTCCTTATCTTCTTTTTTTAAACATAAGGGGTGTGTGTAATATATTAAAAAGTTCAAGGGGTACATGTGTAATGCATTTAAACATTAAGGGGTACATGTGTGATGCGTTTAAAATTTAAGGGATTATGTGTGATGAGTTTAAAAGGTCAGGGATACATGAGTGATAAGTTTAAAAGGTTCGGGGATTCATGTGTTAGAATGTTAAAAGTATCATTTCTGTCTGATGGGGTTGTCATTGGGTTGGAAGTTACTGTAAACGAGGTTGTCGAGTCGAGAGTCGCGATGGTAGATGTGGTCGTCAAGCACAAAACAGAGAACTCACGTACAAGAAAAATATCTCTCATTTAGAAGAACAGTAGCACGAAATAAAAGAAGAGGAGCAGTTCTCACCCTTTTGGAAGAATAGTAACACAAAACAAAGGAAGAAGAACAGTTCTCTCCCATTTGAAAGAACAGTAATACGAAACAAAGGGAGGAATCGTTCTCTGTTTGGGTCACTTAAGTATAAGGGTAATTACGGTATTTTAAATAAATAAATTAAAATTAAATATAAATTCATTAAAAAAAACTAACAACAACTTAACATCGTTAAAGCAAGGGGTGCCAAAATAATGATAAAGAAAGGAGGGGGTGCATGTGTAATTGAAGCAAACCTCAGGAGATATTGCTGTAATTTGCTCTTTTTTAAATGTGCTGGTTGCATAGGAAATATTTTTTGAATGTATACGTGTTATTGGTTTGTAGACAACTTATAGTGAATTTATATGCATTCCAGTTCATGGTATATTTTTAGGACAAACCTATACATATAGTAACTTTAGATAGGCTAGATATTTTGAGTATATTTAAGGTGTTTTTATTTTGTTATTATAATAATTATGTCATGGATATCAAAACACACACACTTATTAATGAAATTTGGTATTTATGTTCTTATTTCTTGCTGTGTAGTGTGTTTCTTTTTCTTACTCTTTCTATTTGTAATTTGTAAAATAAAAAATAGGGAATATAATGTCTTTTTCTCTTTTCCCAAATGAATTTATATTTAAAAGTTCATATATATTAACTAATAGTCATTTGATAAATGGTGGTAAGGATGCAAAATTGTTTGCTTATAATCTAACTAATAGGCTTGAGAAATGGTGGAAATGATGTTTTTAACATTCTAATACATGTATCCTCCGACTTTTTAAACTTATCACTCATGTATCTCCTGACTTTTTAAACTCATCACACATATATCCCTTAAATTTTAAACGCATCACACATGTATCCCTTATTTTTTAAACGCATCACATATATATCCCCTTAACTTTTAAAATCATCACATGCACCCCCGAACTTTTTAATACATTACACATGCACCCCTTATGTTTAAAAAAAGAAGACAGGGACATTTTTGAGTAAAAAAAAATATTATAAAAGTTATGTGTCAGTCACATGACATAAAAAGTTAACAGAGTTAAATCCGTTTTGAGTGGAGGGGGTGCAAGTGTAATGAGATACCAAAAGTTAGGGGGTTTTGTATAGGGGTAAAAAAAAGAGAAAATGCATGTGTAATTGAAGCAAACCTCAGGGGGTGTTGCTATAATTTGCTCAAATTTTTTTTTATTAAACTATCAAAAGTTTTTAATGGAAAAACTAAGTAAAAAAAAGAAATACACTTTATATTTTGATTCTTTAAAAAGAACTTAAGTGACAATTGATTATATTTTTTATATTTTTTGGGACCAAAATGACTTACACTTTTCGATATATATCAAAGTGACCGTTCACTCTAAGAATTAAAAACAACAAATAAACCTATGTTTTAGTAATTAGAAAACCATATAATTTTATTGTTCATATAACTTACATATCAGATAGATAGATTTGCGTAAAAAAAAAAAAAAAAAAAAGTCCCCTAAACTAATCAAAACAACTTGAAATCAGTAATTTATTGTTTCAATTGATAGATATACATCTAGAGGCCAATTACTGATCTCATCTTAAATCATGAAAGAATACTAATCGAAAGGAAAATATTCTACTAAAAAGTAAATCTGGTCAAAATCAAATAAAAGAGAAATATAGTATGTCATAATTAAATAGTAGATGATATATATCATCCATATTTAAATGTTAGAAACAAAAGTATGGAGTAAATCTTGAAAATATTCTATAAATTTTCTTGATCTACAAACTTGTTTCTAACTGAGAAGTTAATAAAGACAATGAATGAGAATGATGTGTATTGATCAGTGCATCTTCATGCACATTTTTTTACTGTTATTCTTAGGCATTTCTTTAGTTTATTTCATTAGTTTCACCATTTTAGTGTGTTTTCATATTTAAGTTTGTTTCTAACTTTATTTAATTTTCGTATTTTATTTTCAGCATTAGCAGCTCTCAATGGAAAATTCATAACTGGAGCTACATGAATCGGATTGAGGCGTTCTAATATTCGTTGGAAAGATAAGAGAAAGAGCTACAACTTTCATGTTGGAGTCAGAAGCTGATTTGGATTGTAGAAGGCTTGAATAATTCATCAAAGTTACATACGTTAGGAAATAATTTGTTTTGGGTCAATTTTATGGGCTTGGTTTGTATTTTCCGACCCGGTTCGGATTGTTAGTGAAACTCTTATTCTATTAAAACGCTAGGGCCGGCTGCTGTGTATAGATTCACTTTTCACTCACTCACTATTCACGAAATTTCTTGGAGAGTTTTGAACAATTGTAATGGAGAACTAATTTCCGAAGAATCGATCTACTGCAATCGAATTCCACTTTGAGGTTCTTTTATAAATTTCATGTCAATCTGTTTCCTTTGATTTATTCCAATAATCTCAATTATTTTCTTAATTTGATTGTTGTTATAGGATATAATTCTTAAATTCGATTGGTTATTTGATCTTGAATCAATTTCGCGTTAACGTAGCTTTTGCATTATCGCGTTTGATCAGATTGCGTTTGCTTAATTCGTAATAGTTTTTAATCCGTTTGCTTAATTCGGAATTCAGGAACATATGCCTTATAATTTTTATTGCGCTTGTCAGTGGTTATTATAGTCGAATAGGATCAGATTCGTTTAGGGAATTGGAATTTATAGGGATCAATGATAAGTCAAAAGTCGATACAGTAGGTTGATTCGCTTTAGCTTATTCGATAATAACAATTTATTTTAATTCATTTTTCTTGAAATCGTAATCGAAACCCCCCCATTAATCGTTACTGCATTGATTAATAATAATACAACAATCCTTGAGAATGATACTCGAGTTGTCGTTACCGTAACTATATTTTCAAAATCATTTGTTTTGATCCGTGCGCGACAGCGGATCATGTATATTTGGACACTAGTTTAAAAAAAAAATGCAACCACCTTAAAAAAAAACTTATTTCACTTATCTTTTGAATTTTTGTCTTATAAATAGAATGTGTCCTGATTTTTCTTTTGAAGTTGGATTCAACTCAATATATATAATATATCTAATCAACCTTTGAGGTGGGGATGGGATTGCTATATACGTGATTGATTTTCAGCCACTTAGTGATGCATTCTTGGTGAATCAAATGCTTACATGGCATTAATGTAACCTCCATGTTTTCTAAGAACTCATCTAAACAAACAGGGCACTTTTCCAATAGAACATCATCTTCAGCTAACTTCACTTTCTTGAGGGATTCAATGGCTGTGCTTGATGCAGGAATCGGAGCCGTTTCATTTTGTCTCATGGACTCCATCACAATCCAGTTATAGATGACAACATCGCGCTCATCATATAACTTTCTAACAAATACATTCAAAAGCAAAGTGAAAAAACACAAATTTGAACCTTCATAGTGAAAGCCAGGACGACGATTTTGAACAACATCATTGGGAATGATTGGATGCGGGAAGTGTATTTGTATGTACGATAGACCGTTTTCCAATAACTCTTGGGTGGACAAGAATATATAATTTTGAAAGGAAAATTGTATTTGTGGTTGTGGTTGTGTTTGATCAGCATAGTAAAGTTCATGTGTAACATTGACCTTCAAATGAAAATAATCCCCAACATGTTCAAGGGCATGATAATTTTCTAAGTCAACAACTTCATCTAATGGGGCACAAATAATTTCCCATGAGAAGCCAAATGGCATGGATGTCATGATTTAATCTAATTGAAACAATTAACAGAAATTGGATCTAATTGCAAGTGATAGTGAGTTAGTGACGGATTGAGAAAAGGAATAATGACCTTGGAGAAAATTAGTGAAGGGTGTCAAAACCTAAAGGAAGAATAGGCAAAGGTGGGTTTTTCTTTTCCTTTCACTCGAGAGTTTATATAAAAAAAGATATAATCTTTTCCTTCTACTCACAAAAGAGTCATGAGATGTCACTTTTCACCAAAAGTTGTGAGACGTGATTAAATAAGAATAAATTGAAAAGATTAAATCTTTGAAATTAAAAAATAATAATAATAAATTTATAATCAAAATAATGAAAAGTTTCATTTAGAATATATACAAAAGAAAATATTTTATGTTGATTTTCATTTTTTATCAAAGGAAAAAATTAAAGTGATGTTATATTGACCATTTTTCATTGACTCATAATAAACTAATATTTTGACCCGATTTCCAATTCTTAGACTATTTTTTCTTCAATTTAGTTATGTGTTTATTTGAAGTTGTAACTTGAACATCAATTTTTCACCAAAAAGAATGTAAGTATGATAATTTTCTTGTGTACGTAATTTTTTGAATGTTTTTCATGGCGATTATTCAACATTCTCATGATTTTAGCTTAGTTTGAACTCATTTAGCATAAATTTCAATAGTTTTATTCAAGTCTAATCTTAGGAAGTCAATTTGTATGAAATGCATCGAATTTCATGTTTTGCAAGCTTAAATTTATCTTCAAGAGAAGATGGGAAAAAAAGTTGGACTTTAGAGCGCACTAAGTCGTTGATTGCGTTAAGCGAGAAAAGGGACATATCTGAAGGCCCTAAGCTCGAAGTGGTGCTAAGCGAATTTATTCCACTATTTTCAATTTTTGCAGAATTCGCTTAACACGAATTGGCACTAAGCGAATTTATGCCTTTGTTTCCCAATAGCTAAAGAATTCACTAAGTGTGCATGTGCGCTTAGTGAGCTATCACTTACGAGGAAAATTGATAGAGCGAAGAATTTTTGTATAAAAGCCTTAATGTTTCCTAGGGATCACTATCACTCATATTTTTAGACTTAGGGTTTTGTGCACACTATTCCATTGCCTCCTCTGCCTTTATTTTCATCACCCATTTTTCTCAATTGTAATCCAATTTCTTGTTTCTCATGACTTTGAGAGGCTAATTCTCTTGTGTTGAGGGATAGGGATCTAGGCTGCTTACATGTAAACTCTTTTCTCATATCTATTTAATAAAGTATTCAGTTTTATTACCTTTTTCTATTCTTATTTGCGTATTATATGATTTGGCCAATTGTATATGCATGTGTTTAGGGTTTAGATGTTATCGAGAAATACTTTTGAATCCGAAACTGAGAAAGGTCTTTAATGGAGTGTATTGTTAGATATAGAGTAGACTTTATTAGCCTTGTTAAGACCTCTAAACTTTATCAAATCACTCAACTGAACTTATTAAAACATTAGGAGTAAGGTTTAGCAATTTAAGCTTGATTCAGTGGGAAATCATGATTCAGGCATTGTTAGGTCAAGGTGAATCTGAAATATTATGTTGAATAGAGAATAATTTTATCATTATACATGGAAGGCACGCCTAGAGAAACCCAACCCTCAACACGCTCGTTATTATTATTTTAAATTCCTATTCTCCATCTGGTTGATAATTCATCTAATCCAATTTACTGTTTTGTTATTAGTTTTTCACTTGTCATTATTATAGTTTTCAGTTTTCTTTATTTTTGTTCATTTAAATTCTACGCAATAAACCAACTCTTAAATCAAATTAGTGCTTAGGAATTGATAATCTTGCTAGTAGTCAATATGAACAAATCCCTATGAATTCGATACTGAGAACTTCCCTTTTATATTACTTAAGCACTTTGGTATGCTTGCTAAAATTTCAACAAAGTATGAAATGACGTAAGTTTTATCAAAATTCTTGAACAAAAGTCAAGGGATATGGCTGTTCTTCAAGAGTTGATTAAATATGATCAATAAATTAAAAATATTAAACCTTTGAAATTAAGGGGAAAATAGTAAAAATAATTTTTTAATCAAAATAATAACAACATTGATTTGAGGAGTTATAAGGTGGTTTAGCTGTTGAAGGGATTCAAATAGGAGAAAGGTCGTGGGTTCAACTCTCTAGTCTCTCTAATTTACAAAAAAAAATAAAATTAACAATTAATATTTGTAAATAAAAAAAATAAAATTGATTTTAAAAAAATGATAAATATTTTAGGTTTTTTTCATTATTTTTTAAAATGAAATCAAAATAATGTTATATTAAGATGTTTTCATTGACCCACAATTAATAAACCTTTTTTTTTTTTTGTCAATTTTTAACCGATTTTCCAATTCTTTGACCCATTTTTCTTCAAGTCAGTTATGTGGTTTATTTGAATCAGTCACTCGACCGATTCACCAATTTTTTGATCCATCAGTTTGGTCTAATAGACTAGTACAATCCTACCTGGTTAGTTAATTCACACGTTTTGGTGATAAAAAAAAATCCACATACATTTATTATTGATAAATAAATAATATAATATTATAAAGTCAAACAAAAAATAATTTAAACCTTTTAATACTATATACCTTAAATTCTTATTATAACAAATCATTTTATATTAAATAATATTTGTTTAATAAAATTCTGTTGTTTAACTCTTTTCTTTCGTTGACTAAAATAAGATATTATTTTTTTGGCATTTGACTAAAAAGTTAAAATTAAAATAATGAGAGAATTTAATTAAGCAAATATAAGTGTAGAGAATAGAAAAATACATACAAAATTTATGCATAAAAAAAAACCTTTTCAATAGGAGTAAGGAAAAATCATGAATGGGAACTAGTTCAGTAAAAGATCCACTATAAATGTAGAATTTCAAAATTTGTCTATTTTTTCTTAAGATGGTCACTCAAAGAATCCCAACCATCTTGAATGGTCACCCCTTAATTCTCACCAAGTATAGTGGAAGCTCATTTTTCTTTCTCTCAAAGAGAAATACAAGAACTCTTTCACCTTCACTCTCAAAGATGATTTCTTGAGTACATGGAATGAAGAAGAGGATTGGAATTCTTCATTCATGAAGTAATCAAACTCTACTTCACAACAAAATGGATATTAAGGGTTTATATGTTAGAAATTTATTTATTTCTAATTAATTAATATGGATTAAATATTAATTTATAACATTTATATTAGTTATTTATATTTAAAGGGACTCAATTTAAGTGATCTAATTTAGAGAGCCCCTAAACTGCCAATAGAAAATAATATGGAATTAATTAGTGGATTACCAATTTTACCCATTAGGATATAATGAGAACTCTAATGGGTTAAAAACATAAAGCACGGTTATGGTCTCCAATATACTAAATCAGAAACGGTTTTCTCCTCTCCCCATTTGAAGAGAAAAACAAAGGTCCCATAAGAAATAAGGAGATTTGGTTGAGGAAGATCATTGAACTAATAGTTCTTGATCAATAAAGCTTCCGTTGCATCTCAATCAAAATTGCTCTATGAATCTAGGTATTCCTAAGAATGCCCTTCTTTAATAATCTGACGTAATGTGATCTTCTCTGTTCATTTGGTTATTTTATTCGATTAATCAAAATAACCAACAAGTGGTATCAGAGCCTCCATTATTGTTAAATTATTGGTATTAAAGTATGAATTATATTTTCACCTGAATCCCTCTTTTGATTTTATAAACCCTAAATTAATTTTTTGGGGAATTTTTTTTTCTTTTTTGCGTCACTTTTGTGCACATATTGATGTTTTTCTTTTCTTTTGCAATTGGGTACTATGCCAATTTGCTTTATCAATTGAGCATTTACCATCCTTTGTAAAGAAATTTTTGCACACATATACTATTCCTTTTGCTTTATTCGGATAAGTTTTTTTTTTTTTTTTTTTATGTGCTTCAGTAATGCTTAATGTTTTGGGACTCTAATTCATGAATTAGCAATGCTTTGGAATTGCATCATATCATGTACAGGGCTTAGCATGAGTTTGTTTTTAGAATTTTGTATGTCACCATGTGAGTAGTTGCAAAACATTGTTTTTTTTTTTTCAATCACTTGCAATTTTACTTGTGTAATCATTACAATTCTAGTCAATGCACCATGCATTTTACTATGCTTTGGAACTGTGCACATGAATTGATGTTTTATTTGTTTTGGTGCTTTGTAAATGGATGATGCTATGCAATTTTATTCCAGTTCTTTTTTCTTTTCATTCGGATAATGTAACATGTTCTTTTTGGGTTTGTGATTTTATGAATCACTTTGTGGACATTGTAGATGATTGATTAAAGAATTGTGCGTGGTGTATTCATTTTATTATAGCTTTCAGTATTTGTTATAATTTTTTGGTTTTGGCTTTCCGCAAATTGCTTGTGCTTTTATTTTTGTTCATGTTAATTTTATAAAATAATTTAATTGCGTGAATGGATTTGTTTTGCATATAGCATCTGCTAGATTAATAATGTGATGACACTGAAATGAATTTTGATAGAGTCATTTACTTACAGTGATGATTGTTTTCATATAATTGTTACTATTAGTTTGGGTGCAAATTTTATGAATTCTACCTATTTATTTATATGTCTGGTAATTTTTAATTGAGTTGGTTGAGACAATATATTACCAAAGTAATCCCTATTGTGTAAACTAATTTAATTAAAATTGCATAGATGTTTATGTGATTATTTATGCAAATTGTGCTCGACTCAAAAGAAGATACAATTTAGCCAAATAATAACATACCTATGATAATAAATATGTGCCAATCATAAAGTAATTTTCATGTGAATAATAGTCGGTCCAAAGAAAGACTATTATTTGACAGAGTTGATTGTTAATATTTGATCATTGCATAGGGATATAGAGTACCATTTGCAAATTAATTTTTCTGTCCAAAGACTATGAATTAATGTTGTGTTGGGTATCTTGTGAGGAGTCCATTATGTGAAATATTTGCACGTTTTGCTATATATATTTTTATATAATTTACCTGATTATATGTGAAAGTTGTGTAATTTTAAGACCTCCCATTTATTATATTAAATTGCCTTGTAATTTTGGTTAAATTGATTGAAACAACATGTTGCTAAAGTAACCTTTATTGTGTAAGTTGATTTGATTGAATTTACATAGATGTTGCATGGAACTATTTATGCGAATTGTGCTCGACCCAAAGGAAGATACAATTTGGCAGAATAATTGCATGCTTGCGATGGTAAACGTGTGGTGATTATAAACAGTGTGTTATTTCCATGTGAATAATAAAATGTCCAAAGACAATCATTATTTGACACGAATAATCATCATATAAGTTTTCCATGTAAGCAATGGAGTGTTCAAAGACAACCTTTGTTTGAGAGGACTTATCACCAATGTTTGATCATTGCATTGAGAGTACTACTTGTAGTTAGTCTTTTCAATCCAAAGATTGAGGATTAATGGTGCATTAGGTATCTTGTTTGGGTCTTGAAATTTACCATAAAGATTAATTGTACATTGTATGTTTATTGTTCTCTTCTTTAATTGTTGTTGCTGCTACTACTCGTATTTAAATTACTCATATAATTGGAATTTCCTTGTTACTTTTGTAAGATGAGACATATAAAGTAAAAATGTCTCAAGTACACTATTTAATTTGTAAAGAAGGGTAAACTTCTCACATTTTGTTTATTTTAAAGTTAATTTAGTTTTGTACCGAAGGACATTTATGGGTAGATTTTGGTTTTACTACTCACATAAGCATGTCTATACAATGCTATCTATGGAGTCATTTGCCAAGTGATGATGAAAGATTCATCTATGTGGGCGATGACATAAAGTTGCAGTTGAAGCTATAGGAACTTTTAGGTTGCTTTAAAAGACTCAGTTTCATTTGAATTTGGTTGAGACATATATTAAATTGTTTATTAAACCATATTTTATTTCTAATTTGGACAAATTCAGTTACTCTTATTCAATTATAAATAATAAAGTTAGTCTCTCTCGTGATTCAAATATTGCAAGTTATGAGTTCTTTTATGGATATTGAGTGTTTCTATTGCAAACAATTTTGGGTGGTACAAAACTTAAAATTAAATGAGAATTTCCTCACTTTATAACCTAAGCGCTTAAGTCATATCTCTTAATAGAGAATTTGGATGCTTGTGTTATAGGAAATTCTTGATCCTTTATATTGGTTGGACCTTATAGTCTACATTGAGTATATAAAGGGAAAATAAACAAACAAAATGGAATTCAAGTGCTGAAAGAGCTAAGAATGTCTTAGAACTAATACATACATATATTTGTGTTATACTCCTTATGGATTCATGGGATGGACAAATGTATTTTATTATGTCGATAGACGATTACTCTTTATTTAAATTATGAGAAGTTTTGGCATATAAACATTTAGTCTTTCAAAGCTGAAGTTGAACTTCAACTAGGAAAGAAAATTAATGTTGTCAAATCTGACCATGGGGAATACTATAGTAGATATGACAGGTGGGAAATGTCTAGACCCTTTGTTTGTTTTCTTCAATAATTGTGAAATTGTTATACAACATATAATGTTAGGCAAACCTAGCATGAACAAAGTTGTAGAATGATGAAACTAGACTTGTACAGATATGGTAAGAAGTTTGATTCTTCTTTACCAAAGTCGCTTTGGGGAAAGACATTAAAGAATGAAATTTATATCCTTTTAGGGTACCAATTAAAGTAGTCACTAATAACCCTTATAGGTGTGAGCTGGGGAAATCCCAACATTAGGCATATGCACATTTGGGGATGTCCAGCCGAAGCAATGCCTTATAGGTTGCATGAAGGTAAGCTGGACTTAAAGATAATTAGTTACTATTTTTTTTTTGTTACATTTAAAGCTCTCGCATGTATAAGTTTTACAATCCCACTTTAAGATCTTGTTTGAGACGGAGTGCAAGACTCCTTGAGGAAATTGAGTTTGGAGGGAAAGGAAACATAATGAGTGTTTTCTTTAAAGAATAACCTGTTATTGACAATGGATAAGTCTTGTATTTACCATTGTTAAAGAAACAGATATGGTAATTAAATAATGATGTTACTCCTAACATCATTAAAAGACAAGACAACACTGAGATTCCCTCTCGAGTACCACTTAAAGTTCAAACTCAATAGCCTCAAGAAGTGTCATTAAGAAGATCCACTAGAGAAAGGAAAAATGTAATTTGATATGATTATGTTATATTTCTTTAAGAACATGAATATGACATTAGATTGATTGAGAAGGTCTAATAGACTTTAGTCAAGTCATGTTGTGCTCTGACTCTCAAGTGGATTGATGCTATAAATGATGTAATAAAATTGATGGTTGAACATGACATTTGGGATATCGTCAAATTGCCTGAAAGTGTGAAATCCATGAGTTGTAGATGAATATTTATAGCCGAAAGGGATTCAATGGGTAATATTGAATATATATAAAGTTTGTCTTATCACCAAAAGTTTTACAAGGAAGATATTGATCATAAAGAGAACTTCTCTGTGGTTTCTTAGAAAGACTCTATTAGAACTATAATGACACTGTAGATCATTTTGATGATTGTTTTGCATAGATGGATGTAAAGATTACGTTTCTAAATGGAAACATTATGAAACAATTTATACAATGCAACGTGAAAACTTTGTTTAAGGTGATCTAAAGTTTATGGTATGCAAACTAAAGAAATCCATTTATGCTCCTAAACAAGTCTCTCATCTATGGTATTACAAAATTTATCAAGATTACCTCTTAAGGTGTTGAGGTAAATTTAGTTGATGATTATGTATATCAAAAATTCAGTGGGAGTAGATTTATTATTTTGGTATTATATGTTGAAGACATTCTACTAGCATCATACAATTTATTGTTGCAAAAGAGTTATATTACTATTTATCATGTATGCTTAAGTTTATTTTTATTGTCCTGAAATAGCTTTTAGTAGGAGTCCTGAGGTGATGTATGAGTAATCTTGGTATGCAGCACTACAAAGTAGTAAAGTACTTGATGAGCTATTTGAAGAAAACAAGAAACTACATGTTTTTATATCGAAAGTTTAAAAGTTCAGAGATCATTAGTTATTCTGACTTCGATTCTACGGGATGTCTTAATAACAATCACTTCACATTAGGATCCACATTTAACCATGTTGGTGGAGTTATTATTTTGATATTAGACATCATACTAGAATTTATGACTACTAAATTATTGTCATTGGCTTGTCTGTTGTTGTTGCCAACATTAAGAAGCCATTGGGTGTTTATTGGAACAATATCTTAGCAGTCTTATAATCTAAAGAATTAAACCAAGTCAAAGGTTGTTGACATAAAATATTTGGTTGTTAAATAAAGAATTCAGAAAATACAAATATTGTAGAACATATAGGAAAAGAGAATATGTTAGCTGAACCACTTACTAAAGGTCTGGTACTTAAAGTTTTTCATGAACACACTACTCATATGGGTGTAATTCCTTATAGTACTTTAGTTTAGTGGGAGTCTTGCCTATATTCTATATCTTATGGTTTTCAAACATTTTGTTGTTTGAATTTTCTTCAAAAATAAAGTTGATGTTTATCATCTTATTATAAACTTGTTATGTTTTATATGCAATTTTTTTTTGCATTTGGATTGATCTCTATAAAGAATAAAATTTGGATTAATTGAAAATAAAACATGATTTAAATCATATGACATATTATTTTCATACCACTTATCCATATTTGATCTATGTCATCAATGGTGATCATTGTGGCTTAGTCACGTTGAGTTTGTGACAAAAATCGCAATAGTTCCTTGTTGTTATATGAGATGGACCAGATTGTTAAAGGGAAGTCTAAAAGTGAATAACATACGGTTGCGCGCCTAAAGAACTTTGTGATATAAATGTTTAAGATTAATATGAAGTCCAAGTGAGAGATTGTTAGGAATTTATTTATTCCTAATTAATTAATATGGACTAAATATTAATTTATAACATTTATATTAGTTATTTACATTTAGAAAGGCTCAATTTAAGTGATCTAATTTAGAGAACCCCTTGATTGCCAACAAAAAATAATATGGAATTAATTAGTGAATTACCAGTTTTACTCATTGGGACATAATGAGAACTCTAATGGGTTAAAAACATAACACAGTTATGGTTCCCAATATACTAAATCAGAAACAGTTTTCTCCTCTCTTCATCTAAAGAGAAAAACGAAAGTCCCATAAGGAATAAGGAGATTTGGTTGAGAAAGATCATTGAACCAACACTTCTTGATCAATAAAGCTTCCATTGCATCTCAATCAGAATTGTTCTATGAATCTAGGTATTCCTAAGAACCCCATTTTCTAATAATCTGACGTAATATGATCTTCTCTGTTTATTTGGTTATTTTATTCGGTTAATCAAAATAACCAACATTATAATCTCAAAGAGAGAACCACTTCTCCAACACAACTTCTATTCGATATACCAAAAACAAGAAAAATGACATTTTCAATTTTTCATTCTTTATTGGTAAATTTGATGCCATGCAATAATAGATTTTTTATGTTTAAATGACCCAATGAAATTTAAACATGAGTTAAAAATGTATAGGAATATGACATCTATCTCTTTAAATTGAGTTATTACAATGAATTTTTAATTGAACATTTTTTATTATCTATACTAGATATGGAAATCTTTGAATTTTTATAAATGAATAAATCAAATTAGTTATGTGGTCTATTTCGATTTGTCACTTGATCGATTCACTAATTTTTCGATCCACCAGTTTGGTCCAATTTTCAAAACACATACTAGTACAAACTCACTTAATTTATTCACATATGTGGTGGTAAAAATGCGCATACGTTTACTATTAGTAAACCAATAATATAATATTATAAAGTCAAATAAACAATAATTTATACATTTTAATACTATTTATCTTAAATTCTTAATTATAACTTAATCGTTTCATATTGAATAATTTTTGTTTGATAATATTCTTTTTTTTTTTTCAGTGACCAAATAAGATATTCTATTGAAAAGTAAATCTAGTCAAAATCAAATAAAAGAGAAATATAGTATGTCATGATTAAATAGTAGATGATATATATCATCCATTAGAAACAAGAGTTTAAGAGTACGGAGTAAATCAGTTTGAAAATATTCTATAAATTTTCTTGATCTGACAAGTTAATAAAGAAATCCTTATAAGAGCATCTTAAAATAATAAAATTCATCAAATTGGATTTTAATAAAGACATTGAATATCCAAACGAGAATGGTATGTGTTTAGATCGATACCCGTTCAAAAAAAAAATGCAACCAATTTTTAAAAAAAAGTTTTTCTCACATAACTTTTGAATTTTTTTCTTAGAATGTGTCTTGATTTTTCTTTTAATACTGGATTCAACTCAATATATATCTAGTTACTCATTGAAATGGGGAGGAATTTCGACATATAGGACGCCGGTATACCATCGAGCCTGGGGAGTTAACCAAGGGCCGAACCCTAGGTCACTAACCAGGAGCCAAACTGTGAGCCATGGCCAAACCATGGGTCCTAACATGAGGCCGGACCCTAGGTTCCAACAAGGAGCCAAGCCTTGTGCCATAGTCGAACCCTAGGATTCTAATCGGAAGCCGATCCCCGGACCAGGGCTAAACCTTGAGTCACAGTTGAATCCTAGGATCCTAACTAGAAGTCGAACTGTGAACCAGGGCCAAACTTGGGGTCCCAACCGGGGGGCTGAGCCCTAGTATCAGCTGAACCTCGGGACGTGGTTGAGGGCTAAACCCTGGGCCATGGAAGAAGACCAAACATGAACACTCATGAAGACTTAAGGAAGAAACAATAAGTGAGGAATGCAAAGGAAACCTGGAGTAAGATCATTACTGTAAATAGAACATGGTTAATGTAAGTTAACCTAGCTTAGAAGAAGTATGAACGCAACACTAACCAAGATTAAGGTAACGGTAATTGAACATCCAGGCCCATGAACCTAAGCCCAAAGGTATCTTGTATAAATAGGTAAATAGTTACCTCTGATTTGGCAGCATATCACCCATATATTTAGTCCGAACCTTACTTGGGCGTTGAAGTGCCATTGCAGGTACCCCCCCCCCCCCCCAATCATGGTTCAGCATCCTACTTAAATCTACGAATCAGGAGATTGGAGCACTTAACGTAAGGGAGCCTAACGCAAGACTGGACCAAGGAGATTAGTCAAGAGGAAAGAATATCTGACATTCGACGAGACTTTAGTCTTAGTGCAAAAACATTTGGCGCCCACTGTGGGGCCCCGGGTAAAACATACTCCCGCGGTCTCAAACTTCTTATGGTTACCACAAGGAGCAAGGCAGACATGGCCAGTGCTTCTACGAATGTGCATGGACGTCACACCAGTATATCACATGAAGAAATTCCTCTAGAGGTGGTCGTGTCTTTACAACAATTATAGAGGGAAATGCAAGAGATGAGGGAAGCGAGAGAGCAACACTTGAGGGAACTTGGAAAATCTTCACTTGGAGAATGAGTGTTTGAGAGCTAATTCTCAGCCCCTAGCGGGAGCGAGCCAAGCATATGAACGCGACAATGACTTATCGCTAGTACACACCTTGGCTCACACAATGACTTGAAAAACAATCATGCATCAGAACCCTTTCGCCAGCCAAGTGATGGAGATGGAGATGCCAACAAATTGGCAGAACTTACTCATCGACAAGTATGATGGAACACAAATCCGGACGAGCACATTGACACATTTTACACGCAGGTTAGTTTATTCACAATTGATGACGTCGTGATGTGTCGCATATTCCCAACTTCCTTGAAAAACCCAACACTCAACTGGTTCACTCGGTTGCCCCCCGGGACGATAGATTCATTTGAAACGTTGGTGACACGCTTTAGCATTCAATTCACCACAAGTCGGCCGCACCACCTCACCTTGGTGGCTTTGGTGAACATTCGTTAGGAGAAGTAGGAAACCCTCCAGGCTTTCATGGAAAGGATTAGCAAGGTAACGATAAATATAAGAAACCTGGGGGGCTCGGTATGATCGTTATACCCCTCTCAATGTCAGTCGAGCTCGCCTCCTAAAGCAAGCCTTGGTGTTCGAAGTCATGGGGATACCACGCAAAGCCATTACCTCACTAAGAGCTGATTGCTCCAAGTATTGTTGGTACCATCAAAATCGGGGACATGACATTGAGGAATGTACTACCCTAAAGGATAAAATCGAAGAATTGATAAGGGATGGGAGGTTAGGAAGGGCTATGGCCCGGCGACAGTTATCTTTGACTAAGGAGATCCATAAATAGGTCGATCGTAGAGGAAAACGAGATAGGAGAGATTGTTACCCTCGGACCGAGTATTGGGATGAACGGAAAAACAAAAGGGCAAAATGCGTAGGAGTAGGTCGAGAGAGAACCCCTGAAAGAGAAGGCCTCAGGCCTTGCGGCTAAAAAGGTGATTAACACAATAGCCAAAGGATTTGTTGGAGGCGGAGTCAGTGCTAATGCTAGAAAGCATCACTTGAGGCTAGTTTGTTCAGTGAGTTTATCAATACCTTAGAAGAAATTGGATATGCCACCCATGACCTTCATTAATTCAAATTGCGTGGCAAAAGACCACTCTCAAGATGACTCGATGGTGTATAGTGAAGAAGGTAATGGTGGACCAAGGCAGTTCCACCGACATGTTATACTAGAACACATTTAAGCAGCTAGAGATTCTGGAAAGTACCTTAGAGCCCTATGATGATCTACTGGTAGGATTCTCAGGCGAGAGGGTCAATACCCGAGGATGCATCAAGCTCGACACTAAGTTTGGGATGGGAGATAAGGAATATAAGATCGTCAAGGTCAATTACATCATCGTACATCCCAACACATCATACAATGCGTTGCTGGGATGACCATCCTTAAACGCGCTTAGGGCGATAGTCTCCACATCGCACCTGGCCATGAAATTCCCGAGCAAGTGGGGAACCATCGTGACAATCCATGGAGACTAGAAGCTCACAAGGGAATGCTACATGGCCAGCTTAAATGTGGTTTTGTTGGTGGACGAAAGAAGGGCTCGGGTCGTTAACTTGGTGCAGAAGGAATGGAAAAGGGAGGAGGATATGGAATCCAAGGAAGACGAAGGAGGAGTAGTAGACTTAGATCCTAGGATCAACAGTGATCAGAGGGTTGAGCCCAGTGAAGAAACCTTCCCATGGCAAGTGGGAACTAGAGAGGGACAAAATACCCTGTTAGGCTCAACCTTGACTGACGATCAATGTCGTGCCATTAAGAAAGTTTTAAGAGACAATGCTGACCTTTTTGCTTGGGTAGCGGCCGATATGCCAAGTATTGATCTTGGTTCCATTGCCACAAGCTACCAATTTGCAAGAATGCAAGGGTAGTAGCCCAGAGGAAGAGAAAAGTGGGGGAGAAGAAGAAAAAGGTGATCGATGAAGAAGTGGACAAGTCTGTTGGAAGCAAAGTTCATCTGTGAAGTTAAGTACACCACTTGGCTAGTTAATGTGGTACTAGTGCCAAAGAAAAACAACAAGTGGCGGATGTGCACTGATTACGCTCTTCTCAGCTGAGCCTGTCCCAAAAATTCATACCCACTCCCTAACATTGATAGGTTGGTAGATGGCGCAGCAGGCCATAAGATGCTTAGTTTCTTGGACGTGTACTCAGGGTACAACCAGATACAGATGCATCCCAAGGACGAGGAAAAAACTGCATTTATTACAGAGTCCGCCAATTATTAGCGGATGATGGACAAGATATTCCAAGACCAGCGAGGGCGAAACCTAGAAGTTATGTTGATGACATGGTCGTGAAGTCAGATACCTTGGAGGAGCATCTAGAGGATTTGATCAAGATATTCAACAATTCAACATGCGGCTGAACCTTGAGAAGTGTGTTTGGCGTTAGAGGAGGAAAATTTTTAGGTTTCATGCTTAGCCATAGAGGCATTCAAGTGAACCCAGAGAAGTGTTAGGCTCTTTTGGACCTCAAGAATCCATCTTTACTCCAAGAGTTACAAAGTTTGGCAGGACGAATTGCTTCCTTATCTCGCTTCTTACCTAAAGCCACGGAGGTGGCCAAGCCAATCTTGAGCCTTTTGAAGAAGTCAAAGGGAATGCAATAGGATGGTCTGGCGGAGGAGGCCTTTCAGCAACTGAAAGTGGCTTTGGCCACTCCTCCCCTACTCATCAAGCCGCGGTTGAACCAGGACCTAATAATGTACATGGCGCTGTCAGGAGAAGCCACCAGTACTGTGTTGGTACAAGAAAATTCGGAGGGGTAGGACCCCGTTTACTTCGTTAGCCGAGTGTTAAAATGAGCAAAGGTCAGGTATCAAATCATAGAGTGAGCCGTTCTGGCAATTGTTACCATGACACGCAGGTTGAGGCATTACTTCCAAAGTTTCTGAATAGTCATTCAGACAAACTGCCCTGTGGCCAAGATATTGAAGAAACCAAAACTGGCAGGGTGGATGATAGTATGGACGTTGGAATTGTCCGAATTTGACATTGTTTATTAGGCAAGAGGACCAATCAAAGCCTAGTTTTTGGCAGATTTTGTAAATGAGTTCCATACTCGAGAGCCTCGACGCCGAAGAAATGGGAGATTCACGTGGATGGTTCGTCCAATGAGCAAGGAAGTGGCGCCAAAGTAGTATTGGAAGGACACAATGGGCTTATCATTGAGGAATCTTTACAGTTAGATTTCAAGGCTATGAACAACTAGGCCAAATATGAGGCTCTCATCGCAGGCTTAAGACTGGCCAAAGAGATCAAGGTCACTAGGATAACATGTTGGAGTGATTCTAAGGTAGCATCGGAACAGATCAATGGGTCCTACCCTATTGGGTATTTCCATGCTTTCAAAAATATGGCCGAAGACTTCAAGGAAGTGGAGGTCTTGTATACACCTCGAGTGCAGAATGCACAGGTCGATCGACTTGCTAGGCTGGCTACAAGCCATAAACCTAGCCACCTACAAACCGTCATTCAGCTTAAAATGGACACCTCGAGTATTGATGCCCCCGAGTGCATGCAAGTTCACGTGGGCCAAGAGGAAGAGTCATAGATAAAGGTCCTCAAGAACTTCTTAACTCAAGGGACGTTACCCGAGTTTGAACCAGAAGCAAAGAAGGTGAGAGCACAAGCAACAAGATATAAGATGATAGGCAAGGAACTCTACCGAATGGGTTTCACTACCCCATGGTTGAAGTGTTTGGGCAAAGAGCAAGTATAATTTGTACTGAGGGAGTTACATGAAGGGGTTTGTGGGAATCATTCTGGGAGCAGAACCATGGCCAATCCCGTGTTAAGAGCTGGATATTATTGGCCTACCCTACAACAAGACTGCCGAGACTTTGTCAAAAGTTGTATCCCATGCCAACAACATGGGAACCTCATCCACCAACCCGCTAACAGATTACATTGCCTAGACTCCCCTTGGCCTTTCGTGACTTGAGGAATGGACATCTCGAGCCCTTTCCCAGTGGTGAAAGGGCAGGTAAAATTCCTATTAGTGGTAGTGGACTTCTTTACAAAATGGATAGAAGCAAAGCCTTTGGCAAATATTACGGCTTAGAATGTTCAAAAATTTACATGGAAGTCTGTCATTACGAGGTTCGGTGTCCCGCACTCCCTAATCACGGACAATGGTTTACAATTCATGGACAAAAAATTTAATAAGTTCCTCCAAGGGCTAGGTATCCAGCACAAGGTTACCTTCGTCGAACATCCCCAAACGAATGGGCAGGTGAAGTTAGCTAATAAGGTCATTTTGACTGAGATGAAGAAGTGCCTAGGCAAGGCTAAGGGAGGTTGGGTTGAAGAATTGCCTGAGATCTTGTGAGGGTATCGATGTACCCCCCAATCCATTACCCTAGAGACCCCCTTCCGAATGGTGTATGGTACAGATGCCATGATCCCTCTTGAGATAGGAGAGCCCTCTTTAAGGCGTCAAGCATTCTCGAAGGTGGAAAATGAAGAAGGGGTAAGGGGAAGGTTCGACATTGTGGATGGGCTTCGAGACAAGGCTAGAGTGGTGGCAGAGATGGCCAAGCAGAGGATGATGAGAAGACATTTGACAAGGGTTCGGCCACGAGAGTTCAAGGAGCAAGACTTGGTGTGGTGAGCTCAGGGTGAAGCATGGAAAGACCAATGGGAAGGGAAGCTAGCAGCTAACTGGGATGGACCTTTCACGATCACTCAAAATCTTAACAATGGAGCATATCGGTTGGAAACCTTATTCAGTGGACCTATCCCTCAAACTTGGAATGCTATTCATTTAAAACATTATTACAATTGAAAGCATAATGTAATTAGGGTACTCTTTTTCCTTACTCAGCTTTTATCCTTAAAAATAGAAGAAAGGGTTTTTTCAAAAAGGTTTTAATGAGGCCCAAACAAATTAAAGTTAATGCAATTTCAACTATTCCCCAGGTATTTGAGCAAATATGCATGTTAAACAATTTTTTTTTTTGCTAGAACATCTCGGCCAGGTCGAACCATTCGAAGCTGAAGTTCCCTCCTGAGTACGTCTCGGTCAAGACGCACTTCGTGAAAGCCAAGGTTCCCTCTCGAGTACATCTTGGTCAAGTCGAACCATTCAAAGCCGAAGTTCCCTTGATGCATGCATGATGCAGTTCCAAGCCACACAAGCTTGATTTAGATCGTCCAGAAGCAAATCAAAAGAACTCCAATGAAGCAAAATCAAGAACAAGAAAATAGAAAAATTGAAAAGGTGAAGAAGATGAACAGAATACAACGCCACGATCCGTGAAAATCGATAAGTTGGAGGTGGATTCACCATAAGGAGAAGCTTCCTTGATAAGAACCAATGGTTTCACTCAAGAACCAAAGAGAGAACTAAACTCTCACAATAAGCAATGCTTATTTCATTTATCAAAATGAGTTATATGATCCTTTACAACTGAGAGTTTCTTCTATTTACAGTGGCTTAGGATCCTATTACAAGCTTATATGAAATCCTATTGCACAAAACATAAAGAAACACATTTTCAAAAATTCCTGCCTCAGACCTTCTGCTAAGCTCAACCTTGCGCTTAGCGCTACTCTTCTTCGTGTCCGCTAAGCTCAACGTTGCACTGAGCGAGATGCTTGATCAAAGTGAAATTGCGCTGAGTGAGATGCTTGATCGAAGCAAAATTGCACTGAGCTCAACCTTGCATTAAGCGAGCTTCTTCAGTAAATTTCCAAGTGCTCCAATTTAGCTCCTTTGGGCTTCTTCCTTCTTGGCCTTTGATAAATAACCCTTCCTTTAGTCTTTTGGTCATTTATTCTTGAAGAATCTTAGCCTTGGACCTTGTCATTGGTCCTTTAAATTCGTAAAGTTCCCCTAGGTCCTCATGTTCATTAGGTAGCCCTCTATCACCTCCCGAGTACGTCTCGATCAAGACACACTTGGTAAAAGCCAAGGTTCCCTCTCGAGAACATCTTGGCCAGGTCAAACCATTCAAAGCTGAAGTTCCCTCCCGAGTACGTCTTGGTCAAGAAGCACTTTGTGAAAGCCAAGGTTCCCTCCCGAGTACATCTTGGTTAGGTCGAACCATTCGAAGCCAAAGTTCCTTCCCGAGTACGTATCGGTCAGGATGCATTTCATGAAAATTTGGAGAATATGGGTCGTTCTAAAAGTGGAATATCTTTGGCTTATCCCCATAATACAAAATTTGGAAAAATTATTTAAGGTAGAAACATCAAAGGAGTAGACAACAGAAAAATTCCGCAATACTGAGACAGATAATTATAAAAGCCTAACAAGTTCTAGCATTACAAAACAGTCAATAATATGGCCACCAAAAGGCCCAAAAGTTACAACCAAAATAGACAAAATACATTAGACAAATAAGATCACTCTTCGTCAAAAGACCGAGCATTGGTTCATCTGCCATTTCCAGCCGCCTCCTCTTGGCAAGTCTCCAAAGCCGCATCCTCCTCCATTTCTTTGTTAGCCTCTTCTCCGCCGAACCCCGTGCTGGTTAAGGATGTCTCGACCACGGCCTCAATACGCATAGTTGGTCCGACCCTAAGATCATCCAAGCTAATCACCTCGTTATTTTGAATATCTTGGTTCATGTCAAACTTTGCATCAAGAGGAATGCCAAAGAGGTGGATATCCAAACGAATGGCATGATTGAAATTGGCCTCATGCTCATCATAGATCTTGTCCAAACAAGTGACTTGTAGCTTCTCCTTAGCACCAATTATAGTGGCCAAGTCTACTTCGGCTTTCGAAGCTATGCCTTTAGCAGTTAGGGCTTCCAAGCTATAAGTCTCGGCTAAAGACCGAGCAATAGCAAGAGCCTCCTCCAACAAGGACACTGACTCCTCCAATGATGTACCTTCTCAGTGGCCGAACTGAGATGTCCTTTCAGCATACGGACCTCAAATTGAAGGGTAGCCTTCTCATTTGAAGTAACCTAAGCAATTCTTGAGTGGCCTAAAGATTGGACTCATCAATTTGTAGTTCAAGGGTGGGGTGCAAGCCTATATGCCGAGCCAAGTAGGCTGCTCGTGCTGTTAGATCATAGTACCGAGCCCAATTGGTCGCGTGGTTGACATCAACTACAACAACGTGCCCCTCTTCAATTATGTTGGTCGACACCACTAGATTTCGAGGATTGAAACTCTCAGTAAAAATGTTGATCCCAAAAAGGGGATTGGCAGCAGTAGGATCGAATGTCGAGACTTCCTCCGAATTACGCTAATTCCTTTTCCCGTGACGAGAATTGTTCCCTGCATCACCCCCCTTCTTGCTATGATGCCTTCAACGTTTATCTTTCTTTGCTTTAGGCTTCGGTGGTACAGCATCTTGAGGCGAAGCTTATGGAGGAGTGTTCAGTGGAGTTTGCAAGGAGGCTGTGATATTCTTACTGGTCACGTTCCTCTACATCCGAGCAACATTGAAGTCAAGCACATCAACACCGGCATCGACCATAATACCTACACAAAAAAAAAAATGATAAGTGATAAAAATAAAATAAGACGGATAGAAGGGCGAGGATCGGTAATACCATCAGTCTCCTTTTCAGGCCGAAGGGAGTTTAGTAGCCCTACCAAAAGCTTCACGCAAAGGCATTGAGGCAAAGTCAGCAAAAATGCTAGGTCCTCCCTCTCAATAGGGGTCATGAGTGATTTTGGAAACTTATCAAACAGTCGAGGGTTGCATACCCAATAAAAGGGAAAAAGAGGCTTCCCCCTTGGAGTCATAAAAATAGTTTCAACCTAAGGTAGGCCGAATAGCTACTTTGAAGAAGTTAGTCTTGAAGTCTTTATACGAAGTGGTGTATGGCATAAACAGGGGTTTTATTGTCCTTCGGTACAGGGACACCCACCAGCCTTATTAGAAGGGGTGCAACGAAAGAAGTATAGAAATAGTCCTAGCGTGGGGCACACATGAGTGTATATACAAAGGGCTTTGAAGGCTTGAATGACCACCCACACGTTTGGGTGAATTTGGGTAGGTGCAACGTTCATTACTCGAAGCACCCCCATGGTGAAGGAATCAAAGGGAATATTTACGAAAAGATCATGGAGCACACGAGTATACATATAGAAAAGTCTTTATTTTCCTTTCGATGTCCCAAACAAACCAAATCTCGGGCAACGATTTCGTTTGAGCAATAGCACCGAAGGGTGATGGACACTTGGCATCATCGTCAAACGAAAAAAACTGGACTGAGTTGCAAAACAAATCCAAACTCACCCTATTTGTGAAACGAGAAGGGAGGGTCATCACGGCCGGATCAACCCAATCATACTCGGAAATTGGCTCACGCCAAGGCAGCGGACCCTAAGGGCAAGCAATGGACACCCCAGTCTTAACATTCGAACGAGATGATGACTTCAGTGGCCAAAGGCCGAGCGACGAGGGGTTCAAACAATGGCGGGATGAAGTCCCAACCTCAGGAAAAGAACCAGGCATATGAGTAACACCCTGGTTCAGCCTAAGGCCATGAGAGGGCGAAATGTTAGCATCCTCGACAGAATGAGAAGTAGATCTCGGTGCGCCAGGAAAATCAGCATCAACACCAGCACTTAGGACCGCCACAGGAACAGATCTCGGCGAAACCAAGGTGTCGACATCGCCCTCAGGGGGAGGGGATGGAACTGGTGGAGAGGAAGGATGAATAAAATCCTTCCCAATGAGCATGGCTAACGGGATCCCGGGGTTAAGGACCTCGTTATCAGTCCAAGAGTTACTAGACGGATAGTCTAAAGAACTCTCGAACTCTTCTGAAAGATCCAGCATCCTTCGGAGAGCTCGGCCACGATCATCATAGCTCTCGCTGAACGTTTCGCCACTCGAACTCATCAATTTAAAAGGCAAGAAAAGCAACGAGAAAAAATGATACCTGGACTTGGCGCAAAGAAGACAGACTAAAGAGGAGGCTCGGCAAGAAGGAGAAAAGATTGTGAAGGTAAAAATGGGGAGGTTAAACACTATTTATAATGGCATGGGCCCAGGCATAAAAGGCCCACCTATAAAATCCATCATGTAAAAACTCATGGGAAAGTGTAACCATCACATTGGAAGATTGACAGTTACAGAAAAATTTGAAATTTAAAACTGAAGGGTACAAGCGACAAAAGGCATAGACAAACCCATACAAATGTAGACCATGACCATTTAACCCAATCAACTAAGGGCTCCTAGCTGGCATACCACAACCAGAATGTCAATCACGTGTAGGAATGGCAGTGCACAGACCGCAAACACCGAGGCTCGGAAAGCATCAAACCCTTTAACATGTTGTCAAAGGGCTTGGGGGGGCTTGTATACTAGACCGAGCTCTAGGACCTAACCAAGGGCCAAACCCTGGGTCACTAACTAGGAGCCAAACCGTGAGCCATGGCCAAACCATGGGTCCTAATAGGAGGCCAGACCCTAGGTTCCAACAGGGAGCCGAGCCTTGGGCCATGGTCGAACCCTAAGATTCTAACCAGAAGTCGATCCCCAAACCAGGGTCGAACCTTGGGCCACAATTAAATCCTAAGATCCTAACTGGAAGCCAAACCTCGGACCAAGGCCGAACTTGGAGTCCCAATTGAGGGCCGAACCTTTGGTCGTGGCCGAGGGCTGAACCCTGGGCCATGGAAGAAGACCGAACATGAGCACTCATGGAGACTGAAGGAAGAGATAAGAAGTGAGGAATGCATAGGAAACTTGGAGTAAGATGATTACTGTAAATAGAACATGGTTAACGTAAGTTAACTTGGCTTAAAAGAAGTATGAACGAGGCACTAACCAAGATTAAGGTAACAGTAATTGAACATCCAGGCCCATGGACCTGGGCCCAAGGTATCTTGTATAAATAGGTGAATAGTTACCTTTGATTTGACAACATATCACCCATATATTTAGTCCAAACCTTACTTGGGCGTTGGAGTACCATTGCAGGTACCCCAGTCATGGTTCAACATCCTGCCTAAATTTACGGATCAGGAGATTGGAGCACCTAACGTAAGGGAGCCTAACGCAAGACTAAACCGAGGAGATTAGTCAAGAGGAAAGGATATCTGGCATCCGATGAGACTTTAGTCTCGGTGCAAGAATAGGACACACATAATTGATTTTCAGCCATGTAGTGATGCATTATTGGTGAAACAAATGCTTACATGGCATTAATGTAACCTCCATGTTTTCTTTGAACTCATCTAAACAAATAGTACACTTTTCCAACACAACATCATCAACTAACTTTATTTTCTCAAGGGATTCAATGGTCGTGCTTGATGCAGGAACCGAAACCATTTCATCTTGTCTCATGGACTCCATCACAATCTAGTTGTAGATGCCACCATCGCGCTCATCGTATAACCTTCGAACAAAAACATTCAAAAGCAAAGTGAAAACACACAAATTGGAACTTTCATAATGAAAGTCAGGACGACGATTTAGGACAACAGCTTTGGCATATGTTACTACATCGGGCATCACTGTGGGAATCAGCTCATTGGGAATGATTGGGTGGGGGAAGTGCATTTGCATGTACGATGGACTGTTTTCTAATAACTCTTGCCTGGGCAAGAACATAGAATTTTGAAAGGAAAACTGTATTTGTGGTTGTGTTTGAGCTGCATAGCAAAGTTGATGTGTAACGTTGACCTTCAAATTAAAATAATCCCCAACATATTCAAGGGCATGATAATTTTCTAAGTCAACTTCATCAAAAGGGATACAAATAATTTCCCGTGAGAAACCAAATGGCATGGATGCCACCGCCATGATTTAATCTATTAATTGAAACAACTAATAGAAGTTGGATCTAATTGCGAGTAACAATGACAAATTGAGAAAATGAATACATGACCTTAGAAAAAAATAGTGAAGAGTGTCAAAGTAGGTGACAAACTAAAGGAAGAATAAACAAAGGTGATTTTTTTCTTTTCCTTTCACTCGAGGGTTTATATAAAAAAAAATATGGTTCTTTTCTTTATACGTACAAAAGAATGAAAATGTAAGGTGTAACTTTTTACTAAAAGACATGACCAAGAGTCATGGCAGGTGTCTGTTTATCAAAAGTAGTAAGATATGATTAAATAAGAATAAATTAAAAAGATTAAACCTTTGAAATTAAGGGAAAATAATAATAAACCTATAATCAAAATAATGATAAGTTTCATTTAGAATAAAAAAGAAAAAAGAAAACATTTTAGGTTGATTTTCATTCTTTTTTAATGAAAAAAGTTGAAGTGATGTTATATTAACCATTTTTCATTGACCCACGATGAACCAATTTTTAGATTGATTTTCCTTCAATTGAGTTGTGTTTATTTGAAGTTGTTAACTTTTTGCTAAAATCCGTGACCAAAAGTCAAGGGATATGATTATTAATATTTATCGAGAGTCATGAGATATATGATTAAATAAGAATAGATTAAAAATATTAAACCTTTGAAATTGAGGGGAAAATAGTAAAAATGAATTGTTAATCAAAATAATAACAATATTCATTTAAAATAAAAAAACAAATAATAAATAATTTAGGTCTTTTTTTTCATTTTATTAAGGAAAGAAATCAAAACAGTTATATTAAGATTTTCCTCTTACCCATAATAAACCTTTTTTTTTATCATTATTTTTACTGATTTTCCAATACTTTGACCCATTTTTCTATAAGTCAGTTATGTGATTTATAATAGTAAATAAATAATATAATATTATAAAGTCTAATAAACAATAACTTATACCTTTTAATACTATTATTCTTAAATTCTTAATTATAACTTAATCGTTTCATATTGAATAATTTTTGTTTGATAAAATTGTGTTGTTTTATTTTGTTTCTTAATTTCAATGACCAAAATAAATATTATTATAGGCGTAATAGTTTTGGGCCAGGGATGGAGCCACTTGGTGACTTGGGGGCCACGGCCCCCGGATTTTTCAATTTATATAATAATAATAATAATAATAATAAATATTTTAATATTTAAATAAATATTTTAATTTGTAATAAATTAAATATATTTAGATGTTATTTTTTTTCTTTATTTACAATATATTTTATCTTCTTTTATAATATTTTTTTTAAAAGATAATAATATATTTTTTCTTTAGATAAATATTTTGTTTTTCTTATTATAATTACTATGGAGATAATTATTTTTTTTTTCTTTTTAGATAAAATATTTGAATATAATTTATTTTTAATATTATTATTTTTTCTTATAATCTATTTTAAATGTTATAAATAAATATATTCACAAGTCTTTATTAACATGTTCAATAATTAGAATGTGCATAAATCTAAACACTTTATATTTAAACCTTACAATAAGCAAATTAATGTTACACTATAATCAATCAAATTTACTTTTATTGCGTGGTTATTTTATAGTCACAACATAATATTACTCTTTAATTTCTAACAATTTGAAAATATATAATTTTTATTTATTTATTATTGACTAATATCTTTCTATAACTAAGCTAATTCATTATTCCCTTAAAAAAAACATAATTCCTTATATTTAAATAGATTTTAAGAACATAAAATATTTTTCTAAAAAAGTAGGATAAAACGAAGATGTCATTATTTATTATAAATTGATAAAAAAAAATCTCTATAATATATAAAACTAATGAATAATATTTATAATATTCTTGAAATTTTTAAAATAAATATTTAATTTAATTGATGATATATATATATATATATATATATATATATATATATATAATATTTTAATAAATTATTTTATTATCAATATATACAAATAAATTTTGTATATATATGAATATAAATTTGGCCCCCCTACCTAATGGGCTGGCTCCGTCCCTGTTTTGGGCATTTCACTTAAAGTTAATTAGCACTTGTATTTAATCAACACATGCACCTCTTAATATACTCGACAATTAATTAACACTTGTTCCCTCTATTTTAAAATGATAGGTATGATATCTAATATGACATAATAAGATAAGAGAAACAGACAATATTGAAAGGAATTGCTGAACTGTTTGAAAAAAATGAAGTGTTGAATATTTATAGATTGTCATGGCAGATGTTGTTGAACTAACCGACCGAGGTAGGGCTAGGTATGCCATTTTAAATATAAGGTTTAATGTTATTTTTATTACATTAAATTTCATATTTTTTATATTTTGGTATATAATATTTTAAAAATTTTATTTTGTTATTTTAAATTATATTAATTATATTTTGCTACATAATATTTTAGTTGTAAACATAAACCAAAGAAAATCAACAATCTTGAAATTTAAAATATCAAAATTTAACTAAAACATAGTTTAAAGTGTTAAAATGAGATTTTTAAAATATTATGTACCAAAAAATATGATTAAAACATAATTTAAAGTACTAAAATAAAAATTTTAAAATATTATGCATGAATTAAAAAAAAATTTAATGAATTAAAAACAACATTAAACCTAAATATAATTGAGTTCGATTTTCCTCTCTTTAACGAGTCTATAATTACTCAACTTTTGTGATTTGTTTCTGCTTATGCGTAAAGCCTTAATCTACGGATGGGAAGAGAATAATGTATTTTATCACTATAAAAAAAAGTGAAATGTTTTACGAACACAACAGTACGTATAATCACGTGAATGATTTTATAACATCTATGAGTGTACAAGTACAACTATAGTACTATTCCAACAAAAGCATATTAAGATCCTAAAAAAAAGAGGAATAACATATTAAGAGGTTTATAATCTCAGAGAAAGACAACCACTTCTCCAACACAACTTCTTTATTGGTAATTTTGATGCCATGCAAGAATAGATTTTTCATTCTTTATTGGTAATTTTGATGCCATGCAAGAATAGAATACCAAAAACAGGAAAAAGGGCATTCTCAATTTTTCATTCTTTACTGGTAAATTTGATGCCATGCAAGAATAGATTTTTATGTTTAAATGACCCAATAAAATTTAAACACGAGAGTTTAAAATGTATATATAGGAATATGACATCTCTTTAAATTGAGTCATTATCATGAATTTTTAAATGAACATTTTTTTTATTATGTATAATAGATACGGAAATCTTTGAATTTTTATAAATGAATAAATCAAGATGTATTATATATTTTTTTAAAACATCAGCGTGAAATATCGTTCTTTTTCTTATTATATGCATGAAACATCATTCTTCTTTTTCCTCCTTCTTCATATTTTCGGTATTATTATCATGATTAATAGATAGATATAATATAAATTTCAATTATTTATTTGAGAGTAAAAGTAAGAAGGAAATGATGTTGTGGGTTCCAAATATATATTATTTTTTTTTCCAAAATGATACAAGTAATAGAGAGAGATAAAAAAAAGTAATATTGTTTTTGTTTCTTAAATAATAAATAATTTTATGATAATTAAGAAAAAATAATGTAAAGTATAATATTTTAAGTTAAATTTACTTCTTAAATTAATATAAAAGTTTTTATATAATTTTTTTCAATGCTTTTTTTAATCCTTATAAATAAATAACCAGAGAGAGTTTTTTTTTCTACTTTTTTCTCGTTCTCTTTATCTTGTCTGTTCCTTTATTTTATTTTTTCCTCTACATTTCATTTTTAGTACACTATTTAGCATTAATTATAGAAATTAAAGTTCATTCAGGCAATGATTGCGTGTACATGGCGAACAAAAACTTTATGCAGTACTTACTATAAAACCATTGTCTTAAAAAAATAATTCATGTTACTGAAGTACTTTACATATTTTACAACTAATTAACGTTGTCCAAAAGGAATAACAAACTTTCGTTACTAATCATGTGATTATTTTCATGCTTAAACCTTCAAAGCAAATTTTCCCGCCTCTTTTCATTTTGGTTTCTATAATGGCTATGGTTTCATAGAGTTCATGTACGAGTGATTCCAGTACACTAATTGCTCCGTGTTATTCAAGAATAAGGTAAACGATGTACGTTTTTTATGATAATTAATAATAATAGTAATAATAAGAATAAAGCATAATAAAATTATAAATTTATTTAAGGATACAAGAAATTAAAGGACGATGATTTCATCATTAATATTCATTTTTTGTCATTAATATTTATGTCACTTATGTTTTAGTTACCATTTTAAAAAAATTATATATAAATTGTATTGTCATTATTGATAAAAAAAATTTTTAGTAAAAGAGGAACTGAAATGCTCGTTGACTCTTCAAGAGGCAGCTTCAACGACAATTAGAAAGTACAAGATGGAATCACTGACATATGATTCTTATGACTAATATAGCATAAGATCAGGATGCATCTAGGAATTTAATTAGGGAGGGGTTAGAATTGTTTTTATAAAAATTGAAAATAAAATTAAAAAAAATATATTTAATGTAAAATTTATAAAAAAACAAAAACAAAAAATAGATATAAAATTTGTCAACTTTTTTAAAAATTGAGAGTAAAATCTATAATCATGTGATGTAAGAGTAAAATAATAGAATAAAATTTATAAGATTTTAAAAAATTGTAAATGAAAAGTATCAAATTAATTTATTAACAAGTGAAACTTATAAAAAATAAATAAAAATATAATGAAATCAAATATTTATTAGATATAAAATTAAGATACAATCAACTAATAAAAAAATTTAAATAAATATTAACTTAAAAATCTATCTTTTTAATAATTTTTTTTATTAACATTTTTTATTTTACACATATATACATATAAGAGAAGCCTAAGATCCCCCGTGAATCCGTACCTGCCTAAGATGCTATTGCACTAGCAATTATGTGTGACACAACACCACGTAGGTTGTAGTACTACCAAGATGTTGGAAATTAAAGATGTTGGTTGATAATGAAAATTAATTTCTTGTAGTTTTTGATGGCATGCAGTTGTGGGGGGTCACTGGAGGTTCAAATTCAAATTCCTCAGCCTGAGAAAAAAGGAACACGAAATATTAGAGTCAAGAAGATCAAACAAATTTTCTCGGTTGCATTTGCTTAGTTGGTAGGTGTAGTTTTAACTATATATTGGCATAAACTTCTGCTTTCTTGTTGAAAAAAGATTATTCTGTGGAGAGTTAGCAGCATTGTTTGATAAGCAACATGTAGGAATATGAAGCCATTAACGTATAAAGGTGTTTAGTTGAGTTGATCGAGTCAGAAGCTACGTGAGTTATTGTATATTTTCTGGTACTGTTACTCATGGTAGTTAGTATCACATGAATCTCGATCCGATTCATGCGATATGATATGATTTAGAGGTCCAATGATGCGAATTGGATGGTGTATTGTTCTTGTAACTGAGTCTGTGACCTGAATCGTGCGAATCGCACGAGAATCGCTAGAATCGCGATTTCTATATGAATCGCGCGATTCTGGAACTAGTTGGGTAGTTTGTTTGGGTTGTTGACGGATAAGGCCTTGCGATCTTCCCTGTCACTAGATGAAAGCCTTGCGATCTTCTTCGTCGCCGACGAAAGCTTTTGCGACCAAGACGCTTCTGACCTCTCACTTGTCCACTTGCGTTGTCTTCCTCTCTTATAGGGGCGGCGCAAGCTAACAATGCTGTTTATGGATCATGTGTTAGGTTCCCTCTATCTCTATCTTTCTTTTTCTGTGTCACTGTATTGTTCACTCCAGAAGATTTGAAACGGAAGTTGCAGAAAGAAGAAAGATGAGAAACGACGGTAGAGATAAAGAGTGTCTAGGTCTTCGCACTTTGTAATTATTTTTTTATGCTCCCTCCTTTTAGTTTGTTGAACTTTTACTTTGAAACTACTTTAACTTATCTTTTTATCTGTTTTTTAATAAACATAATATATAATAAGTAAACTAAATAATATTAGTTAAAATTTAAAAATATACCATAAACCAATAATAATAATAATAATAAACTAAATAACTATATATGTGTGTTATGTATGTTTTATTTGTGATCATGAATCTTACGATTCACCATTCGATACAATTCATCTTAATTCGATTTGGAAGTTTTTCGATACATTATTTGCATCCTATTTCAACTACCATGCTGATACTATATACTACTGATACTCGTACTCGATTCTTACATTAAAGGGATGTATATAGTACTTTTTTCCTCCTGATCAGAGGCTGAATTAGTTTTCTTGTAGTTAGGGAATGGCACTCGTACGTCCAGACTCAATATGTTTAACATCCTGAACAAAGAGTTCGTAATGCCTTTTCACTTCCTCAGCAGTTTTGTTGCCACCAACAGCATGAGCAACATTGTACCAATGGTCAGGGGTGTCCTTGTCATAATTAAACAGCTAGAGCCTTTTCAAAGGCCTTGTTGTCCTTCACACTCCATGACCCTGAGGCTGAGATTGAACTCGATGCCATTTTCTTTCTTTCAGAAGAAAAATGGTACTCTAAGCTTTCAAACTCAGGAACAGTGTGTGTGTGTGTGTAGTGACCAGACTCAAGGAAGAGCTGATGTGTTGGGAGGTAGCACTGCCTGCTCCTTTTATAAGCACAAATGGAAGGGCATGTAACTATGTATTAGGTGGGGTAGAGCCAGTTGGCATCAAAATCTTGCCGAAATGAAAATAGAATTATTATGATTTGTCTTCTTAGGAACCATGGAATTAGAGTTAGCAGAGATGTGGGAGAATCAGTATTTTCATACAGTAAAATCCAGTGGATGTTTTGATAAGACTAACCACATGAGCTTTTTAATTAAACCCTTTTTCTTTTGTGTGTGTGAACATTTTATATTCTTTAAGTTTGAAGCTTGTATAAACTTTTACAGAATAAGTACAAAATAGGGTTAAACTATTTTTATGAGTTGTTATAATTAAGCTGTTTTTATAAGCTATCCAATAAAGGCTTAAATTACTGTTCATTAAACAGTGTTTTCTTTCTCCAAATGTCTTTACAGGGTTTTCATGCTGCCACGATGATGTTTTCAATTTAAATTTTATATACCTTTATTTCAAAAAATAAAATAAAATAGTGCATATGTGACAGGCATATATTTTTCATATATTTTTGTTTTGGTTTAGAATTTTTAGGGTGATAGAAAGACTAGCCAGAGCATGTGAGAGTGGAATTTGCTTGATTCCATGGTCAAGTCTTGTTTATATAGAATGTACTTTTATCTTTATCTATTTATTTAGAGATAAAGATATTATCATTATCATACATAAAATAACAAATTAATCTCAAAGATAAAGATTATTTTTATCTTTTTACAATTATTCTATAGAACTATTCTCTTAATTATCTTCATGATATTATTTCTTGAGTAGAGGACGGTTAGAATCTCGTTTGGCAATAAGTAGATTAGCAATTGTCCGATCGGCAAAATGATCGGATGGTACACAGTCCCTTAGCCTCAAGCGCATAGCGCGAAGAGGCTAAGGTTAGTCTTGTTCAAGTGGTCGGCCTTTACTTCTTTGTCTTCATCATTTGTTTGAATAACAATAGTCCTATCGACAAAATGATCGGATGGTACACAACCCCTCAGCCTTAAGCGCATAGCACGAATAGGCTAAGGTTAGTCTTGTTCAAGTGGTCAGCATTTGCTTCTTTGTCTTCATCGTTTGTTTGAATAATGATCTTCCCATTGATAAAATGATCGGACGGTATACAACCCTTTAGCCTTAAGCGCATAGCGCGAAGAGGCTAAGTCTTGTTCTATTGAGGCAATCAGTCTTTCTTCCTTTGTCTACGATGCCTAGTTGATTGATGGTTGTCCAGTCAACGAGATGATCGAATGGTATACAACTCCTCTAGCCTTGAATGCAAAGCGCGAAAAGGATAAGTCTTGTTCTATTGAGGTGATTGGTTTTTCTTCCTTTGTCTACGATGTATAGTTGATTGACAGTCGTCCAGTTGATGAGACAATCGGATGGTACACAACTCATTTAGCCTTAAGCGTGAAGTGCAAAGATGCTAGATTGACTTGCCTTTAGCCGATTGATTTCAGTCCCTCATTGACTTGTTGTCGATGTTTGGTTGATCGTTCATTCAACTATTGCATGATTGACTTTCTACTGAGCGAGGTGTTCATGTATCATTGGGGCTCCTCAAGAAGTTTCTTTTCGTATTTTATGGTGCCACGTGTCACACATTGGTTGGTCTTTCCGTCTCGTGCGTGTGGGCCACGCGCTTGACTTTTATAAAGTGCAATTCTGTTATCGACTAGATTCAAGTACTTTTCCTTTTATCATATCTTTTGTAAATGTCGTATTCTTATTCATTTTCAAGTTTTTGTTTGGATATGTCCTACATTTTAGTTATAATAGATACCTATTTCAAAATAATATAAGTGTCAAAGGGGGTTTGTAATCCGAGTGTATTAACTTAACGAAAACTTTAAATGTTCTCAAAAACATTTTTGGTATGCATGCTTTCCCTATCCGTAAACTATATTTTTCCAAGTTGATATACGTAAAGCCGTATTTTTCTGAGTCGATGTAATTTTATAATCGAAGTGTTGCCATATATGATTTGAGCATGATTTTGTATGATCCGA
The DNA here is from genome assembly GCA_014843725.1 of Amphicarpaea edgeworthii. Classification (NCBI taxonomy): domain Eukaryota; kingdom Viridiplantae; phylum Streptophyta; class Magnoliopsida; order Fabales; family Fabaceae; genus Amphicarpaea; species Amphicarpaea edgeworthii. The sequence goes on from CM026324.1 coordinate 9,973,406, forward strand.
ATGTGGTTTGGCGAAGTTTCCTTCATTTCATGCAAAAAGGGGAGGTACAAAGTACTTGGCAATAATAGTAAGCAAAACTATGGAAAACGCAAGGAAAATGACAAAAACTTAAGGAAAGCAAAATGTCTTAAAGGAAAATAAGCAAAAAGAAAAGGGGAATGAAAGGTTGAACCACGATTAGCCGAGGAAAAATGATTCAGTGGAAGTCTCCGAGTGTCGGTTTCTCATGTTGGTCGGCCACGAGCTGAGCTTCTGAGTTGGATCGGCCAATAACTCGTGATGGGGGGGCTTTGATTCCGTTGCTTCGTGTCTTTCTTTTACTTGTACTTCGATAGATAGCCTTCTCGAATGAGTTTTTTGATTTGCAAGGTGAGGGTAAAGCACTTTTTAGTGTTGTGACTAGGTGCCTTATGGAATTCGCACTAGGCTTTCTTGTTGGCTCCCATCATCCTACCATCTGTGGGAGGGAAAAGTAGCAATTTGGCCATGTTTACATCTCTTATGATTTCCCGACGGGTGACTTTTAGCAGAATGGTTTCGATCGGGCTCAGTTGACTTACCGCATAATTGTAGGAGTTTTCGTGTCTTCTTGGTTGGAAGTTGTTCTCTTGCCGTGACCACGTGTTCTGAGGGCGAGGGTATTCCTTTATGGGGTCTGATTGATAGGTTGGTCGCTTGGTCCTGATTTCTTTTCTCTCTTTATTTATCGTGTCTGCCATGATTTATTGTGCTTCAATGTGGCACGCCACTCGAGATTGGACTTCTTTCATTGTTTGTGGGTTTCTATGGATTAATGACTCAGCGAATGGTCCAACACTCAGCCTTTTCATGAAGGCGATCATGAAAAACTTCTCATTAGGGTTAGGTATTCAAACAGTCAATCTGTTGAACCAATTGAGGTACTCCTTTAATGATTCTTGGAGCTGTTGTTTCAGGTCAAAAACGTCACTTGTTGGCCAAATTGCTCGATGAAGATTTTGGAGAGAGCGGTGAATGACGTTTATGCATCAGTCTAGGAGTCCATTGAGCCAATCTAATGCCGTCAAAGACAAAGTTCCCACAAATAGCTTGCACCTGACTGTGTCGGAACCTCTGCTAATCAACATTTAGGCTCGGAAGGTTTTCAAATGTTAGGTTGGGTCCCTGGAGCCGTCGAACATCGTTATCTCAGGGATCATGAAGTGCAGGGGGAAGGGAGCAATTTCTATCACTTATGAGAATGGTTAGAAATCCCTTTGGGGATCGGCCGCCGCCTCTTTGGCACGCTTCATATCCTCTAGTTGTTGCTTCAGAGCGTTTTGTCCTGTCTTGGCTCCGTTGGCTCTTCTTCTAGAGTCTTCCACTGCTTGCTTCAATTGTTGCACGGTCTCCATGAGTTCTTGTAGGGTAGAAGGGGTGTTTTCCCTCGCTCCTTTCAGGGGAGTATGATTCGGGCTTGAGCTCGTCATTCTCCTTGATTTTTAGATATGTGGTGTAGGGATCGAAGTTTATCGAACCCCACGATGGGCGCCAATGTTTTGGTCTAGAAATTCTGGGGTGATAGAAAGACTTACTAGAGCATGTGAGAGTGGAATTTGTTTAACTTCATGGTCAAACCTTGTTTATATAAAGTGTAATTTTATCTTTATCTCTTTATTTAGAGATAAATATATTATCATTATCATGTATAAAATAACAAATTAATCTTAAAGATAAAAATAACATCTTTATCTTTTTATAATTATTCTATAGAACTATTCTTTTAATTATCTTTATGATATTATCTCTTGAATAGATGACGGTTAGGATCTCGTTCAACAATAAGTAGATCAACAATCGTCCAATTGACAAAATGATCAGACGATACAATTTTATTACAATATCCTAGGCGATATGCACTATTCACACAAGACATTTTTGTTTATATATTTGTTACATTAACGTTTTAGACTCTATTATTATTATTATTATTATTATTATTATTATTATTATTATTATTATTATCTTTGCATATGTTTATAGACTATAATTAATCTATTTTATTTCATTTCATAATTACTTTTCACTTTTATATCCCATTTTATTTTTTTAAGGAACTTTAAAGTTTATTTTATTATTAATGGATCGTTCATAATTATTTTATAATAAATTCTTTATTAGTAATTTATAAATATAACTAATAAAATAATTATTTAAAGAAAAGATATGGTATCTTCATTTCATAATTATTATCATTATTATTATTTAATTGATACTCAAATTATTTATGATTTTACTTTTCACTTTTATAGTCTATTTTTATTTTTTTAAGGAACTTTAAAGTCAATTTTTATTATAAGTGGATCCTTCATTATTATTTTGTAATAATTTTTTTATTTGTAATTTATAAATAAATAAAATAATTATTTAAATAAAAGCTCTACTCTGTAACATGTATCTTCATTTCATAATAATTATTATTATTATTTAATTGATACTCAAATTATTTACGATTTTACTTTTCACTTTTATAGTCTGTTTTTATTTTTTTAAGGAACTTTAAAGTCAATTTTTATTACAAGTGGATCCTTCATTATTATTTTGTAATAAATTCTCTATTTGTAATATAAAAATATAAAAATTTTAAATAATTATTTAAATAAAAACTATAGTTTGTAGTATTTATATTTTCTACCATGTTTTTTTTAATGATATATCATGTTATAATATATATATCTTGATTCGGGTGGATTTTGATTTTGGAAATTTTCATATTTTTATCCCAAACTCTTTTTCAATCAAGAAATATCAAACTCTATTTCCATAATTAATGGATCCTTTCTTATTTTTTTGTATTTGTACCATTGACTATTGTCTATTGCCTAAAACTAATCACATGGGCATTTTAGCTATTCATCCTACTATTACTAACTGCATGCTATTTATAGATTTCAGACAATTTTTTTTTTATTTGTACCATTGACTTTTGTCTATTATCTAAAGTTGAGAGCATCCCATGTTTATCTTCCATTACCCTCATATTTTATTTCTTCTTTCCACAACTTCTCAACAAAACATTTTTCCTTTAGTTCATGTTCACAGAGCATTTTTCCTTTCCTTCATGTTCACAGGGCATTTTTCCTTCTTGTGATCCCAGTGCCATTGAAGAGCATCACCCACTCTTCGTGGGTTCACAAGTTTTAATCAATGTTTTGTTTTCAAAAGCCCAAAAATCCATCTTTTTATGTTCTTCCCTCTTTTATGAGCTTTCAACGTTTCACTCTCATTTTTGTGATTGGGGTTTTTGAAGGGGCAACTCCATCAGTATGTGTTTGATAATGGTTGGGTTTAAACCCCAAAATCCATTTTTTTACTTTCTTCCCTCTTTTTTGAGCTTTCAACGTTTCATTTTCATTTTTGTGATTGGGGTTTCTAAAGGGGGCAACTCCATCAGTTATACATTTGACCATGGTTAAGTTTAAATCCCAAAATCCATCTTTTTACTCTCTTCCCTCTTTTTTGACCTTTCAATGTTTCATCTTCATTTTGTGTGAGGTTTCTGAAGGGTGCAACTCCATCAGTTATGCGTTTGATCATGGTTGGGTTTGAATAAAGGGCGAATAATAGAGCTTTAAGGTATGTATATATATGATCCTTCTAGTTTTTTTGTTTGTTCAATTTTTTCTTCCTTTTCTGGATATGTCATAGACTCTTCTTCCATTTTCGTTATTTGTTTTCACACTTTTGTTTGCTTCTCTCCAGTATAGGGTGTCAATTTGAGTCTATAGGAAAAGAAGTGAAAAGAAGCTTGTGTTGTACCAAAGTTTGGTTCCAAAACTTGAAAGGTACACTTTAGTTTTTTCTCTAATTTTTTTAAGGACATGTGTTTTGTTGTGCTTATGCTTTGACTTTAAGGATGGAATTTTTATTATTGGGAGTTTCTAATGCAAATTTCATTCTTCTCCTTTGTCATTTCTCTTTTGTTTCAGAATATATAACATTATGGTCTTGGTAAATTCATTTACAATTTTAATTCTTTTAGTTTTAAATTAATGAGATTCATATATTGAGTTATTCGTGTTATGTAATGTGATTTTGGTTTTGCATGTTTACACCATTGTTCCTTTACAATTTTAGTTTCAATTGTTCCTTTCATGTTTACACCATTTATTTTCATTTTAAGAGCAGTCTATATATTCACCCTTAAGAACCTCTTACAGGGGCATGATGTTGCTTCCAATGACCACTGCAATGAGGTGATGGGTGTTTCTTCTTTCATCTTTTCTTTTTTGTTTGTATGAAACTATTTTACTTTATCATTTATAATGGTTTAAAATTTTCTCTACTTTTATTATAATAAACTTAACCCCATTTGACTTTGAGGATGAAAGTTTTATTATTGGGAGTTTCTAATGAAAATTTCATTCTTCTCCTTTGTCTTGTTTCAAAATATATAACACTTTGGTCTTGGTAAGTTCATTTAAAATTTTAATTATTTGTTTTAAATTAATGAGATTCATATATTGGGTTATTTGTGTTATGCAATGTGATTTTGGTTTTGCATGTTTACACTATTGTTCTTTTACCATTTTAATTTCAGTTGTTCCTTTCATGTTTACACCATTTATTTTCATTTGAGAGCAGTCTATATATTCAGCCTCAAGAACCTCTTATAGGGGCATGCTGTTGCTTCCAATGACCACTACAATGAGGTTGTTCAGAATTAGGGTATATCTGATTATGATGTAAATCAAGATAGAATATCCTATTCATTACTATAGTTTATAGGCAATAACATCTCATTTAGAGAAAACAATATATTTCCTAATCTTTTGTAATTAATGCAAATAAGCCTATATAAACTATACTCCGTGGTGTATTTAGACACACGGTTTCACTCTCAATGTCTCTGTCTCACTCTATCTTTCAACATGGTATTTAGAGTCAATTGAGGCATCTCCATAATCGTCCTACCTGGAGGACCCACTATTGCTAGAGAATATTTTTTGGCAAACCGCCCATAGATTTGGTTTGCCTTCTTGTCGCTACCTCCTAATTCCGACAACAATATTTTTTTTTAGCGACACCTCCAGCAACCGCCGCTGTCGCTCTGACAACTTTTCTAATCACAACCACCACCATTCGACTTGCCTCGGCTAGATCTTTCCAATTCTGGTCTCGACGTCATCAATCGAATCCTCCACAAGCCTCTGCGCATGCATTTTCAATGTGCCAAACACCACTCACATCCAGCGCGTGACAACGCATGGACCACTCGTTCCAACCGAGCTTCCGACGTCATCCTCGTCCCTCTAGTGCGACCATAACCTCGGAGTGTCACTTTTATCGGAGTAGCTTTGCCGATAACCCCTGCATTATTTTTCTCGAAACTGATGGCCACTCAAACACCAATTAAGGCAGATGCTCTCATCTCCATTTTTTCACTCTTTACTGAAAAATTGGACGGTTCGAATTACCCAACTTGGGCTTCGGACATCACCTTATGGATTATTGATCAAGGGTACCGTGACCACCTCACCACCGTTGCTACATCTGTGGTAGAAGCTGATTGTGCCAAATGGGTTAAGATTGATGCTTGGTTATGCAGTAATCATCAAGTCCACCCTCCACCCCTCAATCAAACCGATTTTCTACCCTTACGAAACATGTGAATCGGTTTGGACTAAGGCACATGCCCTTTACACTAATGACACCCAACGACTTTATGGTGTTTGTCATGACTTGATAACCCTCCTTGCCCCCCAACAATTCGATGGCCCTATGTTTGCATACCTTAGGCAAGTACACACTGCCCTACATGATTATAATGAACTCTTTCTAGTGGTTGCTTTTGTTGCGGCTGAGGCAAAGAAGGACTTGGAGAACTGCAATACCTTCTTTATGTCTTTTGCTTTCTGCCCCCAGAATACTCTACTACTCGTGACCAAATTCTTGGGTCACTCACAGTCCCCACCATGACTAGTGCTTCATCTATCCTTCTCCGAATTCTACCTAAGAAAACCAATGAGTCAACGACCTCAAAATTGAGTGATACTTCCGCTCTTGCCTTTAAGAGCAATCACTTCTCTTGTCCCCATGGTGGAACATCTTCCTCAAAGAGCCATCCCAAATGTGACTACTGTCATCGCCTTGGGCACACCATTGATTGTTGTTGGAAATTACATGGTAAGCCTCCTCGCCCAACCAATGTGGCACAACAAAATCCTCCCACTGACTCAACTCCCACAATAGAACAACCACGTGGTACCCTAGCAACTTATGAAGATTTCCTCCAATGGTTTGAGAGTCGTTAAAATCTTAATGCCATTGTTTTGGTTGCACACACTAGTAATTCATTTGCTTGTGTCTCTCAATCTCTTTCTATGGGTCCTTGGGTACTTGACTCAGATGTGTCTAACCACATATCTGGTAATTGCTCCCTTTTCTCTTTCCTTATTACATCTGGCTGTTTTCCTAGTATCATATTTGCTAGTGGTTCTCAAACATAGGCCAAAGGGCTTGGCACAACCCAACCCCTTCCTTCCCTGATTGTAGAGTCTGTTCTTTATGTCCCCGACTGCCCATTTAACCTTCTCTCTGTCCATCGCCTTACCCAATCTCATAATTGTTTAATTACATTTAATAACAAAACTGTTACCTTGCAAGACCGAAATTTGGGAAGGACGATTAACGTCAAACATGAGTCTCATGGCCTCTATTATCTCTCTTCTATTCCACAAGCATGCCCTGCCATAACCAATCCTTTTACCATCCATGCCTAGTTAGGATACCCTAGTCTTTCTCATCTTCAAAAGATAGTGCCTAGTCTTTCCAAATTGTCTAGTTTAAATTATGAGTCGTGTCAACTTGGGAAACACACCCATACGTCATTTCCTAGTTGTGTCAATAAACAGGCTACATCCCTTTTTGCTTTAATCCATTAAGATGTTTGGGGCCCTTCTTGTATTGCTACCTCACTTAGTTTTAAGTATTTTATTACTTTCATTGATGACTTTACCCGTTGCACTTGGTTATATTTAATGAAAAATTGGTCTAAATTGTTTTCTCTTTTTAAACAATTTTTTTTTTCTGAAATACAAACACAGTTTGGTGTCCTAATCTATTCTTTGCAAAGTGATAATGCTCGAGAGTACTTGTCTCACCCATTTTGCCAATTCATGGCATCCTTCATCAAACATCTTGTGCCTATATCCCTTAACAAAAATGGGGTTGCCGAACAAAAAAATTGGCATCTAATGGAAACAACTCGGACTCTCTTTCTTCATGGTCATGTTCCATCCCACTTCTAGGGTGATGCAGCTTTGATAGCTTGTTATCTCATCAATCACATGTTGTCCTCTTTTCTTAACAACCATGTCCCTCTTTTGTATTATCCCCTAAGACATCCCTACATCCTCTTCCTCTCTGTATCTTTGGATCAACATGTTTTGTACACAATCTCTCACTGGGCCTTGATAAATTATCTCCTCGGTCCATCAAGTGTGTCTTCCTAGGGTATCAAAAATCACAAAAAGGCTATCATCTCTTCTCCTTTACTTTTAATCGTTACTTCATTTCCACTGATGTAACTTTCTTTAAGTCTGTCCCATACTATGAGTTTGTATCTTCTACTCTTGAGCTCCTCTCAACTGCCTCGTTAGTTCTTCCTTTACCACATGTTTCAATAGATGTTCCATCCCATGACCCATCAACTATGGAACCTTTACAGATTTATCAATGTCGCTTCAGCTTTGTTGTGCTACCTGCCCCTAAGCCTAATGGTGAAGCCTTGTCAGACTTTTCCCCGACGCAAACTCCTTTACCTATTCCGAGCATGCCTCTTGACCTTGACCAACCCATTTCCCACAAAAAAGGTACTCGTTCTACTTATAATCCTTCCCCTCACTATATTACATTGAGTTATCACTATCTTTCTCCCATTATACTTTCCTTTCTTCTTTGTCGTCTGTTTCTATCTCTAACACTCCAGGTCAAGCATTTTCATACCCAGAATGGAGGTAGGCAATGCTTGATGAGATGTGTGCTCTCTAAAGGAGTGGAACTTGAGATCTAGTACCTCTCCCCCCTGGGAAATCAATTATTGAATGTCGTTGGCTTTTCACTCTCAAGGTTGGCCTTGACGACAAAATTGATCGATTCAAAGCTCGTTTGGTTGCAAAGGGCTACACTCAAGTATTTAGGCAAGACTACACCGACACTTTCTCCCTAGTGGCAAAGATGGCATTTGTCCTACTCCTGCTCTCATTGTCGCCATTCGTCATTGGTCCTTGTTTCAATTAGACATTAAGAATGCTTTTCTGCATGGTGATCTTACAAAGGAAGTATACATGGAGCAACCACCTAGTTTTGTTGCTCAGGGGGAGTCCTCTAATATGGTTTGTCGACTTTGCAAGTCTTTGTATGGGCTTAAACAAACTCCCCATGCCTGGTTTGGACGATTTAGTACTATTGTTCAACAGTTTGGTATGACGCGCAGTGAAGCCGACCACTCTGTATTCTATTGTCATTCACCACAAGGATGCACATACCTCATCGTGTATGTGGATGACATTGTCATAATAGGAAGTGATAAGCCTGGCATTCTCCAACTCAAGCAATACCTCTCCTGCCAATTCCAAACTAAGGACCTTGGCAAACTTCAATACTTCTTAGGTATTGAGGTGGCCCAATCCAAAGATGTGTTGGTGATATCTCAGAGAAAGTATGCTCTTGACATCCTTGAAGAAACTGGTTTGCTAAATGCAAAGCTTGTGGACACTCCCATGGACCTAAAAGTCAAGCTTCTACCCATTCAAGGGGAGCCCTTATCTGATCTAGGGATATATCGGAGGTTAGTTGGTAAATTAAACTACCTTATTGTCACACGTCCAGACATTTCTTTTGCAGTCAGTGTGGTTAGCCAGTTCTTGAACTCTCCTTGCCAAGGTCATTGGGATATAGTAATTTGAATTCTAAAATATATTAAGAGCGCTCTAGGCAAAGGCCTTATTTACGAAGATAAAAGGTAATGCCTGGATAGTTGGGTATTCAGATGTTGATTAGGCCGGTTCACCCATGATAGACAATCCACATCTGGGTATTGTGTAATGGTTGGAGGAAATTTGATATCATGGAAGAGCAAGAAGCAGGATGTCGTAGCCAGATCCAATGCCTGAAGCTGAATATAGGGCCATGGCATTGGTAACATGTGAGCTCATATGGTTAAAACAACTTCTTAGAGAGCTTTGATTTGAAGCAACTATGCAAATGAAATTGATATGTGATAATCAAAAAGCTTTGCATATTGCATCTAACCCTGTTTTCCATGAGAGGACCAAACACATTGAAGTAGATTGTCACTTCATCAGGGAGAAGATCGAGTCAAGAGAAATCGTCACTAGCTTCATCAATTCCTATGACCAACTGGATGATGTCTTCACAAAATCTTTGAGAGGTCCAAGAATTAGTTATATATGCACCAAGCTTGGTGCATATGACCTATATGCTCCAACTTGAGGGGGAGTGTTCAGAATTAGGGTGTAATATCTGATTATGATGTAAATCAAGATAGAATATCCTATTCATTACTATAGTTTATAGGCAACAATATTTCATTTAGAGGAAACAATATATTTCCTAATCTTCTATAATTAATGTAAATAAGCCTATATAAACTATGCTCCGTGGTGTATTCAAACACATGGTTTTAGTCTCAATGTCTCTGTCTCACTCTATCTTTCAACAGAGGTGATGGGTGTTTCTTCTTTCATCTTTTCTTTCTTTGTTTGTATGAAACTATTTTACTTTATCATTTATCATGGTTTAAAATTTTCTTTGTTTTTATTATATAAACTTAACCCATTTGACTTTGAGGAGTGAAGTTTTATTATTGGGAGTTTCAAATGCAAATTTCATTCTTCTCATTTGTCATTTTTCTTGTGTTTCTAAATATATAACACTCTGAGCTTAGTAAGTTCATTTACAATTTTAGTTCTTTTAGTTTTAAATTAATAAGATTCATACATTGAGTTATTTGTGTTATGTAGTGTGATGTTGGTTTTGCAAGTTTACACCATTGTTGCTTTACAATTTTAGTTTCAGTTGTTCCTTTCATGTTTACACAATTTATTTTCATTTAAGAAACAATACTTGTATAGATGTTGCGATTTAATTTGTATTTTTTGCATGGTTCTCAATATAACCAAGCATTTGATAAAGTTCTGCCATCATTTATGTGTAAGATGTCAGCCAACAGTATATTGTGTTGCATGGTAACTGATTCTTGTCTTCAATTATTATTTGTTGTTGGAATTGCACGGGGTGAACTTCTTCTTGGCTGATGCAAAATTGAATTTTTATGACAAATTCTTAATTCCCTATGCTATGTGCAAGCTGATTCAATCTTTTGTAGTGTGCCTACATTTTTTACTTCTTCAATTTTATCATGACTACTAATTATGATAATTTTAAACTTGGATTTTTTATATTACATTTCTGTTCCATCATTTTTCGTTTGATAGTCCATTCTATGCATCTATAAATATGGCTTTGGTTGTGATTGTGTTCATTCACTTCCTAGCCAGTGTTTCGAGGTATTCCATGTAATACAACATGTTTGAATGAGTTAATACTTCTATTCTGTTGCACTTGCATTGGCTATAAGTGTTTAGTTTGACTCATAAGCTTCTGCATGCCATGATATCCATTGATAAGGTAAACAATTCTTTTGGCTAGCATTAGCATAACATGAGATTTTTAGATATCATCTCTCTTTAAGAAAAGACTTTTTTTACACACAACTTCATCAAAATAATATTTTTACCAATAGATTTCATAGCTTGATCAATACAATTAGAATGTGTTTTTGTGCTCACTGACTATGTAATCTTGTGTTGTGTTTTAGTTTCATTTCACCTCAAAGAAGCATTGTAGGAGAAGAGATCAAGGATAGGTACCTTCATGAAGGCTTTTGAGTTTAATTATAGGTATGTGAAGTACATAGATTGAATATGTGTAATAAGAACAATTTGAAATGTAGTTTGATAGATAATACAAACAATCTAATAAGCCTCATGATGTTTTCAGCTTATGCTTGAATGTAATTGTATTGCTATCCTTTTTTTTTTTTTTTGAGTTTGAGTTCACATGGATATGTTTTTTGAAAGTAAATATAGTTACTTATAAATAAATCTCATGGAGATGAACATTTTGTAGAATTTACATATTAAATAATTCTCATGAATTGTTTCCTTAATGTTTGTATTTTGTATAGTCACTTGATCAATCATGGCAAATTCTTGAAGGAATTCAAAATTTGTATGGTATGTGCAATAAGTAATAGTTTTGCTTTTTCCTACTCATTTGTTTCATATCCCTACTTATACAATGGAGGAACTTATCAAAGACATAAATAATTGTTTACTGAACAATACCATTTATTTTCAATTTTTTAATTTTTTAATTTGTAACATTCACTTTTGTACTCTTTGACTGTCTGCCCAAAGGTCATCACATAAGTTTTGTTGTCACTAGGTTCATGAAAATGGTGTATCTACCTTCCATAATCAATTCATCTCCTTTGCAATTGGTATAAGTTATCTTTTCAGAAATAATGAAGTAGTAGATTAACCTATTTTTTAGCTTTTCCTATAGCTAGAGATTATTAAAGCCTTGACAAGAAATAGAGTTTTGATTCTAATGGCTGAACCATTCTTTTTTTTTAATAGAATAATGATTTCTTACCGTTTTGTATCTCAAACAGTTTTCAAGTTTATACTCTATCAAGAGATAAGGAATTCATGACAAAATGGAAGCTATGCCATGAACAATGTTAATAATTAGTGTTTTAGTATGTAATGGTTTTGCTCTTCTCTCTTAACCTCATTAATATTTATGGAGTAAAGTGGTACTATTCATTCTTTACCATGTTTGAGGCAAAAAAACATTGGAAAAGTTCTCCATTAATATAGTTTCTGACTATTGTGTTGTCCTATTTTTTCTAGGGATTTAACGATATGAGTGTTTAAGGCCTTCAAGGTAAGGAATCTTCCAAATTACTTTTTGTATTGAATAACATATTGAAAAATAGATGCTTAACAGATTAAGGCTTAAAGACTTACCTTATTTCCTGTATTTTGATTGATGCGATTTTCTTTCAATAAGTAGTTGAGTGTCCATATTAGTTTTTGTTGACAAAGGTGTAGTCAGTGACATGTGGAAACAAACAATCATGGATACTCATATGTACTTTTAATGGATATTTGAAGTGAACTTTTGTTTAAAATCATGCGTGTTTATTTCATAATATTTTTGGGCTTTCAATTACAAGGGAAACCAGAGTGGTAAGTATGATATTTGCTATCACTATAGGTTCATGAAAATAGTGTATCTACCTTCCATAATCAATTCATCTCCTTTGCAATTGGTATAAGTTATCTTTTCAGAAATAATGAAGTATTAGATTTATAGAAGTATGCAATAGAGGGTTTTATTTTCTAATCTTAATAGGAGTACATTGGCTGCATATATATAGAATGTGAGGTGTGCTGTTACGATGTAGATTCGTAACAACTTTCAATTAATGATATATTGGCTGTATATTTGCATAACAGCTTGCAGTTAATGCTATCCTATCTGAAATGCTAAATATAATTTAAATGTTTGAATTTGACTAGTGCAGTTGTTGTAGCTCTATTTGTTACACCACCGCAAGATGAAGGTTCCATCTTGGACCTTTATCTTGACGATAAGATCCTGAAATTGAGTTGTAGCTAGAGGTTTTGTCAGAATATTGGCAAGTTGATCTTTGGTAAAGACATGCGAGACCAGCAAATTTTTTGCTTGAACTTGTTCTCAAACGAAGTGGTAGTCAAGAGAAATGTGCTTCATGCAGGAGTGAAGGACAAGGTTGGAGTTGAGGTAGGTGGCTCCAATGTTGTCATAGAGGAGTCTCGGTGGGGTGGAGAAAGGGACATGTAGTTCGGTTAGAAGGTTCATGAGCCACATGAGTTCGGTGGTAACGGTGGCAACGACTCTGTATTCAACTTCTATGGAGGATCGTGCAACGGTACATTGCTTTTGTGATAGCTACAAGATGGGGTTCTTACCAAGGAGGACCATGAATTTTGAAGCAAGTTTTGGCTGTGTGTCCTAGTTTCTCATAGTATTGGCATATGAGGCCAGGTTTGGATGTGTTTGGGGAAGCGAAGCGGCAATAGTTTGGTCCAGTGTAGTTGTTGCGTTTATATTATTGTTGTTTGGCTTTCTGGGCTACATGGGTAATGGTGACCACGTCCATTTGTGATTCATCACGTTTCAGGTCTCGTTCAAAATCAGTGAGGAGGTCATGGAGTTCCTCAAAACTAATCGGGTTTTCACGTGCACGTAAGGTAGTGGATACTCCCCTATACTCTGTCCCTAATCCGTTGAGTGTATGAATGACGAGATCATCTACATCTAGCGGTGCATTAATGACAGCTAGTTCATCCAAGATTGCTTGTATACTAGTGACATATTTGGTCATCGAGCGTGAGCCTTTGGTGAACCATGAGAGCCGCTCCTTTAGGTACATGAGATGTGCTCTGGTCTTGTTGGCAAACATCTTATGGAGGATGTCCCAAGCTTCCTTGGCAGTTTTGACGTTGCCAAGCATGGTGACAACACTGGAGTCCATCGAGGAGATGATGGCATGGAGTATCAGTTGATCTTAGTGTCTCCAAAACTGATAGTCTGCATGGGTTGTTACTGGACACGCATTGGTGCCATCAACAAAGCCTATCAAGTCATAACCGACAAGAATGGCATTGAATTGAACCCTCTAGGCAGGGAAGTTGGTGCTACAAATTTGATGGAGGTCTGTGTGTTGAGTGTCACAACAAACTAGGTAGGCTAAGGTCTGGATCTGTTTGCGTTTAAGCAAAAGCTGCTGATACCATATAGAAGTATGCAATAGAGGGTTTTATTTTCTTATCTTAATAGGAGTACATTGGGTGCATATATATATAATGTGAGGTGTGTTGTTATGATGTAGATTTGTAACAACTTTCAGTTAATGATATATTGGTTGTATATTTGCATAACAGCATGCAATTAATGTTATCTTATTTGAAGTGCTAAATATAATTTAAATGTTTGAATTTGAGTGGTGCGATTGTTGTGGCTCTATTTGTTAAGATTAACCTATTTTTTGGTTTTTCCTATAGTTATGGATTATTAAAGCTTTGACAAGAAATGGAGTTTTGATGCTAATGGTTGGACCAATTTTTTTTTAACAAACTAATGATTTCTTACTTTTTTTTGTATCTCAAACAATTTTCAGGTTTATGCTTTGAACTATTTGGTTGGAATTTAATATTTATACATGGATTTTAGTTTTCATCTACTTTGAATTTAGTTTTAACGGATAATAACAGTCATCTGATTGCACATTTGTTTTAGATGGTTTTGATGCAATTAGAGTATTGAAATACTCTGTAATTAAACCATGACTATATGATTTGTTAACAGTTTATGGTGTTTCTTTTGGCAAACTTTTATACATTTGTTATTAATTTTTCATTCTTGATTTTTATCGATAAGAAAACAACAGCTAGGAATTTGTCTTCTTTAGAACCTGAACTTATAAATTTTGTGGTAATTCCTTTTAACGTCATATTTTCATTATTAGATTATATCTTGTGAATTCAATCATTATCTTATTTGTTATTGTAACCAGATTCTTTGCATTCTTTTTTATTAATATGTATTAATATTAGACTATTCAACAATATTGAATTATGTAAATTTGTAATTTGGACTGTAAAATAAGCAAACCATTAATTAATGCTATGTATGTTCTAATAGGAGGTTGTTATGACCACAATAGTTCTTGTGTCTGGAGACACTGTGAATGCTGAGATTGATATCAATATTGTTAGTTACTACTCCTTTTTTCCATTTGTTGTTTGCTTTTGTTTTAAAGTGATCTCGATACATTGATGTTTTTTTAAGATAGAATTCAACTTCCTTACTCAATATCTATGATTATGGCTAATAGTAAATGGCAGTTCCAAGAGATTGAGCTATAGGATATTGAGGATAATTCTTTTTGGTTTAATATTAATTTCCATGGTTACTATGTCTATCTCTCTAATGCTAACTCATGTTTTTTTAACATATTCTCTTTGCCTGGCATTGAGATATCTTATCCTTATTTTGAGTGCTTTGAAGATTGCTTAACTAATCTAGAACAAAACCACTACATAGTACACCATAAACAAGACAACAAACCTAGAAAATGTGTCTTGCAGGGGAAACGCACGTCACACAGTCACTTGCCGAAAAACGCAGCACACAGAGGAACTCAAATGTTGGAAAACGAATAGCGTAGAGGAACCCAATCGCCAGAAAAAAGCACCGCATAGAGGAACCACGTTGTCAGAAATTGTGTCACGCAGCCCGAAACCACCGCTGAAAACTGCGTTGCGCAGCTCGGAACCATCGTCGGAAACTGCGTGCACAGCCCGCAAAGTGAATGAAAAAGGAAAGTGAAGGAGAAGAAGCATTGTGCGATGTGAGTAATAGTAAAGAAGAAAAGAAACGAAACATGCAATAGAAGTTGAACTATGCAACGTGAAGGAGAAGAAAAGGCACTGTGCACGTGAAAGGCAACTGAAACATTGCTATTCCTAAAATTTCTCATTTTAAAATTTTAAAATTTTAAAAATTAAAAATTAATTAATTTTTTTTTTAAATTTAAAAAATGGCTCACGTGTCCCAGCCGTGTCCTAATACGGCTTAAGTCGTGTCCCATTAATTTACATTGTGTCCCAGCCATGTCCTAGTCATGTCCAATTTTTTTTTAATAAAAATAAAATTGGACACTTATAGGATATGTATTGGGGCAGTGTTAGTGTTCGACACAGTATGACACTGGTACTTTGGCTATGTTGGAGTATCCGAGCCTCATAGCTCATTTCCCTCTCATCCTCTTCAAGGCCGAGAGCTCCACCATACCAAGGAGCATGCTTCTAGAGTTGTGGGCCTCAGGCTTGTTTGTCAATTCGTCTTTGTCTATACCATGTGTAGAGAAAACCCTACAGTGATGGAGACTACAAAATCCCGATGGGGAGTGTGTTGAGGAGTCAATCCTCAGAGGTTGGATAACCACATATTGGTAGTTGGGAAATAATCACAAGGATTCAATGATCCTTGGAGGTGCAACGCTAGGTTGGGCCCATTCCAGACTTAGCGATCCTGACTACATGCAAGGCATTTTCAGTTGGTAAGAGCCTTACCATTGTACCATGGAAAAATGTGTACTCCCTTTAGTCATCCTTAAATCCTTAAAATGTGTAAGACCACTTAGATTTAAGAGTTCTAGTGGCAGTTGGTTAGTAAATGATGTATTTCAGAGACTAACTTTAGAAATATTTAGAATGCGAGTGAGATCCGGTAGACAACCACTACGTCATGGTTGATATGTATTTGTGTGTAACCTTGAATAGTCTTGTTGTGTGTTTCTTTGACGAAGCAAGAAGGATTCACCCTTATGTTTAATTGTAGTTTCAAATGGCAACACCTGTGGGGATAGTAAAGATCTCGTCATCCTTATCTTCGATGCCAAGACCATTGATAGACTGTATTTTAGTGTAACACACTTGGGGGTATTACCATAACTACACTTAATATTTAGAAACGAGGCGCAATAATTAAATTGGTCCACACAAAATCTCATGTGGAAGCTGATAATTTACAAATTATAACATACATGCCACATGTGATACAATTAAGTACATTTCATTCCAACATTACTAGCATCATATGAAACACAAAAAAATATGATACATATCTAAGCTACGTCTTCCAGGATGAAGTTCCATGCTCCATCTATTTCTGTTGAGACCTATTTCCTTAAAAGAAGGGAACTTAAAGGGGTGAGATATAATGTCTTAGTGACTACTCTAAGGACTCTGCAGTTCAAGCTAAACTCTTCTATCTAAACAACCATTTCATCACTCTTACAAGGATATATCCTTACTAAGCCTCTATCAATTCTTCCATTACTATCTCAAGGTCTACGCTTCCCAATATGGATGTCATTCAAGGACTCCTCTCAATACCCTCTACACACTCACTACCTCTCTCTCTCTCTCTCTCTCTACAGATATATGGGTAGTTATCACCCTATAGGCTTTCATCCTCAACGACGACACCTCCTACCCCCTTTTATATGATGTACATTACACTCTTGAGACTATACCAATATCCTCACTCTAGTCTTGACAACCTTGCACCAAGTCGACCTAAGTCCTCAATGCTCTCAAACGTTTTATGCAATTACCCTAACTCACATACTATTGTCGTATCAGTCCACTCAATCCTTATATAACGGTTGCCACCTATCTTATTCCTGTGTAATTTAAGCATGACATGTTAATATTATATAATATGACAACACACTCAAGACATATAGCATTCCATTATTTATATCATCGCTCGCCATTACAATTCCTATTCAATACAATGACATCAATTGGAAAATACAAGCATGTTCCACACAATCTCAAGCAACATAATTCAATGCACAACACCACAACTTTATGCTTGTGCATGACATGCCCTAACTCTATATTCAATGCTCATGTGATATCATATCTAGCTCATGTGAATAGTCTAAGAGTGCGGTCTACCCAGAAGCATCATCGATGTTGATGCCCTCAGCATAGACTACAACACCTAGAATGATTCGCATGTGGTTGTCAGGGCTAGCCAGCTTTGCAAGTACACTAAACTCACAAGATCAACATGAGCTCACAGGGTTTCACACTAGGTAACCCCCAAGGTCCAGGCTAAACTTGCCATGACCCCCACCTTCTTGGTTCATGGCTATTCAACAACTCTCAAATGTTATGATGCATGTTCAAACATTCAAACAAATAATGGTTCCATTGAACCTAGCATCATGCACTAGTGAGCCCATCCTCACCTCTCGCAGGCTAGGTTACTCGCGGTTAGAATACCACCCAAGCCCATCCTTTCCAACTCATAGGCTAGGTCACCTATCTCAATGGCATCCAATGACACCTCATATCACATACTTAGACACTATATATTCACATCTTAGCATTCATATAAAACACCCCACAATATGTAAATCATGTGTTTAAAGTAAGCATTCGCATAAGAAATGACTATTAAACATTTGCACATAAAAAAAATATAGGTTCTGGACATTTTCTGGGAAAAACATCAAAGTTGACCAAAGTAAACGAACAGTCAACTCTCAAGCAGACAGTCAACCCTTGTGCAAACGATCAACTCTTGAGCAAACGGTCAACTCTCATCAGTTTGCTCCTAGCATACTGAAACTCTTATCAGTTTGTCCCAACAGACTAAAACTCTACATAACACCGAAAATGACTTTGTTGTAGAATCTAGAGCCTCCCAAGGGATTCCTTATACTATAATCAAACCTCAAAAGCTTAAGAACAATATCTAACACTTGTAACTCTCATATGGTAAATGCAACACACTACGATCACAAATTCATACAACTTCATCATCATTAACCAGATCCTCAAATCCTAAAAGGTCAACTCCTAATTCTCAATAACACCAAAGGGGAGCAAAATGAAATGACACATCAAACATCACAACCCAATCAACTAATTAACACACCCAAAACTTGATTTCTCTTAATCACCCAAAGAAAACCCCTAGTCTATACTTAGGATTGCAAAAAGAGAAGAATAGGGGTAAGTGAGTTCACTAACAGGAGGGGTTGGGGAATACAAAGGAAATGGACACTCACCTAGACCAAGGCACGAAGGAGAGCTTCATCCTGAGCTTCCAAGTTCATTCTTCTTTTTCTCTTTTCCTTTTACCGTCACTTCTCTCTTCTTTATATTTCTTCCAAGTTTAACCTAGTTTCTTACTCTCCCTACCTCGTGACACTTAGATGGGTAAGGTTTAGGTGGGCTAATTTCCTTATTAGGCCTTGACACCCTCATAGGTCCTACCATTCTATTCTCACTAATTTCTAATACTAGAGTATCTCAACAATAATATCATACTTACATAAATAACACTAATAATAATGGCATAACAATATTACTAACAATATTGATAATAACAATTATAATATAATAACACCACCAATATTAGATATAATAATAATGATAATTATAACAATAAATATACCTAACGCATAGAGACACACATGCTCTTACAACTTGCACACACGTACAAGACATAACTAGTAATGTACTATAATAATAGTGATAACAACTTATATAACACAATTAATATAAGATTCTAATAAGGGTCCTTCTCATGGTATATTCCTAATATTTCAAAAATTGGGGTGTTACATTTAGCATAGTCAAGAGTTGTATTTGGCATATCTAGACATGTTTTTATACTTCATTTTGACCCCTTTTAGTTGAATTTTGTGAGATTGGGTCATTTTGGGTCCAAGTGTCTAATGTTGCTAATTGTCACATTTTATTTGTGTTTTTGACACTATCCCTTGCACAGCTCGTAACTTTTGACACAGATCTCCGATTTTAATGATTCATATCTTGTTTGAAAGCTAGGGAGGAGTTGAAATTTCATGTCATAAAGATTGGCTAATTCGGATGTTCCAAGGTCAAATAAGGGATTCAATATTTTGGTCCTACACTTGTGTAGTTTCATTTTAGTTTGTGATTAGTTTGTAATTAGGGACTGATAATCGTTTTATATACGTAAATATTGCATCAGATTTTGTAGTGATTATCCAACTTTCGCAGGAATTTTAGCTTAGTTTGAAATCATTTAATATAGATTTGTATAGTTTGATAATTCTAACCCTAGGAAGTTATTTTGTGAGAAATATACTCTAATTTATGTGTGCAGGCCTAGATTCAACAGTAAAGGGAGAGTGCAAGAAGAAGACATGACTCGCTAAGCGACACATCTCGCTCAGCGCTTCACTCGCTGAGCGCAACAGCAAGCTACGCGAGCTAGGCGGCCTATGATGCGCTGAGCGCCACATTGCGCTAAGCGAAGTTTTCATTCGAACAGAATACTCGCTTAGCAGGACATCGCGCTTAGCGGAAGTTGCTTTCGAACTGAATATGCGCTGAGCGGAAGATTGCGCTTAGCGGAACACCTGTTCTGAGATGCATTATGCAATGTTTTGCGCTAAGCGAGGCTTTGACTATATAAGCTGCACTTGAAGAATTTTGAAGCATTCAGACTTTTTTTGGATTGGTTGAGTTGCTTCCTCTGTTTTCTCTGTTTTCCTCTGTTCTCTTCTTCCCCTTTTGTAACCTTTTCAAGGCTTCTCATGACAATGAGAGGCTAATCTATTAGTGTTGAGGACTTGGAACTAGGTGCTGATCATGTAAACGCTATTCTTCATATCTATTCGTTGAAATATTCAGTTTAATGTTCATTTCTCTATCTTTATTCTTGTTATATGATTGGATCAGTTATATATGCATGTTTTAGAGTTTATACGCCATTGTGAGATCTTTGTTGAACTTGGAACTCGAGTTTGAACTCTAATGGAGTGTATTTCTAGACATAGGATAGACTCCATTAGCTTCACAAAGATCTCTAAGCTTCATCAAACCACTCAACTGAACTTACCGAGACATCGGAAGTGAGGTTGAGCAGTTTAGGCTTGATTTGATGAGAGATCACGTTTTGAGCACTTTTAGATCGAAGTTAATCTGAACTATTAATGTGAATGGAGAATATATCTTATATGTTTACATGGGAAGCAAACTGGTTGAACCAAATCCTCAATATATCCATTATTCCATTTTAAAACTCAAGCACGCCAACTGTTCGATCATTGTCCTGAATCAACATTGTCGTTTTTATTGTTTATAGTTAGTGTTAACTGTAGTGTTTAGTTAAATTTATGTTATTATTGATGTTTCAAGAACAACCAACTATAAAAACCAAACTAATGTTTAGGAATTGATTACTTTACTGATAGTCAAATACGAACAATTCCCTGTGGATTCGATACTGGGATCTTCCCTTTTAAACTACTTGTGCGATATTTGGTACGCTTGCCAAAATAGTCCAACAAGTTATTTGGCGCCGTTCTTTCGGGAATTGTTCATGGTATTCGGCGATTAGTATTTATGTCAATCTTAATCATTAGTTCAATTTTGTCTATTGTATAATTGTACTTAGTTTATATTCATTGTATGCTTTGTTTATAGTTTGTTATTTCAAAGAAATCTGCCTCTGCCTCTGTTCCGCATATTCTCTGCTACATAATAGGAGTTGTTGCATAATTTGCAACAGAAAGACAAGCGGCTCAGAAAGCTTCTTCCTCTGTACAACCACACATTGAGATTCCTTCCAAAGGTGCCGAAGAGCCAATCATGGAAGACAATCAACAAAAATGCACTCTGGAAGACTATGTGGCTCCTGCTATTCCAGCTCACTTCACAAGTATCATGAGACCAAAGGTACAAGCCGCAAGTGTCTCATATCCATCTTCTCTCATCCAGCTCATACAAGCCAATGTGTTCCATGGCTTGCCTAATGAAGACCCCTATGCTCATCTGTCCACCTATATGGAAATTTGCAACACGGTTAAACTAGCAAGAGTTCCTAATCATGCCATCCGTCTCAATTTATTCTCATTCTCTCTGGCAGGAAATGTCAAGCAATGGCTCCATTCCTTCAAGGGTAACACATTCCAAACTTGGGATGAAATTGTTACTAAATTCCTTAACAAATACTTTCCAGAGTCCAAGATTGCACAAGGAAAGACAGAGATTTCCTCTTTCACTCAAAGGGCCGAGGAATCTCTAGGTGAAGCGTGGGATCGCTTTAGAGGATTGCTAAGGAAGACACCAACCCATGGCTTTGAGGAGCCAATACAAATTATCATGTTCATTGATGGGTTGAAGAACCATACCAAGCAAGCTGTTGGATGCTTCATAGGAGGGAAGGTGAAGATGAAGACCGTGGAGGATGCCATAGCAGCGATTGAAAATATGGCTACGGGCGATCATTCTATCACTCATGATAGGACTCATATTCCTCCAAGGAAGGGCATTTTGGAGTTGCATTCTCAAGATGCCGTCTTAGCTCAAAACAAAATCCTAACCCAAGCAAATTGAGGCTCTTACAAAGCAACTGAGCAGCCTTCCACAACAACTGAAGAGTCTTCACAACCAACACCCTCCTCCAAGGAATTTCTATTGTCAAGTATGTGGAGGAGACCATGAAAACGGTGTTTGTATGACCTCAGAAGGGCCACATGAAGAAATGAACTACATGGCCAACAACAACAACAATCGTGGAGGTAATTACAGTGGGTACAATCAGGGTCAAGGGGGAAACCAAGGTGGAAGCTACAACCGGGAATGGCAATCACATCCCGATAACAACTATAACAAGGACTCAGGAGGCCCGTCAAATAGACCTCAACATCAAGGACCCTCTGTGTATGAGAGGCAGAACAAGCTGGAAAACTCTTTCGCACGGTTCTTAGATGTGACTGCGTCCAACCACAAGAGCACTCAAGCCTCCATTAAGAACTTAGAAGTCCAATTGGGGCAACTAGCCAATCAAGTGGCCAAAAAATTCAATGGGAAATTCATTGCCAACACGGAGGTGAACCCAAAGGAACAATGCAATGCTGTAATGACTAGAAGCAAATGCATAGAAGACGCTGCCCTTGACACACCAGAACCGACAGCAGTAGAAGCTAATGCCCCCAGTGGAGTGACAGAAGATGTGTTAAGTGAGGAAGAGGCTGATAAAGGTAAGGAAGAAGGGATAACAGCTGACCAGGAAGATGGCACAAGCAAAAATGGTGGAATTGTGACTGAAGAGGCATTACCAATGCACGAGCCCAAGCACCAATTGGCGAAGAAGGCAAAAGAAGCTCCAGAACAAGAGGTCACCAAGAATCTACCTTATCCTCTAATTCCGTCAAGGAAAGACAAGGAGAGGTATTTCACTAGATTTCTAGAAGTCTTCAAGAAATTGGAGATCACCATTCCCTTCAGTGAAGCGCTACAACAGATGCCTTTATATGCCAAGTTCATGAAGGATCTGGTTACTAAGAAAAGGAAGTACATTGAAGAGGAGACCATCAACATTCAGGGCAATTGTAGTGCCATCATCCAACGGACCCTTCCGCCAAAGTTCAAAGATCCGGGTAGTTTCACAATTCCTTGCACCATTGGAGAGATTTCCATAGGGAAAGCCCTAATTGACTTAGGTGCAAGCATCAATTTAATGCCACTCTCAATGCTTCGGAGGATTGGAGACTTGGAATTAAAACCTACTCGGATGACTCTCCAACTTGTAGATCGCTCCATCAAATATCCTCATGGTGTCATTGAGGATGTCATAGTTAAGGTGGGAGAATTCACCTTCCCTGTTGATTTTGTCATCATGGACATGGAGGAGGATAAGGGGGTGCCCTTAATTCTACGAAGACCCTTTATGATGACGGCTAACGTGGTGGTAGATATGGGAAAAGGACATCTCCAGCTGAGCATGGCCGATCAAAAGGTCACCTTCAACATCTTTGAAGCCATGCACCACCAGAATGACACCAAGGATTGCCTCCGCATTGATGCTTATGAAGAGGAAGTGGTAGAAGCTACTCAACAACTGACTTTACACTCTCCTTTAGAGCGAGTCCTAGTTAATTCCATGGACTGCCTTACTATAGAGGAGGAAAATGAAGTCCAAGAGTACAAACATCATTTGAAAAAGTTAAAAGAAATTCCTCCAAATGATAATATCTATGAAAAGTTGAAGAATGACAAGGCAGAGAGGCCCAAGCTTGAGTTGAAGACCTTACCTTCTCATCTTAAATACATTTTTTTGGATGAGGAGGAAGGCAAACCAATAATCATCAGCAATTCTCTGTCTTCTGAGGAAGAAACGCAACTATTGGAACTTCTCAAGCGTTATCAAGAAGCTGTAGATTGGCACATCTCTGATCTCAAGGGAATTAGTCCATCTTATTGTATGCACAAAATCATGATGGAAGCCGACTACAAGCCAGTGCAACAACCTCAGAGGCGACTCAACCCCACCATGAAGGAAGAGGTGAGGAAGGAAGTGTTGAAGCTTCTAGAGGCTGGGATGATTTACCCCATCTCTGATAGTAGCTGGGTGAGTCTAGTGCAAGTAGTGCCAAAGAAAGGCGGAATGACAGTGATCCGCAATGATAAAAACGAGTTGATACCCACTCGGACTGTCATAGGGTGGAGAATGTGTATAGACTACAAGAAGTTGAATGACGCCACAAGAAAAGACCATTTTCCCCTGCCTTTCATGGACCAAATGCTAGAAAGGTTAGCTGGGCAAGCTTACTATTGTTTTCTTGATGGCTACTCTGGATATAACCAAATAGCAGTAGACCCGGAGGACCAAGAGAAGACTGCTTTCACTTGCCCTTTCAGAGTTTTTGCTTACCGGAGAATGCCATTCGGATTATGTAATGCTCCGGCCACGTTCCAGCGCTGCATGCTTGCTATCTTTGCCGACTTGGTAGAGAAATGCATTGAAGTATTCATGGACAACTTTTATGTCTTTGGAGCTTCGTTTGGCCTGTGTCTCTCTAACCTGGAGTTGGTATTAAAAAAATGTAAGGAGAGTAACTTGGTGCTGAATTGGG
Source organism: Amphicarpaea edgeworthii (assembly GCA_014843725.1). Lineage (NCBI taxonomy): Eukaryota > Viridiplantae > Streptophyta > Magnoliopsida > Fabales > Fabaceae > Amphicarpaea > Amphicarpaea edgeworthii. The sequence continues at coordinate 9,997,998 of CM026324.1, forward strand.
AGAAGTGTCACTTCATGGTTCAAGAGGGAATTGTGCTTGGGCACAAAATTTCAATAAGAGGAATCGAAGCGGACAAGGCGAAGATTGATGTGATTTCCAAGCTACCACCACCAGCTAACGTGAAGGGGGTGAGGAGTTTTCTTGGTCATGCCGGCTTCTGCAGAAGATTCATTAAGGACTTCTCCAAGATAGCCAAACCACTTAGCTCCTTGTTAGCAAAAGAAGTCAAATTCAGCATGAGCACAGAATGCTTAATCGCCTTTCACGCCTTGAAGGACAAGCTTATCTCTGCACCAGTGATAATTGCTGCTGATTGGAGTCAAGATTTTGAGCTGATGTGCGACGCCAATGATTATGCAGTAGGAGCTGTTCTAGGACAACTGAGGAACAAAGTCTTTCACTCCATCCACTACGCTTCCAAGGTGCTCAATGACGCTCAACTCAACTACGCTACCACAGAAAAAGAGTTGTTGGCCATAGTATACGCTTTGGAAAAGTTTAGATCCTATTTGGTAGGATCTAAGGTGATTATTTATACTGACCATGCAGCCATAAAATATCTCCTTACCAAGCAAAACTCCAAACCCAGATTGATCCAATGGGTGCTACTTCTGCAAGAATTTGATATTGAGATCAAAGACAAGAAGGGGAGTGAAAATTCAGTTGCAGACCATCTATCTCGCCTAATAAATGAAGAAGTCACCAACAAAGAGCTGGAGATCAGAGAGGAGTTTCCTAATGAATTCCTCATGATGGTGCAGGAGAGACCTTGGTTTGCAGACATCGCCAATTATAGAGCTGCCCATGTGATGCTAGAAGGAATGAATTGGCATCAAAAGAAGAAATTCTTGAGGGACTGCACTTACTATGTCTGGGATGATCCCTTCCTGTTTAGGATCGAGGCCGATCAACTTCTAAGGCGATGTGTCCCACAAGAAGAGGCCAAGAATATTCTATGGCATTGCCATAATTCACCTTATGGAGGTCACTATAATGGTGGACGTACAGCTGCCAAGGTAATTCAATCAGGCTTCTACTGGCCAACCTTGTTCAAGGATGCTTTCGAACATGCTCAAGCGTGTGATAAATGCCAAAGGACAGGGAGCATATCAAAGAGGCATGAAATGCCTCTCCAAAATATCCTGGAAGTAGAGGTTTTTGATTGTTGGGGCATTGACTTCGTTGGCCCTCTCCCTCCTTCATTTTCAAATGAATACATATTGGTAGTTGTAGACTATGTGAGCAAGTGGGTTGAGGCTATGGCATGTCAGAAAAGTGATGCCAAGACCGTCATCAAATTCCTAAAGCGGCAAATTTTCACAAGGTTTGGAGTACCTCACGTCTTGATAAGTGATGGAGGAACACATTTCTGCAATGAAGCTCTTTCAAAAGTCCTCCAACATTATGAAGTACGACACAAGGTAGCATCGCCCTATCATCCGCAAACCAATGGCCAAGCAGAAGTTTCCAATAGAGAAATCAAGAAAATCCTGGAAAAGACAGTGGCAGCATCAAGGAAGGATTGGGCACATAAGCTGGATGATTCCCTCTGGGCCTATAGGACTGCATTAAAGACTCCAATTGGTCTCACACCATTTCAGATGGTATATGGCAAGGCCTGTCACCTTCCAGTGGAAATGGCTCACAAAGCTTGGTGGGCAATTAAATTGCTAAATTTTGATCCAACATTGGTGGCCGACAAGAGAAAGCTGTAGTTATTAGAACTAGAGGAAATGAGAAATCAAGCCTATGAATCCTCAAAGCTCTACAAAGAGAAAACCAAGAAATATCATGATAAGAAGCTACTGAAGAGGGAATTTCATATAGGGCAGCGAGTGCTCCTATTCAACTCAAGACTCCAGCTTTTCCCTAGGAAATTGAAGTCCAAGTGGTCCGGTCCCTTCACCATCAAAGATGTCAAATCTTACGGAGCAATTGAGATCATGGATCCATCAGCGGAAAACCCACAAACAAGCTGGGTGGTGAATGGCCAAAGACTCAAAGGCTATCATGGTGGAGAAATTGAGAGGCTTACAACAATCATACATCTACAAGATCCTTGATCTTGTCAACCGTCAAGCTATTGACGTTAAAGAAGCGCTAGCTGGGAGGCAACCCAGGTTTGTCACTTCAATTTTTTTCAATTTTTGGCATCAATAATAAATCTCTGCATAGTTCGCTTAGCGCTTCTCTTCACTGCGCGCAACTTTGGCTCGAAGTGTTTTTGCGCTAAGCTCATGTTCACGCTTAGCGCAAACTCAATTCGAAGTAAAGTTTCGCTAAGCGTGCTATGCAGCTTAGCGCAAGTTTAGTTCGAATGAAATTCTCGCTAAGCGCGCTTTGCAGCTTAGCGCAAGTTTAGTTCGAATGAAATTCTCGCTAAGAGCGCTATGCAGCTTAGCGCAATTTTGGTTCGAACACATTACTCGCTGAGCGTACGTTCGCGCTAAGCGGTATCTGCATAATTATGCAGATCGCGCTAAGCGCATATCGTCGCTCAGTGGAAAAAAAAAACAAAAAAAAACAAAAAAACAAATTTATACAATGAAATGAAGGGGCACGAGATATTGCGCTAAGCGCGAGGTTCGTAACTGCTGGGCAGTTTTGAAACCGCCCACTCTCCCTCTTTCCCAAATTAAATTTTCTCTCTCACTCAAACCTAATTCCCTTCCTCTCTCACGCCGTCCCCTTCTATTTTCTGCACTCTCACTTTCCACTTTCATTCACTCACTCACACACTACATCTGCATCTTCTTGGATCCCATTTTTCTTCACTCTCCACGCCATGTAAGCACTCCAACTCCTTTTTAATTTTGTTTTTCTGTTTTAATTGTAGCATTGTTGTGTCTTTAGTGTTATTGAGTCTGGGTTGTGTGCTGAGTAGATTAGGTTTCGTTTTCACTTTCTCTCCGTTTGATTTGCGTTGTGGGTCTAGCATTTTTGAGGTTTCCCTGTTGGGATTTTTGATTTTTGCGCTAAGCGCGTTTGTGCGCTAAGCGAGAACATGCATCCTGGGTTTTTGTTCTTCAGTTGCTTGATACGCCCTTAGTGCTAACTAGTGCTCAGCGCAAATTCATTGGATGTTCATCCTGCTGTTTCTGTGTTCATGGATCTGGGAATTTTCCAGATTCATGCGCCGCTAAGCGAGTCTTCTCGCTAAGCGCAACTATTGTTTTTTTAATTCGCTGAGTGAACATTTGCTTCGAACTGAAGCATCTAAGAGGTTCGCTAAGCGCAGACTTGCGTTTAGCGAAAGTTTGCCTCGAACTAGAGGTTCGCTAAGCGCAAGCTTGCGCTTAGCGAAATTTTGCCTCGAACTATAGGCTCGCTAAGCGCAAGCTTGCGCTTAGCGCTTGAGCCCTGTTTTGCTCTGTTTTCCTTTCAATTTTTGCTCTGTTTTTACTCTGTTTTCCTTTTCACCTCTACTCTGTATTGTTATGTATGTTTTCCTTTTTGCTTTCAATTTCCATGTAATGACAGGTGTTTACTGAGTGCGACACAGCGCTTAGCAAACACCTTTGTTCTAATTGATTTGCTTTGTTGTTGTAATTTTCATTTTGAGTACAGATGGCTCCTAAATTTCGCAACAACCGCAGCGCATCTTCTTCTAGAACACCACCTACACCACCTGTGCCACCTACATCTCCTGCACCTACGCCACACACGAAAGGGTTATCTATCCCTATGACGCCGACCGTTTCTCTTCCTTTGAAGCCCAAGAGAGATTTGAGAATGAACTCATGGGTCGGGAACTCATTGCAGAGCGGCCTATAAAGATTACTCCAAGTGACTATGATGTCTTCCGCAATGAGCTGCATTGCCGTGGCTGGCTCAAAAAGCTATGCTGCCTGCCGGATAAGTCCATTGATGAGCCTCTGGTCAAGGAATTCTACGCCAACATTTATTAACCGGAGGGAGAATACAAGGTAGCCAACCGGCAATGCAAGGTTCGGGGGAAGACCATTTGCTGGGATGGTGTAGCTATCAACCGCCTTCTGCAAACCCCTCCGATCCTTGTAGGCGACACTGGGAAAACTCAATTTGACATTTTCCTCAGCCAATACAAAGACCCCAAGGTTATCACAGCGCTGTTGTGCATACCAGGCAAAGGATATGTCAAGAACAAAGAGGGAGCCATTACGAAGACTGTGCGGCCAGATATGACCACCTTGACTCAAGCGTGGTCCGCTTTCTCCTACTACACATTGGCGCCCACATCGCACACCTCTGAAGTTACAGTGGAGAGAGCTGAATGGATATATGCTCTTATTATGAAGATGGATATGAATGTGGGTAGTTTCATATCCAATCAGATTTCTATCATGGCTCACTCCAGCGTCAGCAGCCGATTGGGTTTTCCAGCTCTCATTTCAGCATTGTGCAATGCAAAAGGGGCTAGCTCCAACACTCCAGTCTTGCTTAAGCTAAGCCCTCCAATCACTTTCAAGTATATCTGCACCTTCTGCTACAATGAGGCCGATCCTAATGGACTGAGCTCCCTCCCAAAGACTCGGAAGCGACCTCGCACGGAAGACAGGTTTTGGGAGTTCTTCATCTATCATTGCAATCTGTCACTAAAGACATGCTACAGACCGCTCTCAATGGTCTGCAACTGTCACTTAGTCAGCAGATAGAAGAACGAACCAATGCACTATACAGGGGTCAATGTACAATCATTGACAATCTACACCACTTCTCCCTCCAACAGCCAGTCATGTCTTTGGAGGCCTTCCAGGCCCAAATGCAATGGCCTGCGGACAGACCTTCCTTTTCTCAAGGGGATGATGGTGGTGGTGGTGGTGATGAAGTAGCTGAGGAAGAAGGGAACCAGGAGTATACTGAAGAAGGGAACTAGGAGGATACTGAAGGAGGAGACAACATAGAGGCCATAAGAGATGACAACATGGAGGCCGACCTGGAGGAGGATTAGCAGATGTGAATCATGGCCATCTATAAGAGGCCAAGTGTTTTAAATGTTTTGTCATCTGAACTATTTTATTGTTTCTGTTTATTTCACTTTACATATTTAACAGTTTTATGTAGTTTAGCATTTCTGTGGTAATTAAATTTATTGTGCAACGTTGGATGTTTTATGAACATTTGGTTCAGTCTATGTTTGAATTATTGTTGGTTTTGAACCTATGGCACAATTGTTTTCAAACTGGGTGAGAGCGTGTTGTTAGGTTGCTTAGTTTTGAGGACGATGCATGCATGTGAGTTTGGGGAATTAATAACTGTGAGCATTTGACTTTTGAAGGACTTGTGAACATTGTGAAAATTAACCGATAAGTGTGAGAATTATACTGTGAGAGAACAATTGAGTTGTTCCACTAATTTTTGAATGATTCTCTGAATTGCTATGTGCATAATTAATGTGGAAATGATTAAGGCCTTGTTTGCTTAGAGCGATTCCCAGATCCAAAAAGTCAATCCAGTAAGGTTGAGAGAATCCTCTGCTAAACCATTGAGCCAAATAGACAACTATTTTGTCTTGTGAACCTAGAACCTAAACAAGAATCGCCTACCTTGCCTTAGGGAATAGGAAAGCATATCTTTTATGGTTTGAGACAAAATTGTTCCAAATTTGGGGGAGTCAAGTGAAGATCCACATTAAAAAGAAGAAATGATAGCAACACAACTGCTGCAATATGAATCATAAGAGGCAAAGCCTCGAAAAAAAAAAAATTTTGAATAATTGAAAATTCAATCAAGTGTGATTCAAGCAGGAAGTAGTTGTTGTCCAACTGTGGAAAGTATTGAGGCATATAGAGGAAATTGATAATCAAGAAGGGAGATAAAGATATGTTTTCTTCAATCCTTAGGAATTGTAATTCAAGAAAAACCAATGTTCTTTATAGCCTAGCTGTGATTCAACCCTGACTAAGACCTTAATGATCCACATTGTTTGTACATCTGCAATAAATTGAGAAGAAATTCAAAAGTTAAGTGCACAATTTCAATTGGAATGTTTTAACCATCTTATACTTTATACACTAAGTGCTGAGTGAAACACTGGCCTTGTGAGAATCATAGTGTTCACTTGAACTTCGAATTGTTGAATGCTCCTTTGTTGGTTTGTTGAATTTGTGTGCATGTTGAAAACTCTCGTTGTGACCCTAATGCATTTAATCTCAATTGAGAACACTTTTTGCAAGTGTCATTGGTCTAAAACTTGATTCTGATCCTACCAATTGTTCCTCTACATCCACTTTGTTGTTATGTAGATATTCTTTTGCTTGAGGACAAGCAAAGCTTTAATTTGGGGGAGTTTGATAATCGCTTTATATACGTAAATATTGCATCAGATTTTGTAGTGATTATCCAACTTTCTCAGGAATTTTAGCTTAGTTTGAAATCATTTAATATAGATTTGTATAGTTTGATAATTCTAACCCTAGGAAGTTATTTTGTGAGAAATATACTCTAATTTATGTGTGCAGGCCTAGATTCAACAGTAAAGGGAGAATGCAAGAAGAAGACATGACTCGCTAAGCGACACATCTCGCTCAGCGCTTCACTCGCTGAGCACAAACGCAAGCTACGCGAGCTAGGCGGCCTATGACGCGCTGAGCGCCACATTGCGCTAAGCGAAGTTTTCATTCGAACAGAATACTCGCTTAGCAGGACATCGCGCTTAGCGGAAGTTGCTTTCGAACTGAATATGCGCTGAGCGGAAGATTGCGCTTAGCGGAACACCTGTTCTGAGATGCATTATGCAGTGTTTTGCGCTTAGCAGAAGTTTGCGCTAAGCGAGGCTTTGACTATATAAGCTGCACTTGAAGAATTTTGAAGCATTCAGACTTTTTTTGGATTGGTTGAGCTGCTTCCTCTGTTTTCTCTGTTTTCCTCTGTTCTCTTCATCCCCTTTTATAAGCTTTTCAAGGCTTCTCATGACAATGAGAGGCTAATCTATTAGTGTTGAGGACTTGGAACTAGGTGCTGATCATGTAAACGCTATTCTTCATATCTATTCATTGAAATATTCAGTTTAATGTTCATTTCTCTATCTTTATTCTTGTTATATGATTGGATCAGTTATATATGCATGTTTTAGAGTTTATCTGCCATTGACAGATCTTTGTTGAACTTGGAACTGAGTTTGAACTCTAATGGAGTGTATTTCTAGACATAGGATAGACTCCATTAGCTTCACAAAGATCTCTAAGCTTCATCAAACCACTCAACCGAACTTACCGAGACATCGGAAGTGAGGTTGAGCGATTTAAGCTTGATTTGATGAGAGATCACGTTTTGAGCACTTTTAGATCGAAGTTAATCTAAACTATTAATGTGAATGGAGAATATATCTTATATGTTTACATGGAAAGCAAACCGGTTGAACCAAATCCTCAACATATCCATTATTCCATTCTAAAACTCAAGCACGCCAACTGTTCGATCATTGTCCTGAATCAACATTGTCGTTTTTATTGTTTATAGTTAGTGTTAACTGTAGTGTTTAGTTAAATTTCTGTTATTATTGATGTTTCAAGAACAACCAACTATAAAAACCAAACTAATGTTTAGGAATTGATTACTTTACTGATAGTCAAATACGGACAATTCCCTGTGGATTCGATACTAGGATCTTCCCTTTTAAACTACTTGTGCGATATTTGGTACGCTTGCCAAAATAGTCCAACAGGGACCCATTGACAATTTTAATTAACTAATGTAGGATTTTAATTAGTGGGTTTCAATCATCCTTTGGAGACCCATGTTTTAGTCCGTCATATGTATAATTTTTTCCCTTTGTAAAAAATACTCTACTTCATTTTTTAATTTTCAAATTTAGAATTCAAAATTGTGCTCTCTTCTCTCTCTTCTCTTTTCTCCCTTGTTTCTTCTTCTTCCTTCTTCTCCATTAGAGCTCTCCCATGAAGATCTTCATGGAGGGCTAATCTCATTTGCAACTTAAGGGTCAATATGCTTGTGGGTAAATATAAGTTCCTCTATTCTCAATTTCGAATTATGATCACAAATTCTCCTTTTCCCTTTTTCTGATTTTCAATTTCCTTGTTTAATGTATGATAATGATTAGATTAGGGAATTGAAATCTAAATTTGGGATAATTGCAATCGATTGATTGTGATTTAATACGAAACATGCATAAATTCGGAAAAATTAGGAACGCGATAGTGATCCAAATTTTTCTGAATAAATGTGAGATGATTGCCTTAAATTTTGTATTAGATTGAATTCCATGAGCATGAATTTGACTTATCCTTGCTGGAATTGTGATTATTTCTCCATAAGCATAGATTCTTGAGTTGTATCTCTCTAATTCTATTTTCATTTTTTATTTAAGTTGCTCTGTTTGCTTTATTTTTCTGAAAATCACACAAAACCCCGCCATTTTGAATTGAATGCAAGGTGTTCAATGAATTGTATCTTTGAGAAAATGACTTGAGTTGGCCTTATATTGAAAATTTAATTGGGGAACTTAGTAGCTTTTGATAGCGTATTTGATGCGCGTTATCAACCATCATCATCATCATCACCTTATGTCACTGCATATCTATTGGGTATAATTATATGTATAAGTTGGATTATAGAGGTGACTGCTCTGAATCTAGGTTTCATTTCATGTACTTGGGTGGGTAGGCCTAGACTCATATATATATTTTGTATGTATTTAGTCGTCTTTTCTTCTATAACATGTATTCATTTACTTTGAGGCTACTCATGTTACTTTACTTATGGGAACTTCATGTTTATATCGTACACGCCAGTTAGTACATTTGGAACTTGTTATGTATGTAAATAGCCATGGAGGTTCTGACAATTATGTCTATTTTATTTTATCCTTTGAAGTGTATGCTTATTATTTTTTTCTTGATTATGATTCATATTTTAAACTAGATGCAACACTTTTTCGTAATATTTTATCCCTTCTTTTAGAAATAAATGAAAGTATTTAAAAGTTTTAAACTTTTCGCAAATTCCTATCATTTTTATAAATTTATTAAGTTCTCACTAAGAGTTTTATGCAAATAAATTAATTACTTGTTTCATAACTATGATCAACAATTTAGTTTCAAAATTAGACTTTAGGGTGTTACATTAGTGGTATCAAAGCCTGGTTCGTCCTACCAAGATTGGGGTATGGACTTAGCCATTGTTTGTGTTGTGTGTGAGATTGTTTTGACTGTCACTTAACAACAATATGAATAAATCTTATATTGTGTGTTCTTGTATCATCTTCAAAATAATGACGTGAGATAAGGAGTGCTTGAATGAATTGTTTGATGCTTGTGTGATTCCATATTGACTTTTTCTTCAATAAGCAATGTGGGAAAAATTGTATGTTTTGTGGTTTTCTTGTACTAGCATCAATTGTGGAAAGCAATGATGTGAGATAATAATTTTTGTTTCACATTCTCCATTGAAGGATGGAAATGTGAAATGGAAAGTTTGTATGTGAGAAATCTTGTATCCACTATGTGTGGATAGTGGTGTGAGATGGAAATTTGTTTATAACAACATGTTCTTGCATTGACTGGTATGGTTGAAATGCGAAATTAGTTAAACTATGTATGAGTAAATTAGAAGCAACACTGTCAATAGAAAACCCTAGCATCTTAAGGATGTGCTAGTACTTCTTTGGAATTACCAGTAGTAGTGTGAGACTAGTTAGATATTGTTAATCTAAGAGATAAGGCCATTTCCTTAGATTATACCTTACCTTGAGAGTTCTCAGGATCTGAAGACCTATAGAGGGATAATGGATTGAGTGTGATAGAATAGTTTATGATTAGTGATGAGGTTATTCTTTTATGAGATAAGTTGTGTCAATTCCTTGAGAGTGAATACCTCCTCGGTGATGTTCTCTTTTTAAATTGTGATGTGATATATGATGTTCCTTGTCACTATTTGTCTTATGAACATGAATCATTTGGACATGTTACCAATATCCTACTTTTGAGAAGCTTTCCATAAGGGCTATTTTGATTTTTGTGTACGTCAATATCCTCCATACATTATTCTTCCAAATCGTGTAGTAAAGTGTGTCCCTTTCTATCATATGTCTTAAAAAAATGAATTGATTGATTGAACATGTTTTGAGAAGTTGTTGACTTAGGGATATTCAATTCCTAAGCAAATCATTTGAGCCATGTGAATGAGTCTATTTCTATTCCAATGAAAGTTATTGATCTTGAAACTAGTAAAGCTGATTGTTGAAGTCTCGAAAAGGGCTACCTACAGAGGATTCTAATCAATGGAGGATTCTGACCAACAAGTAAGTTGAGTAAAGTACTACTGTGTGAAGTACTATAAAGTGTGAGCCTTTGGACATTGAAAATTAGGGATGTTACCAATGGCTGCATGGGCCTCTGTGGAAAATTTGTCTCTTAAGTCATTATTGTGTTTGAGCAAGGTGAAGTTTCTAAGGAAGAAATAAAATTTTGATAGAGTCGTGGGGGTACACACTCAAGACTTAATCAAGATGGCTTTCCCTACTAATAATAAATTTCTTGAGATGTGGTTCAAGGAGTTTCATTTGTTCTTGTCTTCCAAATTGTGTTATTATGGGTTCATATCCTTGAGTTAGTCGAGAAATCAAATCCAAAATCAAGTTAGTAGAGTGAGGATGAGTAAGAAAAAAGGAGAATAAGGAAAATTTGAAGATGTCTTGTTGATTATAATATGATGAAACTGCAAAAGTATTACCGCTATCATGTGAGTGTTTAAGGCGAGAAAGAAAGTGATTGATTGACATAAGAATGTGTTTTGATGCTAGAAGTTGAGACCATGTGATGAATTGGAGTAGGACGCCAATGTCTTTATTCCATTGCTAGACCATGTATTTTAGTATCATACATATCCAAATTAGTGACTTCTAACTAGAAAAAAAAAAAAAAAAAAAAAAAGATAGGATGATAAGAGAAAAAAAAATATGCATTCTAGGTACCTTAGAAATGACCCAAAAAATGGCCAACTTTGGCACTACATAAATATATGTATAAAATGGATTTTGGAACGAAACATTTTTCCACAGTTTTGTGTTACCAAACCACAACTCTCCATGAAATTTCATAGCCGTTAGATTTGCAAAGCTCATTTTGGATCAAAATGAATTTTGGAGTGAGACAAAATCCTACAATCCTATTTTTAGGTATGTGAATTTTGTTTTGAATTTTACAAAGTTTCTCCCTATAAATTTTAGATTCACCTTTGAAACCCACTCATTTTATAAGCTGTTTTGGATTTGAAACTTGAAATGTATACCAGTTTCAAACCATTTGAGATTTTCAAGTGAACTAAAAGCGCATAGTTTTGTTTTGTTACCCTCTAAATCTATTTTGAGGTCTTCCATGAGCTTGAGGCTTGTACAATGAATTTGGTAATAAAAAATCCATTTTCATGAAACATGCATTTTGCAAACTTTTGATGCACGTTATTTCCAAACTGCTTAAGTACATTGAGTCAAACTAGAGCCATTAGGTTATGTTTAATTCATTCTACATTTGTTTTTTGTTCCCACAAAGTTTCAATTTTTGTAACTCAAATGGCATAGGAAACTGTTTTCTAGAACTTCTTAAGATTGCATATCAAATTTGCGGCAATGAATAGATTGTGTGGAAGCATAAGCTAAACAACCAAAAATCTTGAGATTAGAAAAATCAGGGATGTGTTTATGAAAAGTTCAAAAGGAGTTTTGTTCCAATTGAGAGGGGAAGGGACACAATTGATTAAATAAATTGCATGTCTAATGGCATAAGACCAAAAAATTTTAGGGATATAAGATTGAAACATTAGTGCTCTTACCACATTGAGGATGTGTTGATGTTTCCTTTCAACCCTCCCATTTTGTTGGGGTGTGGCAACGCAACTAGTTTGATGTATAATCCCTTAAGGGAGCTTTCTTTGTTTAGTCAAATGACAAACATCACACAATTCACTAGTGGACTTAGAAATAAAAAGGAAATTGTTCATGCAAAATATTTAAAAGGTTTCCAGACAAGTGTACGTCCTAATTTAAAGTTCCAAAGGCTGGATTCAATAATGGGAAAAGTGATGGATTGATTCACATGTGAGACGATAAAGGGTGAAAGTTGTTTATCCCTGCTAGTGGTGAGGTAATACAAGCCTTGTTGCAACTCAGCTGAACCAATCATCTTCAATGACTTCGTATCTTGAATTATGCAAAATTGTTGAGAAAAAGTTGAAATAAGTTTAGAGATAGATATAAGGTAAAATTAAATTCAAGGATGTAGAGTACATCATGCAAAATAAATGAAGGTGATAATTGGACTGTGCTTGAATAATATGTTGTCACCAAGTCACTAGTGGGTAGTTTAATATGAATGGGCTTGATCCTAGAGTATGCTTGAATGATATCTAAAGATTATGCAATATGATCGGTTACCCCTAAATCTATTATCCAAGGATCAATATGAAGACAAAGCATGTGTGTTTTTAAGAAATTAAGTGCTAATATTCAAGATACATGTGTTACGGATAGAGTGTATTTTAACATAATCTAAAATTGCATTTGACATAGTCTAGACATATTTTTATATCTCATTTTGACTATTTTAGTTGAGTTTTGTGAGATTAACTCGTTTTGGGTCCAAGTGTCTAATATTGCTATTTGTCACGTTTAATATCTGAAAATCACACAAAATCCCCCTTATTTTGAATTAAATACAAGGTGTTTGATGAATTGTATCTTTGAAAAAATGACTTGAGTTAGCCTTATATTGCAAAATTTATTGGAAAACTTAGTTGCTTTTGATGACATGTTCGACACGCGCTCAGTTATCGAAGTTGGGATTGGACGACTCACTTGGAGTGGTGTGGGAGAAGTTCACATGAGACTGAGTGTTTTTGTGAGAAGTGTCATTTGGGCCTGGCCCATTAACACTACCATTCTGCTTAAGATATTGTATCATGAGACGTTGGAATTGGGTTTGTGAGATATGACCCGATCCAATGGTTTCTTGTTTCCTGCCTGCTCCTCATTCTCTTGCGGCATTGCGATGTGGTTGACGGAGGCTGTTCCAAGGCCTCGATTGTTAAAGTGAGGCCTTCTAGGATAGCAAGGGTGTCCTAGAGGGTAGCCATGTTTGTTGTAGCAAACTTCAACCATGTGCCCTGTTCGTCTGTAGTAAACACATTCTTTGTTGCCCCCTTTGCCATTGTTGTTATTGTAGGAGGTGTTTCTCTTGTTGAAGTCGCAAGAGGTCCCTTTGTTCTTGTTTGGAAAGCAGCGTCTCTCAGCGACGTTGATGAAGATGCTTTCGACTTTCGTTGTGGTTGCCCCGACACTTGTTGCCCATACTGTATCATCATGGAGAACACCCTATTGACTGAGGGCAGAGGATCCATGAGAAGAACTTGAGATTTGAGCATGGAGAAGCGATCGTCCAAGCCTTTGAGGAAGTGTATCATGAAGTCTTGGTTGTGGTATGTCTTGGCTAAATAGGTGCATATGGTTAGAGGACGATAATTATTGAGCTCTTCCCAAATGGACTGTAAGTTCGTGCAATAATCCGTCACAAAGTGCACCCCCACATTTTAAACTAATTTATAAAAATGAAAACAAAATTGTCCGAATGATGAAGATGTTTATAAACATAAAAATGTTAAAAATGTCAAATATTTATTTTTAATTTTTAGTTTTTTTTATAAAATATTTTTGCTCAAAATATTTTCAAAAATTAAAACAAATACTATGAAAATGAAAACTGAAAATAGTGAAACCAAACACCACGTCACATTGTTGGCATTGTTGTTGTAAAAAAGGAAACATTATTGGCATTGTTCAATAAAAAAATTCAATTGATATGCAAGACGAGGGAAGAAGGGGTATATAAAGAAAACAAAAAAGGCAAAATTAAAAAATACATTTAAGAAAATTCAATAAAAAGAAGTTATCTTTTGCCTTAAAATTTGATCAATTTGGTTATTTAATTTTTTTATTTTTTTTATGCAATTGAGTTTTGATTTTAAAATTTGCTCAATTGGATCTTTTAATGTTGATTAAACCATTTAACGGGTGTCAAAGAGTCTAATTCAATTGGTTAAGTAATATGTGTAAATATTATAAATTTCCAAATAAAAAAATCATCTAACAGATAATACCTAGTTTAACAAATTTTAAAGGGGTTTGTCTAAGTGATCTAAGTAAAAATGGGGTTAAAAAACCCAATCCCACGTGGCTTCATATAATTGGCCAAGTTGGATTATAAGTTGGACCTACTTCTTTGATATTTTTTTATACACAAAATCTTTATTAATTATATTTTGCTCCTATTAATTTTAATTAATTGTAAATTCTATCCCTTTTTAGATTTTTTTCTGCAATTATTTTCACTTTTTAGATTTTTATTTTTACTGCAATTATATGTATTGTATAATTTTTTGCTGTCGGTATTTTTTAATATAAAATTAAAATGTTATTATATAAATTATAATATTATACAAATTATCTTGTAATATATGATTACTGTATACTTATTATACATTAGGGAGTCTATTGAATTAAGATTGTTTAGGATTTTAAATACTTTTTTTTTTAAATGTCTTGAGTATTCAATCAGGATTGTTAAATAATAAAAAATAATCTGATGGTATTTAATCAAGATTTGTTTTAGAGGACAACGAAATCTTGTGGTATTTGATTGAGATTTTGAATAACTTAAAAAAAATCATCTATTATTCAAAATCATAAAGATTTGATGGACTTGTTCTTTTAATTGGATTTTAGTGGATTTTATAGATTTTTTAGTTAATCATATAAATATCAAACCCGCAAACAATCACATCCAACTACAAAAGACTTTTCTTTCTCATTACAGACTTTTTTTTATTTCATTTTCTTTGTTTTGGAGACAGTGACATAATCTCTCACCTACACGTTTTTCTATTTCAAGGTAAGACTTTTCATACTCCAAATCGCTATGAATCAACTTATAAGCCGTAGTTCACCATCTTATTCCCTTTTAGGTTCATAAATTCCTAATGAAATAAAAATTTTCATAAGAGAAGTAGATTTGAGCCTGGAAGAAGATCTAACTCAGGACAAACAATCAAATTAAAATTTTAAAAGACATTTTTTAAACTATTGCAATCAATTTTAAAAAAATACACAAACTTATAATAGAGAAAACAGAAAGCAATGTTTGGGATGCTATAAAAGAAATCTCAAATCTATTCATATGTCACTAGAAGAATGTTTATTTTGGATATTCTTCAAGTTAAGGAGATGATTAATATTTTGATCATCATGTCTTTTTTGTTGAATTATTTGATTTATATTTTGATAACATTATTAATTTTATGAATTAAATGAAACATTTTATATTTTTTACAAATATTTTGTTATCATTTTTCGTTATCACTTTATGAAAATTTATGAAAAAGATATTTCAAAATACATTAATAGTTTGTAACTTTAATTTAGAATTCATGGACGTTATTAGCAGGTGAGATGGTTCAGCTGATGATGACTTATGATTAGTTTGTGTTCAATGATATTTTCAAGCATACTCTTGTTAACTTATTTTTAGTAATTTTGAATGTTTTTTTTCTAGAAATCCATAGAATCTTTTCAAATCTTATAAATATGTGAAATCCTTTCAAATCCTATATTTTTAGTTTCCTACAAAATCTTAAAAATCTTTTAAGACTTTTTTATGCCAAAAATATCTTTTAAAATCCTAATCCAATACATCCCCCTAAGAAAATATTATAAAATTGGTGTGGCATACTATATGTTATAATATTTATTTCAATATATTATAATAAAACTAATTATTATAATATAACATATTTAATCGTGTGATTATCGGACTAAAATGTATAATTAATGTAGATTATTATTATTATTATATAATTTTTTTTTTATAAAACTAATGTTTTTACTACGTATGTATTTCAATATTAACACAAAAATAACGTTTATTTATTTATGCTATAAATTTTTTTTATAGTATATATAAATAGTTTTCTTGCATGAAATTATACTATAGTACAATTTATACGGTAAGGTTTAATTTAATGTCAAATTTTTTTCTTGAAATAATTTGTTTGTCATTATTAAAACAAAAATAATTTCTTATGTTAATAATTATAATCTATAGTATATATAAAAATAAACCTATAATATATATAAATAATTTTTTGCCGATATACTATAATATAAGGCTCAATGTCCCTTTATTTTATTTTTTAAAATTATTTTTATCATTATTAATACAAAAATATTTCCTTATGTTAATAATTATAATCTTTAGTAAAAATAAATATATTTTATTTTTATGTTAATATTGATAATACATAGTACAGTAAAAAAAATTAATCTCATAAAAATAATTTTATTTCTTATTTAACGTTATAATAATTATTTATAATAATAATAATAATCTACATTATTTATACATTTAGTCCAATAATCGCACGGTTAAATGTTATAATATAATAATTAGTTTTATAATAATATATTAAAATAAATATTATAACATAGAGTATGCCACCCTATTTTTATAATGTTTTCTAAATGTATAATAAGTATATAGTTATCCTATATTAAAAGATAATTTGTATAAGATTATATTGTATATAATAATTAGTATTAACATTTACTTATTATTTGTTTTATAATAATATTTTAATTTTACATTAAAAAATATCGACAAAATTGGTATAAAAAGTGTTTCCAAAATATTTTATTAAACTCATCCATGTATTTTTTTTAAGATAATTAAAAATATAATTTATTAGTGAAAATGATACAATAAATATAATTGCAGTAAAAATACAAATCCAAAAAGTGAACATAATAAAAATAATTGCAGATAAAAAAAATATAAAAATGGATAGAATTTACAATTAATAAAAATTAATATGAGGATGCTATAAAAAAAATTAATATGAGGAATATATAATTAGCAAAGATTTTGTGTATAAAAAAATATTAAATACGTAGGTCCAACTTATAATTCAATTAGGCTAATTATATGAAGGCACATAGGATTTGGTTCTTTAACCTCATTTTTACTTAGGGTCATTTAGACAAACCTATTTTTTTATATATAAAAAAAAAACAAAAGAATCTAATTACATACCCAAAAAAATTAAAGGATACAACTGGATAAATCTAAAAAATAAAATAATTCAATTGCATATAAAAATTAAAAGGATATAATTGAGCACTTAAAATAAATTTAAGGACAAATGAATACTAAACCTTACCGAAAAATGAATAATTAATTTTATTTTATTTTATAATTTTTTTTCTCATCTTCAACTTTTATCTTTCTACAGGTTGTCTCTTTTTAATACGCAATTAAAAACTCTTATAAACAATTTGTTGAAATTTAAAATATTATATAAATGTTTTCTAGAAACTACATAAACACTTTCTTGAACTTGAAAATAGTTATAATTAACTTTAAATTTATCAATTTCAATTACGTAAAAATTGTTAGAAAGTTTTTTCTTCAATTTAAAATTTTTTAGGTCATCTTTAATTTAATTTTTTTTTATAAATGATTCTAAAATTTTTAATATGGGTATTTTTAAAAATTTGCTAGATAATTAATTTAAATTATTTGATGATGTAAAGTCAATTGCTTTCAATTTTGCAACAGGTCATGTCTTTTCAATCTGCAATTAATATTTTGTTGTTGTTGTTGTCCTAATAGCAATTTTACCCCTTTAATTAAGGGTTATTTTGGTAAATTTATTTAAATAAAGCTTATTTTAGTAAAATTACAATTAAGATATTTCTGAAACTTGACTAAATCGTTTATTTTTGCAATTAATAGGGTCATACGTTTCAATTCTGCATTTAATATTTTATATCAATTTTTGAATTTCAGTCAATCAATGAATTCATTAAAAAAAAAAAAAAGGTTTATCAATCCATTCATTTCTCTTGCATCATTTTGATATGGTAAAACTTGCTTCTGTATCACCATTGTTTCTCTACTTTTTCACCATACATAAACCATTTTCCCAACTTCAACTACTGAGGTATGTTTGTTTTACCATTGTATCGACTATTTAATATTCTATTATTTGTGCAATTTTTTTCTTTTTTATCTAAATCACGTGTATTTTTATAGGAGGCAATCTTGTTCGAATCAAACTTATATAGTTGTATATGCCGGCTCAAACTCAAGATCTTTGATTAAGGTGTAGCAATCTCCTACAAGTGATTCACGTGCTTAGAGATCTTTTGTCTTCTTTAGTGGGCGAAGAAAAGCATTCAACCTTATTCAAATCTCAGGTGATTCATTTTTTATCTCTTTGGTACCAGTTTTTGTGTTGTTGTTTAATCTTGATTTTTTGCTCTATTTGTTTACAACAACACGTTTGTCCTTTGTGTCATGTATCATATGAATACAAAAATGCTAGGATGTTCTTTTAATTTTAATTAGTAGATTCTATGCACGTTCTTCTATTTTTTATGTATAATTTTTTTTTATTATTTTGCTTTCTAATTTTTTTTAGCTGAATTTTACCATTTTATATTTATTTTTTCTCTCTCCTGCTTTTATAACACATGCATTTTTCCACCAATTTGTTACTCTCATCCAATTATCAATAAACTTCAACCTCAAATTTTTTTTTGATCACTATATGGTTTCAACATAGTTTCACCATTTTACCTTTTTGTGTGTGTGTGAATGTTGTTCTATTTATTCCATTGGACAAAGAGGAGGATTAAACTCTAATCAAATATCAGGTTTCTCATTTTATCTATTTCTTGAATTTCATTTTAACTATTTTGTACTCATATTTAATCATTATATTTTGTCCCTTTTTTTTTTTTTACATATCACACTTTTCTCTTTGCGTGATTTTGATATAAATTAAAAAGCATTGAAATGTTCTCTTAGTTTTAGTAGAGCGTTTATTTGTATTTTTCCAATTTTTATGTATAACTATTTTTACTATTTTTTTAGTATGTATTGTTTTTAATAATATGTATGCATTAATATGCCTGCATTAATATAAAATTATCACCTTAAAAAAGAAGCTTTTCTTTTCTTAGGGAAGAAAAATATATTCCATTGAGTGATTGCCATGTTAATTTTCAATATATAGTATTTGTTTTAATTGTCTATCTTTTTGCATGCGGTTTTTAGTGTTTTTTAATTTTATATTTCTACATGTAAAAATTGATCTTACGTACCTCCTTTGCAACAGTTTTAATTGATATGAAGTTTAAAGATAAATTATTAATTCAAAAGAAAAATTAATTTATCTATATTTTAGGTATGCTTTTTTAGTATTTTTATTTTATTTTATATTAATAAATAAAGGCTACTGCTAAAGTAAACCTTATGAAAATTGTTATATATAATACTAATTATTAGTTTAATGAAAAGTAATTTATAGGGTTTGTTTTTTTTATATAATTGAGAAAAATATAAATAAGTAAATTATGTTATTTTAATATATAAGTTGCAACCTACCAAAAATTCAGGAGAAAAACCTTGGAAAATTCAATATAGTTGAAAATCCCATGACTTCCTATTATAGACAAAGACAACTATATTTAATTATGTTATTTTAATAATAAAAAAATAGATAAACTAATAAAACGCATAAGTTACATATTGCTTAATCACCTTTAAAAACCTATTTAAATGATATTTATTAAAATAATTAAATTGTAATTTATTAGAAATATCACAATTGATATTTCCTTACATAACAATTCATTATTATAATTAATAATTTTGGATCGAAATGGATATGTTGCTTTTCGAATTCATTTATTTATTTATTACTAATCACGAAATATTTATCTTTTCTCTTTGTTTTTATTAATTAATAACAGAAAATTATACATTTATCTATTTTATTGTCTATTTCGTAATTAAATAGGATATTTTTTCTAAATAGGAGTATGGTCAAATGTCTTATTTATAATGTGTATAATAATCCTACTATTTTTGTTTTAGATTTTACTATGACTCAGTATCACCAATCAATGATATTGCATCAAATTGAATTGATTGGAAATTAAAAAAAAAAGTCTTTGTGATTTGTTTAATTTATACCATAAAGGAAATATCACTTTTGCTAATTGACTTTTGGACTCCACATATTCACTTTCACTTTTACCCATTAATTATATATTATTATCTTAACAGTTTTAATTACAACAATAATATATATTTTAATATTTTTTTAATAATTGTATAACAATCTACTACTCTTATTATATATATATATATATATATATATATATATACTATTTAAAATTCAAATATAGTGAGACACGAAGTTCCTCTCTCTCTACAATAATAATAATAATAATTCTCTAGAATCTTATAATTATAAATTTTACTTCTTTCTGATTCAAAAAGAAAAAAATAAACTCTTTCAAGTTAATTAGCAATTTTAACGATGTTGAAGGTTAATTTTTGAAATGATGAAAGGTATTTTTTGTTTAAAACAAATTGTCTTTCCCTTCCCTTTCATGTTTTTGTAAGGATTCCCCTCCCTTTATGTTTTAAAAAGTGTGATTTTATTTTAAATTTGTCTAATTAGTTTCATATAATAATTGTTTTATTTTTTCTTACATTTTATTTAGGGTGTATTATGTATGATTTGCTTTTTTAAAACCATATGCATTCTGCACATTCCTTTTTAATTTGTATCCACCGTAAGTCTCATGCTCTCTATCAACATAACGATTTTTAGTTAATAAGCAAAATTTTATTATGTGGATAAAAGATTAATTTATTCATATATTACATGAAATAGATTTACAAATTATTTTATAGTTGATTATTTATTAAAATATATAATGACATTCTTAATTTTTTTTTTCAAACATTGTATCAACTTCATGCATCACCTTCAATGCAAATGTTTATTATCTGACTTTGAGGTAGGATGAAATCAATGACAGAAAACCATATAATTTTAAATGACAAAAAAGTATAAGGACTTGATTTTTATTTTTATTTTTAGTCAAAAGGAACTCAAAGAAATAAACATTATCTATTTTGAAAAATATTAAAAAAAATAAAATAAAATATATATATATATATATATATATATATATATAATCAGCTTTATATGATATTACTATTATATATAAAGTCATTTCCACTTAAACTAATTGATATTAAAGAAAGTTGTCTTAACACACATCAATTACATCCATAAACTTGAAAAAGATGATGTGGACTTCCTAACAATAACAATATATCTTTAATTATATAATTCATAAAACTGATAAGAAGTTATTTACATATTGCTATTCTTCATTCTTTCCCTTTTTTTTTTTTTCTTCTAAAAAATAGACAATGGCCTTTTGCATTATGTCCTTCCCAACTCATTCTTCTTCTTTTTCCCTATTTGGGTTTGAAATATGTGATTTACGGTTGAAATTTTCTCGATGGTTAACATTAATTTCACATTTCAACGGTGGTGTGATACTAATAGGTAGCGGAGGATGTGGCTTGCGATAGCATGAAGCATCGGCAACATAAAAAGGTTTTTTTTTTTTTTTGTTCTATCCTATTTTTCTACTATATATATTTTGAATAAAAATATTTCTACACATCAAAGTACTACTTTACACCTTGAGAGAAGAGAAAAAAAATATAGTTATAATAAATTATATGATTTAGTAAAAAAAGAAAGATAAAGAAATATAAAATTTGTACACTACCTTTATTCTTTTGTTATTTTAAAAAAATGTTGAAAAATCATCATTCTAATGTTTTTGCCCAGGATGTTTAGGTGTGTTTAAGTGTGTCAAATGCTATATTAAGCAAAGATAGCCAAAAGCTTTAAATGATTCAAACATTTTTAGTATATTTATTTGGCTTAATGTAACCTTTTTAGTGTATTATGTTTTTTATTTTCACAGTAATTTGATCAATAATATTTTTTTAAAGTGTTATTTTGATACTTTAAATATATTTTTGACATATTTTGATCCATTAAATATTCAAGTGAATCTATTTTGATCAACTAAGTTTTTAAGTTTGATATGTTTTAGCCCTATAAATTTACATATTTAAGTTAACTTTTTGAATGCTTCCATCCAAATTGACCAAAATGTATCAAATATATAACATAAATAGTAAAATGGTACGTTTAAATATTACAAACCAACATGCAAAAAACACTAAAAACTTAATGGATTAAAATCTACATTAAGCCTTTTTATTCTAATTGCATTTTTAAATCTATATTTTAAAATATTCTTATTCGTTTTATGATAATAGCCCTACAAATAATTACTACCTAGCTATAGCAAGGATGTTATTTTTTTGTTTTGTGGAAAAAAGGTCAAATAATTGTAATAGGTGCTTAGCATCATGCATTTAGATCTGAATGCTGAAAATATAACATACGGTGGTCAAATTTTGAATTGTTATTTATAATTCTATGAATAAAATAATATTACTAAATGGAAATAGAAGTAGAAAGCTATTCATCATATTATCTTAAAAAATAAAGATTATTAATTTTAAAAAAAAAGTTATGAAAATAAGTTAAATCGAGTGAAGGGTAAAATGTTATGAATAAATAAGTTTAAAATTTCAAATAATAGCTAGGATATTGTTAAATTTAAAAATAAAATAAAATTCAATAACCATATCTTTTGCAATGACAATCTACGTATTTATGTGCCAAGATCAATCTTCTCTCATGGTTATATGTTGTAATGTCGAGAGTAACCGATCATAATGGATTGAAGATTCTTATTCATTAAAGTGAAAAATAAAAATACTTTAACGGCTTCAAATATGATTATAATTTTTTTTCTAATGTAAATTAAGTTAGTTTAATAACTATTCTAATTTTATATTAGATATTTCTAAAATAATTTGTAATAAACATAAATTAACTAACTAATATGATAAACAGGTTTTAGCACATGTTTTGGGCTTCTAAGATATAACTTTTCACCACTAAACCCATAATTAAGATAATGATAGAGAAGAAATAGTTGGTCAACGTCAACGTTATTTATTGACAAGTATTTATGGTTTTTCTTATTTTGTTCAAGACTTATAAATTTCTTGAGGTTAGAATACGGGTAACATTTGTGGTGAAAGTGTGAAACACATTAATCATGTTTTGATTTGATTAAGTATTTTTTTATTGATAAAGTATTAAGAAATATTTTAAAACTGAAATTAGATTAATTATTTCAAATCATTTATAAGTTCTATAACTCTTAAATAATACATAATAATTTTATAATTTGAAAATATAATTATATGGCCATGCATTGCACGGACTGCGTACTAGTCCACATATATTCCAATGTTAGCTTAGACTGAGGATATTGAAATGCAATTTGGATTAGAGTATCGTATGTTGAAATTATTTGTAGCTAGTGTAATCAGTGACTTCTATAACATGTTAGGCCTAATCCTCATTTTGTTCTTTTTAAGTTATAAGTAATTGTTCAATTTGATTCAAATTTTTAAAAGTTTTAATTTGTTCTATAAATTATTTAAAATGTATATCAATATGGATTTTTTTTTCTTCAAATTTTTCTATTTACATCCATCGCTTTTACTAAGTATGCCTTTAATTTTATATTTCTAGGAGAGCATATTTAGTAAAAATAAGGGTGTAAATAGCAAAATTTAATAAAAAAAATGATTAAATTAATGTATTTTAAATGATTTAGAGTCTAAAAACATTTAAGAATCAAAATAAATGATTAATTATAATTTTGGAACTAAAATAAGTCTTAGCCTAACATATTATGACAAAATGATCACCTGAATGGATAACAAAATCATGGTCCTACACGATAAATTTAATTAACGCATTTTAATTGTTCAAAACCGTGACTGCTTTGATCTATAAAAGGATTTTTTACCCCTATGAAGTCAGCATTTGAATTTCATTTTGAATGTTTATGTTTTGTGTGTTGTAGAAAACCCGAAAGAGCAAGAATCTTGAGGAAGAAGGATTATGATCAATGGCTAAGGTACCACATATTCAAGAACTTCCATACTTGGGTGAGTTTGAGTTATATTTTACATTGCTTTGTGTACTTTTCTTTCTTTCGAGTACTTAATTTTTACTTTGTTTCTGGCTATTTTTTTCTCTCTATTCAACAATGGTCATCAACAATTTGTAGAAGTAAACATTAAAATATTTTGGACTACAAACTGTCTATGCTTTTATTTTCCCATCATTTCATGCAAGAAGAATTGAGTGAGCAAGAAAAACGCATGGAGAAAAGCACACCATAATTGTAAAATTGATTCTGAATCTAGAACTGATTTTAAATAACTTTTCACATGTTTTTTGTTTCACATTGAAGAAATGTTCAAAATTGATTCTAGATTCAGACTTGAGTTTAGTAAAGGATCAATAATGTGCGTTTAGGGTGATTTATTTTTTTCATGTCAAAACAAAAATAAAAGGCAAAAGCTATGCATTATGGCTTCGAAGTTATGTGCATCCATACGCGTATCCAAACATAGCATTAGAATTTATTGTTGTCATAACTGAGGATGTTGAAACTTGATTTTGCTGCAGAATCAGAAATGAGAACGAAACTTGATGGTTTTACTGTGTTCAACAATGGGCAAACTGAGGAAAATGGACAACCTTTAGAATCTAAGCTAAAGTATGATTTTCGAAAGAGTTTGGCATGGGATAATGCCTTTTTCACAAGTTCTGGTATAATTCATATGCTTATGGAAATGAATTCAAATGATTTTTCATTCAGTCTTTGTATTCATGACCACATTGATCGATCCTCAGGAATTCTAGAAGTGGAGGAGTTGTTTGATACTTCAAATACATCATGGCATAGTGAGAGTTGTTGTGACATGTTGGGACTTGAGATTAAAACTGTAACTGATGAATTCAATTTAAGAAAAAGTTTAGCTTGGGATAGTTCCTTTTTCACAAGTGAAGGTGTGTTTGATATTGTTTATAAACCTTCTGCTAGTTATTACTAATAATCAAGTGTGTGCGCTTCATTTTCTTGGTGTTTATATTTTTGGAATTTTTGTTCTTTCATAGGAATTTTGAATCCTGAGGAGTTGTCTCTCCTAAACAAAGGGCCTAAGAAATTTGGAATCGATATGCTTCCTCAAATAGAAGAATTATGGATCTCATCTGGCTCAAATTGTACTATTGATAGTGATGAGGTTTTAGTGCACCAGTCAAGGGAAGCATTGAGCACAGTTTCTTCAAGCTCAAGAAACATTCAAAAAGTTAATTGTTGTAAGTATGATTTTCATTTGTCTCTTTCATTACAAAAGAAAAAGTGTTTATATCTTGCATATTTAATTGAGGTAAATGGAATAAACCTTGCCTAGTCCATAGATATCTTCAGTTGTAGCTCTCAAGTTCTATTTTCTCTTCATCTACCCCTTGATATTACATTTCAATTGCCACATTTGAAAGAAACTCTATAATATCATGAAAAAAAAAAAGATACTGAAGGATGATTTTCTGTATTCAACTTTTACTAAATAACATTCTTTTTTTGGTTACTTTCAGCAACAAAAATGAATCGGGATTGTGTCTACAAATTGAAGGTTTGTTTCTTTTCATGATTGACTATTTGTTTGACATTTGGATTTTCATTCAAAATGATGCAACCTTCTTACAATTTCAGGTAAAATCCAGGCCAATTTCCACAATGCAAACTATAAATGACAATCAACCAAATAGGGCTACTAGAGAACAATCTGTCAAGGTATGCCTTATCATCATGAAATGAGTGTCCTTAATTTCACATAACTTTTTTAAGTTTAATAGGCATGCACTCTGATGCAATAAGGAAGTTGTTACAAAAGTTTACAAACTTAGATGATAATTTGTGATTAAATTATAGGATAAAAAATCTTAACATCATCGGTATGGTGCATATACTATTTATTCTAACTTTTATACTGTATTTGACCCTGCATTTAAATTTGATATTTGAAAATGAATAATCATTGGTTATCTTATGAAATCATAAGATAAATTTTATTGGTCACAAAACTAACACATTTCTACTTATGAAAATTCTCTGCTGCAACTGGAATATATGATCTCTCATCACATCCAAAGCCACCAAAGATATCAAGACGAGTTAGAGGAAATCTCCCAATAGCTTCCACCAAAAGAGTGCCTCAAATATTGTCAAATGGAGTTAATGGGGAAAGCAAAACGGCCAAAGAAAGTGGTAGGTTTCTAAATGCATAATGTCATTCTACAAATATAAATATCACCCTTTTTAGGCCTTAATTCTATGAAATTTAAAGCAATGGTTATTGCAGGAAAATGTTTGACAGAAAAACCTTATATGTTGAAGAATAGCAATGATAACAACATGAGTGGTTGTACTACCCTCTCTTGGGAATTTTCATCATTGAGATCCAAGTCTTGTATGAATGGTTCCAATGGTTTGTGTTCCCCTTACAACAACCTTTATACCTACCAATCATGTCCCGAGTTTTCAGTAGTGAAAAATGATACTCTTGTCCCTCCATCTAAACACAAAATAAAAAACAAAACCAGCCAGGAATATTGTTGTTACCAAACTTGTTCATCTGTAAAAAAGAGTTGTTGTTGCAAATCACCTTTATTATCCATTGATGGACTCTCTCCAGCATCACCAATGGATGAAAGCAATTGTTTCCATGATGATAAGGGAATCATGTGCTCAAATCCTTGTAGTGAGGTAGTAAAGGGAAGCAATTCTGTTTCATTTGATGCTTCAAAAGTTCTCAAACCTTCTGGTCTTCGATTGCCATCACCAAAAATTGGCTTTTTTGATGTGGTTAGTAGTTGTTGAATATCTTTTAATTCATCCTTGGATTTTGTTTAGAGTCTCTCATGTCATGTTCTCATAACAAGAAAGTTAAAAAACACACTTTTTAAAATACTTTTTTAAACACACTCTTTAGGATTTCAAAATTTTGTGAGTCTTAGTTTTTATTTAACCAGCTCCATTAATAATTTTATCCTCAGTCATTTTATCTCTCACATGATTCCATTTTTTATTCGTAACTTTTTCTTTTTATGCAAATTTTGAACCCAATTATTGTGCTTTTTTGTGAATTGTACTCCTAATTTTTATTTTGGTAAATTTTACGCCAACTTTAATGTTTATTAACGTACATACTATAGTGCATAAAAACTTCAAGATTTTAAAAAGTTATAGGTAAAATATACCACATTAATTTGTTGAGGTAAAATTTGTTAAAAATAAAAAATTTTGGGTTAAAAAGTGAAATTAAGTCTACTTTTTACTTAACCAATACCATTTATAATTTTGTAGTTTTTAATAAATTTTAGATAGAAAGCTTGTTAAAAGGGGTGTATTAGACATTTTAGATAGAAAGCTTGTTGAAATTAGTATTCTTGTGTGGTGGAATTTATTTAATTAAATGAGGTTTTATTTGCAGGATAATTTGTTGTTGTCAATGGAGAACGTATGCAAGAAGTCACATTCAAAGGTCGTCCCCAATATTCAAAGTGGACAAAAGATGAAAGGTGTAGAAAATACAAGGACTTGTGCTTCGAAAACTAGAAATTTTGAGGGTAAGAATTGCTGAGAAATCATGAGAGAATAGTCAATGTGATGAAGGCAGATGAACTAGAATTTGTAAGACAAACTTGTGCGAAAATAGATAAAAGAGGAGTGGGGAATAAAATGTTGAGGGAAAGAGAAGAACAATCTTGTCTAAATGGTAGGGAGTTTTTTCTGAAAGAACAGACAAGAAGAGGTGACACTAGCTACAAAGGAAATGATCCACATACGCTTCACGAAAGTGAGAAGGAAAATTTGATTGGTTTTGAAAATAAACCTAAAGAACAAGTTAGAACACATGATGTACGTGGTGATGTAGTGATAGAGTTTTAGACAAAAACTCCCCTTCCACTATTTTTTAAGGGAGGATGAAATGGAAAGCAACACTGAAATTTCTCTCTACAAGTTCATGTTATAAGTTAGCAATCATTCTTTTTCATAATTGTGTTGTTGGTTGTAAATTCACGTTTATTTTTAGTCATTGTTAAAAAATAAAAACTTCCATCGCTTCAAATTTTAAATCATAAGTTTTTGGACTAACAATCATACATGTGAATAATGTCTTATTATTAACCTTGATGACACTATGCCATCGACTTTGATGACATGGATATAGTTATGACACATCATAAAGATTGTCATGTTTTCAAAGTTATTATATGTATAATTCTATATAACTTAAGTTGCCATGTGTACAATGTCAATTCATAAATAATTTATTGAGATTAAAATATAAAAAAAATGTAAATATATTTTTTTTTCCTGTTGAAAAGTTCAATTTGAGTGTTTATAAAATTTTTTGTCTATTTTTATTTTTCGTCCTTAGATGTTTGTAATGTGTCAATGTGTTATTTTTTAATTTAGAACTAAATTCATATAACTAAACTTTTATATATATATATATATATATATATATATATATATATATATATATATTTTTTTTTTTACTCCTACTTATATTTCTACTTTACTTATTGCATTTCTCATTTTACTTATTTTACTTTTTACTTTTTACTTTTTAATTTTAAATTTTAAATTTCATTTTTTATATACGAATAAATTAGCTCGTTTCCCAAATATTTGATAATCTCTCCTATGTAAAAAAAGTATAATACCTATTCTATTCATAATTTCTTCTATTTTTTTTAAAAAATAATTAAATTTTACTAATTCTTTTACGTCCTTAATTAAAGATATATCATAAAAAAAAATCTATAAAACCATGATTGATTATATAATTAAAAAAAATAACAAATAAATGCATGTTTTTATTTTTTGTTATTATTTTTTAAAATTCAATTATTTTTTTTTAAATTTAATCTCAATAAATTATTTTTAGTCATGGTTAAAAAAAATAATTAAATTTTACTAATTCTTTTACGCCCGTAATTAAAGATATATCATAAATTTTTTTTTATAAAACCACGATTAATTATATAATTAAAAAAATAACAAATAACAAATAAATGCATGTTTTTATTTTTTGTTATTATTTTAGTAAAATTTAATTATTTTTTTTAACAAAAAATAATAGATGAAATTTTGAATGGAATAAGTATTATAAGTTTTTTTTTTTTTTTTTATAGGAGAGACTATTAAATATGTGGGAGGCAAGCGAATTTCTTCGTATACAAAAAATTAAAAATTAAAAATGTGGAGTTGAAATAAGCAAAGTGAAAGATACATTAAGTAAAGTGAGAATGCAAATAATAAAGTTGGAGGTACAATAAAAAAATATATATCAAATATATACGTTTGACTATCCGAACCAAAAAATAATATATTACAAAAATACAATGACAAAAAACTTACAAAAATTTTTGAAGAAGTAAAACTGAACTTTCTAATATTTATCGAAAAAAAACATATATTTGCCAAAAAAGAAATTTATAGTACTAAAACCATAAAGTAACTATTTTTAAGAAAATAAATAAATATTTAAGCCTTAAATTAAATATTAAATTCACATAAATTTTAAATATTAAAATATTTTCCCTCTGCATCTTCACACATTCAAACTTTAACGGACTTAGTACTATCGGGCTTATGTAAATTTCACAATGCAAACCAACCCAGACAATTATCAACACTCTTTGACATCTAATATATAGTTTTGGTGGGGAATGTTTGATTAAGATTCAATTACTTTCTTTCATTTGAATCACTATGTATACTATTGTATTAGGTTCTACAAATTTCCACTATATATCTTACCTATAGTGTCATTCGTAAATGCACTATTAATGAAACCTAAACAAGGACATGCTTCATAGAACCATGATGCCGATCAGCCACACAAACTAAAAAGTCACTTTCCACTTATGACACATTGGGCATGTTGATGTAGGTGAAGGGGTTGAAGCTTCCATAGTAACAGCTGTAAGGAAAAACCACCGTAAAATTTTTGTTGGAGATTTGTCCCTTTTTTCTTAACCAAAATGAAGTTTTAATATGATTATCTTGGTTTTTTGAACGAAATGAGTTTTATTTTTTAAACAATATATCGATTTGGAAATTAATAGTTTCCATATGAACCCATTTTGGTATATTGTTTAAAAAAATAACCTATTTTAGTCAAAAAGCCGATTATCTTCTTGAAGCATGGGCTCCAATGGTAGCTTAGACTGAGTATATTGAAATGCAATTCGGATTATAGTACAATATGTTGAAATTATTTGTAGCCACCATAATCAATAATGTATATAATGTATTATGAAAAAATGACCACCGTAATCATAAAACAAAATCATGGTCCTACGTGATAAATTTAATTAACACACTTTAATTGTTAAAAATCGCGGCCGATTTAATTATATAAAAGAATTTTACCACCACATGAAGTCAGCATTTGAGTTTCATTTTGATCGTTTTTGTTATGTGTTGTAGAAAACCCAATGAGCAAGAATCTTGAGGAAGGAGGATTATGATCAATGGCTAAGGAACCACATATTCAAGAATTTCTTTGAATTACATTTCTTTGTATACTTTTCTTTCATTGGAGTACTTCATTTCTGTTTTTTTCTGGCATTTTGTTCTCTCTATTCAACAATAGTCATCAAGATTTTACCTAAAAGCAATTTTAAGAATTTGTAGAAGTAAACATTAAAATATTTTAAACTACAAACAATTTTTGCTTATCTTCCTATCACTTCATGCACAGAGATTTGAGTCAGAAACAAAAGTTTTTGGAGACAAGCACTCCAGGTTTGGAAACTAAGTGCATTTTTGGTTTCATGTTGCATAATTGATTCAAAATATTTTTTAACATGTTTGATTTCATGTTGGAGAAAGGTTGAAAATTGATTTTGAATTCAGAATTGAGTTTAGTAAAGTGTCAACTGTGTGCATTTAAGCTGATTTTTTTAACGTCAATTTTAACAAAAATAAAAGACAGAAGCTATGTGTTATGGGTTCGAAGTTATGTGCATCCAGACGCATATCCGAACATATGTATTGTAAATCCATGTAGAATTAAGCCTTGAAATAGTTCCCCGTACACAATATTTTAATTTCTTATTGTCATAAGTGAGGATGTTGAAACTTGATTTTGATGCAAAATCATATCTAAGAAAGAAACTTGATGATTTTACTGTGTTTTGCAAAGGGCAAACTGGGGACATGAATGAAGCAAAATAGGGAAAAGAAGCTAGCAATCTTTACAATCTGAGCTATAGTTTGATTTTCGAAAGAGTTTGGCATAGGATAGTGCCTTTTCTACATGTTCTGATATAACTCTTTCTTATGGAAATGAATTCAAATGATTTTCATTTAGTTTTTGTATTCATGACCACATTGATCCTCAGGAATTCTAGAAGTGGAGGAGTTGTCTGATACTTCAAATACATGGCACAATGATAGTGGTTGTGGCATGCGGGGACCTGAAATTAAAACTGTAACTGACGAATTCAATTTAAGAAAAGTTTAGCTTGGGATAGTTAATTTTTCACAAGTGATGGTGTGTTTGATATGGTTTACAAACCCTTATGCTAGTTATTACTAATAATCAAGTGTGCGTGCTTCAATTTTCTTGGTGTTTATATTTTTTTTTTTTACTTTTTTTTGGCTTTCTTAGAGATTTTGAATCCTTAGGAGAAGTCTCTTCTAAACAAAGGGCCTAAGAAATTCAGAATCGATATGCTTCCTCAAATAAAAGAACTATGGATCTCATCTGACTCATATTGTGCTATTGATAGTCATGATGGATCCTCATTAGCAAGACTTGAGATTTCTATGCATCGGTCAAGGGGAGCATGGAGCACATTTGCTTCAAGCTCAAGAAACATTCAAAAAGTTTATTGTAAGTATGATTTTCATTTGTTTCATCTGACATAATTGGGTTCCATCAAAAAACAATTTTATTTCCTATATCAAAGTTCTATTTTCTCTTCATCTACCCCTTGAAATTACTTTTTAATTGTCACATTTGAAAGTATAAAAGATACTCAGGGATGATTTTCTGCATTCCACTTTTACTAAATAATATATTGTTTTAGTTACTTTCAACAACAAAAATGATGAATGTGGATTGTGTCTACAAATTGAAGGTTTGTTCTTGCCATGATTGACTATTTGTTTGACATTTGGCATTTCATTCAGAATGATACCACCTTCTTAAAATTTCAGACTAACTTCCACAATGCACTATAAATGACAATAGGACTACCAATTAAGGACCAATCTGTGGAGGTATGCCTTATCGTTTTGAAATGAGTGTCATTAATTTCGCATAACTTTTTTGAGTTTAGTAGGCATGCTCTCATGCAATAAGGATGTTATTACAAATTTTTCAAACTTACTATACATAACAATTTGTGATTAACTGATAGGATAAAAAATCTTTGCTCATTGATCATAATTATTTATACTAACTTTTATACCGTTTCAACTATACATTAAAAATTGATATTTAAAATGCATAAACACAGATTATCTTATGAAAGAATAAAATTATTTTTATGGGTTCCAAAACCTGAGACATTTCTAGTGATAAAAGTTTGTTGTTGCAAGTGGAACGTCTGATCTCTCATCACATCTAAAACAACCAAAGATATCAAGACGAGTTAGAAGAAATCCCCTAATAGCTCCCACCAAAAGAGTTTCTATTTTGTCAAATGAAGTCAATGAAACTACTAAGGAATAATTTGTGAAGGTATACTTTATCGTCCTGAAATGAAATTAGTGTCGTTAATTTCACATAACTTTTTTTAGTTTAATAGGCATATGCACTCTCGTGCAATAAGGAAATTATTATAAAAGTTTATAAACTTACTATACGTGACAATTTATAATTAAATGATAGGATAAAAAATATTTACATCATTGGTCATATATTATTTATTATAACTTTTATGGCAAATCTTTCAAAAAGAGCGTTGTAATTAAGGGGGACACAACTACTTGGTTTATTCATTCCATGTTAGATAGTTTTACCTAAGGTGACGATAATGCTAAGTTAAGGGCTTCTTTGGAATTTCATGTATGAGTTTTTTAGGAATTTTGCACTTTAAAGTTTGATATTCGATCCGTGAAGCAACTTTGTTGATAATCTTCATCCGCAAAAGCTTTCTCTCCCCCTTTTCATGTATGCGTTATGTTTTATGTTTTTTTTTTTTTTTTGGAATTACTTTATGCCCAAAGCTCCTTGTTAACCCCTTCAAAATAAATTGGGCAAGGTTGAAACTTTAACAACAATTTGAAAATGAACAACTAAAGTCTCAACACGACAGTTGTGACAAGGCGACTACAACACCTGGTTATGACACACTTGACTTGACTATTTGCTATAAACACGTGTAGACAAAACACACAATAAAATGAGTCTCAAATCTGGAATAATGAAGCTCAACGAATCTGAGCTTTGGCCACCAAGGCCCAAGCCATTGTCGGAAACACAAAACAACACACACGAAAAGGGAAAAGGAAGATGCTTCACTCAAAGATAGAAAAGCTTATGAAGAAAGTTGTGTGAGACTAACTATGAAGTTTTGAAGTGCGAAATTCCCAAATAGTCCTTATGTGAAATTCCATATCCCCCCAATGTAACTATTACGGTCATCGAAGGTAAACACTAGTTGAAGAGGACAATTAAAACATATGGCAAGGTATGATTGGTCCAACTACCAATGTGCATATGTGCCCTTTAACCACAATGCTCACAGAAGGAATTGCCAACTTTTATACAGTATTCGACTTTGCATTAAAAATTGATATTTGAAAATGCACAATCATTGGTTATCTTATGAAAGCATAAAATCACTTTTATTGGTCACAAAATTGACACATTTCTAGGGATGCAAGTTCTCTACTGCTAGTGGAACATCTTATCTATCATCACATCTAAAGCCACCAAAGATACCAAGACGAGTTAGAAGAAATCCTCTATTAGTTCCCACCAAAAGAGTTTCTATGTTGTCAAATGAAGTCAATGGGAAAACCAAAACTACCAAACAAGCTGTAGATTTCTAAATGCATAGGAATATAGGGATGGCATGGATGATGTGAAGGTAAAAATCCTAAAGTTTGAAGGTACCTATGACTCGGAAGTGTATCTAAAGTGGGAGATGAAGGTTGACCAAATCTTCAATTGCCATGACTATAGTGAAGAAAAGAAAATAAAGATGGCAAACATGGAGTTGGATAGTTATGATCTTGCTTGGTGGAATAAAATACAAGTGGATGTGGGAAGAGCAAGAAGACAAATAGTGACCACTTGGTTGGATATAAAGAGGACTTTAAAAGAGAGATGCATAAAAAAGTTGTAAAGGCTATCAAGAGAGAAGAAGTGCGTGTAAGTATAAAAAGGATAAGGAGCTTGCGTTGATAAAAGTCGAAGTTGTTGAGCCTTAAGAAGCCACCATGGCTAGATTCTTGCTTGGATTGAACAAAGATATCCAAGATGTGGTTGAGTTTCAAAGCTACAATAACATGGATGATCTCTTGCATAAATCCATCAAGGTGGAACAACAATTAAAGAGAAGGAAAGTAGACAAGCACTCATCTCATAACTCTTCAAGTTGGAAGGATAAGTCCAAGAAGGAAGGATCCCTTTCCAAATCTCATGAAAGGAAAGCTACTAAACGTAAAACAATTTCTAGACTTACTTCTCCTCCTTCCAAAAGTACTTCCATAAAATGCTTAAGTATTTAAGGAAGGGTCATATTTCTTTTCAATGTCCTAATAAGAGGACTATGGTTGTGTTGAAAAATGGGGATGTGAATAATGATTCATCTAAGAGTTCCCAAAAAACCTCTAGTGCAGGTGAGAGTCATGGTCACCTTTCACTTGAAGAGGGAAATCATTTGATGGTAAGAAGGCTTATGGAAAGCCTATGCAAAGAAAGGGATGATATACAAAGGGAAAACATCTTTCACTCTAGGTCTTTGGTAGATGGAAACGTTTGTTTCTAATCATTGATTGAAGGAGTTGTACGAATGTTGTAAGCAATACGTTGGTGAAGAAGCTTGGCCTCAAAATCACTTCTCACCCTAAGCCTTACCAATTGCAATGGTTGAGTACAACGAGAAATTGATTATAGATAAGTAAATTTTATGAAATAGTCAGATAAATTAGGGGGGGGGGAGGGGTAAATTTATATTTCAAAAATTTTGTTCTTCTTTTAAAAATAAAACTAATTCAATCACTCCCTTTAAAGTTTTTCACAGAGTTTATAAAAATGTGTTGATGATGGAATCACAATTTAGAAACACAAGTAAAAACAATCTTGTTTATAATGTTTTGCAAAACAAAGTTTTCTAAGAAAGTAAACAACAATGTAATTGAGAGATGAAGGAATAAGAAGAAAGACACAAGCTTTTATACTGGTTTGATCATAACTCGATCTACATTCAATTTTTCTCAAACTCGAGGAATTTCACTATGATTTACAATGGTTACAAACATAATAAGACATTCAAATCATAACAAACCTATTTTGTTCACAACCCGAACAAGAATCTACACGAGTTTGAAACACCATCACAACCTCATGCAACTACCTAGGAAAATTATCCTAAAGTGCCAATTAAAAGCAAAGAAGAGGATTAAGGAAAAAAAGCATCTGATGTGCATATATAGCTGGAAAAAGCTTTCTTCTTCAAAGAGAAAATATGACAATGAAAAGTTTGAAGAGAAGTTTCAGTACAAAGAGATTTGAAAATTGAAAGTAATGTGAATTAGATTGATTACTTTGTTATGCTGAAAACATTCTCAGAGGGGTTCTCTTATAATGTTCTAAAAGATAAAAATCTTATCTTGAAAATGAATATAAGATTGGGTGTCAAAAGATATGTTGAAAGATATAAAACAAATTAGATAACAAATCTTTAAGATGATTGTTATATTATATATAATCGATTGTCTCAAGATGTAATCGATTATCTCATATCTCAAAAGATGAATCTTTCTTACTCTCATCAATTGTAATCAATTAAATTGAGTTCGAGGGAATTTTGATATTCAAAAATACACAGTGTAATTGATTGTTTTGAGTTAGAGAGAAATCTAATTCTAATTCAATCAATTGTAGTTGATTGCATGTCTCAGAATTCAAAAATTAAGTTCAAAATTTAGCTTAAGTGAATGAGATAAAAGTTTTCAAAGAGTTAAAAACATTTTGCAAATAGCACACAAAAACATATAAGTCTTAAGTTTAAAACAATCAATACAAAGCCAACACCCATTCATGTTTTGACTTAAATGAAAATACTAACTTAAAAAGAGTAAGAGAAATCAAATACCAAAAATTAATGAAGTCTTCAATCTTCAATGGTTCCTATGGAGGCCGGCCATGTGTTGCTTGGAGTGACAAATAAATACTCTTTTGTGCATAAACGAAATATGGTGGTTCTCTCACCTGTCTCCAAGTGAGGTGTGTGAGGATCAAATGAAAATGAGATTAAAAAGAGAGCAAGAAGAGAAAACATGAGGGACAAAGGACAATGGGAGAGAAAATCCAAAAATAAAAAGAGTGATAAAAGAAAGAAGAGAGGTGAAAAACAAGTGAAAAGAAAAGAAAATGAGAGTTTGACATTACAAAAGAAAGTGAAGAGAGTGTTAATGGTAAGGTGACCATTGGATTTTCTAACTTCTAATGATTTTGGTTTGTTATCCATTGCATTTCATTTATTTATAAGTAAGAAGACCTTATTGAGCGACTTTGGGTTGGTGTTGTCGAATGAGGGTATCAAAGTACTACATGGAACCATTGATCTTTCCATGAAACAAGTGCTATAAGGGTTGAAGACACTTAATGGAGTCCATCACTTGAGAGGAAAGTTGAATGAGACAATGATGCTTATAGTTCCAAGAAGGGAGCAAGCTTTGCTTTCCCTATTTATTAAGCCTTGTGACTTGATTGTTGTACCCCCTATGTTCATACCTTGTGTTAATGACTTGCATGCTATTGATAGTTTGTACAATGTTTGAGAGGAAAAATGTGAGTGACATGCATGCTTTGACTTTAGAGTCTTGTAGGTTGAACATTAAAATGATCATTAATGCATAATATTTGAAACATGATTATCATTATGACTTTTTCTTGACAAATAGTAGTGCTAATGCAAAACTTGGTCATAATGAAGTACCTAGGCTTGTAAGGCATGTGTTTAATTTCTTTACTCTAGTTGTTCCTATGATGCTTTGTGTACTTGTGCTACTTTTGTGTGACTCCTTTGAGTTGAATGGCCATGATATTATGAGTCTTGAATTTGACTCGGGAGGACACCATAATCATTGTTTCATTTGTGATTGTTAGTTACTAGTAGTTTAGGCAGTTACAGGTAGTTACTGGCTTATGGAGTTAGGAGTTAGTTATCAATTCTAAATGTATAAATTGCATTATTTCTTGTTGAAATGATGGGAGATTGAATTCGATTCATTCAACTCAATTCTTTTGTTCTCTAAACATAATCTTGCTTTTGATATCCATTCACAACAAGTGGTATCAAAGCTGCAATTCTTTCCAATTTTTGGAAGATCCTGATCATGACAATGGCTTGAATGGAAATAAAATTTTTTATTGATGGTAGTGAAAATTTGTGGCACATGAAGATAAATGCCCTACTTGTTCATAAAGCCTAAATGTTGCACTTTTAGAGGAAGCTATCTTGAAGGTAGAAGAAGTGAGGAAGCATACAGAGGTGGAAAAGATAGCCCACATTGCAATCTTTCTCAGCCTAGGAAATGAGGTCCTGCGCAGGCCATGGCCCCCCGTGATTTTTTAGAAAATTTCATGGTTAATATAACTTTTTTAATTAAGTAATTTACTTTGTCAAGTATTAGTTATTGTATAAGACTTTATTCTCTTTTAAATTTTGTGTAGGCCTTTCTCTATGGGCTATAGGCCTTTCTTTGTAAACTTTTAGTAGTTAACATTATAAGAATAATTATAATATGCTTGCAATTAAAATCACTTTTATTTTGTTATTACATATTAACCACTACTTTAAAAAAAAAAAAATAGCCAACCAATACTAGAACATATGCTATTCTAAAAAAGATGAAATCAATTATGGAATCTCAAATATATGTCATCAACAATTCTTCTAGAAGACAATCACACGTGACATAGAAAAAGTGAAAATTGAT